>JAWWEQ010000001.1:8341742-8520216 GCA_035583055.1 Torymus tubicola
CCCAATAAAAAAAATACGACGTCGCACTTATACTTTTCTTCTAAATAAAGAAAACACTCAACCATCCTCCGGCTTATATATAACTCCGTACGAGCACAAATCGCGCTGCATTTCAAAACGAAAGAGAGAAGATCATTATCGTCATCGTCGTCGCAGTCGTCGTAGTAACGTGGAGTGAAAAACTAATCGTTGCGACACAGCATATAAATAATCGCACTTGCACGTGCATACCTATGAGCGAAAAAGTTTTGCACCGCGAAAGGACGCGCAAGACCTACTCTCTTACATATATATATATATATATAGAGATATACTCGGGTAAAAACGAGAGGAGGGGATGGAGACGATGACTCTACGATAGACATATTTTCCCGCGTGCATCTCATTTCACGGCTGCTGCTGCTGCTAGTAGTCCGCGGCTGATGCTTTCGCAACGGTACACGCGCGACACGCTATGTTGCTCAACGTGCCGAGAAACCGCGCGACGAGTTTATGAACATGCGCGCGCGCGCGTGTGTGTGTATATATGTATCCATCTTTGTCCTTAAATTCCTGCGAGTGAAATTTTAATCGTCGAGAAGTAGAGGCACTTGTTGTATACCGCGAGTGTATAGAGGTTTGTACGTGGATACAAGGGAACTTTTTGTTTTTTCTTTTTTAACTATTTCAAGGATTTTTCGTATTGTCTCACACGTATAAATATTAATATGTGCACCTGAAACGATTAGTCCTCGTTTAGTCATCAGTTCTATTCCTACCGCGGGATTCAGTTATTGTATTGTCGTAACTCTCCAATTAGCGCGTTTACAAACTTCTCAACATCGCGTGCGCCGTAAACGTTCGTTTAACTCTCCGCGCATCTTGAAAAACAATATATAAATATATTGTTGCTTATTAGAAGAAAAATGACATAGCATTGATGAGTCACAGCCAATCAATGCGGGTCGACTGCAACCGTAATTTAAAATTAATCACTTTAGTAGAAACCTATAGCATTGTAATCGACTCTTTGATAAAAATCTTAAAATTTATATTAAAGTACGGCTCCTTTTTTGTCAATTTTAATAATATAGAGCATTATTTTAAACGTTGCCGCCGTCTCCATTCAACGTCATTCACCGTCAGAGTGGCAAAGTAATATAGTCAAAAAGAGCTTCAGAATTCACGAGTGAAAATTCTCACTTGGTCTAAAATGCTTCTCAGCTTAGCCCTTCTCCCTCTCTCACTCACACTCCTCTCTATTCCTTTTTTTTCTGTTCCTCTCCATCTCACACCCTTGGTCGCGCCGCAACCGCCACCTCTATTTCATTTCGCCGTTTTCTCTTTCTCATCGCGACTGGCTTACTAGACCGTCTGCCCTCTCTCTCTCTCTCTCTCTCTCTCTCTCTCTCTCTCTCTCTCTCTCTCTCTCTCTCTCTCTCTCTCTCTCTCTCTCTTTCACTCTTTCCGTCTCTCACCTATTGTCGACCACCCGCCGGCATATAATGCATCTTAAACCGCGGCGCCTCAAAGATCGACGTCTCGCAGGGCCTTTCCCATCCCTACTCTTTCCTTCCTCTCTTGCCTCATTCGAAATTCTTCAATATAAATTAGATTCCCGAACGAGGGAACGAATGCGATCGCTGGGGGCCGTAGTCGACGCCGAGACAAGGACGTGACGCGAGGAGAGATATTTTGAAATTGAGAATGGGAGTGAGATGTGGATAGAAGAGAAGAGAGAAAGGGGAAAGAATTTTCGATGGAATTTTCGGTTCGCAGGTGCGGTAAATTGCGATGTCGAGGATTTGCTTCTTTTTTTTTGGAGTATAATAAGTGAAATAGTTAAGTTGGATTGTAATGAAAACCAAGAGACACATAGCATAATGTGATCAATGGCTAAAAACAATACCAATAAAATCAATAAAAAATAATCATCCAAATTGTCACTAAATGCCGACTTTTAGTTGTATATTCAGTTATTCAACTAGAACTCGAAATAAAATATTTCTATTTCTATAGACTGTTCCTTGTTCGTTTTTTCTCTTCTTCTCGTTCTGCCTTCATTTTGAATTGCGCAGCGCCATTTTGTTCAACGCTCTCTCTTCACGGTCTCTTGTCTGTCGACACTTTCCGATTTCACGAATTCCCTTCGGCTCGGAATTTCATTTTCCCTCTCGAGCGCGGCCTCGGCAGCAGTATATCGTAAAGCGCACGATTATCCGGCGATTAAGAGGGCGAAGTCGAATGCTCACGGTTTTTGGGGAATTTCATTTTCTTTTATTTCTTAAGCATACTGTCGCGCATTGTACAAAGATACGTGAAATAAAAATGGCTGCTCAATATTGATCGTTTGTATACATAATAGGAAGTAGTTTTTTATATGAATATTAATTTTATTTCCATCAGGACAGTATTATTCAGGATATATTACGTATAATAGAAGTTGATAAAAAAAAGCGAAAAGGAAAAATGTTTTCCTCTGCTGGATTATTTTGTATAATGTAATGATACCTGTATTCTTTCATTTGTACTTACTCTGGATTAATAAATAAATAAATAAAAGAATCTTCTGATCTGAATGTGAGATGCTAATTGCTAATCGGATTAACAGATGAAAGTACTGCTGACAGATTTACTGCGTTTATGACATTTTCGTTCACCCTCGGTAATTACTTTGTTTCATTTTATTACAACTAGTTTTCTTAAACAATCAACAAAACGCGTATCCTCGAGTATAATACTCTACACCTGCCCTAATGTATATTGCCTATTGTTCTGAAAAAGTACAACTCAGAGTGATTAAAAGATTAAAGGATTATAACTTGGGTCAACAGTAATCCAAACCAATTTTTCACCTGCACGTCTCTGCTCTTACCTATACAGCAATTACTGGAATCCCGTATTGTTCGAAAAACGGTGCGAACCCCATCCATCTCTTGGAAAAAAATGTCCCTTCTTATACCTGCAATCAAAAAGACTTGTACATACTCGCACCGAGATTGATTACGGATCGTTAAAGCGACTGACGCACGCGCAATTACGCGTAACGGCGCCTCGTCGGCGTCATCGTCGTGCGTGCGTGTGTGTGTGTGTATATGTATATATATATATATATATATATATATGTACACATATTAAATGCCTCTAAAAACTGACTGGATTACATGCTAATTTTCAATCGATAATTAGGATCCTGACATATAATATACCATCTTTTTTCCACCTGCACGGAGCATAAAAGCACCGGCACGCGTTCACCTTTTATTTGACGTGCGCGAGTCTCGTTTTCGTGATTACGGTCGGGAAGAAAGTTTTTAGCGCCCGCGCGGGCGCATGTTTTTTCGCCGAAGGTAGAGAGAAAAGATTCACGGCTTTCGTTTTGGAGGTGAAACGCAGGTTCGTTGAGGCTCAGGAATTCCGGGAATGAGGGTGCGATTGGCGCTGCGAAGATTAAATAGTTGGATATTAAAAATACATATATATAGACTTTTTATTTGTAAAGGTTTCTAAAAGATAATTGCATAGTAAGAGTGTGGTTTTAATATGTTACAGAGCTTTTGCTAAATAACAATAAATAAAATAATTAGATTGATAAAAAAAAAATCACGAGTTAAACTTCATCGCTCCACACATATACTCACAATGAACCCAGCACATCTCCCACTATGCACCAGTCTTATCAAGCCAATCCCGAAAACACGACCAAAACACGCATTACAACGAACGCACTCATCTCTTCTATCTCTCTCTCGAAAAGCCCGTGGAGAGGCGCCATCATCGCGCAAGCTTGGAATTTCGGGCGTAGGGAGGAGGGAAGCGAAGCCAGGCGGTGGCGGCGGCGGCTGCGTCGGTGAGAGAAAAAAAATGCGCGCGTTCGTATAATAAGCCAATCGCGCGGCGCCGAGAGTGAGAGAGAGAAGGAGAGATCTTTGCTGCTCGTTTTGCCACCGCTGCTGTTGCTGCTGCCGGCACGGCTATACAGTGTGTCTCGTTATCTCCCTGTATCTCTCACTTACTCTTTCATCTTCGCGGGCTGCTGCTGCTCTCTTCGCGCGTATATGTATATGCGCAAGCCCCCTCACCAAGGGGAGAACTTGCCGGACGCGCGCGGGCGTCTTAATTCCTGCGTTTATGAGAAATTCGTCGTTAACGATGGAATTATGCTGAATTATTTTATATTTAAAGTTTATTCGGTTGGAGGTTTATGTAGCTGAAAATATTAATTAGTTTGCAATTAATTATAAGTAAGTGTATAAGTATCAGTTTTTTTTATAAGTGAATAAAATGAAAAATTTATTTACGTGAAAATGAATACGATTTTAAATTTTATTTCATTATACTTTGCATCTTTTTCGAGTCGTGTTAATACTTTTCGCTTTTACAGCTCATTTATTCCGCGTTTACTCATTATACGAGCTGAAGTGATTATTATGAAAAAGCACGCAACACATTTTATTCGCCACATGGGTTTTATGTTATTCAAAATATTGCCGGTCTTTCGTGAATAATTTATAGTTTATTATACGTACGGAATATTTATGAAATAATTAATTATGTTTTAACAATATGCAGCCGAAATTATTCTACTAAAAGTATTTTAAAGGTTTCGCTATATTAAAACATGTTTTACTTAAAACAAATTAATTGAAATAAAAGACAGAAAATTGTAAATAAAAATTATTTTAAGATATAAAAAAATATTTAACCACTTTTTTCAGTTTGTCGTAAAAAATTATTAATTTTTTGTAATTATTTTAATACTATAATCCGTATATAACAACTGGCATAAAATCATAGTCTTCGATATACAAAAATGTTGCCCTCAACCAGAGCGCACTAATTAACCCAGAAAATTCTCTGCGACCACAGACATTACATAACCTCAATCTTGTAACCTCGCAAAGCCAGATAACCCGAAATATCTACATTCCCCACGTCAGCAGAGCCGCCGCCGCTACCGCACCGCAGCGAGCGCGCTTCAAAAGTCAGCAGCAGCAGCGTGAATCATGAATGAAAATTCCGCCAACCCTTTTCCTTTTAATCTTTCCACTACTACTACCACTACTACTACTACTACTACTACTACTGCCGTCGCTCGTTTTCTCTTATAACTGCGCTCTTGTCGCTTGATATCGCTTCCATCCATCAGTCCGCGTAGGAAGAGATCACGAGAGAGAGAGAGAGAGAGAGAGAACGAGCGAGCGAGAGAGAACGGGAGAGCGAGAGAAGGAGAAGCGAGAAAGCGGCTTGGCGGGGAGTGCGCACGCACACCCGAAGAGAGACAGAGAGGCAAAGAGCGAAAGAGAGAGAGAAGCCCACACGAGTCTGGCCGGATACTCGAACTTCCGGTCCCACACATGGCCAACATAATATCCTCTCTCTTCCTCTCTTTCTCTCTCTCTCTCTTGCTCTCTTCCCGAGCGCTTGGCGTGTATATGTACGCTTCTTCGCGAGGAAGAGAGAGAGAGAGCTTTCTCTTTCTTCTCGCGCATCGCCGCCGCTTTTTTCTGACCCGACGCCGTCGCTGTGGACTTCTGAACTCGCAATTTGTCGGGTTAAACGGGCCGATTGTTTCTGACTGGAAGGGAATAAGAGGGGAACGCGTGTTATGGTAGTATAGGCCTGCGATTGATCGAAAAATATTTGATATTGCGATATATATTTATCGAATTCGAATTTATAACCATGACTGTTCGATTTTGGTAAAATATGTATGTGTGCGTAATATGATGCAATAAAACATGCGTATCATACTTTTTTTTTAATAGGAGTGTGCGTAATTTCGGCATGATTTGCACATCACGTGATATTTTTGTCACGAGCTTATATATCTTGCTTCCGAACACGGGCTTCCGGAGGCTTTTATCTCCTGTGTACTTTACTGACTTCTTTTTTTTTAATCGGCACGTTTTTATATCGCACTCGAGCGAATGTTATAAATAAGTTTATAATCAATCAGCTTCGTAACTGTATATATACTTTCGAGGTTATATACACATTTGGAAATTACAATGTTATTCTCGTAAAAACTTTAACTTGTCACAATAACTTGTAAGAATAATAATGAGCATCAATATTAAATCTTTTATTTTACACTAAGAAGATAGTAAAATTTGAAATTTTACCGCGTAATTTCTACTTAGAAAAGATCCGTTTTTCTTCCATCGAATCTCCAAAAGTAGCGGTCGAGTGACTTTTGAATTATAATATATATATACCATGCCCCTACGTACACACGCACGCAACAGATCAAAACGTCTCTCTCTCTCTCTCTCTATCTTTCTCCCCTCGCGTGAACGCAGCAAGCGTATAGAGAGTGAGAGAGCGAGCGCATATATTACAAAGCCACCTAAAAATAATGTATAAAAACAGTTAACTAAAAATAAAATTAGATAAATAAGGAGGAAAAAGATTCATTCACCAGCTGCGCTTCTCTCTTTGTGTATTTCGTCAGTCTCGTCCCCTCCTTCTTTCTTTCTCTGCGCTCTGTTATACACGCTATATAACTCGCCGCGAAACCGCGTTTCAGCGGGATAAGCGTTATCGTTTCGCCTCGCGCTCCGATAAGCCGCACGTCTTCTTTTCGGTTTATTCACTGTCTCTCTTCCTCTTCTGTCACGCACTCTTCGCGCATATATATATATACACACACGATTCTCAAAAAAATATACGCGAGACTATATAGTACGCGAGAGCGGATTTAAAAGGCGCGAGTCGTTGACTTTTTCTTCTCCTTCTCATCGTTGTCGTCGTCGTCGTCGTCGTCTTCAATGAAGGCTATTTCTGCTCGCGCGGTAATTATGTGCATTTATTTTTAAGTAGGGTATTTTTAAACTTAGATAGCGCGCGCGCGCGAGCTCGCGCTTATATATATACACGCACGCAGGCCATATAGCGAGGCAACGTACACGCATCACGCGTGCCTGCTGCTGCTGTTGCTGCTATCCGTATAGCGAAAAAACAACAAAAAAAATTCGACGGAACGTTCTCGTAAACAGATCGATCAATCTGCCCATATACACTCTCCATATATACCGCATGCGTTCGCTTTTATAGGCGTATATACGCACACACACAGACATACATGTATACGTCATGTACAAAAAGTAGCGGCTAATAACCGCTGCTAAAAAGTCACATCTCACACGGGCGGAGGGCGTGAATCATATTCTCACACTCGTTCACTGTACTGTGTATAGTATAATATAGCAGAAGCGTCATATATATATATATATATATATATATATATATACACACATGACTTTTTCTCTAGAGCGCTTCGTGCGCTACGATTAATCGGCATCACGGCTATCAAATATGTGTGTGTGTATGCTTGTATGTGTGTGTGTATGATACCGCGGATTATTCGGCATTTAACGATGCGTCGCGCTGCTATACCACCAATAAAAATAGACACTCGCGCACGCTGCATGAGCGTGGAGTATTATACGCGCCTGCGCATACGAACGTGTGTGTTTGTGTGCGAGAAAGAGTGAGAGAGAACGAGGTCCAATGGCAGCGACAGCCGTGAGCCGATAGAGCCCGACGACGACTTTGACTTCGCATCGGCGACTTCCGGTCGTCCATTGACCCCGTGACGAACCTCCCTTCGCGCTCTCTCTCTCTCTCTCTCTTTCTCCCTCCTTCTGTCTCTCGCTCGTTCTCTCTCTTGCATGCTCTTCTTCGTCTTCTTCATATCCTTTCTGACGGCTTCTCGCACTCGCTAACTTTTTTGTTTTGTTACTACTACCGATTTTAATTTTTTTCTTCCTTTAATTATATTTAAAATCATGTTTATTTGTCGTTACTAAATTAACCGTCAGATAAATTGTAAAAAGAGAGATGATATGGTTGTAAGCTGATTCGAATTTTTAAAAAATATCTATAGTATATAGCTTGATACAGTCGCGAAATGACTGAACGTTTGCGTCCATGACCTTACGCCATCTGTTGGTCAGTGTTAGCGTACGGCGAAACTTTAGTGTTTTCGAGCTGATGAAATCATCGACGAATTTCTGTACATGATCTGCTGTCTTTAAGTGGCTAACAGCAACCACATGTTCTATCGACCGGAATAGATGATTATGAGAAACAGTGTAGTCTAGATATTTCATTGCTCGTTAAACTTTTCTTTTTTAATATTGTAGAATTAATCATTTTTCCAAACAAAGATTTAAATGCTTTTAAATTTAAAAAATTCAACTTCTAATGATACAAAAATCAAATTGATAATTCCGATGCGAGAAGGTCATTAACATAGCCCGAGAGAGAGAGAGAGAGAGGGATAGAGGCATAGCGGAGCAGCGTGATTATTGAAGAAAAGAAGAGAATGAAAAGAAGGAAGTCAGTCGAGCTTCTCTTTCTCTCGCTCGCTCCTCGAGCTCTGCTGCTTTAAGGCGATCCACTTTTAGACAGCCAGCCAGAAACCCTCAATGAGGTTGTAGCACCCGCGTGCGGCGCGGCACGTCTATACGTCGCTCTTCCCTATCTCTATCTCTTTCCCTTTCGGATACCGCTACATACAAGGCTTGGCGCCGCCGTCTCACTTCTCTCTATCCCTCAGGGAGCCCCTGAGGTCTATCAAAAAATTGGGCCACGTCGCGTCGAGTGTTCAACAGACCGCGAAATTTAAATTATTATCAGTATATACATCAAAACTATTTTATTCCTTGAAAAATCAAATTTTCTATTTTTCTTTTTTAATATAAAATAAAAGAGGAACTCTATACATTGACGTATAAAAGAGCGTGCAACGCGCATCGTTATTTAAACTTTCGTCGAAACAATTATTCACACGCGCGAGTACTACTACTACTACTACTACTACTACTACTTTTCCTTTTTTTTCTAAAAATAAGTGCAAACGAGAGCTGCGATGCGCCGGTCGTAGGCGCGCATCCTGCCATGAGTGCGTGTAGTAACTTCATGAATGCACGCGCGCGCGCGCTCACTCACGCCGCCTCCGCACGTAGTATATATATATACGCATGTGTATGCAAGCGTATATATGCGAGTGAATGAGAGAGTCGGCGTGGTATAAACCCGGAAAAGAAACTTATAGCGCATGTTTTTTTTTAAATTCAGAGAGACTGTGCGAGGATTTAATTCTGCGAAAGTTTTTTTAAATTATTCACACATGCAATAATATGTAGTATATAGAGGCCAACTGAATGTTGTTGTATATATATATATGCTTCGTGAAGAAAATATGTGCAATGAGCATGTGTGTGTGTGTGTTACTTTCTTATGAAAAATTGGCGTTGTTGGAGGTACGAGAGTATGATTATATATGGAAATGGGACCCTTCGAGATAAAAGTTAGTTTTATTATGTTTCTGCGCGGGAGAATAGTTCAGTGGTTAATATGTATAGCCCTGACCTCAAAAGCTTATGGCCTCTCGTAAAAAAAATAGTGCCATAACCTTTTTAGTTCCGTCTGAATTTATTCTAAACCTTTTACATACTTAAATAAATAAACTATTGCACGAAGGCAATAAATAAACAAGCGAAATTTAAGTTTTTGAATATACTCATATATACAATATCATTTTCAAAAACTGTTCATAAACTTTTTATTCCATTACGTTATTTTTATTGTTACATTAATTTAAATAAGTAAACCAGTTGTAATAACGTAAAAATTTTCTTTCTGTTCCAGGTAAGCATTGGTCACTACAAAAATGTTTAATCATTCGAATCCTGTTAATTAAAGTAAGTCACCTTTTTTCAAATTAAAAATCTCTCAAAGTCAACCATTCCAAACCTCTCTCTCTCTCTCTCTCTCTGCCACTCTCTTTTTAAATCTCGAACCCGACTCTTCGCACAATACAAAAGCAAAGGCATTTCATTTCCTGCGCACTTGTAATTTCAAACAACTACAACCTCTCTCTCTCTCTCTCTTACTGGAAGCTACTTCTCGCGCGTGAGCTCGCTGTAACTGGTCTTGTGTCATTGGCACGCTCGCGCTTTGGCCTGTTGTGGAAGCTCGTGGGAGTGCGTCATAGATGGGAAAGATACGGGCGACGCGAGGGAGAGAGAGAGAGAGAGAGACTTTATCCGCGTATAAGGCGCCGGATGCGAGAACGACTTTTTGCAAAAGTACCGCGAAACACGCTCGCGCGTATGTACGTGAGTTGTAGCCGCGCACAGTGATCGTATGTGTGTATACGCGAGAAGGAGGCAAGGCCGTGCGTGGCGATGAAATTCGTGTATGTCGAGGAGGTCGAAGAGATGCCAGAGGATAAGGTGTTAAAAAGGAAATTAATCTTCTATAGCGTATATGAGTGTGTGCGAGCAGTGGCATGATGATCACTAAATTTGAATAGAGGAGGGGTCGGTATGCGCACAATTAGTTGAAAATGCAACGGGAAAGATCTTTGCAAAATGTTTAAATCGAAATTTTAATTTTCATATACTTTATTAAAGAACAATATTTACTATTCGTGTGTAGAATCTCGACTCCTTGCTTGATAGAGTGTAAATTTCAATTTTAGCTGCACTTCATACCGAAACTACTGTGTTTCTATACATCCACGAAAACAGTTTCGCGAAGATCACATAACCTAAAATGTCCCTCGCGAATATGTATATATGTATTTAATTAAATCTCTTCGACATTCCTAGACTACGACCTTTCAACTCGCCGTACACGTTGTATGTGCGACTGTCTCGTGAACTTCCACGTATATAGTAGTACGCGCATTTCTGTCGTTCTCTACTCTTCCGAACGATTTAAAAACTTAATGTTCCGCGATGCATTAATATTTCCGAGTCTCTTGCACACGCGCACGGCCATTCAAGTAAAACTCGACGACCATAAATTCCTCTCCCCGCAGCGCTCGCGCGCTTGGCTTTTAACGAAATGCCGCTCACTCGCGTATACGCATATACACATACATACACACATAAATATATATATATAATACACAAGCATATATACGCACACTATTACTCCGACTTCCGTTTCTCAAGAGTCTCTCGCGCATATACTTAAGCTCCTCGGCGCGAAACGACGCTGTGGGCGAGAGCGCAACGATCGTTGTGCCGCTCCGCACACACACACACACGCACGTAGTGCGCCGCGTGCTGCACCACGTGCATACCTGAATAAATATTTTCGATGTTGGGTTTTTTAAATTTTTCAAGCGCGTGCGCGGTTGTGCGTTTTGCAGAAATGGGTAAAAGCCAACTGCGCGCTGCGGGTTGGACTTAAGTGAGCTTCGCTCGTCGTCTTTCGAGGTTGTTACTGTGTTGCCGGCAGCAGCGGTTCTTCGCGAAATGTTGTTTTTCTTCGGGTTTAAAAGGTTGCGAAGCGTTATTTACAACTTTGTAATAAATAAATTGTCTGTTTATTTTTTTCTATTTTAGAATTAATTGTCCGTGGGTTGTATATAGCTGACGTTTAAAAGATTTAAATTCATTTTAAAGAAACGTAAAAACCCTGACCTTACGCACTTGCTTCTTCTTTAAAATTGTTCATAATTTTAATAAATTTCAAAATTATAATAAAGAGTATTAAATTGATTATCGAATCGAGACCAACTATATGTCACTTCACGGAATCGCAAAACCGCAGAGCAAAAATTAGAACTGTAACAGTCGAACGTTCACATATGATCCCCCCCGGACCTGCCGCAAAGAAGAAGAAAAAAAAAATCCGGACAATCCCCATCGGAGGCCTCCTGACTCATCGCCCGGCGATTTGTCAGCGATGTTACAAAAATAGCGAGTGTAGCCGCGTCAAGAGAGCACATAGCTCCATATTTTCCGAGCTTATACTTTTATAGGCACGATTATATAGAGGCGCTCATTACGCACGCGCACCGCCATCGTCGTCATCATCTCGCAATGACTGGTTTCTCAGTCTACCGCGTCTTGTTAAGTTTATTTTTATTTAAAGTTTACGGTAAGTATTATACGTTCGTCTTTAGTGCTGTTTAAAATGCCGATAAAGAGATTCGTAAATATTTCGTAGATTTTTTTTGTAGGTTATGTTTTTAAATGTTAAACAGATACACATATATGGGAGTTGAGTTATGGTTTGCGAGAGATGCTTTAGTCTTAAAGTCGTAACGTGACTGGAAATATGTCAACATAAAGGCATTTAAGTACTACATAGGTTACTGTACCGCTAGGTAACGTTTTCTTTCCCACAATCGTTTTCCGCAATGTCCTTATCATACTAATGCATGCGCATCGTTTATAATGCCTTGTTATTACTTCATCATTGTCGAGAATATATATACAATTTTTATTCAATTCCGTATCGATTTAATATCTACTCTTCAAACGATTGTTAAAATCATTATTAATATTTTAACATTTATACGAAAACAAAATGAACGCATTAATAATCAAACAATCCAGAAACAAAAAGAAAAAACATTTCCCAAGCAAACGAGAACTTTGACGACAACACGCTAACGATTCTACTCAATCAAAATCTCATCATCTCATCGCTCATTGAGCAAAAAAAAAACAGCCAAACGACCATCCCTCCTACCCTCGACACATACATATTCGCTCACTCACCGGACATACTCCTGTCCCGCAATGATAATTACACTCACGCAAGCCACCGTCGCCAGAGCAGCAGCTCATTGACATTTTTCCCCCACTCTCTTTCGCCGTACGCTGCACCGGCTCTCCTCCTCCTCCTCCTCCGCTTGCGTCGTCTTGGCGGTCCATTCACCACTCGGCGCTCTCGCTATATTTGTACATTCCAGCGCGCAGCGCTGTGTTTGCGCTATGAGAGGAAGAGAGAGAGAGAGGAAAGGTTTTTAAGGTTGCGATGGGAGTAAGTCGGGATTGTGGGTCGAGTTTGTGAATGGATTTTGTGCTGGATTATGTGTGTATATACACGAATTGTATTTAGATTTGTTGAGAGATGTTCCGTAGATGGTATTGTGCAATAATGATGTTCGTAGATCGGAATATTTATAATTTATTCGTAGAATAATTATATTTTAAGTCTTTTGACAATACTATATGTAAACAATAATGTGTACAATTTTTTTTGAATACTGTTAAAATAATTATTAAATAATATTATTTAAATTCCTTGTAAACTTACAATTCCTAACCGAATGGTGCGTGCAGGTTTGTTTATGACTTAGATTAAAGAACGTTAAATAAGTTTTTTGACCGACCGGAAATACAACTGTATCAGCTTTTATCTAATCGTCGTGAGATTTCGAGAGGACGTACATATCAAGAAAATAAATATTGTATCTTGAAATTCTTTTGGCGCATCATAAAAATATATAGTGTAACCAGTTTATGATCTAGAATTGCATTACTCTTACTACGATTATCAAAAAGTACCTAAAATTCTTTAATTTCTGAACCTATTCTATTCAGTTTATTATTATGACAAAAAAAAAGATTCATATATACATCAAGAATAAATAGAAATTGATTTTCTAATGTAAAAATTCTATAAATATCAATCCAGACACCTGGACATACTATTCCACCCGTGCGTAGTATATACACAAGCTCAAAGAAAGCGAATAAACGTGGCCGTCGTGTACGTATAACGCGGCGCGCAGGCCGAAAAAAAGGAAGCAACGCGAGCGAGAAAGAGAGGATGCGCGCGAGCTCGCACCGGGAAGAAAGAAGGAAGGAGAGCTATATGCCGACGGCAGAACGGGAGGGGAAAGAGAGAGAGAGAGAGAGAAGAGGAATTTCCTGTTGTGAGCATCTCGACGCGCGTTCGGGTGCATCTGCCGGCGTGCGCGCAAGAGCGGCGGGTTCTTAACCCCTTGGCCTCTTGCTCTATCTGTCTCCTCCTTCTTCGTCTTCTCTCTCTCTCTCTTTTTCTTTCCCCCGGCTTTTTCTCTTTACTCATACACACACACGCGCGCGCACGTGCATACGTACACAGAGAGAAAGACGACGCGTATTATACACGGGCTTGTTTCGGGGCGCGCCGGCGCGTCTCTTTAATTCACTGACCGATCTCAATATTTATATTCATGAACGTGTAACGTTTTGCGTCTGGCGCGGGAATAAGACTTTGCCGCTTCTCTCCTGCCTCTATATACACACACACACATACACTCTTGTTTATTATATCTATACACTGGTGCGAAGTATTTCATATCGAGTTTTATATTTTTCGTCGATACTGTTATATACACGAATATGATACTAATTCGCTCTTGTTTTGTACCGCTTGAGGTATATTTGCGCTGCTAGTTCGTTTTTCTCGGGGAATTGCCCTTTTTCCTCTCTCTTTCTCGCGCTCTCTCGTCGAGGTTATTTCTGGGATGTATTAATGAGGGGAATAATTAGTGGAACGAGGGGGAGCAGAGCTCGCGCGCTTACGCCTGTTTTATTCCGATATAAAAATAACACACGCACCCAGGCACTCGTGTATATGTGTGTGTGTGTGTGTTTTGAGGGATTTTAGATGTAAGATTTTTCGGCGATGCTAAGAATACAATCTGATTATAATATTTTTCGAATTAAAATTCGCTTATTCTCAGAACTAGAGTATACTTTTAGAAATCGCTGCGCGCGCGCATTTAATGTATGTAAATTGCTATTCTAAACGCATTTGTTTCCTGTTTTGGTTTTTTTTTCTTCTTTTTTGCACGTGAATTTACATTAAACTGCTTATATCATTTGATTAAGAATCATATCTAAAAATACATTCTCCTTAAAATGAAAGACCATCGTTTGTAATCACGCCAACCTCCCTTCTCACACTTCATCCAACGTACCATCCACCTAAACCAAATCCTCTCAACTACTCATCCCTCGACCAATATCCACCTAATATATCATCCACGCGTGTGTCTCTACGAAACCCATCGTTTCTCCTATACTCCCTTCTGCCTCTTTTACCCGACATCACGACGCGTCGGAGTAAAAAACAGCGTCGGTGGTCGCATTCCGGCAAGTGTCGCATTCCACGCCCGGCGCCCCGATATTTCAGATATCATTTGTTGCCCCCCCGCTCTCTCTTTACGCTTTTCCACATGTGTACACACACGTGCACGTGTATATAACGGTACATCTCGGGAAATGCCGAAGTTCCCGAGAAAAACATAAACATAGACGGTTAGTGGAGAGCGCGAGTGGAGGGTTTGGAATTCCAGGGCAAGCGCGTGCGCGTGCTTTAGTACAACGGCGCGGTATAGCGACTGATTAATTTTGGGATTTGACGAATCGGGAGCAATTGTGAAATCCGGGGATCTTTTGTTGAGACGGATGGTCGTGTGGTATGCTTGTGAAGATAGGTTTATGAAATACCAGACATACTTTTCGTATATCTTATATATACTAGAATTATATATTCGTCGTTTGAAATTTGTATAATATAACCAATTAGTCGGCGTTAAGAGGTATTTTATATAAATGAATTTTTTTCCCCTTTTTTTCCTGCAGAAGAATTATTTTTTGTATACGAGAAAGAGAGAGATTTAGCGAACAGCCTGTATAGATAGAAGCGAAGGCCGAGAGACCGTTATGAATGCGCTTGCTATGCGGCTGACTGGCGCAAGACAAGTGTGCGTTTAGTACTATACTACACTCGGCTTACCTAATGCGCGATTGGTCGTACCGTTTACTCGTTCCTCGCATATATATATATATATATATACCTGTCCCTCTTATCGAAAATTCGTACGCGTATACTATAGATATCCACGGGTGCTGTCGTCTTCTTTTTTTTACGTATACGATGTTTGCATTGGTTCGTTCATTGATATATACCGATAAGCGTCCAAGTAGGTATATATCGCTTATACGATTTCAAATTTTTGCAGTGGATCGGGATTTTGTTTTTCGAGGATTAGTAGTCGTCGGCAGTAAGGATGAGAGAGAGGTAGAATAATAAAAAAAATTTACGTCGTGATTTTGCAGTAAAGTGAATCTATAATCTATATATAAGGCTGGCGATAAAACTTTTATTAGGCTTTGCAAATATTACAGCTCGGTGAATTTTATAGGAGAATTTTGTATGATATGATATAGCCCAGATTTACTGCAGAATTTTTCTTGGTATAAAAGCATTGAATAGCGTAAATTAAAGACATATGTATTTTTCTTTTCATTTCGAAGCGTAAATATATTTTCTTATATATTGCTTCGATTAGTGCATTGTGAAAGCATAATAGTATGGCACATCGGTAGGCGTAATTTCACTCTCTTAGAAAGTCGAGAAACAGGTGGGGGTCTATCAATAGCACGTGCGTACTTTAACTTTGTGACGTCACACATGTCAAGTCGGAGCAAAATTCATGAATGGATTATTATAATAACGTGTATCGTAAGTACGAGAGACAGAAACTTTCTGTACTATATTGAACACGATACTCTTCAGTGAAATTCGCTTCATTCACTTACGTTACTATATACAATATAACGTATACCATACTTTTCGAGTAAATCCATTTAATGAATGAATCAGATTTTCGCAATAAAACCTGGCCGTCGTCATTCGAGGAATTATAATGCTGTCAGCTGTTTTTATGAATCGTTTTGCATAAATCAATCGCATATATAGTTTCTTGAAATCCAGATTTTTCGACGATTAATAATTCATTCGCGCGTGATCATTTATGCGCATTAATACAACTTTCGCACACTTTATATACTAAAGATATAACACATCTGCAAAGATCGCACCATAAACCTACAACTACTATACTCTTACATTTACTTAAAAGAAAGAAAAAAATAAGAATTCCCAGCAACGAAACATAAAAAGTATAATCGTTTAATTTCATTTTTCCTAAATTCCCATAGCCACTGCCAACTCTTATAGATATAGAACCCCTTCCATTATACACGCGAACCCGTCCGGTGTGCGTTCGCGCACCTGAGGATAAAAAATCATGCACCATAAAGCTGGAAAAAACCGTTAAAAAGTATAGCAGAGGGGAGCGCAACGCTCTCCTCTTACGTATATCGTACGCGTATACGTACGTATATATACGAGCTTCAATTCCTCGCGCATTCCTTCACGCTGTCTTGGCGCTTTATAAGGTTAGGTGCGCCACGCGCGCATTGGCGTAATATGCTCGTGTACACTGACGAGGGAGAGAGAGAGAGAGAGAGCACGATCAAGGATAATGTTGGCGAACTGACGATGTAAATCACGGTTGACGAGTCCTTTTCCTTACTTTGCCTCATCGTTACTTTTGTTTTTTTGGAAAGAAGAAGAGATGCGCGAAGTGCGTTGAGTTGAGATTATTGTGCGCGAGGTTTTTGTAAATTATGAGAGGTAATACTATGGGATTCTTGGAATATGTTTAACTAGTTTGACTAAATTAATAATATACGAGGAGAACAAAAGTGAAAACATATTATTTCATCTACGAATGTATTTTGAAATTTGAAAATGCTTAGACGAGAAAAACTCAAGAGGAATACAATTTTTCATCATTATCTTTATTTTTTTAGCCCAACTATGCACAGTCTTTACTTCCACGTGCTCTCATTAACTGTCAATAACTAAAATTATAACATGAATCCAGGAAATAGCGCATTCGGAATCTTATCTGTCAGTTTTGCTCATTCTTCTTTTCTAACTCTAATATGTGAATCACAACTATATCTATATTAGTCATACTCGAAAAAAAAAAATTAAAAAAAATATCAGACGAAACGTAAACCACAAAGAACTATCGAACTATCGTACACGCCCACCTTAGCAATAAGCATCGTGCATAATACAAATCCTCTCCTATACTCATCCATGTACAAACTAACATACATATATACACATACGTATATACGTACACGCAGCTAAGCGCACTTTCTTCATTCCACGGCCGCTGGACAAGCGAGAGATTCCAGCGGCGAGCAAGCGAGCAGCACGCCACTGACCTTAATAACTCAAGCGGGCGCGTTCCTCGCGTACTTCGCGGATGACGATCGACAAGGCCTCTCTCTCTCTCTCTCTCCGGCTGCATATCAATCGTACATGTACATATATACACATACGTATGTGTACGTATGTACTCATACATATATACACAGATACTCGTCTCGCGAGCATATACGTCATTTTCTATCTCGACGTTTTTTTTTCTCACTCCCCGCGCCTGTTTACCGGAATGTCTCGGCTGCAGTGGTTATCACGCGAGCGCCTCGATGGATGTATTTTTATGAATGAAGCGCGCTGCGAGTACGCAAGCTCGAGAAAGAGAGAGAGAAAAAGAGAAGACGGTTCATTGAGGCGCGGCGAATTCTAGAAGTCTGCGATGGGTGTTTTTTTCAATTCAACGTATATATGAGTGTAGTGTCGTAGAGTATGACAACAAGAACATGAAAAAAAAAATGAAAAATGATGGTGGTATAAATAATGTCGTTAGGTTATCGCGCGTTTCTATATACATATATAATTCAATTTGACTGCGCGTTAATGATTATACATGCGAGTTATCTTCCGAGTTTTTCAATAAAAGGTTTTCCCAATAGGAAGCTATTCATTTTGGCCTTTTCTTTTATCTAACGTTGATCGGTCAGTATAAAAGAAAGTTTCCCATAGCGACCGCATGTTGTATATATATATATATATTTTTCCTTTTTTTTTCGTTCCTGTCAACAGGGCAATTCTACGAAATTTTTCAGATCGCCACCCGCATTTTCTCTCACGGAACAAGCCGTATCTTATACCAACTTGTCGCCTTATCTCTCTCACTCGGCGCCTCTCGCTCGACTTATTCTGCCATAACTGTGTGTCCTCTTCTTTCTCGGATTCTTACCCGCTGCGCTTTCTTCTTCGTTTTCTTCTTGCTTTTTAACGCGCGCTTATCGTTCGGCGCTCGCGCATTCTACGATTTTTTTTAGCGTTGTCTGCGTGTATAATATACCCAGTCTCGAACTGGAATTTCTATAATTTTTCGTTTTTCTGTAGAATATATAACGACGGTCGCGTTAATGTCTCTCGTCCTAGAAACAGATTACTTATCGTTATGCTTAATACTATACCAAGATTCGTTGATAAAGCAGCCGATTATTTCGAATGGCTCGTGTCGTCGAGTAACGTCAATAATTTTCAATAATTTAAGTGAATTACTTTTAACAATTGCGTCATCAACGACGTATTCGTCGTAAACAAGAACGATAATAAGATTCTCGAGAGAAGAAATGTGACATTCGAACACACACGCACTTACACACCACTTTACCAAACGCAAACAATTACCCAGCATTTGCAAAATTAAAAGCCTAATTCATGTGGAAAAATGAAAAAGCATTCGGCATACAAGCACACGGCGAAAAATCGAATAACTTCGAGAGAGAGAGAACGAACTACCTCGTAAGCTCCTTATACCGTCGAGCACTGCAGCACATCCTCATAATTCGTGCAATGCAACAAGTGCTTTCCGGGAATTTTTCCATCCGCATATATCTCTCCGCGGATCTCGTTATCTCCCCCCTTCCCCTCCTTTTAAGAGCGCGACTCGTCGTATTCTCTCTCTTTCTCTTTCTACCCTTTCGCGCGCGATAACGATACCTCCAGGACTGTGGGACTTGACTGTGCGAACGAGCAAATGATGTTTCGTGTATATATATACACGCCTTTCTGCTCGCCTTAACTTTTCTCACGTCGCGATATTACGGCTTTTATGCGGGAATGATAAAGTAAGGTTTAACCGTAGCGCTTCTTAAGAAAATTGTTTGTCTTTCCAATGGTCTATTAACTATTTTATCTTTTTCTGTTTGTTTCAGGTAAGCTTTCATAACTATTAAAAAAATCTCCAACTATACGATGATCAGAGTCCATTCGTAAGTATACAATGTGTACTTCTTGAACATTTTTAATTATGTATTTTACCATTTTTCGTTTGGTAAATCCAAGTCCCTATACAGAGGAAAATTAATATTTTCTGTAGTAAACTGACCACAAACTCCGTATTGTCCCATAAAAATGACTCCTATACAACAAAAGTGATATAATACAGCTTTTAATTTCAAATTTTAGTCTGTCCCACGCTTACTCCAAGAAATATAGTAATTTTTCTTCCTGCGTATAATGATTCAGTTTCCACTCTACGAGATATTCTATAATAACCTCAAATTACTAGCCAGGGGTAAACCGGTCGTTACAAAATATGAATTACAAATATCCTTTTCCATACGCAATCCGGCATTGCCGTGCGTTGCTTATACATTTCGCAAAACAAAATCATACCTATACACTCCCCTTGATTTACCAGAAAGTATCGAGCTCTCAAGCCGCAGGTGATCGCAGCCTAGTGCACCATCGTCGCCCTGACCCCGAAATAAACCTCGTGAGCTCGCAATCAAACCGTATCAACACACATACACACATGTATATATATAGGAACCTCCTGTACAATCTTAATCGAGAACGCGCGCAGGGCCGCCCGGTGAGCCACACGGGGGATGGCGTAACCCATATACTCGCGACGTAGGCCGATACTTACCCACACACATACACATATATATATAAGTATAGCGCACTGTGTGTGTGTGTGTGTGTGTATATATAAAACGAGCGGTGATTCCGCCCGGGCAATATTTAATTTCCGGTTTCCTGCGTGGAAACGTTCACCTCAAAGGCGGCGGCTACGACGACGACGACGACGGCAGCGGCGGCGTTGCGCTGCCCACGAGACGCTAGCTTATATACTCGCTCGCTCTCGCGACCCCGTTTATATTTCTCGCCTCTTGCTACATCGAGCGTCTTTGTACATGTATATATATACGTATACACATACGTAGGAGTATATGCAGCGCGTACACATGTGTGTGCAAGGAGCACAGTCCGGCAATGCGTTTTCTGCCCCTTTTCCCGCTCGTTTTGCGCCTTTACCCCGCGGGCTTTAATTTTAGTTGCGAGCGTCCCGGGTATTTCGAGAGAGAGAAAGAGAGAAAGACAGAGAGAGAGAGAGAGCATTTGATTTCGTAAGTGTTACGCGCGCGCAACGAGAGGATATATACAGCTCTCTCTCTCTGCACTCTCCGCGCCTTGTTTTATCCTCTCCTTCGTTCTCCGGACATTTATTATTTCCGCTTTCGTGGGGACTGCAGGCTTTGAGCTTTGTGCATGTATATATACGCAGTGGGCGGCTCGCGGAATGCGCTTGAGGAATTCGAGTAGCTTATACACACAGGGCGACTACGACGATGAACGTTAAATTTTAGAAATATAAACCTGACGACGTGAGGTAATTTTTATTTATTTTTATTAGAGAAGTGATCAGGTGTACATAGAAATCGGGGTAACCCTATCTAACGAAATTTTAAGATACTTTGATGAAGGGGATAAAGGACGGAACAGAAACTATATCATGGTTATCAACTCGTCAGCTGTCCATCGATACGTTATACTTCACGGTCGCGATAATACATCAACTTCGCTCGACTACCCACGTCCTTCCTTACCGCTCCTTCCGGTCTTCACCATGAGGCCTGCGCGCTCTCGAGGCACCTCGAGTTTATATCTATATATTCTGACCTGAAATAGGGTGAGACTTCAATCGCGAACGCGTTCGTCTGCAGTTATTTATGATCCGTTTTGTTATACTCTAAAGAAGATAAGTTTTTTTATTTTAATTTAATATCTATATGGTTTAATTTAGAAATTTTTCTTTAATAAGATACAGTTATTACATGCGGTTAAAACAGTACTTGAAGTATCGACACGCGGACGCGAGAGAGGCGCTAAGAAATATGCATACATGCGTGCATGATGCATCAGTGGACTCTCGAGATGCAATGTGTTAAAGGTTGATTGATTGATTGATTGACTGATTGATTGCCGGCTTGTTACGGGCCAGTCGCAGTGTATACATATATCTCTCATTACTCGCGCTAGATGTGCTAATAGTTATTTAATCGTCTCTCGCAATATAACGTTTCTGCATCAAACTCGTTTATATATGCCCATTTCGAGAGTATTATTATCAAAAAGAAAGAAAAAAAGAAAACAATTTCTTGTCCGAATGAAAAATGGTAATCCACGAACCGGCGACTCCTCGAAAATACATCACCGCATCATCTCAAAGAAATATTCGGCATTCCTTCTTCTTCCATCCGCCAAATCTCATCCCTTATCTATATACGTACCCAATCCATCACTTTATACCTTCGCAATCTCGACCTCCCTATTAATCAGGCCATATGCCACCCCCCTTGATCATCATTGCCGTCGTCGTCGTCGTCACACCCTCTCTCTATATCTCCTAAGACACAATCCTACGCGTATGTTCGGCATATATCGGCGTCGTCGTCGTCGTCGTCGGGCCGCTCTTCCGAGAAGTAACGGGTCCGCTTTATTCCCCTCGCTCGCGTATATATATATATACGCTATATAGCGAGTCTCTCTCTCTCACGGCCTCCTCTCCCTCCCACAGCCCGCCCCCCTCCGCGCCGATTGGCTTCCTCCTCGTCGTCCTCGCCCCACCCGACCGCTCGTCCCCTCTTTCTCCTTACGTACATGTATAGATGTTAGTATATATATATACATATATATATATATACGTGCGCCTGTCTATGTCTCTTTGCGTCTGTGTATATGTATGCGAAGAGTTCGGTTTTCGGAATACATATATATATGTATATATACTGTACACGCACCGGCCGCTGTGCGCGGCGGCGAGGCGCATGACCCCACTCTTTCTCTCTCTTTCTCTTACTCACACGCACACCAGTGCAGTTACTGGTACAGTTTACACTCTCTTTCCGGCGCTCTTTTGTCCTTTTTGCGCGCGAGTAAGAGAGAGAGAGACGTGCAGCTCGCTCATTTTTTGCATACCTTTTCCCTCTCTCGCGTACACTCACTTACTCTTTGCTAGAGAGAAAGAGAGAAAGAGTATATGAGCTAGGTACGTCGTGTAGCCGTCTTTCTTCGTTTCTCTCTCTCTCTCTCTCACTCGCGGCGCGTCGCCTTTTTTCTGGGTAGTTACGCTCTCGTTCTCTCTCCCCGTTATTAATTCTTTTCAGACACTTTGTTTCTCAATCCAATTCATTCTTTTTACCGAGGCTACTTGTCTCTGTCTGCTTTGCGTTTCTCTCTCTCTCTCTATTTCTCTGCTCCACTGTGTGGCTCGTCCAACGCGACGACGACCACGACCTGCTCGTCTTCTCTCTCTCACTCTCTTTCTCCCTCCCGGTTTGATGTACGCTCGCTCAGACATGCGTACTAATACACATGCAGGCAGTCGCGCGCAGCGTACATGCGTTTTTTCGCGTAGATTATGCAGATGATGATCGGCATGGAAAAATACCTTTATCGACGCCTTTTTTTTAAATTGAAAATACGAAACTTTTTCGTTCGATTTCAGTATACCGAATTGCAGTGAAAAAGAAAGAGTGACTCTCTTTAATTAAATTGTTTATTTGATTTCGATAAATAATTTCTATGGCCATTCGTTGCGAGCGCGCGCTTCCACGTCATCTCGTCGTTCTTCCTCTTCCCTCTCTTTTTTTCTCTCTCCG
This sequence comes from Torymus tubicola, assembly GCA_035583055.1. Lineage (NCBI taxonomy): Eukaryota > Metazoa > Arthropoda > Insecta > Hymenoptera > Torymidae > Torymus > Torymus tubicola. The sequence goes on from JAWWEQ010000001.1 coordinate 8,365,145, forward strand.
CGCGTATCAAATGAATTTCATCGATTTTTTTATTTATTGAAAAAACACGAGTGCGCGACGCAAAAAGTTTTTTTCATCGCAGAAAAGTCTTTGTAGGTCATCGATTGGCATCCCGCGTAAAAAAGCAAAGAAAAAAAAGTAAAAAAAAATAATAATATCGGTAGAGACTGAAAAGAAAATACCTGAGAGGTCTACGTACGAGTGAAAAATGTAATTAAGGACGAGTGAGAAGCTTTTTTTCGGTCCTCTATTATGCAAGAATGTTGATGAGAATTTTCCGTTGGACGTGTGTGTGTGTGCACGCGTTAAGCGCAGGCGCGCGCGCGCACTTTAAAACGGACACATAAATTGAACGTTAAATATAGCGGCCTGAGAATCGGAACTGGAAAGTCGGAAGAAGCGTCGACCAATTAAAGCTATTGCGTTCCGAGTTCTTAACCCCAACGCGACCCATGCTTACGTTCTATAGCTAAGAGGGGAATTGACCGGAATGGAGAAAAAACGGAAGTTGCCGCGAGCTCCCTTTGAAAAGAAGTAGATATATAAATTAATTAATTATCAGTTTTTGTTGCTAGCTTTATGCGAAAATTATTTAAATCTCCTACTCTTCTTGCGGCATTGAATTTAATTAATATGATTTGTTATTCTTATATATGTTATGCACAAGTATTATGTTCACACGGCGAATGATTTGAACAATTTTCATGGTATTAAAGTCTAAAAATTCAAGTCACGTATAAAACTCATCTAAAAACCATTTATTGCTCCTTTTTGTATTAATTGTTATGAAATGTGCATAAATACGAATGGCTAACAAGCATTATATGGGAACATTGGTACAATTTCAACTTAATACTTGTAACCAGTTAGAATAGAATCAAAGAAACGTAAAAATTCAAATTTTACAAATTTTTATACTGTTAAGAGTACTATTTCTTGCACATTATACGCAATTCAGTCACAAGTTACATGAAAATCTGAAAATTCAGCAAAAAAATTTAATTAAAACACTACTCCAAAATTTCCAACCACTTCAGCTCCAAAACTCCAAAATTCACAATCTCAAAATCCAAAATCATATCGCCATTTTATCCACAGTTAATCCTCCTCCTCCTCCCAACCAACCAATCGTCGTCGCTCTCTTCCAACAACAAAAAAGACATAACCCCCAAAAACTATCGCATGCGAAAGCCACGTTGTTGCTCCTTCTCTCCCCATCTCGTACACATAGTGTGCTCCACTACACATACATACATTACACATACATAGCGCATGTATGTGTTCTCGTCGGGGAATAAAACACATCGCACGCATATACAGTAGGGTCTCTCGGGCACGCTGTGCTTCTGGTCTGCGCACTGGCGCGGCGCGCAGGTGCCGCTTCGCGCGCGCGCGTCGTGGCGGCGGCGGCAGCGGCTCGTCGGTCTCTCCCTCCCTCCCTTCTTTCTCTCTCTCTCTCACTCTCTCCCCCCTCCCCCCCACCCGGCGGGAGTTTCGTGGGCGCGACGAGCGCCGCCTCAGTGCGCCTCGAGCCGCGAGAGCCGTCGGACGAATTTTTTCCTCTCCACATATCACGCACGCTGCGCGCGTGTGTGCCTCCCGAGCGTGTACGCGCGCAGCAGCAGTAGTAGTGGATAGTGCCAAGTAGTAGTGGTAGTAGTAGTAGTAGTAGTATACGTGCAGTTCGCGGCGGCAGTAGTAGTAGTGGCAACGCGCGGGCGCACACGACACGACAGTAGTAGTACTAGTAATACGTATCATCGTTCTTCGCGCGCGTGCACGTGCGCCGCGCACACGCATTCGCAGCGGCAGTAGTTGTTGCATAATCGCGAGTTTGCGCGTATCTACGTATATATTCTTCGTCTTTGTGTGGGAGACGAAAGAGTTGATGAAGAAAGAGGCAGAAACTTAGTGCATCGTTTTCATACAGACACACATATACATTAAATATATATATATACATTCTCTATCATACACGAATACACGAGACACACGTACAAGTGGTACAACGGACGGGAAGTGCCGTACACGACGTGTGCGCGACAACGACGACGACTACGACGACGAGTGAAGAAGAGTGAGACACTGGATGTACACTACGTGTGCGCGTGATAAGTGAGACGATATCGTTTTTTTTTTTATTGTTGTGTGCCTCGTTACATTTACACGTAACACATACAACGATGTTCGCCACGAGGAAAAGGAGCAGTAGCAGTAGCAGCAACTACGGAGAAACAGTGAGGAGACTACGACGACGACGACGCGGTGGCGGCGGCAGCGCGCTCGATCGGCCGCCGGAAACGACGCGCGCGATACATGTACTACACCCGCGGTGGCGACGATGGTGGTGTGTGTGCGCCGCTCTGCCGCCGCCGCCGCCGCCGCTGCTGCTGCCTGACGTCACGCCTACTACTATACCCAGTGCCGCCGGCGCTGCTTCCGGTTCATGACTCTCTCTCGCGGGCACACGAGGTTTTCCACGTACCATACACATACATAGAGTTTTTTCTCTCGTCTATGAAGATGTGTGACGCGTCGACGGCGCATCAACGGCGTAGAAGACGACGACGACGACGGCGAAGAAGGAGAACACACACATACGTACTCACTCGGAGCAGAGCACCGGTAATTGGACCATTCCTTATGCCATTGAGATAGTAATGGCCCTTGTAGCGTGGTCACGCTACTACACACGCGCAGAGTCGCGCTCTCTCTCTCTCTTTCTCTCTTGCTCCTCCCCCCTTTACTCGCACACACACACACATACATACACACATGTGCGAGCAGCGAGCGCGCCATAGTACTATAGAGACTTCCGGCCCGCGGCGCGCAGGAAGTGAGACACACGTGTCTGCGTACGCTTGCGCACGCACGTATGTGTGTGTATGTGTATATATACATGTTGAGAGAGCGTTGGCTTTCTTTCTCTCGCGAGCGCGCGTTCGCCTCTTCTTTCTTTCGGTTTTTTTTTACAAGCTATATATGTCGAGAGCGCGATGCGTTACGACGGCGGCGGCCTCTTTCGCTGCTCCGCATGTAGGTGGACGATGCGTGATAGTTCCGTGACGAGTTATATGTAGGGTTTGGAATAGGGATTATTTATTTTTCGGTAGCAGGGGGTTTTTCCGCGAAGGGTTTTTCCCCGAGTCTCTGTGAGTAGGGTAGTTCTTTTTTGGTAGGGGGAAGGCGAGAGTGGTGGGGAACAGGGATTTTTTTTCGTAGGGGCTGGAAGAAGTGGGGTGGTGATGGTGGTGGTAGGGGTTGATGATCCGGAGTTTGCGCGCCAAAATGGATTTCGGAGTTCGGAGAAGAGGGTGTGGAGTGTGTTTAGGGTTACGATGGTTATCGGAATTTTCGGTGAATTATACGAGAAAAAAAGGTGTTGACTTTGTTCCCGTATACTTTAACTTTATTTATTTACATTTTTTTTTTGTTTAAATAAATTTGTTTACGATATCGTGGAATAAACTTTCCTTTTCCAAAGTTTTCGTTTTTTTGTTCGTTTCGAAACAATGTTTGCATAAAATGGCTCATCATTAACCGCGTCGCGTCGACATGCGCAAGTTTTTTTATCGAAATCAATTAAACAAAGATACTCGATGACATTGCAAAAGTCCGAGCACGCGCGCGCGAACTTCGCATATACGTACACGTGCCAGTCACGTGTCGCGCGAAAGTGATTTTCCTCGAAAAAAAAAAAAAAAATTCAATTTCCACGTTTTATTTGCATACGTATGTTTTACGCGTTTTCGGAATTTTTGCACGTTGCAGTGTACACCCGCACACGCGTACACTGGTATGTACGCTTTTTGCTTTATGTTATCGATTTTCGCGCTTATTTTGACACTTGTTGCGTGTACGCGCTCGAGCTTCGCGGAGAGCTGTGTTCTCTCTCATTCTCTCTCTCCTATACGTACAATATTTTTATGAAACTTTATCGCGCGTACGCATTACGTTTTTTTCCATCTGAGGCTGCTTTCATTCGATCGCTTGTTGCGAAGCGTCTATTTATTCGCTTTTCGGTTCGCGTGTCGGTTTCCCTGCGTGCAACGTCGATTGGTTATTTTCTTCTGATTTTAACAATCTTCAAATTAGTTCCTTAATAATTAACCAGTTAATTATTAATTTAAAAACTTGTTGAGGGTTTTTTCATTATTAAGCGTGTGTGCGTTCAAGGTGTTTCATTGGAAAGTTTTATTTATCAGCTTTATATAAAAGATTTTAAAAAGTTCGATAATTAAAAGCAAGTAAAGTCGTGCTGCGAAAAAGTTTCGAAAGTACTCCCGCTTTAATGGTCAAAAGAAAAATAGAAATTTACGCTTCTTTTATGCCCCCTCTTTCTCTTCTCCCGTATAACAAAGTTATCTTCTTTTTATTTCCATCTCTCCGCGTTCTCGCGCGTTCAAAGTGTGAAGAATTGAAAAGCGCCCGAGCAACTTGACAGAAATCGCATCGCCAATAATAATTTTGCAGATTTTTGAAGTTTTTCACAAGTTGGAAGAAAAAATTCTTAAAAACTTTCGCACGCATTTTTCTTCCTTAAACTTTCGAAAAATTGTGCATTTTTACGCATTACGGTATCTATATCCGCGAAAGCGCGTCGTCGTCCGTCCCTGGGCAGGTAAAGTGAGTGAGCGAGTATATATGAGCAAGAGAGGGAGAAGAAAAAGTGCCCGATGGCTCTGGCCGCTGGTGTCGGTAAAGGGTTAAAGACCTTGAGCATTAAATCAATACACGCGGGGCAAGACAACGTCTCCCTCTCTTTCTCTCTCTCTCACTCACTCTCCGTTATGCTCGTCCCCCTTCTCGGGTAAACGAAAAACAATATCAAGCGAGCGGTTCTCTCTCTCTTCCCGTGCGATTCTCACGACCTTGTAATTCAGTGAAAAGGAAATATAAAAGGCGCGCTCTCGCGTATATATGTATGAGAGCGGCACCTTTCGACAAACATCGAACAAGCCGTCGTGTCTTCGTAATAAAGGCGAGCGTGAAGTGTCTACACTACTACTGTTCGGCATCTTTTTTTCCCTATGCGCGTTTATTTAACGCAGCAGACGGCTTGAGGAAAAATTTCAACTATAGTGCAAGTTTAATTACATAACCTAGAACTTCGCGAGCACGTGGGTATAGTTAAAAGTGATGAACCGAAGTTTAATTTATCGCACAACAATTAAAATTCATAACTACTTGAGAAATTAAGAACTCAAAATTCGAATGAAAAAAAAAGAGTGCTCATCGCTTCAAATATAAACCGCGAACGGCAGCAATTCGATAAATTTCATTCGTCGTCGCGCGGATACGTATTAACCGTATTTATACGCGACACGCGAGTGAGAGCCAGCGAACACGAGAGAGAGAGAGACCGTTGCGTCGGAGCTTGGGAATTCAGCTCGCGGAATTTCGAGATTCGAGCGCGCGCGGCGCGAGCGAGAAGGAGAACGCGAACGCGCGTCATCGCCCGAAGACGGCCGAGCGAGAGCGAACGAACGAACGAGTAAGCAAGCGGGGATGTCTTTTTTCCTTTCCCACGCGAGCGAGCGCGAGTGAACGACTCATTATGAATGAATTTTCGGCCTCGGATTCAGTATTCCCCCGTCGCGCTTGACCAGTGGCTCTCAGCGTCTGACTATTTGCATTTTTTTCTCTCTCTCTCTCTCTCGCTCCTCCTCGTTACCTTTTTACGCCTCTCTTTTTCGGCAGCGGCTGGCGTTTTTGCCGAATTTTTTCGGCGTGTTTTGAAGTTTTTTTTCTTCTCGCGCCACCTTATAGTCGCCGCGCGAACGTTTTTTAGGTTATGTCGAAGATTCCGAGAAACTGATGTTATATGTGGGTCGAGAGAGCCTAGCATAATTGATGATCTAGTTGAATTATACGTTTTCGCGGCGGATATTTGTGGAATTAAAACGGTATAAGAGTGTGAGATTGATAGTTTTTAATTAGTCGTGGGGGTGCGTGTGTACGTATGTTTTGAATAATTTGAATTTTTCGCGTCATTTTCGAGTTCTCAATAATAGAAAGCTTAAACAAACGGAATTTTAATATAGATCCTATATCCGTTGGGAATTCAGCAAGTAGTTAAAATTCTTTATAGATCAGTAATTCGTGACACACAATCCCCAACAGAGCGTAGAAAAAAAATAGTAAAAGAATAGAGCAAACGAAAGACAGTTGTACTAGCGAAGGGGTCGACATAACTGACACTCGGCTAATCGGAAATTTCCCGCTCCGGAAAGGATGGAGCTCCGTTCCACGCGTGCTATTTAAAAAGGATCGAATCGAGGTCGCGCCCTTTTCGGAATTAAAACGTCGCTCTCTGGCAGCAGCGGGAACACGACGACGAAGACGACGTTTAGCGGGACTCGGAATGAGGCTCGACTGCATTCTAAACTTTTGCCAGAGGCCGCGAGCGAACGAGTCATGTCCAGGAATCTGGTCGAGCTCGCGCACGAGTACACCGGATGCAATATCGCGATAATCCCGTAAGCCGATGCGCGGGCTCCGTTCTATTTGTTTTCTCTTCTTGTCTTGAATATGATGGTTTTTATGCAACGGTTTTTTTGTCGTCAATAGAAAGAGACAGAAGCTTTGTTTTTGCGCGGATTCTTCACGAGGTTCTCGTTTGTTAGAAGACAATCTGATTTTTGGTTACGTTGTGTTCGCTTTTAGGCTTTTATATTAATACGATGAACGTCGTGAGTTTGTTATATATGTTGGAAACAAACTCTGCTCGCGAATAATGAAGGCTTTTGACACACAAAAAGCCACGAAACTAGATCATACAGCCGCTGAGAGCATTCCTTCTCCAATATTTCTCTGTCTTTCTCTCTGTTTCCTCGGCGTCCTATTCTAGTACACTGAAAAAAATTTGGCTCTCCAGGTGACTCGATACGTATATTCGTTGTGCCGAAAGTAGAGTCAAATCTTATGCCATGATTCGGCGCATTTCCTACCCGGTACTTCTTAATAGGGATAATATAATAATGGCGGGACAAACACTGTGCCAAAAATGGATAGTCCAATGGACGTAGCAAAGACGGCGCTGACGAATTGTGATGAAAACAGACGAAGTGCGAAATTTTTTTCAATGTATAATAATAACGAGTCTCTCATTCCTTCGATCAATTCCCACTCGCGCGTGCGCGCGCGTTCTCCTTTACTATATTTACATAGCGCGACGACAACGTTTCGACGACGCAAGCACGCCAATCGGCTTGCGTCATCGTCCTGTGGTCTCTCTTAGGCCCGAGTCACGCGAGTTATAACAACTTGTCGGATTCGCCATTCTTTCTCTCTCGTCCCAATACAAATTTCTGCGTCCAGTCTGTATTATAAAAATCGTTTCGGAGTTACTATATAAGCATACATCAACTCAAAGTCAACGTCTTTTTTTTTCTCTTATTACGCGATTAAACAGTGTACAGTAAATAATTTTGTGGAGCTCGTAAAATGGTGAGAACGAACAATGAGCACGTTGTTGATTGTGCTGCGTAACCTGCCCACGTACGATGTTACGACGAGAAGGTTAGTTTTTTCTTTTCCTCATAAATGTACATGTGTGCAAGTGTATTTTCAAGTTACCAAGAAAATCGTGCAATAACTATTGAAGGCTATCCAAGGTTTTTCATTTTATTCGTGTCTCTATATATAGAAAAGTGTATACGATTTCGCCTATATATACACACACACCATTCTATATAATAATGTCGTGTGCGTTCATTCGCGGGGTCGTTTGTGTTTTGTTTACAACGCTGACTATTGTGCGATGTTGACCAGCACTTCGACGAATAACGCGCGCGTTCTCGTGCTACGTGTATATATATGTATACATATATGTACGTATAGATATTTGCGAGTCAATAAATACACGAGCGAACGCGCTTCGCTCTCTCAGACAGGACTTTCGAGAACGCTGCCGTAAGCGAAATTGTAATGCGCAATTTATATTCCCTCGTGTGCGGTGTGTGTGTGTGTGTGTGTGTGGATATATATATAGATTTCGTGAATTTTCAATTTTACACGGGGGTGATTTATTTTCGTAATTAATTCTCGCTATATCTTATTAAAGAATGGAAATTGTACGCGAAGAGTTTTGTTTCTTTTATGTAGCAAAAGACGAAACTCAACCTGCGAACCAATCGCAAGGGGTATGCTCAAAAGTGACAAATTTCAAGTATATTATATTAATTCGGAGCGGTCCGTTATTTGATCCTCTCGATTAATTTTTATCCTTATACTTCGTCCTATGTGTAAAAACTTCACCAACTGTATATACGCGAATCTCTCGGATATAAATGAATTCTCCTCTTGGAGTGAAGAGGGAAACACGCGTATTGTGTTTACCTCGTTCATTTAAAATTTATGCGTGCATTTAAAGTATCTATAAAACAAATTGCCCAACGGTGTTGTTGTTGCTGCTGCTGCTGCTGCGCAACGCTGCTTGAGAAATTTCTTCCAGTTTTTTTTATAGGCGCGCGCGTGCGCAGTTCTGACCGATAGAGAGGGGCAAAAACAAGCGCAGCTATGAGTAATGGAAAGTTCATAACTATATAGCGAATTTTTTTCCGTACTGACCGATTTGCGCTTTTTCGCAATTGTCGGAGGAAGAGAGAAAAAGAGGAGGCAAGAGAAAAAAGCTTATTTTTATTATAGATTTTTCGATGTTTCACCATAGATGTTGTGCTCTCTCATAGATATCTCTTACAATCGTAATCTCCATCGTGATATAAATTCTGTTACGTAGTAAACGAGAATGCCAAATCGTATCTCTTTGTAATCTATTTAATCTTTTAATTACGCACACATGTAATTCTTTTCTTTAAAACGATGTATATTAACTACCAAGAAAAACGCAAAAAAATTATCAAATCACTTGAAAAGATTCGTTCGTACTCTAGAAATGCCACCCGCTTCCTTCATCATCATCATCGTATACGGAAAACAGCAACGTCGCGTCATTCCATGATGGTGGCCTTGACTCGAGAAAAGCGTGTGTACGTATATATATATACATAGACACACGCGCTCTCTCTTCTGCTTTTCACCGTGTGCGCGCGCGCGCGAGCTTGGCAATCAGCGTGGAATTTCCGCGGTTTGAGAACCGCAACTTTGCTCGCTCGCTCGCTCGCGCATGTGTATTATGGTCGCTCTCGCTTGCGGTGGGTCGTCGTTCGCGTGATCGTGAACCGAGTAAGAACGAGCAGGAGAGAGAGAGAGAGAGGAGCGCGCCAAAGGACAGGTACCCGTGTGGAATGCCGTCTTGGAGCGGCAGTCTGTGTATGTATGTGTGTGTGTGTCGTCGCGAGGAGCTTCTCCGATGTGAATTATTATACGTGTACCTCGTTTTCTATAACGCATTTGCCGATATATGTACTTTTCCAAAAATAATGGTTTCGAGGAAATTGTATGTTTATCAATCATGGCTCCATTGTTGTAGCTAACATTGACCTTTTGATACGATTCTGGTATCTTACAATGTAAACAGATTACCATAGTTATTATAGATCAATACACCTTTCTATACCAATCTATATAAAGAAAAGACTTTCTGGAAAAAGCATCAATTTCTGGTAAAACAGAAAATCCAAGTTGCTCGTAATGCTCGCAAATACACGCGCGCGCGAGCGAGACCACGTGCTCTCACGTTCCGCGCACATTCCCCGTTCCCGCGCTCTCTCTCTCTCTCTCTCTCTCTCTCGCGACTCTTCCCATTTACGACGTCATCGAGCGAATGGCCGTGTGTATACCTCTTCTCTCTTCGTCCCTTCCCTCTCTCTTCACCTCTGCAGCGAAAAAAAAACCAAAAGCTCGCTCGCTCACTCTCTTTAAAATTGCGCGTGTGTGCATGCGCTAATGGGATTTTCGAGAGAGCGAGCAACAGCAGCAGCAACGCAGCTCACTCGCTCGCAAGAGTTGAACCTTCAAAAGTTCATCGCTCCCGTACGTATGCAAACACGATGTATTCACGTTTTGCATTCTCGCTCTTTCTTTCTCTCTCTCTCTCTCTCTCTCTCTCTCTTTCGCTCTCTCTCTCTCTCTCTCTTTCGCTCTCTCTCTCTCCTTCGTGTGTCTCGGTATCATTGTTGTCGCCGACGCCGCCGCCACCGCCGCTGCTGCGCAAAACCCTTTGCCCTTCGGGCTCGACTCCTCCCGTCTCTCTCTCTCTCTCTTTTTAACTCTCGAGCGTGTGGGAAAAGTTGCGAAACCCTCGCTCACGCGGGCAAGCCACGTCGTCAGAGTAAACAAATTCATATTTTTAGGACTGAGCGCTCGCGCGCTTGACCTTATCTCTTCTCTCGCGTAAATTCGTGGAAGTGTTTTTGACCCCCTTCGGTCTTAACGTCGTCGTCGTCACGTTGATCCTGCTTATCTAAGCTCTCTCACGTGGTTCTATATACATATATATTCTAGCGCGCCTGTGAAAAAGCGAAATTTCGTCGCCGCGAAGTGTGCTAAGTAATTCCTCCTCCTCTGTCTTCTTTTTTTTCCTCTTTTTGCGTCTTCTCGCGAGCCGAGAACCTGATTAAACATTTTATCCAACTGGCAACATCTTCTCGCGCAATAAAAAAGTCGCCTCCGCCTCCCTGTTTCTCCCTAAAAAATACAATGAATCTCCGAACGGCGCGACGAAATAAGTGCCTCGGAAAGCCATAAAAGTGCGCAAACTACTCGGCGCCTCACGTGAGCAATTAAGCGTGGACGAGCCAAAACTCTCCAACTGCCGCCGCTGTTTCTGCAGCAACAGCATCGAGCAGCAGAGAACGAGCAGCATCTCACTTTTTACTCCACATTAAAACATTCCCTCCTTGGTCAATGACCTCGCGCGCTCTCGTCTACCCGAAAACTCGCGCGCTTTAATTTCTCATAAAGTTTGACAAAGAGAGAAGTCTGCAGTAAGCGGCGGGGTATCTCTCCCCCCGTCGATAAAAAGAAGGGACTCCCCACCTCGCGTATTATATTATTCGGCATTAGACCAATCGAGGTGCTGCTGTTGCTTGCTGTTGCGCTCCTAAGCGCGCAGCATCTCGCGCGCGCTCGCGACCCCTCCGAGAGAGCCTTGTTTACGTCGGGTAAGAACAGAGATAAAAGCCGAGAGAGGGAGAGGAAGGGAGGGAGGGAGGGAAAGGGCCTGAAGGCGCGCGCGAGCGCAAAAGGGGGGCCCGGCAGCAGCGTGAGAGCGCGGGCGCCTCGACTCGCATTTAGTGCACTGGGCGCTTCTCTCTCGTTCGTTCTCCTCCCCTTCTCTCCTCTACGTTCTTATCTCTTGCTCGCTCTCTCTCTCTCTCGCGGACGAAAGAGGGAGGGAGACAGAGAGAGGAGAAGGAATGAAAAAGGTAGAGAAGGAGAAGAGGAGGAGGGAGAGATACGTCTCGTTCTCCCTCTCTCTCTCCCTCTTTCCCCGCCATGACAGAGCGGAATGCATGAGAACGCAGAGAGCTACTGACCCTCTTCGTCTTTTTATTCCCTCTCTTTCTCTCTCTCTCTTTCTGCTTCGTCGTCTACTCTTTGCGGCTTCTTTCGTTCGCGAGAGAGAGAGAGAGAGAGAGAGAAAGCGCGAGCGGACCCCAACGTCGGGGGGCTTTATAATCTCTATCTCAATTCCGCGCGACCGAATCTCACGTGCGGCTCCGCGACATTAACGTTGGAGGGGCGGGAGAGGAAAGAGGGTGGGGAGGAGGCAGGGAGAGAGAGTTAGGAGGAGAAGGACGAGTGGCGAACTGCATCAAACACCCCGGGAGAGTGAAACAAACACATTGTACTAGTTTATTATCTTGCTTTTGCGCCGCGCGCAAAGGTGCAACGAACCTTTCCTTGCCCTTTTTATTTCTCTCGCTCTCTCGCGGCTCTCTTCTCCCTCTCTCCTCTTCTCCCCAATTTTTTCTTTTCTCTATTTTCGCCGCGGCTCGTCTCTCCTGTTCTCCCGTTCTTCTTCTTTTTTTTTCGTTCGGAACTCGCACGCTTCTCTTCTACTACGCCGCTCCCTTATACACGTTCGTCGTCTTTTTCGTCGCTCGCGCGCGAACGCGTTCGCTCGCTCTCTCTACTGAATGAATTCGCCCGTTCGCGAGGCCGAGATTTATCGTTGCGCCGGGATTTATTTGGGATGTGCGTGCGTGCGTGTACCCTTTTTGCTGCAGCGGATGTATATTCGCCGCGTGCTGCTGTTGCTGCTCCTTTGAATTGATTGATGGCGGTCGCAAAAAGTCGAACTGATTAGACGAGGGAGCAGACGCGAGAAGTTCATTCTCTCTCCTCTCTCTCTCTCTCTTTCTGTCCTGTACGACGACGTTCATGCGCTGCAGCTCCTGAGAATCGATCGCACGGCCTGGAATGCGAGATGACGACGTTTCGTTGACCCTCGCCTTCATTGAGAGGAGCAAAAAAAATGGTTGGAGGGAGAGGGGAAAGGGAATCAAAGCAGTGAGAGCGCGGAGAGGAGAGGAAGGAAATTCCTTGGAAGTTCGTCTGGTGCATACCGGACCTCCCTCGGAAAGGAGCTGCTTGCGCTCTCTCCTCCCGGCGATTCTCTCTCTTCTTTTTTCTCTCTCGTTCTCCCGTTTCTCTCGTTTCCTTTATCTCTCGCGGCTGATGCTGCTGCCGCCGCCGCCACCGCCGCCGCTTGTTCTTCGCCTCGCTCATGCCTTTTCGCGGCGTTTCAGGGAGGGTGAAGCGGGAGAAATTCGGAGCGAGGTGTAATTGGTTGATTGTTTTCGCTGTTAGAAGTAATTTAACAATAAAAGCATACAAATTAATCATTCCCTTTAATTGACTTTAAATTCCTTTTCATTCTTTAGTTTTAGACGCAAATTTGTTCTTCAGTCTCTTGTAATAATCTCCAGTGTTAAGTTTTTTCGAAATTCTCTTTTGTAGCAAACCCTATACAGTTTCTGGAAAAGTGCACTTTAGGGATTTCCAATATTTGAAAATGGTTGATGAAAGAAAAGAATTAATCGTGAAAGAAAAAAAAATAAAGTGCAAAGATACACTTCAAATTCTTTGGACTGAAAGGAACAATATAACTTTGACCTATTTTCACTCTGAAAAAGTCAATTTTTTTTCGCTCAAAAAAGAATTCCAAAACAACGCTGTAGTACTATTGATAATGAAAATTTCTAAAGTTCATTCTTCCAATTTCAACCTACAGCAAATTCTCCAAGAATTCCAAGTTCCGCTTACCTCATTCCTCGCAGGAATGCGAAACATAGGTGCGAATTTAGCCCTATCGCATAGACCATCAGAGACAGAGACGGAAACAGAGAGAGAAAAGGAGAAAGAGAGACAGAAGTCAACGGCAACACAGCAATAGCAGCAGGTGCCGCGAGTGAGAGAAAGACAGAGAAAGAGAACCGTGCGAGCAGAGCTCACGCCAGTCGGTCACGTAACGGTCGTCGCGCGGCACGCGCGTGACGTCACGGGCGAATCGCGCCGGTCATTCATGCGACGCGCACAGCAAACCGCACCGCCGCTCCTGCCACTGCCCTGCGAGCGTGTGCGTGCCTAGGAAAGATTATAAAAAAAAAACGAGAGAAAAATCATCGGAATGACTAATTGAAATATGCATTGAATTACACCGTCTCTACCGTGGAGTAGTGCTTATAATGCGAATGCTTGGAATACTTTGTTGAATTGCAAGGGTGATAGGGGAAATTGTGACGATTTAATTGTTTTTACAATCGTTAGTTTACACAGTGTAATTTTGAAAATAGGCTTGAACAATACTCTGTTAATCTTCTAATTAATTCTTCAATAGACCGCAATGCCTATAGTTTTAAAAATATTCACGCCAAAAAAAAGCTTAATTATTTTGTATTTCAATTATTCATTTACGCACAGCAGGATTTAAAAAGAGAAAACCGCACCGCAACGAATACCAACCGCAAATTAGTCGGTTCTCGTCGTCGGCGCTATACGTTCCATAATTTACCGCGTCGAATTCCGAAAAAGTCGCGCGTGTTCTCTTATGACGACTACGGTCGCAACTTCGAAAAAAAAAACAGTCTCATTCACTCGTTCATTCATTCCCACTCTTCTACGTTCTCTCCTCGGCGAAGAATGGTAGGTGGGAGGAAAAAAAAACAGTCCTGAAAGCAATAAGTCGAGTTCTCTCGCGATAACGGGCATTTTTCGAGGATGTTATTGGCTCTGTTGTGTCTGGCTTTGCCGACAAGCTCTGCCATGCCTCTTTGCACAAACATACGCTCATGTGTAAGGATTCTTTTGTAATGCATCGTGAATGTTCAACAATGGAAATGTTTGACTAAATGAAACCTGTTGAGAATATTTTTTATAACGAAATTTTTATCGGTATTCTGGCTAACAATATAGAAATCCTATTAAGCTATCAATAAATAGTTATATTAAAGATACTTCCGTGACATTTTCGTTTAAACACGAATTCCTCTAATAAACCTATTTTCAGCATTAACAGATATTTTCCAGTAGGTAGCCAAAATAGACCTTTATTCATCCTCCCCCTTCATCGACCTAAACCGCAGGATACACCACGTATACAACACGATCGACTGCTAAAACCACTAATTCATAGGCATTTTTTCCCTCTTCATTTAAATCTTTACAACATAACCCCACTCCCACCGATTGTTACTCACTCGTCAAACAAACCCATCACCACCACCATCACCACCACCATCAGCAGTCCTCTAATTAGTTTCATTAGCAAATTTCTCGACGTCTCGCGGCAGGATTCGAGGAACGGAGCGCAACAACGCGTTCGCTTGCTCGCTTGCTCGCTCGCGAGTCAACGACCCACAAGAGGGAGAGAGAGAGAGAGAAAAGAGCGCGAGTCGCCTCGTTCAGGAATGCGAGGACCCCGGCCGCTGCCATCGCCGTCGTCTTGCCTGCGCAAGCGGCAGTGTGGCGTGCCTGGCAAATTTTGCTGAAATTGAATCAAGCGCCGGTATGCAGTAGTGGTGGCGACGCGTTTTTTTAGCGTTACTTTTGAATAATTCGTATACAGGATAGGGTTGTGTTTTTTTCAGAAGAGAGGGTGATAATGTCGGTGTAATTTGTTGGTAATTTGAGTATGATTTGAATAAGTAGCAGTGCATTTGCAGTCTTATTATAGTAAAGCTATTATTGCAGGAGTAATGTGTTAATAATAAAATTATACTTTAGAATTTCACTTCAGAAAATTTAGTTGTTACGTATTGTATCTAAGCAAACACTTAGAAACAAAAGTACTAAAAATCCATTTAACGCATCTCGTATTCTTCCCCCAACAAACTACACCGCTACTTCTCAGCTCTCTCACTTCAGTAGTTCAGGTACACCGAAACAGACGACGCTTCACTCTTCCTCTCTTCCCCTTCTCCTGTCTACACAGCAAGTAGAAGATTCCGCGTCTTAGACGACGTCTTTACCGACGACGACCCACTTAAGACAGTCGCGCGGCGGCTATTTTTGGTTGGTCTTTTTCCTCCCTCCACTATACCAACCCAGCCACTGTTGTCCGTTTATCGCACAGCCGATCTTCGACCTGCGACAATCGATCTGTACGCCAGCCACACGCTCGCGCAAGTGTATACGTACATGCACGTACCTACGTACGTACGTACGTACGCGTCTGGCTTCTTCTTCCGCCTTCGTCGTCGCGGGACGACGATACGTTGGCTGATTGTAAAACGATGTCTGCGTGCGGCTAATGTCGTCTATGGCGTGTATTGTATTTTTATACTCTTGTCGAGTGGTATTAAAATAATTCGCGTGATCGAATTCAGATAATTCTTCGTAATTCAATTATACATTGTTTACTCTGTATAAGAACCTTTTTCCCCCTCTATATACCCCCATTACGATCGTTTTATTAGAACTTCAAAAACTTCAATGTTTAGCGAGTGTATGTGTGTATGTATTCATGCACACACTTTACGCACTTAGTCATTCGCAAAAGGCAAGCCAGCAACAGCATCGCAGACAATATAACTCGGAATCTCGTCCATTGTTGCTGCCTTTTTACTACCACCTCCCCCCACCTACCTTCCTCCTCCTCGTCTTACAGTCCGAACCACGCTGCTGCTGTCGCGCAATAACAAAACGCCGGCGCGCATTTCAATCGGCGAAAGTGGACGAGCGAGGTATCCTTCAACCTCAATGTGTATGTATGTATGTATGTATGTGGAGACGAACGGTTCCTTCTTTTTTTCGAATAATAATGGCGATGAGTATAGCGGCTTATTTTGCGATTAAGAACATTGTGTGTACGCGCGGCTGTTATTTTGGGCTCCGTTTTCTTTTTTTTTTTCGTTAATATCCATATACCCAGGGCTAATTGTCATCGTACTTCGGTGGTTTTTTTGGGAGGGAGGAAAAGGCAATCAGAATAATAGATTTGCCGAGTGGCATAGTATACATATAGACTGACGTGCCGCGCGGTTGCTCACGCATTGTGAAGTTTTTTTTTCTCTTTCTCATCTTCTTTTTGAAGAGCAGAGCGGGGGCACGTCTGTCGCTTCATACTTTTTAATATATTATACGAGAATAATAGCCAGAGACTATAGCTTTGACATTGATATTACTTCCATTCTCTTAATCATACGCTATACATTGTATATTAATTATTTCTTTTTCTCGTTTGTTTCAGGTAAGTGTCACACGCACATACATACAGAAAGATGAATCACGCCCTCTTCCCATACACCACGGCAACCGTAAGTAGTACACGCCTGTGTGCGATATTTGCCTCCTCGTAACATTGACTTCTATTGAAAAACGACTATGGCCTCGATGTATCGTATAGACACGACGAAATTCCACACGTCTACTAAATTCCACGCACTGTCTCCCCCCCTTGAAAGTAGCTCAGTACTGCTGTATAGCGAAAAATCTATAGGCAAAACTTAAACGAAAAAAAAGGCTCGTCGTTCCCTCCCACTCTCATGTATACGTATAACGCAGGCTCAAAGAAAGCTTGCCGCCCAAGCTCTCCTATACCTGGAAGTCTTGTTAACACACGCGCTACGTCGTCCTATAGCTCGCCGCTCCAATTAGCATACGTTCTCTTACTCTCACCGCCTCCGCACACGGTATTTTCTCATTCTTCCACTTCTCGCCTCCGCCAAGAGAAAGAAAGAGAGAGAGAGCGAGAGCGGCTTTTCCCAAAGCGATAAGGAACTTATCGAGTCCTCCGCTAAAGTGCTCCGCGCGCGCGCGTATATATATATGTATACCTGTTGAGCGACCGCGCGCGACGCCTACACACATACGTGCCGTCTCGTATATACCGTTATCGAAGGAGTGAGAGAGAGAGAGAGAGGGTATGAACGATATTTCATCTAATTGGCTGAGTTATGTGCCGCGGTGGTGGGTATTTTATCGGAAATTCAGATACACCGTGAGAAATGTGAAGGAGGCTGCCCGCGCGTGTGAGCAGTTTGTGTATACGTAGTATTTCATGCTAAAAAAATAAAAAAGTTTACGTGTGAGTCATTTGCCGGGGATGTCGCATACGTATATATATATATACGCGTTGATGTATATTTAGTGCGCTGTACTTTTCTACCGTCGTGTGTGTATGTATAGCTTTTTGTCTCGACGATCACGATTTTATCTACGTTAATTGGTTTATTGTTTGTATAGAAATTTTGATTTCCATTGTTCGTTAAGTTGAAAATTAGATGCAGGGCGTGGAAGTGCCGGTATACCGAGCGTTTGATGTAAATATGGAACGAAAATTAAAGTACTATACTGAACGCCGCGTGCGTTTCATTCATTTGCCCCGTTAGATTTTTCAGGTAGTTAAATTGCGTTATAGACGCATACGAATGTATAAACGCGACTGCATCTAAATACAAAGCGCAGATTACGCGAATTTAAATACAATGAAGATTTGAATATAAAAATTGCTCGGTTATGTAACATAATAACCTATAACAAAATTTCAATCCGCATAATATACATATATACACCTATAGTTCATCATCGTGCTCTTAAATCGATCCGTCAGATACTTCCAAACAACTCCCACCGACCTTCCCGCGCGAAATCACGGGCTCCACATCGAGAACTGCGTGCACTCGTTCTTATACTCTATCTATCACTCCCTCTCTCTTTCCCTCTCTTCCACGCCGGGGAAGAAGAAGAAGAAGAAGAACCGGCAGCGGATAGGATAGGGCATCAGAGAGGCGATGTCCTAGCGAAGGTCACGGCCGGGAATGCGGTTCGCTAGCTTGCCTCCTCTCTTCCTTTCGCGTCGTCGTCGCGGTCCAGCAGCAGCGCCGCTATATAGAAGGGAGCAGCAGCTTCTTGCGCCGGCAGAAGCAACAGCAGCATCCCGTGCGCGGGAATTTCATTGCGAGTGAGTGTGTGAGAGAGAGAGAGCGAGCCGTACTTGGCGTGAGTCATGGTGGGTGGGAGGGAGGAAGAAGAGGCGTGCCCATCCTACGGGAAGAGAGAGAGAGAGAGATAGGTGACGGAGGGTAAGGTTTGCGTTGGATATGGTGGTATATGCTATATTATATGATAAATAGAGAACTATATATAAGACGCAACAAAATATTTATTTTGAGAAACAATCTTGGTGCAGATTTATATTCATTAAACTATCCATTTCATTTTTCGACAATGTATTTACTAGTATTTCTATCTACATACTGTCACGGATTTAGCTGCTCGACTGTACATCCGAACCCTAACGCGTCAGCATAACGATAAGAAGATGTACGCGAGGCCTTCGAGCACATCAGTGGTCAGAGCACCAGACTGGAATCTCAGATCCACGAGTTCGAGCCTGAATTGTCGCATACTATTTTACTCGATTTATTCCTCTTATACATAATACAATTTGTTGCTAAAAAATACTAAAGTTACTCTAAAACTGCAGAACCCGGGGCCCACCTTGCCCTCCAAAACACGTCGAGCATGCATACTACAACTACATTCGCACGTGTGTGCAGACGCGTGCGTGTGTGTGTGTATGTATGTGCGTGCGTTCATGCATAAATCGCGCGAAGGGTCTTTGGTCTTTGTCTCTCCCCTCACTTCTCCTCCTTCTCTATACCCATCCTTCTCTCTCTCTCTCTCTCTCTCTCTCTCTCTCTTCTCTTCGCTTTAGCGAGACGGGACGGTGGAATGCACCAAATGCGCCGCCGCCGCCGCTGTTGCTGCACTGACCAGCGCTCGCTCGTATACGTTCGCCCAACCCGTCCTTCGCTCTTCCACTTGTTTACTTCGCGGCCCTTGTTCTCCATATACTCTCCACCTCCTCCTCCTCCGTCTCTCCCTCAAATTTTGTTTTGCTCGCATCTTTCTCTCTCTCTCCCGCAGACACGTAGATGCTACGGAATGTGTGCGCCCGCGCGCGCGTTTGCAGAGGAGGATAGGATATATGTACGAGACGTTGCTGTAAAAACGCGGTGTGTAGAGTAGTGTACGCAGTATATGAGAAAGAGTCGAGTCGCGCAAGGGGGACGACGACGTGTATATGTACCGTTCGCGGTCGCAGAAGGGAATTTTAATGGCGGGAAATTTGATTAGGCGAGAGAGCAGTAGTAGTAGTAGTGGTGGTGGCGGTGGTGGGTATGATTTTTTGATAAGCCTGCGGTGGGGAAAGCTGCTGTTGCGGAAAGAGAGCTGGCACGCGGTAGAATTGAAGGTGTGCGCGTGCTTCGTGGGTTTTAATTAAACTTATGTAGTTTATGAAGTACAGATGGAGATTTTTTCTGAATAATGGGTGACACCGTGAGGGATGTAAAAGTCTTTTTTTTCTTATTTTTATAAAAAATAAAAATTTGCCGACTTTCTTTATAGTGTTAGCTCTTTCGAATTGTTATCATTGTATATGTAGTTTAGCAGTAAAGACGCGTGAGAAAACATGCCAGGAATAATGTAATCGCTCGATGCGTACAAAAACTTCGTTAAAAACACACTTATCAAGAGTTTTGTTATACACTGCGAGCAAAAGAAACTCACTGCACTCACATACACACGCGCTCTCCCGTTTCATTTCAAGTTTTTTTTCACGCTTTTTATACGGGCGTTTTTGCTGCATTTTTTAGTTTCTTATAGCTCCACACACGGTCGACTCTTTGAAGTCGATCTTGGATTACACGTCGAGAGACACGAGGGACAGACAGACAGACGAGAAAACCGCGGCATGCGTATATACACATAGAATAAGGGGCGCGCATGGTGTCGAAATTGTTAATTAAGTCGTTGTCGGCTACCATTCTTTTCAGCTCTTTGGTGGAGTTAAAACATCATGCATCTGCGTTTTGCGCATCGTTTGTTTTATTTCGTCAATTTATTTCTTTTATCAAGCAATGCCTTTTCAAGAGTCTAAAAAAAAAACAGAAAACAGTCAACACTGCAACAATGCAAAAGTAGATTTACCCTATAGGTACGCGAGAGCAATGTTTATCGCTGGTATCTCGTAATTTTGCTTTCTTTTTCGACCGAAACAACGAAATTATACAGCAAGCCGGCAGAGATCGACTATTTATTTTCCATGCGTTACCACTGCAGTAGCAACAGTAATGCCAGCCGAATAACCCGCATTATACACCCCCGCCTGTACCCACCAACACTACTACCCACGTCCAATAAAAACGTAATAAACAACCTAATTATCGTAATAAATAATGCATAACGACTAACGCTCGCTACTCTCACTCTCTCTCTCTTGGTCGTGCGCAAAGCTTGTTAACGCTCGCCTATTAATTTAAGAGACTCCCCACCCTCCCTCTCCCCCTTCACCTCTCCGCTCACGCACAATAATGGATCGGTCGTGCTCCACCACACATACACATACACACGTGCGCGTGCGTACACACACACATACACACACACGTATACACGAGAGAAACCCAGGTGGAAACGGCTCGAATTTCGGCTTAGCTGCTGCCGCCGTCTCGCGCACCCTCGAGCTCGCGCGCGCAGGGTGCAAGGACCTCGATTTTACGAACTCTATACCCCTGTCTCTATGTATGTGTATATACATATATATGCTATACGTATGTATACATATATATATACGTGTACGTGCCTCCCCACCCGTGTGCGTTTTCGAGGCTGGCCCTGACCCACCCAAAGGATACCCCCCTCTCGACAGGGAGAGAGAAAGAGAGAGCATGAGCAGACAATGGAAAGTGCAGAAGAGAGAGGGAGAGAGAGAGAGTGAAAGCGAAAGAACGACGCGCGGGAGCAAAGGATGCGGAGAGAGCGGGCTGTATATGTACGCGCGAAAAAATAAAGGAGAGAGAGAAAGAGAGAACGAGAGGTGAATCAAAGGGAAAACGTTAGAGTGAATTTCGAGTGCTGCGTGCGCGTGAGCTGCTCGGGGTCTTTTTTCGCAGCGGGTATATATATATATAAGAGAGTGGCTTCACAGCGCGCGAAGTTTCGTCGGTTTTGCTTTGTGTTGGTACTTGAGTGCGCAAGCTTTGAAGGCCGCGAGAGTGAAGTTTTTAGGGAAGATTTAAGATGATTAAAGTTTGAAGTTAAAAGCACTTTATACATAGTGCACTATACTAAAAATTTTTGTCTCCGAGGAAAATTTTCATTTACCGTCATTTTTTTTTTTATTTTTTCTTCAGTCATTGTACGTCAATCTATGTACTTATTAGGATTAAAAGCCGAACGGTCAATTAGGGACGTCCAGCAATCGACCTGAAACCTCGCACAATTGCACACGGCACGGAAAGTCCTTCGCGCACGGATTGAGGTGTACATCGCACGCGCGTTCCCTAACGAAAAATCGATACCGCGAAGAGAGAGAGAGAAAGAGAAGAGAGATCATAAATTGCTCTGTTCGCCTTCTTGCCGATCCTACAACCACTCAGCGCGTGTAAATATTTAGACACATGGGTAACGAAAAAAAAAAATCGTATCAATGGATAACGATCTCTCTAGAGTACAAGTTACCCCCAGTATACGCGATGATGGTTATTACAGTGGTTAAGAATTAATTGTTCGTAGGTTATTCACGGGGCTGTAGATCACGGGGTTTTATGGAATGCGAAAAGTTACGGTCGAGCACGATGCAAGTGAAGCTTTTCTTTTTTATACAGGTCGAAGTTTACTGGTCGTTTTTTCTATGACGAAGTTTTACGATATGCGCCTGGTTACTTTTTTGTATAATACTCACCTGTACATTCGCGACGAATTATTTAACGAAAAAAAATTTTTTTTTTAAATAATAGCTCTTTCAAAATCTTAAAAATAAAATCTCGAATGAAACGTTGAAAAACCTAGAGAACGAGAAAAATCGCGCCACTTCTTTTCCACTATACCTACATAGAAAAGAGAACGCGAGTCTTGCTAGCTCACGAAGAAGGGTGGCTGGCGCTCTCTCTCTCTCTCTTTCGGGGTACACAAGAGAAGGGCGGAGGCCTCTGCCTTTCGCGTTCCACAAATCAATACCCCAACCAGCCTGCGCTATACTCGCCTCGGCTCCCTTATATCCATGTGTATGTATGTATATGTGTGTGTGTGTGCAAGCCACGCTGTGGCACCACACACGAAACGTGTCACCCACCGACCCAAACCCGCGCCGCGACGATGACAACAGTAGCGCGATTGAGTAAGAGAAAGAGAGACAAACATTGCGCCCCGAGAGGGTGGAGAGAAAGTCGTATTTTTTTTTTCTGAAGAGCGAAGTTGCTTTGAGCCCAGCGTAACAGGTCTCGTGCACGCGCGGGGGCAGCTAGTTATTTCGGAAAGTAGTAGCGTGACTTTGGTACGATGTGTTGAAGGGGAGGGGTGAGGTATAGTGTTGTGTCTCAGTGGGTTGCGAGGGTTGTCGGGTGGAGGGGAGTTCGAGGTTATGTTTACAGTCTGATGATGACTGTTTTCCGGGAGTTATAATTGAGTTGAGCAAGCCCGAATAAATTATTAAATCAAAGTTGTTTATGTTATTGTTTATCGTGACATTATTCCATTAGTTAATAGAACGAATAGTATTGTAAATTTACCGCTACGACGTTTAATAATTGTATAGAAGACTTTGAACTTTAGGAACAAAATTAATCTCTGGTATAATGATATTTGTGAAAGACCTCGATGAACTCTCTAAAGAACGCAAAACAACACTGTACCTGAAGTACAAAAAAGTAACGCTGAGAGTTAGCAAATAGACAGCAGCTGCGCGACGCGAATTCAAAGGGACAGAAACGTAGTAAAGAATGTATATATGTCACTAGCCATTGCCCCAAAACAAAAATCCTCGTATGGCGAGGGAATTTTCGGGGCCGCGCGAAATGCTCCGTAATGTCTGAAACTGTTCGAAATTAGAGATTGAGCCACGACAGCAGCAGCGTCACTTTTCGAGCCGATTTTAGAAAGTTTCACGAGAGTGCTTTCTTTCCAAGTTGGCGGTTCGCACGAGTGACCCGATTCTCCGTTCCCTCGCGGCCTTTCATAATTAATGGCCAGACGACAAATGACTTGAGAGAATTCCGTCAAACTGTTTGTCATTATCATTATTGTGCAATACAAGTTCACCGATCGTGTAATTGCCCTGGCAGATGCACGATTACGGATGTTTTTATCTGCAACAATGGTTAATAACGAGCTACACGACCTATAAATCACCTTTACCGTTAATCTCATTCACACTTCTGATAAAAACAACAATAACAACCATTACATTCATTCATCAATTAATCGGCCATAAATATCAATACCCCGAAAAAAAGCTCTATACGTATAATAATAATTGCTTCATATACACATATACATTGCATTTTCTCTGACGAAGCCGTACAAAAGACACTCGCGACTCGTCATTCGGCAGGAAGTACCGATCAACTCGGATCATCGTCGCTGAGAAAATGACGCGACGTAGTACGTCACTGCTGCTGCATTCCATCTCGCGGTGCCCTTCCATTCACTCTACGCTTGCGTTTATATATATATATGTATATGCGTATATAGAGTATGCACCGAGGAGAGAGTGAGAGAAGATTGTGAATGCACGAGCGAGCGCGGGGCAAAATTGACTGGTTAAATTTAGAATAATACGGTCGCCGGCTATATTTGGTGCGTGCCTGCATCGTCTATTGTATCGGTCGTGGTAGAGTTGACGTTTCGGAATCTTAGTTTTGTTTCTTCTGCAAGTAAGTTGATGTAAAATAATTACGACAGTATTCTCGGAATAGACATATAATTCGTAAAAGAAAAACCATGGTCCTGAAAATCATTCTTTAAAATTCCAATACGATATTGCTGCTATTCGTCTAACCCTATACTGTATATTAGCATTCTCTCTTTCTCTCCCTCACGGGGCTCTCGCGAAATTCGCAGGCGTCTCTTTTTTCTGCAACGTGTGCAGAGCGAGCAAGCGAGAAGCCTCGGAAACACGCTCGCGGCGGCGAGAATGCAGCAGCAGAAGCAGCAGCAACAGCAGCAGCAGCAGGAGGGGAAGCGCGCGCGATGCGGCGGTGTGGTAGCGGTGGCGGAGTAAGGGGAGCGGTTCATTCAGTGACTCGGCTCAGCGGCGGCATATGCGCAGTGCGCATGCGCAGTGCATCGACCGCGCTGGCGCGCAGCAAACAACGTATACACACACATGTGTATATATATGTGTGTGTATGTTGCGGCGCGTTCGCTCACTCGCTCGTTTCATTTATCTTTTCGTACTGTTGTTTCTCCCTCTCTTTTCGCGGCTACGCGAGTCGTAGACGACTCTGTATATATATGTGAAATCGCGCTTGTAACATTTCCAAGCTTGTAAATATTGTATGAGTGGGAGGTGAGTGGGTTTGCGTGGTTTTTTTTCGGGTTGTATGATTATTCGTTTGGCTTCATGCGGTCGAGAGTCATGGGAAGCGTGTGGTTAACGTTGGATCGTGGTTTTAACCTTAAATTTGCATTTTTTATAAAGCTCCAAATCAGTTATTTTTTCAACATTGCGCAGTTTTACGTATAGGGTCGATTGAAAGTAACGTGGATTTACTTCGATATTGCGGTCAAAAGACGATTCAGTGTTAATTTATTTTTAGCGATATGTTTACAATCACGGCACTGATAATAAATAGTTCAATGAAATTACGACGATCACGTCGCTTTAAAAAGTTCAATTCATCGACATCGTGCACGAACCATCGCGTATTTCATCACCTCCTTCGCGCTTCTCCTCATCAACATTCACCCGAACATGCTGATACATTTAATCGTTAACGAATTCTTTATTACCCGCAACATCTTACGTTTTCCACATAATTTCAAACTCTCATCGTTATATACAACAAACCGTAAAACGTATAAGCACATACAACTCTAATAATCTCTCCGTACCCTCTCGCCCTCCTCATTAAAAGCCCCGGTGCACGATCACCACGACCAATCTTCGAAAAAAAAAGAACCTTCTTTTCCAACAAACCACTCGATAATTTATCCGTGTAACTCGCTGCCGCCGCCGCCGCCACCGCCGCGCGTCGCGCGTAAAATACATCCGGTATTTTACAACCTCTCTCTCTCACTCACTCTTTCTCGTACTACGCACTAATACAGTCACTCAAGCGCGAAGGAGCGGGAGGAGGAGGAGGCGGAGGAGTAGGGAGGACGAGTGCATCAACACACTCACGCTTACTGAGGAGAGGGGGAGAGGCAGAAGTGACTGAACTGCAAGCGACTGCGACGACGACGGCGGCGGCGGCGACCACACGCCGTCTCTTGTGTATACTCACTACGGCGTAGTAGTAGCGTCCCTTGCCCTCTCTCTCTCTCTCTCTCTCTCTTTCGAGTGCTGCCTGCCGCTGCTGCAGCATGAGCGGCTGCAAAGACTCCGCGCGGCGCGTGTACTGCATGCGGCGATGCTTATGACTGTACGGTGGCTCCACCGCGCGACCGATACACAAGGTTTTTTTCCGCCCGATGATGATGAGGGCTTGGGATATCGTCGTGTTGATGTTTCTTTTTTTTTTCTTTATGACTGGATGAGTGTGGGTTTGGATACGGGTGCGTTGTTAACCGTATTAATGGTGAAATTTATTTTAGCAAAAGTTTTTACAATGTCGATGGTTTTTAATATATTTAAATACGTTTTGCTTATTACTGATTTATTTTTTTTATTCCTCATAAATAAGAGTATATTTCTTATAATTTTATCTAGTTATAATTAATTCTATTAACGATGGAAAGTCGCTAAATAACCATCTTCTATAAATGTTTAATTTAATTTCAATTAATAACGTAATAATCATCAGTCTAATGTATATTTATTTTTTGTGTTTCAGGTAAGTTGCCCGATGGTTAGCTAACGCTTCCTTATGATCCACTAATCGCGTATTTCTCTCGGTATCGTGAGTATGTACTATAAAATCGTAATTATTGTTTTGCACGCAAGATATAATCTTTACATGAAACTTCTCACTTTCATCGTTTATTAGCGCTCGAGATTTTCTTCTCTTATTAAAATCCATATTCATAAAATATTTTATCCCCTTTTAAAATATATCTTATCTCTAATATTTTAAAATCATATATATCCCTCGCGACTGGCACTCAAATGAAAATATAATTTAAAATAAATTCAATTCTCGCGCAAACACCAACCTATACACGTATACATTTCAAATGCAGCTAAATACAAACACATACACGCGCGTACCGCTGCAGTTATCCACAGACTATATTATATACCCCCACGGTCTATAACGAACTTTTGCAAAACACCGCCTCGTCAACGACGTAGCTCGTCAATCGCCTAGCTCTTCTCTCTCTCTTGCTCTCCCTCTCTGTCTCTTCTTTTTCTTTCTCTTTCCAACGCGACTACTACTACACACTATACCATCAGCACACCACAGCAACAGCGGCCGAAATAATTTACGAGCCGCAGTTTACGATTATTCAGCCCGCGCGCGCGCGCGCCTCGAACACAAGACCGCAGCGAAAGCTCGGAGAGCTTATGGCTTCCGAGAAAAGCGATAGCACGTAGCGGCGGCGGCGGCGGCAGCACAACGCATGACGGTCGGTCTCTCCCTTTTTCGCACGAGCGAGACTGCATTATGAGCCGAAGGGGAGGAGGAGGAGGAGGAGGGAGGCTTTGACAGACAATTTAGATTTTTCTTTTACCCGAGCTGATAGTGAGGCAGGAGAGACGCGTAATTTCAGGAGGCAGTCGGCAGGTTTTACGGGGATTCGCGAGGCTTTTTCGCGCCGCGTGAGATGCGTTTATGGAGAACGAGAGGCGTTTGGATTGTGCAGAATGCTGTTGATGGTCATTTGTGATTTTTGTTGCAGGGTGTATATATATAGCACAGTTAATTTTGTCGGTTTTTCAGATTTTGTACTTTTGCCCCGAGAAATCGTTTCGATTCATAAAATAAACTGTTTTTGGTTTCAGTCGTAATAAAATTTCATCTCCAAGATTATTTTCATATTTACGCTACACACATAGTTCATTATAGCTTTTGATTCCGATGAAATAGCAAGGATTCAAGTTTCTTCCATATTATCTTTTCTAGATTCATTATCGGGAAATGTTTTTACGCAACTGATCAGTTCCTTCATTTTTATCAATCACGCATGCAATTTATCCGTAAACTACCAAACGTCGCATCTCCCGCCTCCCTCCGCCCCAGCGTTATGCTCCTGTTGCTCTCACCGGCGCCCTCTGGTCATCGGATCGACTTTATAGTCGTATTATAGTTATCCCTACTCTTGTTTTCTCTCTCCTCTCTCATTCTCTTTTCGCGTGTTGCTGCATTCCCCCGCGGTGCATTAACTTCGCCTCCCCCTACCCCGTCCGTTCGTCCGTGCGTGGTCCCCGCCCTCCCGCGGGAGAGCAGCAGCAGCAGCAGCCTCCCCGACACAACAACAACATTCCTCTCGCTCTCTCTCCGCCGCTGCCGCCGCCGTCGTCGTCGTGCGCTGTCCCTTTTATGGCACGTATATGAGCTGCTGCTGCTGCTGCACGACGGAAAGGTGCTGCGT
Source organism: Torymus tubicola (assembly GCA_035583055.1). NCBI lineage: Eukaryota > Metazoa > Arthropoda > Insecta > Hymenoptera > Torymidae > Torymus > Torymus tubicola. The sequence continues at coordinate 8,393,030 of JAWWEQ010000001.1, forward strand.
ATATATATACGTATATGTATATACACGTGCAGTGTGCTATTCTTTTGACGAGGCGTGCTCGCACGCTCGCTTTTCTCTGGGTTTGAGGTTTTTACGAGTGCGCGTATTTTTTTAAGAATCGGCCGGGCTTTTTTAATTGTCGTGCCGACGCTGGGAGAAAATAAATTTTCCAAGTTTTGCGATAAAGCGCAGTTTTATGGGGGAGCCGTGGTGGTGGAGAGAGAGAGAGAGAGAAAGAGAAAAGTAATGTAGTGGCGAGTCGCGGATTGAACTTTCAGAAATAATTTAAGATGAAGACTGCGCGGTAAAGGTGATTGTTGTTGGAAGAATTTATAATATAGTTTAGGCTAGGAAAACGAAAGAATACGTGACGAGACAATAGGAATAGTCTGTTTATTGTTTTTTGAGATGAGATTAGGATGGGAAAATTCATAAATCAAGTATAGAAAGTTCGGTGGAAGAGAGGTAATGGTTCGTGTCCTATGACCGTTAGGCTTCCACTTATCGAATGACCGCTAGCATAATATTTCCCGACAAAATTTTCCCTCGAGGGTACCTATACGAAAACAATCATTTCTGACGCAGCTTTCACTTAAACCTAAGATTCCATCCCAAAGTTTTTCATTCTCGTTTACCGATAAACCCCCGAAAAATTCGCCTGGAAACCACTGACGCGCGAGACTCTCTCGTAAAATTTTCAACGCACTCTTTTTTAAAAAACTTTCTCAACAATTTTATACTTTACACCAGGCGCTCGCTTACTCGCTCGCGTGCTCTTCCACGCATGCAAATCGCTAAAAGTCTTATCCCTTACAAGCCGTAAATTTCCAAATGATCGGAAGAACTTTGTCTCTCCTATACTATATATACGCGCTTGCGCCTTTACTGCGCTGTAAAACGACAAAATTTGTCCTGAACCAAAAGCGCCCTGAGCTCTTCTCTCATATTACAAATACTATACCCTCCTATCGATCGGTAATTTACAATATACTTTCCAAAAAAAATCTCCGGTACAACATCCTCACTGTAAATAACACTCGCGGTCACTGTAAAGAAAACTTTTCGCAAGATTAAGGTGAAACACCACGACGACGGTAGATATATATGTATATATATACACATCCGTAAATGTGGCACCCCACACGGCCGGCAACACCTGACCAAGCAAGCATGTGTGTGTGTGTCTGTGTATGTATGCGTTTACGACTGCCAGGGCCTTTGGGATCGTTAACGTGTGCATCCTTGATTTTTGCCGCCCCCGCGGGAAACCACACGCGCGCGCGCGGTCGCTCTCGTTCGCCCCGCCGGGGATTACCAACGCGCACGGTGGCTACCTGCGACCGTAAAGAGGGCCTTCATTAGTGGTGAATTTGAAAGCAATTTGAGGTTGCACGTTTTTTTTTCCTTCTTCTTTGATCACTATGTTCCTTTATTTTTTCTTCGTTTTTATAGCACTTGATTAATGTTAAGAACGCAGCGCGTATAAAAGGTAAAACAAACGGGGTTTATGTATATATAGAAATAGTTGGTATGAAAAATCTTTCAATTCAAAGTTTTAATAGTTAACTTTAACGTACCGCAATTTTAAACTTGAAGGCCGCTGCGTCATTAATTATTGACGCCATAAAAATAGTACAACGCAGCGCGCGCGCGACCGCTCGCAAACAAGATTTTTCATCTCTCACCCCCCCCCCCCTTATATAGAGCTTTGAGAAAGTTTAACGTGTGACATGCAGGTAAGTAATTTATCGGATAATCCTGTGGTGCCATACATTTTTAATCCCCCGTCGACGGATAATCAACACCTATAACCTATCGCACGTTATACAACTTGTTGATTCTGCTCACCGTTATTTCCCCATAAGCGCATAATATGCTCAACTCGGTTCATTTATAATGTATAACGGATAATATTATTTTTATTCTTCTATAATAATACCAATAAAGAATGTTACGTTCGCGACCAAAAACGCTTTTGCTTATATATATTATACGTATTGTATCGTTTTTCCTTAATTACTCTCTTATAAAATAATATCAACGACATTACACGCCTCATTACCCCAACTCCGTCGCCTCTTCTCTATATGAAACTCTTTGCAGCATCATCGGCCACTTACTCCCGAAATTCATGCGATTATTACTCTGAAAGAACACGTCGCCATACACGTCCAAGTCACGCGCACGCATCACGCAGGGGATGACGATGACACAGACACACGCACTCACACATATATATATATATATATAGGGGGAGGTTAGCGCGCAGCCGTGACGCCGGGCATTAGGCCAGATTAATGGAACGTGCCGGGATGTGACAGATGCGCTGACGGATTTGTACGCGTCGCGTTTTCACGCGCACACACACCTGGTCGTCGTATATATATATATCGTGGCATACGGGGTTCTGTTTTCTTTTTCAGCTATTGGCACAAGCGAGCCTCGGAGGGTTATGGCGGTTGGGCAATTTGTTGCGCGTCGGATTTTGGCAGTGTAATTTTTTTTTTTGCTTGTTAAGTATACGTTATGTTTTTTGCGATGGGAACGTGTATTGTATACGTGTGTCAAGGATGTTTGTTATTAATGTTGCAAATTAAGCGTTTGTGACAGGCGAAACAGTGTTTCTTTTTCTTCTTTTAGAGAAATCGAAGTAAAATTGAAATTCTTATTGAAAGTAGTAGACTTGACGTTACTGGGAAACGGCAAAGTGAATGAACCGACGATTGCCTTACGAGATTATAACTTGTGAAAACCGACGGTATCAGTATACGTCGGAAGCGATCGACTGATCCTCCTTTATGACTACTCTTCTCTGCGGAATGCAATTAACGGATAAGAATCGAATAAAAATTACTGAATGATTCGGGCCGCCACTGTCTTCTCGGTGAAAAAAGAAGAAGAAGAAGAACTAGACTTGTCGTTGCTGCCTCCTTACTATTCGCTTAATTAATAAAACTCATCGAAAAGTTTCGGTGCGAGCCTCTTTCTTACTCTCTCTCTCTCTTCTTCCGCTTATAAAGTTCGCGCGAGTCTCGCGAGTTTTCCTCCTCCTCGCGTCGACTGATTAGGGAAAAACGGAATGAACGACGCGACGAAGACGACGACGACGACGACTGGTACGTTGAGGGTGAGGAGAGAAATTTCGATGCTCATTCCGAGAAAGTCGCTTCTCCTTCTCTCTAACTCTAATCATTTTCAATTCATGAAAATCCTCTTGTCTAATTAAGCCGCGCCATTGTTCGAACTGGGCGTGATTTTTCGAGAGGAAAGAGAGCGACTTTTGGGGGATAAAGATTGATTTGATGGGGATTTTGTTGAGGGAATTGAGATGTTAAAGTTGTGGATCAGATTAAACATGTGTCCAATAGTTTTCATTAAATATTTCTAATGATTTACTATTTATTGCATTGAAAAAATTATTTTATTCCGAATGTATTCGATCTAAAAAGTAATAGACAGTTATAAAATTGTTGATTATAGAAATGTAAATTAATTTTTAATAACATTTTACGATTATTGCACATAAAAAATGCTATGAAAAATATTTTATCATATAATATTTTCATTAAAAAAGTATATTCTTCAATTAATAAATACCTATAATTGTTTAAGATACTTTCAAATTTTTATTAGTTTTCAGGCACACGTGCAATGTATCAATAGTTAAACCATTTGCACCTTTAAACTCAGAATACGCAAAAGAAATTTTTAAAAAAAGTCAAAAAAAATTTGCAAAAAGTTATTCTTATGAACTTGAGTTCCTGTCTCCGACAAAATGGCGGCTCAAAAGAAATTTGAATCTTACAGTATGAGTCGGCAATGCGGACTTTGAATTTTTTTTAAACTGAAATTTAATCTTCCTTTCACTATACAACTTTATCTGTAAATTAAACGGCATACATTTTATCAATTTTAACTATATTTTAAACAATTTAATAGAATTATAATAACTACATGTTGGTCGTTTCCAACTTAGAGTCACGAAGTAACGACGCAATAATAACTAACTACTTAAACTTCCGGCCCTCGTTGAACATTACTTAATTGAACATTCTGCTCTAATAAAAATAAACAATAATTAATTAAACAATACGCTGAATAAACAATTTATTCAAACAATTCGATAAAAATTTATCCCACTCATCATTCCAGCAACGCGACTTCTCACTATGCGCTAGCATCAGCCCATCACTAGAAAATCCCAACCAAATCTCTCAGCAAAAGAAAGAATCCGCAGCATAGTACACGCATAACCAGCGCATAAGCCGCGGCAAAGTATCGAACTTCATCGGTGCGGCGCAACAATCCATCGAACAAAGCGAAAAGTCGAATTCCCATGGTGCGCGCAGGCAGCTAGACCGTGCGATTCGCCGATACGCTTCCAATACTCTCACTCACTATTACTCTCCCATCACACACACATACCTACCTATACATCGCAGCGTGTATATTCAAACTCGACGCGCTCCCACGAGACCACTTGCGAGAAACTGGGCCACCTATGCATTATGTAACGCGCAGCGAGACGTCTCCGAAGACGTTCTCTCTCTCTCTCTCTCACTCTCTATCCCCCGCGCGTAGACAACAACCAACCCTCTCTCTTATACGCTCGCTTTTCCCATGCGTTCCCTCTCTCTCTTCCCATAGTTGTACGCACATATATCGCGAGGGGGTCGTAGTCGCGCGCGTTCATAGACCCGAAAAAAAAGGTCGAGGCCATCGCGCGTTCTCGCGAGCCGCGCAGGTAACCTAGCGCGTGAGAGATAGCGACTATATAGCGGCTGCTTTCTTCTCACACGCACACGGTATATATATATATATATATATTTAGTGGTTGTGCCTGTGAACCCTAGTATATATATATACTACTACTACCCTTGATGTCGCTACTACGTTACGGTGTATATGTGTATGTGTGTATATAAGGTTTCTCTCACGCTGCGCTGTCGAGGTCGTCGTCGTCGTCGCGGCTGTATATATAGGGAAAGTTGGGAGGAGGTGGCGAAGGCAACTACGACTACTACTATATATACCTAACCCTTTGACCGGCGGGACACGGAAACGCCATTGGCTAATAGGTGTGCAACGCGCAATGGCGGCGGCTCGACGATGTTTATACATTGTTGCATAGCGGTTTTCTTTTTTTTTATTTTATAAGGCGGTACGTTGAATTTGATTGGAAGTTTATAGTTGCTTTGTGAAGCTTTGGAGAAGATATATCGGGATGGTTATATGAAAAGTGGGCATGGCGAGGAGATAACGGAATGGAAGAAATACTGGACGCCGTATAACGACTATTGCATTACTGCACTGCCATTCGCTTATCGAACTACTCTCAACTGCCGCGCCGTATTTATTATCATGGGGATTATGCTTTTCCGATGTCCGCAGCTTCGCTCTTCCTCTTATTTTATTCGATATTTATTTTAAAATCTTGATTCGTCATTGCATATTTGCAATAAAATTTTTAACTTCTTCTGAAGCAGTCACATTTAACGTTTAGTTTTCCAATAACTTAAAGCTCGAAGTAATATTCGCATTCACTTAAGTTTTATTTATTACTACAAAACTTGGCATTAAAACGTCGCAGAGCAAACCAAACCGCACCCCATCGGTCGTTTCCACGCTGCGATTCCGCGAAAAAAACTTCTTCTCTCCAGCACGCAAGTCGGGCGCCACCTTGGCCAATCAGTCGCGCCCCGTCACTTTATAAACGGCACTTCATTAAAGACGAACAAAAGAAACCCTCGCTTGCCCAACAAGATCCTTCTCACTCTCCCACTTTTCTCTCTCTCTCTCTCTATATATATACACCTCCCAGTAGCCACTTATACTGTATATGACGTCTCATGCAATACAGTCTCTTTCTCTCGTGACACAAGCCACAGCGCGCGGCAGCGACACGCGCCATTGTCGCGCTCCGCTACCATCTTGATTCGCTCGCTCGCTCGTGCACACGCTAACTCTTTCACTCGCGCGATTTTCCGCATTACACGCGGCCGCTTGTCTTTACGTATTTACGCTATTGCAACGAGGAAATTGTTGCGCAGGGTTGATGGTGGTGGTTGCTCTCGCGTGCGATTCGAGGGGACGACGACCGAGGGGTGCGCTGTAGCTGTATATAGTATATGTAGGGAAGGAAAATTGCGAAACTCCATTAAACTTTGGAAACGCGAAACTCGCTCCACTGCCCTATCTGACGCTTCGGCTGTTTCTCGAGCTGCTGCTGCTGTTGCAGCTGCACACGCCTGCTGGATGATTCGTCGTTGGGTATAGTAGAGTGGTGGAGGAGAATATGCGTGTTGGATACAGTGACGCTATATACGCGAAGGGGATACTTTTGCCGATACTTTGTTGGTCGACGCGATCTTTTTTCAATTAGCTGCCGAGTGGAGCCATTGAATAAGTTAGCGGACGGTAATTGTGTTATGGCTGTTTTCAGTTTTTATCTTTTTTGTCTGAAATTTTTCGAATTCAGATGCTTAATTTAACTTGGCAGTTCGATCTACATGAGGGATGATAGATTTAACGACAGTTTAACCAGATTTAAATCAGGATAAAATATAATAACGATTAATTAACTATAACTTGTCAAGATAACGAACTACTTCAATTTATTTATTTAAAAAAAAATTGAAAATTTTACTCTTCCAAACGATCTTATATACATAAAGGTTCAATCACGCCCGTTAAAAAGTCACTCATCGAGCTCACACCAAACCACTCTCGCACCTAACCACCATACGAGAATCACCAAACCAGCACAACCCTCAATCCAATAAATTTTTCACTGCAGTGATAGCAGCAGTAGCAGTATATATAGCATCGACAGCCGCATCTCCTTTTTCTCCACCGATAGTGCGTGCGCGCGTCCCATCGATCGCCTCGCCTGAACTCACGCTCTCTCTCTCTCTCTTCTCTACGCGCGCGTGCTCTCCATGCCGCAGTTTCCCTTTTCCCAAGGGACACTTTGATGTAGGTACCGATTTCGGAAGCTCTTACGGCCCCGTCGTAATGCGTTACTAGATATACCTGCGTGCGCGTCCCAGAGTTTGCGCATAGCGCTTGTGCGTGCTGCCTTCTCGAGCGTCGAGCTATGGGTTTTGGAAACTTTTCGTTTAACGGAGGATGGTCAGTTTCTTGAAGGAAAAGATTTTGAGAAAACTGGGTTTCAAACATTTACGGTGTTGAATTTTGAGATTTTGGTAATGTTTGGCTTTGAATTTTGAACTTTGTTGGGATGAAGGGAAAGAATAATAAATATGGTAGGGATTTGAATATAAGAGAGACGTGTAAACGTCTAGTATGATGGAAAAGATTTAATTAATTAGAAATTTTTTATATTTGTTAGCAAAAATCGTAACTTATTTAGATATTAACGTCTATAAGAACACAGATTTTCTAAAACTTTACATTCAACTTTGTAAACGAGTGAAAGAAAAATATGTTTCAAAACTTTGATGATCAAAAGTTAAGCAAAAAATTAATCTATTTAATTTAATAATATTACTTTCTTAAGGAATTTTGACTTACTAAAAATATTTTTATTTTAGTTTGAATTTTAACTGTTTTAGTATTTCAGAAAAAGTAAAAATCAAATGATTAATGTCGGGTTTATATAAAAACAAAGATATATTGCCAATTTATTGATAAATCGTAACTTCAGAAAATTAAAAAAAGTAAAATTATTATTTATTATCACTCATATAATAATGTAGTAGAGAAAATTATGAAATTTCAATTGCAAGTTAAAAAAAAATCCTTTAAAATTTTTTTGTTTCTCAAATAAATTGTTTAAACCAATAACTAAAGAATCCTTATTTTAAAATTAAAAACAATTAAATTTTTTGTTAAATATCAAACTGCTGAAAAAAATCACTTTTTTTAAACCAAAAATTTACGAGTTACGTTGGAAAAACATTTAAAATCAAACAGTTGAAATCGAGAAAGCAAAGCGAAAGAAATAAAAAGAAAACTCGCGCTCGAAAACCCCGAGAAAAACCCCCGGAGGAAACCCATAAAACCTACCCACTATACTCTCTCTCTCTCCCCCGACTCTGCTCCCACCAACACACGCTCACATCTCCGCACACGCTCAGCACACACACACACACATGCATATAGCGCGCGCTCGCTTCCTCTTTCTCTCGTTCGAACGAGCAAATGGCGACCCTCTCTCCTCACCGACAGTCTACCACCACCACCACCACTATACCAGCTTCGACTTCTATATCTCTATCCTCGTCTCACTCTCTTTCTCGTCCAACTGCGACGATATAGCCCCCGCGACGGGCGGCGCGCGGCCATGTTTGCGCGGGCGCGGTGGGCGTGGTTCAGGGCGCAAAGTGGGGGAAACAGTACGCCAGCTCATTGGCCGAAGGCGGGTGGGGGGAAGTATAGAGCGCGCGCGGGGGGGAAGACTACGAGGCAGCGAGCGCGACCTGGAATGCGAAATCGCGCAGGTGTGTGGGGGAGAACGTATACATATACGTATGTGTATGTGTGAATACATATATATATATGTATGTGTGTGTGTGTAGCTGTGGTATACGATGTTGAAGTTTTGGGAGGACGGCTGTGTGGGTGGATGGGTGGGTGGCGAGCGCGGGGAGTGTGCGTGAAGTTAGAGCTGGAGAGTGTTCCTTGGGATAGGCCGTTTTGCTCGTGGGCTTTTTGGAACACGGTTGACAGGGCCTTCGGTAAGGATATACATACTTTTTTTATTTTTTTTTTTTTTTAATAATTATTAAATGTTTGGGAGTTATACTTTGATTATCGGATAATTTTAAAAAATACTATTTTGTTTGTAAAATTAAATAATGGATAATTTAATATTATACCTTTATTGTAATTTACTATTTATAATCTTTTTGATTAATTGAGATCAGCTTGAAATATAAGAAAGTTTATCATTTTTAATTCGTTGTTCTCAATTAACACAAACAATTTAGAGGAAAGAAAAAAATATTCTTCTATATTTCCTGCTATAATTTATTTTAGTCACACACACACACCAGAAGGCTTTATGTCGACACTTATTTTTTTAATGATGATTAAAACCTAAAACGTCCATTTGATTCTTTACGCCGGCAGAATAGCAATTTCACTTGTAATTTTCACTATTATTTTAAACTTAAATTACAGTTAAACAAAAAGATCGCGCTTAAAACGTACATTAGAATCTTTTTTTTTTCGACACTAGCCTTCCAATCTCGCAGCCATTAAACAAGGCTAGAGTGTCAATGAAACGCGCGACGATAAGACTTTATTATTTTCACGCTTATCAAAAGCAAAATTCAGAAAAATAAATTCGTCAAAATTATTATTTCATTCTTCTTTACTCAAATGGTACAAAAAGAATAAAATGATTTATCAGTCTCTAAAAAATTTTCTGAACAATAATAAAAATGAAAAAAAAGTAGACGTGTTTTTTTTATGTTACGGGAAAAATTTTCACCTCGCCTACATATATATGTATACGCGCCGTGCTGTCGCGCGCGCGCGTCATGGCATTATTATTATACCACTCACTGCGGCGCATTATATTTCGGCGTTGCAGAGTATATGGCACAGAGCTCGCAGCGCGACGTTGAATTACGAAAACTCATTAAATACCTCGCGAGAGGAATTACACGGGGAATCGCTTTAATTGAAGCGGGGTAAAAAGGCAGCGCGCCCGCGCGCGTTTAAACGCTGTATGGTGTATATGTATGTATATGTGTGTGCGCGTATACGCTCGCGCTTGATTCGCGACACTTCCGCCGGAACGATTGGCCATTCGCTTTCTCTCTCGCTCTGGCTAGTATTAGTAGCGTTCGTTCTTCCTCCCTCTCTTTTTCTCTCTCTCGATTCTTCCTGCTTAAAATTGCGCGTCGTTTGTATATTTTTGTTTGTCGCTGATATCCATATACTTTAGATTGTTTGACGCTTAGAAGGCATATCTCACGTTTTTTTATACACGTATAAGGAAGAAGTAACAATTAAGTTAATTATATACATATTAGTGACGTACAAACAGATTTTTAATGTTATTGTTTTCTTTTTGCGTTACAGACAGATGGTCGGCAAGCTGTTAACAAACATTTTCCAGAATGCCGTCAAGTCGGAAACACCTTTAAACATCGATGAAGTGTTTCATCCAGTCGAACAGATAATTCACGACACCGGTAAGTTGATTTTATTATATCATTAAAAAAACATCTGCACGTTTTTCTTCTACTCCAAATATTTTCAACCATACTGACACGAACGGAAAACAAAAACTGCTTGGATATAACAAATAACAGTTTTATGACGATTTTCGAAACGGTCAGTCCTTTGTCTTTTATCTCTTTCCTCTAAATGGCCACATTTTCTTGAGGGACACTTTCCTCTATTCCCAAATGTATACTTAAAATGGAAAATATATATAACTGTAATAAACGTAGAGATGCGACCTAGATAATTTCTAATGATAGTTGTTTTGATTAGTCATGCACGTAGAGTACCGAAGTTTAATTAACAACCTTACAAATTGTAAGACTAAATAATGATCATTCATTTAATTGTAATAAAGAACAAATTTTTGGGTTACAATTACAAGTGGCGAGAACTTACATTAGTAACCATTAGTATTCACATTTATTAGTAGCACTATTAGAGGTTTTTTTTGCACTTCGCTTATCTTGCACTATTTCCTGTACACGTATAGTCACAAAATAGACACGCTTTCACTTTTTGAGAGTAAAATAAAGGGAAACAACACATAGATGTAACAAAGCTCGAGTAGTAAAACAGATTTTGGTGAAGTAAAAAAAAACGAACATTTGTGTGGTGCGAACGGATTGGAAATGTTACTATGTCGTCCAAATCCTGCCACCACTACGTTAAAAAAAATGGCATAATACAGTGAGCAATCGAAAAACACTGGTAAATGTCTCAGTGTCGTAAAAATAACGAGAAAAATAGAGTAAATATGTATATATTCGCGTGAGTGTCTGTTTAAATACATACACGAAATTTGACAGCATGTAGCAAAATGGCCGTTCAGTGAAAAACGATACTATTGAACATGAAAACGGCTGCTTTATTCTTTTTTATCTCCCCCTTCCCCCCTCTCTACGATCCTCTCTCTATCGCTAGCACATGACTTCACACGCACCAAGAAAAAAGATCACGGCTGCTTTTTCCTCATTTTTTTTTTTGGCTATAGTATAATGTGTGTGTATATACATATATAAATCCTTAACATGCGAAACAAATGCAAACAGTAAATTCTTATACATTTAGAATGAAAATAATACCAACTTTTTCGTTTGATTCTCGATTCACTTCAATTCTGATAATCCAAAATTCGAGAATAAGTACGATAAAGAATATAATCCATATAAAATTGCACGCTAAGGCCATGTATTTCCATAAACAATTCTTTACGTAGTAGACAAGTAGCTGTAGCGCTTTATGCTCGCTGTTAAGCGACAAAAATAAAATAAAACACAAAGAGACGAGAGAGAAAGAGAGAGAGAGAGAGAGAGAGAGAGCTGTAAGCTGCGCTTGACCCAGACTTCAGCAGTATAGCAGCAGCAGCAGCAGCGTACGCGAGATATCGAGAATGAGAGAATAAAAAAAAAAGTGCGCGCGAAAGAGAACGAACGCGTTACAAAATCTCCTCTTGTCTTCTAATCGCACGTCGTCGTCGTCGTTGGCGGCAGTGGCGCGGTGGCGTCGCGTCGCCTTATCGCTTTGAAAACGCTCGGAACTTCACCTTGGCTCTCTATATACGAGAGATTCTGTCTCTCTCCCAGAGTAATTTTCCATGACGCCGCCGTCGCCACCGCCGCCGATTTCGCCGCGCCGCTCTCTTCTGTCTCTGTCTCGCACGCGCTCTCGCTCTCTCTCTCTCTCTCAAGTCTCTCGCTTCGCGCGTTCTCCGTCTTCACTTTATATACGAATATTTCGTTTCCCGCGAATCGAACGTGTGTAGTCGTAGGCTTAATTTGTGCCCCCTCTAAATAAATTTTTACTTCTCCCCCTTTTCTCATTCGCAAGAGTCACCAGATTTTGTGTCTCCAGCTCTTTTTCTCTTGTGTGCTCCCTCTCTCTCTCTCTCTGTCTGTCTGTCTTTCTCTCTTTGAACTTTAATCGTGTGTCTTTGTGTTTGGATGAGTATATATAATATATGTGTTGTTTGTCGACTGCTCGCTCGCTATTGTTAGTCGCTACCGATTTTTTTTTTTTTTTTTTAAATAATTTGTAAGTAGACTAGTCATTCTCCCTGAATTAGCACGTGTATTTTGTGTTCAAAGAAAATAATGATTAATTATTCAATAAGCTTCGCGATATCAGTTTTTACAGTTGAAAAGTGTTTTAATGGCCAGAGATACATACGCGCGTTCCTGAGAATCACGGAATTTTTATATACGTCCGTGTATTTTCGATGATACTCTTTTTTTGGGGCATGTTTCTCTTTTTACTCTACATTTTTCAGTATATAATATACCTTACGTACACGCCAATCATTGAACAATTTTAAATTCGTCAGTGTTAGTTATCTCGTATTTATGTTTTCCATTGATATGCCTTATTTACGTATATTTTAGAACGATAAAATTGCTCTTTTTAAGTACCACTGATGTAGCTAACTATAATTAAGTGTTATTTCATTATTTGCCACGCTTGCTGTACTACAGACTTGAGATTAACGCACTGAAAATTATCAAAATGTGTGTCCTACTTTCAGATAATATGGGAAAATTTCGTACGATTATCTAAAGAATTTGGAATGTATAAAGTCCAAATGCTTTGAACGTAATTATTTATAATGTTTGCAGTGCGTCTCATGCTGGTAAAGAGGATCATAGTGATAAGATATGCGAATTTGAGTTTTTGCCGACAAAATGGCGTCCAAAATTTGTATTTTTAAGTCTAACATGAGTTTCGCGTAGTTAAGTAGAGTAAAGAAAGTTTACATTCTTCTGTTTTACAAAGCTAAATTTATAGTATTATTTATTCAATTTAAACTGAATGTATGTTTTATACAAATAAATTATGCTAAATTTACTATTATAATATGTAATTTAACTTTGAATAATTGCACTACAAATTTTTTTTTCAAATACTTTATGTATATTTTTCTTATAATACAATAAAAAATGGTAAACACAAAAGATATGTAATAATAACATTTTGTTATTATCTTTTTCAATGTATTTTCAAAGAATGGAAGAAAAAAATTAAAAATTTAAACAATTTGTTTGAAGCGAAGTAGACATACAATAGATCAGTCACCTAATACTTAATGTGGCATAAAGTATAGTTGAGATAATCTTATCTAACAATAACAGTTTAATTTACTTTTAAATGTAGTTTTGAAGTATAAATTCTGCGTGTATTGAAAGAAACAAGATTTGAGAAATTAATTGAACTTACAAGATAAAAAGAATCAGCTCCGCCTTCTGATTAAGGCATAAAATTATAAACTACAATTCCTTAGGTTTAATTAAAATAAAAACTTGATTAACCCTTTCGTTAACACCATATATTCTGTACTTTATCTTCCACTTCTTGCCCATATCAATGAATTTTCACAATTCCAAATCTACCCGGCAAAAAACGGCTCCTCCCCGTCTTTCTCTGTGATAGTCTTCCTCCACAAATCCTCCTCCTCTTCCACCCACACACGCACTCCTCCCGAATCTTTCTTTCACTCGTTTTCTTCGCCTCTCGTTCTTCTTCTTCATCTTCCGCGGGGGGCACAAAAATAGCGCGCGCCGTTTTTAAAACCGAGCGGTATATAAGCGTGGGCGTTGACGAGATGCGGGCTAAGAAGGAGAGAGTGAGAGAGCGAAGGGGCTGCTGCTGCTGTTGCTGTTGCTGCTGCGACAACGACGACAGACTGACGCGTAGTGCACTTCCGGCGGGGCACGTGCGCCGGAAGTTCGGCTCGCGGCTGGCTTCGAAGCCGGAACGGAGCGAAGCTCTGCCGCGCGGAGTTCGCTGTCGGAGCGAAATTTTTTAGTTTGTAATATTAGTGAAAGGAGCGGGTTTCGGAGTTGCAAATTTCAATTAACCGTCCGGGACTGAGATGTTTGTTGTCGGGAAGACGATTAAAGAGGTGAATGGTTTAAATTGATTAAAGGGTTTACTTGGAATTTTTTGAAGAAAATAGCGAAGAGTAAGTTTATTTCAATAGATATAAAATAATATTGTAAATTTATCTTGTCAAATTAATGTACATAACGTTTATATTCGTTGGAACTATTTAATTTTACTGACTTGGATAACAAATAAAATTTCTTTATTTTTCCAGTGAAATAGAAAAATAGTTCTCTTCACTTATATGCTACTTGCGATAACAAATTATCATTATTAACCATAATTATTGCTTAAAACAAAGGTCATAAATGCGTCGTATATAGATATTCCAGCTACTTTTTGGAACAAATATTTCGTTTAAAAAATACCCCTGCTCTCGTGCAACGGTGGCAAAAAAAAAAAATTAGCCCCGCGACTGTTTCCAATTTAGCGTCGAGCTTCACTCCCTGTTAGCGAAGGTAAAAATGTTGCCTTCGCTTCTCTTTCCATCGCGAAGAATGAAATACGATAGACTTCGGGTAATTACAGCGAGGGCAGCTCGCTCACACATACATACACGCCACTGGTCTATTATTCACTTCAAAGAATCTAGCCACCCCTGCGTTGAAGTACAAACGGCGAAAACAGTCTCTGTCTCTCTCACTCTCTCTCTAAACGCGCCTAATTCCCTCTGGTCTCTCTCTCCACTTCGTCCCTCCCGATCCAACGCGCCGATTTAATCAATCATTCGTCCGCTCGCAATCTCTCTGCTATCGAACGAACGCGCGCGCGCGCGCACGTCCATTTCGAAGTAGTAAACGAAAGGTGTATATAGTATATGCCCTCGGGGGGGGTGGAGGAAGAATAATGAGGGCGTAAGGAGCGCGATAATGGAGGGAAAGAGAGAGAGAGAGGGAAGAGAAGGGTTGCTACTTGCACGCTCGCTCGCTACTGCAGGGTGGGAGCCTCTATGGTTGAGGCCTAAAAGGGAGGGAGGAAGTGACGCGAAGTCAAAGGGGGCGTGTGCACGCACGCTGCTAGCTCGCGAAAAAAATGGCGTGTCGGCGGCTGCATGCGGCTATATGTATATATACAGAGCCAGGGTGTAGTATAGTGTAGCGCGAACTTCACCCCGGAGCGTGAGCTACCTGAAAGGGGGAGGAAGTTTCGTGCCGGGGCGCGATTAAAATTCGACGTCGAGATGCATGATTCATTTAATTTATTCGTCTTCGCTTCGTTCATATATTTTTTTTTATACTTCACCGCTGTTACCACCATATACACACACACATATCACCTTTTTCGTTTGTTATTAAAATTTACCCGTAGTACGCGGCTGGTGGCGTCGTAATTGCCTTTGAATAAATTTGCCAGGCGTGTGTTGTGTGTAGAGAGAGAGAGAGAGAGAGGTGACTGAAATAAAAATTCGCTTCGCCAGGTAATGAATTGTCGGACGATGGGAAGGAGAAGAAGGAGGAGGAGGAAGAGATCGAGGGATTTTCCGGAGATAAGGAGTTTAAGTAACTGTTTTCCGAGGTCATGGCGAAGTGCATGCTGGAGGAGGGGGAGGAGGGAAGTGAGTGAGAGAGTTGAAACGGGTGCAATTGTTCGTTCGTGTTAACGCGCTTATATACACTGTATGCTTAATAAAGTGGTTAACGCGCGAGTAATGAAAGCGTTATTTAAAGGGCGATAATTTTAAGTTGCTATATGAAGTTTTACGTTGTTTTCAATTAGGCAAATTAGACGTACGCTGGTAGAGTGTAATTGAAAAATTACTATGTTTGTCTGAAGTTTTCTATTTTCCAAGTTTTTTTAGTACTAGTATCTATGAATAAATTTAGATTGATTTACAACAAATTAATGTATATATAGTATTAAATCTCGAGAAACCACTCATGTTAAAATATTATTTTTTTTCTACAGCTAAATGTAAATTTTTTCATTTCCTAGATACAACTTAATCTTCAGATAAAACGCTTACCCGTAAAAAGTGTACAAAGCCGAGCCGTTCTTTTTCACTAAGAAATTTCATTAACTAATTAACCACTCAGACAGTCGTGCGCGCATATCCAGCCCATAACCGACACATCGTCGCGGCATAGGTCGTTGCATCCGCGCGACCCAATGTCATTGACTGTTCCTCGCGAGGGGGCGCGAGAAAACGACAACTAAGATGACAACGCGCGCGCGCTTGCGCGAGTAGCGTGGGTATATAAATAAACGCATCTCCCGAATACCTCTGAGACCCCCATGGCGCGTGCCGGCGTGCTTCCTCTATTTCCACCCTCTCTTTTTTTTACCTCCGCTTTCTCTCTCTTTCTCTCCCTCTTCCTTCCTCTGCTGCAAGCGCGTGCTAATGCGTCGAGAGCACGTGCAAGGATGTTCTCTCTCTCTCTTGTCGGAATTAAACGGATTTTTTTTCGGGATGAGGGGGAGTTAATGAGCAGCGTTTTTTGTGCGCCTCGTGAGCTGGAAATAGTTGGTAGGAAGGGAGAGAGGCTATAGGTGGCGGAGGAGGAGTAATTATTGCTTCCATGGGGAGAAGCTTGGAAGATGACGGCAGCGGAGGATGAGGATTAGAGGGAAAAATTTTCTTCGGCTTCTAAAATTGGGTCTTCGGTCTTATTGATCCCAAACGGCTTGTATTTTGAAATGTTTATGTAACTGCTTTCGAACGGAACGCATTGGTTGAACTTATGAACTTCCTGCTTGAAAAATATCCTTATTTAGACATATTCGGTTCACACCTCATTCACATATATTAATATAAATTCAATCACCAAAAAAAAAAAAACATTTTCCAACCTCTCAGATTACACTTACTGCACGTTGAAAGGTACGCGTTTCCTTTCGGTCGCGTATCATCTTCTTGTTCCGGACGCGCACTGCACGGCTTTATTTTTAGGCGCCGAAAAACTGCGTCGCGAGCGTGCGCCTGCGTCTCTGCACGTGCATGCGTCGCACTGATGGGGGGTCTTCTCTACTTTTTCTTCTACGCCGCGACTACTACCCGTCACTCGTATATAACAGAAGGAGATTTGGTTCGCGGGACGACCGAGGGAACAGCGGTATTTTTGTTTAACGGTTTGGAGAAAAAAAACGCTTCGCTTTTTTTGAGCTTTTTCTGTTTCAGTTGAAGAGTGTAAGAATATAGGAGATTTACTTTTTTTTTTCTTTTAAACTTGGTTGTCATTTTGATGGTGTCGCGTAGAATAGTTTCTTCTATATTTATAAAAAGATATGCTGAAATAGATTATTCTTGACGTCATCATTCGTCAAATTTATGGAAGGCATCGACGAAAAGTACCTAAATGTCTCATGGTTATTACATATAAGCCTTTAACTACCTGCTCAAATTCAAACATCCATCATATTCCCATAAAATTTAACGAAAGCATACAACTTATCCACGAAACCCTTAGAAAACATCTTCCCCCCGACTCGCAGCTACTGCGTGCATAACAAACACTCTTCCCTTTGCCTTTATATATTTTTACACCCGAAAGTTGTTCCACATATTATCGAGGGGGGAGAGATACAGAATGAATGAGTGAAGTCCCTAAGCGCGCGCGTGACGCATATATTTTTGGAGGACGGAGGGGGTGACTTCCGCTTTTGCCGCGCATATTTTTTCTCAAACGCAGGGAGGTTCGTTGACTTTTCTTCGCGCCAACGCGACGTGCATAGCGCAGCCGCCCATCGTTATTTGTCTTCGTTCAGACGTGTATAACGTGCGTAAGGACGTTGTTGCTTGTTGTCTTTCAAAACTTCTTGAATTTATTGGAAATGCGTGCAAACTCCCCTTGGTGTTGTCAGTTTTTTAGAATCATATGGTAGTTTCAAGCGAATGTATTGAAGATGATTATTAAATATTCTGAGAAAAATTTTCCATACCCGGGTTCCTTCTTTGCTTTTTAAAACCATCGTCCATTATCAAACTAACTCACCAATACACACACACACACACGCTCTCATACTTTTCACTCCGCCATGCAGCCAGAAAAAGCTGTTTCACAAAAAAGCTCAGCGACACTTCTTCGCGAGCATCCGGTATCCATTCCCCACCTCTGACGCTGCTGCCGTCAAGCCGAGAAAAAGAAGAGCGACGATCTCTCTCCTCTCGCGATCATCGGCGGCGCAGCCGCCCTACATATATACACGCGCAAGGGGGTGTATTTTTAGAAAGAAAGAGAAAAGAGGCACGCGTCTGGCGCGTAGATAAGGCCGCCCGTCTGTGATCGATGGTCGGAAGCTGCAACGCGTTGTTGCACTGTATTAAGAATATAAGGAGAATGTTGATCGGAGAGGGTAAGAAGTTCGCCTGCTTGTAATTCTGCATTAGGTATAGAATAGTAGGATTTTTAGGCTATAGGGTATTGCGGAAATTAAAGGAACTTTTGCAAGGATAACAGTTGAAGTACAAAGTTTAAATTAGTTTTCGTAATAAGGCGCGTACTTCGTGTTCGAAATGCAAGGAAAATTTCGGAAAACTTCTTTGGAAATTGAAAATTTCATTTTTAACCGTACCATTGTATGTTCGCAAAAGTGTAACAAGTACTTGGAATCACTTCATTTTCAAATTACATACTTATTAAACGTGCTTTTTTCTGATCACGTATCATGAACACGCATATAAGTAATGGTTATGCGAAAGTTCAACCGATCTTGTCGAAAGTTTCCTCCGCGCCCCAACTTCTCCCTCCCCGAAAGCCAATGAACTTGGGCAAACTCGCGCAAGTCGGTCAGCAAGTTTTTAGCCCTCATGCGTGCGTTGATACAGTATCGTTTAATGACTTTGTAACACAAATATTGGAATGAACCGGAAAACAAAGCCGCCCTCCCCGTGTCTTGAACACCTTCTTGAGCGTGTAAATCAAATTTACTCGGTCGCCCGAGGTGTAAAAACCCAAGTATACAAAACCATTCAAGTTCAGTGCAGCATCAAAAGAATACAGTAAATTTTATTAGCCCATTTGACCGAAAACTCACATCAAACGCACCTACTTTTAATCTTTTCACCCTGCGTCAATTATTTACTTCGTGCGATATGTTGACAATTCATTGAATCACTTCTTTACCCTCTGCGCGTGCAGTTAGCGTCAGATTAATCACGTCTCCTCCAATTTTCCGGATCAGCCGTTAAATTTTTCCTCTCCAAACACATAACGCATCCTCCCTCGGGACGCCGAAAATATCTCGACCAGAAATAACCCGAAAACCTACATTTTCTACCGGGTAAATCCCCTAAGTACATTTTAGGCGGGAAAACGTCGAGGACGGGCTTTTCTTTCAAGATCGAAAAGTCGTCGGTCGTTGTCGTCGTCAGCGACTGTAAGGGAGGGAGAGGGAGAAGTAGCAGCTGGGCACATACACCTTTTTCTCGAGCCTCCGGCTGCGCGCGAACCGTCTGCTGCCTCCTCTCTCTCTCTCTCTCTCCCTCGCGATGATGCACATGTATAGAGTATAAGAATACACTTTTTCGGGGGGCCCCGAACGCGCTTAATGTATTTCCGAGGTGGAACGCGCCAGGCGCGTGCCAGGACGCGTGCCCTCTTCTATATACTCTGCTTTTTCTTACTCCCCTTTTTTCTCTCTCTCTCTCACTCACCGTATAAACCCCTCTTCCTCTGTGCGCTTCGGTTTTTCCACGTTCGATCGAGCGCGCATGTAAGAAGGGGGAACGACGAGGAAAGACGCGGCGACGACTTCGTGACTTTTGGTATCGTCTTTGGATTGATCGCGTGCCTACGCTATTTTTAACTTCGTGTTTTGTTATTGATTGTGTAGTGTAGGGGTGGGAGGGAGGAAGTTGGAAATAATTTATTGATTGTGTTACTTGGGCTTAAAAATGGCGCGTTAATTTTCGGGGAGGATTAAGTTAATTGGTTTACGTAGCCGTTAAGAGGATTAGGCATATTGGCTAGTTTAGTCGTTGGTGTGAGCGCGCGCGAGTGTACTCGAAATGCATGAAGTTCTTGGAGACAACATTTGTATATGATCTTATGAGTTCATTTTAATAGATAACGAAGTAGATTTTTATAGTGCAGTATAGGAGAGGATATTCTTCGTCTTGTGAAAATTATATCTACCTTTCGGTAGTCAAATCGAAAAGCGTTATACACTTTTCAAATTGGAACTTAATGATTTTATGTTCTGGAATATTTTTCTTAAAATTCCAAGACGAGGTATTTACAAATGAATTTAAAAGCCATTTAAGACTATCGCGTCTCACCGAAATGCGTTCATTTAACGAAAATAGAAACTTTCCGTCATTAAAAAGGAACAAAAAATCGTTACTTCCCCGTTCCGATAAACTCTAGAACAGAGTACACTTCTTCTAAAAGTACACATCCTCGAGACCCAATCTTCTTCCCGATCGTCTCCATAAATCACGACACTTCTTCACCAAAAAACAATTCCCCTTCTTAAGAAAAAAAAAAGATACACAACGATATGCCTTCGGAAAAAAGCCCTAATGGCAAAATGTAAAAATAAACAGCCCTCTCAACGTGCGTCAACGTAGCGCGCAGCCGGCGACGACGAACGTGCACGCGGCAGTTGGAAAAACGCCGGTGCGCGTCGTGCCGGAAAAGCGAGGGAGAGGGAAGTAGTAGTAATATAGCATCCCTATGTATATACGCGGCGGCGGCGGTGGTGGCGGCGGCGGCGGCGGCTGTCGTCGTGCTCTATCCCTATTCGTCTCTTCCGAAAATGGAAAAGTAGGGGGTCGGCTTCCCGCCAAAGGGAAAGCGTCGTGCCGGCGTGTGTGAAAAGTCTCGAGCGGGCCCAAGCCTAGAGTCAGTCTCGCCCACGCTTTCTTGCCGAACGGATCGTTCTTGTGTCGTCTTCTTTCTCAACCGTGAGCTTTTCCGCTGTTAGATCGCGTGTGTTTGTGTATTAGATAGACGCGAAGTGGTATTATAAGCGTCCTGCCGAATATCGTGAGTTGAAATCGAAGCTGCTCTGATCGTCGACTGTGTATCTTGCTGTGCTTGTCATCATCGTGTGTTGCAGCTTCTTTTTTCACCTTCGATTGCAGTGTTTTCTTGTTTCATTGGAGAAAGGCTTTTAACATTGTGTTTGCTCTCTGGGTTCAGTTTTTGTTTTTGAGTTTGTTTGATACTTGCATGAACATTGCTCTTTCGATTTTGCTGTATATTTAGCTTTTCCTTGGGTTTTCGAATTTCTTTTTTTATTTTCGTTGCTTGACCTTTAATTGAATTAAAAGAAACATGAATTTAGAAAATAGTCAAAACGCTAAAAATGCACGAAACATTGAAAATGCTAGAAATATGCAAAATATAGAGCGTGCTGGGAGTTCTCAAAACATAGAGAATTCTAAGAATGCGCAGAACATCCAGAATGCTAAAAATTCTCGAAATAAGTACAATTCTGCATACTATGAAGAGGTTAACGAGAATACTATTAACGAGGATGATTGTGAAACCGAATTATTGGTGGATGAGGGAAAAACTTACAGAATTTGTTATACTAATAACCGAGTAGCTACCGAGCAAAAGATGGCTCGCAAAGATGTCAAGCAGCGACTAGAGTCATTAGCTTGGAAAGACTTCGAGTCTCAAATGAATCAAAGGAACAGAATAATCTCGCGACCTACCCAATCGATCTATGATATTCAAGCGGCCGAAGATAGAATGAAAGCTCAACAGGCTCAGGACATAATAAATTTCCGTAAATCCCTAAGAGCTAAAGCTATAGCTAAAGAAATGGAGGAAGCTAGATTAGCTGATGAAGCTAACTTAGCTAAAGATGCTCAAGAAATGGAGGAAGCTAGATTAGCTGATGAAGCTAACTTAGCTAGAGATGCTAAAGAAATGGAGGAAGCTAGATTAGCTGATGAAGCTAAAGTAGCTAATAATGCTGAATTAGCTAATAATGATGAAAGCGCTTAAATATTACAAAAACCCTTTCGGAGTTACTCGGATACTCCGAAACCCCCATTTTTTGGGTTCACCAAAAAATAAAAAAAAAAAAATAAAAAAAAAATTTAGTATTAAGATTTATAGAGAAAGATAGAAAGGCTGTGTAGTATAGTATCCCCGAGTATGCAAGAGCGTGCAATGGGTAAGCAGGCTGTCCAAATGCGGGGGAAATGGGAAAATTTCCCGACTTCCTGGAATAACATCGCTCGCCACAGGTATAAGCGCACGCGCGCGTCCATTTGTGTCCGTCCGTTCGTTCGTCCCTCTGACGCGTCTTTCTATATTCTACCGATTCTAAGGGGGACGAGAAAGAAGAGAGAGGGGGGAAATCGCCCGAATAATGGCCCTGACCTTCCCTCCGCATATCCGGAATATATACGTGGCGACAATTGCTTGCTGTCCCGCCCGTGTATAATTCGGATTGTATCCTTTCACACACATATATATATATACACATATAGTAATAAGCTTTTAAGTTTTCTCTATAATCTTTATTATTCATTAATGCATGTTTCATTACTAATTATTAATTTCGTTGCTATTGTTATTATTAGAATTTTTTTTCTTAATTTTAATAAAGTTTTTCTTTTTACACAAAAAAAAAGACGATTGAAATTAATTTTGTTGACATTTTTATTTTACAGAAAGTGCCGTAAGGTCGTCCCTGGTCGAGTGTCTTCCTCACGTGGCGCTGATATGCCAAGAGGCGCCGTATCTGTTCGGCGATAATCTTATAAATTGTATACTTAACATCATCCTTTTATACATACGCGATCAGGAGAATCAGGTAATTAAATCATGTTTCTACCTCAATTTCTTTCTCTTTTTTTCAAATACACATCTTCCATCTGTAAGCAACGTAACATAATATATAAAAGTACTTGCTTACTGTTGAATCTCCACTACTATTCTTGACTTTTCCGTAAAGAATAGAAATCAAAAAGGAAAGGAAAATTGAGATGCATAAATTAACCGTTAAAATTTGTACAGGTGCGACAAGATGCCCAGGCAGCACTTAGGATGCTCCTCGAGCGAGAACTGCTGGATGACTTGCAGATCGTTGGCAAAGTCTGCAACCTCATCGACGATCTTTCCCGCGATGAATGCCAGGAATTCCAGACCATGGCGCTCACCGTAAGTATATATCCCCATACATCTCTCTTTCTTTTTTTCCTTTTTATAATCGCCGTTGCTCATGTACGTAGTCAAAATATTGTTTCGCTCGCGGTGCTTCTGCTGCGAAGAATTTGTATGTAATGTTTTTGTGTAACAGAATCATACTTAACGAAGAGTTTCAGACGTTAATTATACAGCGTTTGCGTTTTCCGTCGAATCGTGCTCTTAAAGTTAAGTCTGATTCTGATATTAATTTGTTAAACGACGACAAAATTTCCTCAAGTCTAAGTGAAGAACGAAGGAAGATAAAGCGCAATGCCGCCTGAAAGACATGGGTAGTGAGATGTTTACCCTAGCGCTCGCGTCTCACTACCTTGTCTTTCATGCGGCGTTCGCTCTTGCATCGAAATCTTTTTTCTTCAAATATCGAAGAATTGCAGAACAACGACAGAAAAGAAGAGAATTAAATCTGGGGCATGCTTTTACCATCAAAGCTGGTTTGTCATAGGGTTTTGACTATCACAGCCAGCTTTGATGAGCAAAATTGTGTCCATTGTCATCGATGCTGTTGTATGCTGCTGCAATATATATATATATATATATGGATCATTGAAGATAAACGAAGATAAGAGCGGGGACGGGGAAGAGTAAATTTTTGCGGTCCAATACATCAAATTGGTTGTGGAATGTTATGAATTTCCATATCACAGCCATTTTGATGAGCTTGGCCCGTAGAACCTATCAGCGCTCTTCGTCCCCTTCGCTCTGGTGCAAGTATTTTTAGTTAGCAACACGTCGCAGATTGAAGATTCGGCTTTTACATTGTCATGTGTTTTCAATAATTATTGTAGCTGTATGCGTTGTTTTATCTTTTGTGTCCAATTTTATCAATAATTGTTTACTAAATGTACAAATTATTAGAACATTTAACAGCAATTATTTTGATTTTATATTATATTCTGTTTGTACTCTCCGACTACGAAAAGTATAAAACAACGCATAGCACAGTGGATTATATTGTAAAAGTCTCTGTGTGGAATTCTTATAACGAACAAATATTTCACGAAGACATACGTTATTCGAAGATCGAAGAGAAAACGAGGCCCGATCCGATCGTCAAATTGGTTGTGGCGTGTTGTTTTAAGATTTCATATCACAGCCATTTTTGACGAGTTGGATCGTTGGCTTCTCATCGTCGTTGATGCGCTTCGTCGTTGTCGTTCTCCTCGTCCAAGGCATCGTCAAAGATACATATCAAGAAAGTGCCTTTGCAGATTTTCTTCTCTATGGAGATCGCGCCGCTCACAAAGTGGCTGTTGTATGTCGATTTTGAGATCATATCACAGCCAGCTTTGTTGAGCGGTGAGCGTCTCCCCATTATCAGCGCTTCGAAGATAATTGTCTGCTAATTTGGATTGGTAAATAAGGTGTGCCTAGTTGGTAAGATGGTATGCGCTTCTGTATCACTTGCGATAATTTCTAAAATTTGATGTATACGTAGCGGTTGAAATACTCGTATACCCATATTTTTTAATTACCATTATTTTAGACGTTAGTACACATTGTAATTATTGTCATGTGTTACCTAATTTTACTATCATTTTTTTTTTAATTGTAAACTTCGACGTATTTATGTAAAATGCGTAAAAATGAGTTAAGTTAAATATGGTTCAATTCGTCGTTGTAAATGTAGTAACAAAAATTATTTAAAAATAGTTTTAAAAAATCAAAAAAGAAAATTACAAAAGGGACGCGGATCCCGCCTCTTCCAAGGAAAGTATCCTCCCCTCTCTTTTTCTCTCTCACGGCTCCCCCACTTTCTCGCGTCGTCCCTTGGCTTCGACGCCCCTCTCTTCTCCAGAGGGGGGAATGCGCGCCAAGAGAAAGAACGAGCGATAGAGAGAGAGAAAGAGAGAGAGAAAGAGTGGTGACCGCTTCAGGGCCGTCCGGATTCTGCCCACATTCGTTTCTCGCCGCGTGTGCGTGAGCGCGCGTACGTGTTCCTCATGTGCGTGTGTTTGCGCGCGAGAAAGGACTTAGCGGCAGCCGCCGCCGCCGATTTCGCGGAATCGAGATCGTGGGACTCTTTCCTTGGATCTGGGGGGACGAGACTCGCCCTTCCCCCTCAAGATGTACGCTGCCGCTATACTACTCGTCATTCGTCCCAAGTGGCAAGAGTACTCATATGAGTATACTGTATTGCTGCGTCAAATGTAAAAGATGTATAGTTGCTACGATTGCGCGTGTGCGTGGAATTTGAAGAAGATACTCGACTGTTTCGCCCGTCAGAGTGGTTGTGATATGGTGACTTTTTAACGCATATCACAGCCAGCTTTGATGTGCGAAACAGTTCGATGATAATCATCCAAAGAAGACTTTCGATATACATCTTAAACGATCATCGTGTACTGCGGATTTACAATGCAATCATATATACTACAAGAGTTGTGATTTATTAATGTTATCTGTACTAGTTGTAAAGGTGCGCCCCATAAGTTGTATTTATCTCTAAATGCTACGTTTAGTTTGTAAAATTCGATTTAAGTTAAAAAATTATGTTAACTATTGTTATATGCCGTTCCTCTTAACAATTATGCTTATTTACGAATATTAATTCATGATCACTAACAGATTTACTCTGCTTTATTCACAGCTCATGACGAAGATCAATCCATATATAGGAGATGAACTTACGGAAAAATTATTTCTCGACCGATTTCTCGAACTGTGCTTGAGTGAGGGTCTGTTCGTCCGAAGGGTGTGCGCCTCCATTATGGGCGAATTCTGCACAATAATGTCAAATGAGACAATTTACAACAAATTAGTAAGTTCTTTTTCCACTTAATCCATTATCAAATTAAAATTTTACGGTCGTTTTGATATTAATGGTGTACAATATATCACAAATGATAATTTTTTGGTCATTTTCATCAGTCTAAATACATTAAAATTGAAGTCAAACAAGTCATAATACTAATCAATTAAATATTCTTTTGTGCAGCTTCCAACGTATGCGAATTTATGCCTGGATAGCGTCTGGGGTGTGCGGAAGACGTCGGTAGACGTGATGATGTCTGTGGCGCGATATGTGCCCTTATACATGCGCAGGCTACTACTGTCAAAGCTCCTGGTGCGACATTTGAGTGATGAGTCGCGCTGGGTGCGACGTTCGGCCTACGAAATTCTTGGGCCCTTCATTTCGACCTTCGCCAGGCAGTTTCACGAGCTCATCTGTGATACAAAGGGTGAACTCGTGCTGGTGCACGAGAATGAGCGTGGCTGGCCGAGATTCAATGTGTACGTATACCTTTATTTTCCTTCTTTATTTCATTTTCAATTTTTAACAGTAGAATTATATATAAGTTGAAATTATTTTTATTTATATCTGGATCTCTATAAATTTTCAGAGTTCCTGTTGCCAAAGTTAGTGATATACTTACGGAAAATCTTGCTAATAAATTATGCATATCGGATGATTTTTATTGGAAGCCAACCCAACACAATAGTCGCACAATCAAAAAAAGAAAATTCACCGTAAGTTTGAAAAAATTTAATTGAAGAAAGTTAAAAAGAAATATTGAAAAACAAGTAATAAATGATGCATTTCGATTTTTAGAGGGAAACAGAGATGAATACTGAATTGGAAAGTGCCTTATCTGAATTTGCATCGTTCATGCCACAGAATCAGTATGAGAAGTTTAACTTATTTCAGTACTACTATGATCCACCAGACATGCCTCTAGATCCAAAACTTGTTGAATCAATCATCAATGATAATGATACAACGACAGTTAATGATCAAGACAAGATAAATAATCAATCTAGGAATATAACTAATAAGGAAGATTCAGGTGAATAAAGATTTTAATTATATTTAAAGCCGTTTTTAGATCTATGTGTAACTGGAATTAAAATGTTACTTTTTCTTATATTTTTAGAAAATGAGAATGTAAGCAATGAGAAAAGTGACGAGGAACAAGATAGTAACAAAAATATAGAAAATAAAAATGAACAACAGTGCAGCAAGGAGAAACAGGATCATGAAGTCAAGTTAAAAAGAAAAAGTTGTGAGAAAAGGCGTGAGGATGGTAGCGAGAATTCAGCAGAGAATGAAGTTTGGGTAAGTGATCCAATGTCAACTTATTTTCCCATTTTAATTTCTTTAACGTAAATTCCTGTAGAAAAAATAAAATTTCATAAACTCTATATGACAACCATTTGCCTTTTTAAATACGATTTTGAAATAAGGGTACAATTTATACTCTATTTTCTATTTCTTAGTAACTAATCTAATTAATTTATTTATATTTTTTAGTTTGAATGTGGAGCACGGTCTGACAAGAAAACGACGCCGGTAAAAGAATATTCTTCGAACGATGTAACGCCTGATTTCAATAGTACCTACGACATGAATAATGCTTCCATGGAACGTAGACTGTCCTTCGATGTCAGTAGTCGGTTATCAAATCTCTCTTTTTCAAATCTGAATGCCGAAGATGATGAAGACCCCGACGAGATAGTACCACGAATTCTCGTTGATCATTTCGTATCTATGGCAGATCCTCAACCCATGCCTGCCGACATCGGTACAGATCTAGATTATCATTGCGCATTCAGTTTTCCTGCTGTGGTTTTGACGTTAGGAAAGGAAAATTGGCACAGGCTAAAGGTAGAGTAATAAAAAAAATAATTTTAAATTTTAAGAAGGAAATTATTTTTAAAATATAAATTATATGTAGTGTTATCTTACGTTTATTCTTTTCTTTTCAATTCTAGGAAGCATACCAACGCTTAGCAAGTGCAGTAGCTTGGAAAGTGAGAAGCACATTAGCTTCCAGTATTCACGAAATCGCTATTATAATAGAAAAAGAATATGCGGCGCGAGATCTTGTGCCAATTTTTAATGGGTTCATCAAGGATCTCGATGAGGTCAAAATCGGCGCTCTGAAACACTTTTCTACGTTTTTGAAAGTGCTAAGTCCGCAAGATCGTATGCAATATCTGCCGAAGCTAAACGACTTCTTAATCACCGACAGCAAATGGAACTGGAGGTTAAGAGAGGAGCTGGTGAAGCAACTTTCGGAAATCATACATCTTTATCAGCGTAACGATGTAGCCCAGTATATTGCGCCATTATTGTTGCACCTTATGCAGGACAGAGTTGCAGCTGTTAGGCATGAAGCACTGGATGCTGTTAGTATAAATTTTTATTTATTTTCATTTTTTCTTGAAGATATTTTTCAAAGTATACGTATCAGTATTAATACGTGAAATTATGGATTTGAAATTGACATTGTTAGAGTAACGAAATATAAAATAAGCCGTTTCTTTACTTTTATATATTTCCAATAGTATTTAGCATTTTATAAGATAAATGCGTGACGAATGTATAAATCAAATGAAATCTTTATTAGATGATGTAAAATTATTTCGATACATTTTAGCGTTATGTCTGTAAACACATTGATTTGATAAAATCGCTTATTCATAAAATTTGTTTTTATAGGTAGCCAAAACGATAGAGTTATTAGCTGGTCAGAATGACGACCCGCTTGCTATAATAGTGATCCAAGAGATGAGAGATCTGCTAATGGCAAATGCTGGCGAGCGATGGATAATCAGGCAGACTTATGCTCTCATTTGTTCGAAGATTATCAGTAAATCAATTGTCAGCGGTGAAGTTTTGGCCCGTGAGTTACTGCCCTATCTACTTGAGCTTTCGTGTGATCAAGTGCCCAATGTTAGGCTTGTCGTCGCCAGAACTTTGGCCAACGATATTGTAAACTACGGAAACCGTAAGTATTTTAATAGTTATATTTCAGTTTCTTTATTTTTTAAATGAAAATAAATCATTGATTTTTTCACTTAAATAATAATCTTTTATAAAATTTAATTATATAACAGTATATACATATAATATAAATTTCGTTTATTTTGCAGCTCATGTGTTTGAAAAAGAAGTGATGAGTAAAATAAAAGAGAAACTTCACATAATGCAGTCGGATTGCGATAGGGATGTACGTATATTTGCAAGTGGAGTAGATGAAGCTTGAAAAGTGCATATGGAAATTACGAAGAACAAGCAAATGTGGCCCAGATCGCCTTTCTTAAGGAGCGTATTTTTTCAAACTCGGCGTCTATTTAGTTATGAAAACAAAACTAGAATTAAACGATGAATCATTGACGACGAGTTCGAAAATGCCTGTAAGAACATTATCGACATATGCGTGCGTGTGCATTAGCAACGAATTTTTCCTTTCTTCGTTTTTTTTTTAATCCATTGTGAAGTGAGAAAGTCGCCTTAAATATTACCCTGCGACCTAGTGATACAAAATGATATTTCGATCCTTCAATAATTTTACTGCCGACAAAAAAGAACACGGAGTACGTCAGGTTTCGCGAGAAATGAAAATGAGAATAGATAAGAAAAGCAGATTTTAAGAGGTGAAACAACAAAATAAAAGTCAGTGTAATTGTGTGAGTAATGAATGCCTGTGTGATTATTACACACTTGTGATCATTTTTTAATAACTTGTAATATCAGATTGAAAGGTGTGAAAAATGATTAGTGTTTTCTTATTAAGTATAAATATAAAACTCATTGTACATTTTCCTAAAACTAAATGCTTGGCAGTTTTTGCTGATGTTTGTAAGCAAGTCGCCTCACTAGACAGACATTTTTTCCGCGAATTTACTAACAGATTAGAAGGTAAAGATAAAAAAGTTGAATCCATCCAGTGCAGAAATTAATTCAAAATTTTATGTTTACAATAACATTTTTTTCCGTAATATACATATTGATGCAATTTCTTTTGTAAAAACTAGTTTTCGAAAGTATCTTTCTTTGCTTGTATTTTATTTTTCTGGTAAAAAGTATATCTAAGTAGTGAACTGAAATGTAAAAAAAAAAAAGAAACTAAAATCTATAAAACCGCCCATATACGTGACATAGGATCTGTTTACGTTAATTTTATTAATTGCTGCTTTTCATAAAATCTGAATAAAAAACCCCATAATATTGATGGTTAATTCGCGTAAGGTACTGACGTCGCGTGTTCGTGACAAATTGTTCTTTTTTTCACTTTTTTTAAGAATAATTAGCTGTATAAATATTGTACAGTGCGAGAGCATGTTTGTTGAACTAAATGAAAGTTATCAACTCGAAAACTTGATCATAAGAATTTGAAAATTGCAACATTTTTTAAGTAGGCATGTCTGTATTTAATTAAAAATTCTTGTAGGCGAGTTTTCGGGAAAAATCCTTAATCTGTGAAATTGGTACGCGCGGGTCATAATTTTATATTATTGAATGTTTTATAGTATGGATTTGTACATCATTGAGTTTTTAAAAATTTGTCAACAATTTAAGCCTCTTTCATTATAAAATAAAAAATACAAGGGCCTCATGTAACACCAATTTACAAAAATACTACATAGTTCGATTTTTGTAATTAACAGCGAATTGGTGAAGATCCAAATTTTTTAACAAATTAATTCTTTTTTACATACATCATCATGTGAGATTTTATTGAATAACATAGTAAAAGAATGGATAACAGATTCTTTTAACTATTATACGCTTACTTTTAATCTTTGATTAATAATGATTTTATTATTATAAAATATATTTTAGTTTCAATTTATTGTAGCTTTGATCAAATGAATTTCAATCAAAATTTATGTTATCTGTTCAAAATTGCTCAGTATGTTGCAATTTTAAGATATTCTTTTACTATGTAAACTAATTTGAAGTATATTTTGACACATTTTTGCGAACAAATAAATCTTGTAATATTTTGCAACGTAGATGTTCTTTTTTGAAAAGAAAACGTCTACGAAATTCTTACTTTTTTATAATTGAAAAAATGTTGGTTATACATAATCTTTTTATAATTTTGAAAACAGTAAAACTTAAATTATTGCTGTTTTTATGAATTGCGTTTCCTATGACAGTGTGTGCTTGTCAAATGTGAATATTCGCGAAGGAGCCGAATTGAGTAATATGGTTCAGTTGTGTATATTATGTACTTGCTAATGAAATAAGAAACAGATAAAACTCCATGCGATTTGTTATATACGTTTATTTGTATTTCATTATTCCTTGACCTTATATTTCATTTTTACCTTTCTGAACAAAACCTGATCTTATATTTTTCACTTTAGCCGTTTTATAAAGTAATTCTTATTTTGAAAGGGATTTTCGACCAAAATAATTCTACATTTTTATTTATGTACAAAAGTACTCTACGACTAATTTATCTTATCTATCTATGAACTAGCTACATTTCTACTCTTAAATTGACTCTTACAAAATAATATCTTATACAAATAAAAATTCTTATACGAAAAAAAATTACTCTATAAATTACGGGTAAACTATTACAAGAGGGACTTTGTTAGAAAATTCCGAGGAACTTGCTATCTGGCGGGCAGTCGGCCAGTCGACAGACACGTTCCTGGGTCTCAGCGGTCAAATCGCTGTTTTCAATGTCGAGACATCGCCGGCTGCGACTCTCGGTGCCGTGGCCGCATGTCACGCTGCATCCGCTCCAGCCCGTCCAGACGGACCAGCAACGACAGATTGTAGTTTCTACGTGGATTGGTCGGGGAAACAGAGCAGCGACGTCATGCGCGTGTCAATTCTGTCAGTTTTTTTTATGATTTTTGTCGTTTATAAATGTTTTTTATATAAATGTAGTGATATTTTACTATTTACGATAACAAAAGTTATTAAAACCCGAGTATAACGGGTTCCTTATAAGAAATAATTCTTATAGATAAATTTCGCGAAGAAGTTTTATCTAATTATTTAATGTCACTCATACCTTCGTTCGAAAACTGGAACCGACTATCTCTGGCATTTCTTATTTCAGACATGAGGTTGTGTAGGTCATCGACCTTCAATTAAAACAGTTACGATGTTATTTCGAGCTTGCGAAAAATAGAACTAAATTGATTTGCGAAGAGATTTTTCGCGAGAACAGTCAATCTAAATAACTAAAAAATATATAAATAGTATTCCAAATTTAACGAAGAACTATACGGAATATTATTATTTCTTTTTACTAAATACAATAAATTAATTTAAAATTTATGACAATTAATATCGTTTAGTACTGGACAAAACGAATGGAATCTAATTATAAAAAAAAGTACTAAAACTAAAACATCCACTTTTAATTTATAACATAAATTGTGCAAAAAATCTCTTTTAATTGCAAACCATTCCAAACAAGCAAATGCTTAAAGAATCACCTTTACAATTAATTTTCCTAACAGGTCCTTCACCTCGCCGATCGACGACCCAGCTTTCTCTCCCTGCGCTCGATTCTTATTAGCTCCGTTCGCCATCACCGCCGCCGGTTTCTTTGCACTCTCTATTTTTTTCACCGAGGAATCATCGACAACCTTCTGCGAGATCTGTAACTCCTTGGTGCCGTCACCGCGTGGTATCGCCTTGACGATTATACTTTTGTTTCGTTTCTGTCTCTCCCTCTCAGCTGCAGCCTCCTCTTCCTCCGTTTCCTCAACGCACTCTTCGCTCGCATCGATCTTTGCCGACTTTCTGAGACTATTACTGCTGACGTTCGCTGAAGCTGTGCGTTTCGGCTTCTTTTTCTTGTGAGGCGGTTTTTTCTTCGGTTTGCTTTTTTCTCGTTTCTCGAGCGCTTTTTTCACTAACGAGGAAGCTGCGGATTTGCTATTCAATGCCGCTTCTTTGGCTGGGGACCGCAGATAAGCTTTTGCATTCGAGTTTGCACCGCTCGGAGCGAGGTGTGTGTTATAACCCTGCGATTGAGGATTGACGATGGTTTCCTTTGCCGCTGATCTACCGAAGTAACGGGAAATGATCGGATTTTAAAATATCTACGTAAAAGTAAATAAATATAGTCCTTATTTTATATGATCCTACTTCTGCCTATGACGATAACAAGTATAAAACAAGTTAATTTATATAAATACATTGACTTATAAATATACAATCTCATCCCGAAAAAAAAACTCAATTAA
Source organism: Torymus tubicola (assembly GCA_035583055.1). NCBI lineage: Eukaryota > Metazoa > Arthropoda > Insecta > Hymenoptera > Torymidae > Torymus > Torymus tubicola. The sequence continues at coordinate 8,426,155 of JAWWEQ010000001.1, forward strand.
CTCGTGCATGTGTGTTTGTGTATACCAAACCACTCGTATCTCCCAACCAAGGCAAGCTTCGCCTGCGTTACACTTCCATCAGACCAAAAAAGGCATCGTATATAGGAACTCTATGTATATACATGTATATATACACAAACTAACATGCGACGTGCCGGCGCGGCGGCCGGAAGTATCGGTCGACTCGCTGCCGCCGCTCGGCTGTCCGCCCGGCGATTCGACGTTTCCGGCGCCTCCTCGTCCTCGTAATAAACCGCGTTCTCCTCCTCCTCCTCCTCCGCCTCTTCGTTCCCTGGGCAAACGGCTTCCGCGTCACCGGCCATCTCCTCCGCCTCCTCCTCCTCCTCCGCTTCCTCTTCCTCTTCCGCCGACTCGCCCCTGTCTCTTTTACGCCTGACCAGGTCCTCGGGGTTGATAGACCGGCGACGCTGTGATGTGTGCGGCTGACTGAAGGTTCGCCGGGCTCGTGAGTCGCTTGGGTTTCTAAGTACGACTTATTTTTATGTGTTAAGAGTACTTATATACAGTGCGCGAGAATTTAGATTCGTTAATAATTCCTAGTGTAATTGTGATAATTTTAATGGTCGTCGGATTCCTTCCGTTAATATGAGATATGTTTAAATAGAATGGAACATAATTAAGCCGTAGTGTTGTAGGAATATACAGAATTTTAACTTTTTATTGACAGTAACGGTAACATATTTTTTTTATTGTAATTTTATAAGAATCTATTCTCCGGTATACAAACAAAAAAAAGTTATCAAAATAAAATCAGTTTTCTTTAAACCAGATAAAAAATGTACCTAGCCTGGGGACTCGGAAGTCCCGTTACTTCCGGATAAACGTCCTCGAGCTTGTTACGTTTCCTACTGATTTCGTCATCGAAAAAAGCACCAGGTACGTCGACCTCGACATCGTCATCGTAAACATTTGCGTACTCAGCTTCACTCTCGTCAGCTGGATTCGCCTCTTCGGACGAAAATCTTTTGTACATTTTCCTATATCCACGCGGCTGGGCCTCCGGAGAATTATATCAAATTCAGAATTCATTGTGTTTTTTCGAGATTGCAAATATATATATATTTTTTAGAAGCAGCAGGTACCGAATAGTCTCACTGCAGAAATTAGATAGCAAAAATCCGGGTAAATGCTTACTATGTACGGCAACGACGACTTTACAGCTGGACGAATCGGAACCGTCCGCTGAGGTGAATCCAATAAATTTGCAACTCGCTTGACTCGGACGTGAGGTGCGTTCGAATCGGAATCGATTTGATTGTCCGAGTCTTGAAGAATTTCCGGACCCGACATGTCCAGCAGACTTTTTCTCGTAGATGCTCTTACGTTATTGGGATTACCAATATCCCGATTGCTGTCTTTAAAGTATAAAATATTTTATTTTGTTGTAATTTTAATAATGAAATCATTGTTCATAGAATTTGAATTGTCATCAACTCATCAACTCTTTTAAATTAGGTTATAGTGCGAGAAGAAACAATTTAAAAAATAATATGTTGTAAATATACTTCTATACAGTACTATATGTAATTCAATAGTTTCAACTAAACATTATATGGTACACCGGACTAATGTAGGTTATAACCATGACTACTATGAAAATTCATGGCAAAATCCAAAACAATTACTGCCTACAACATTAAAAACAGAGTTTCCTCAAATATTTAATCACCACCCATACTAGCACCGATATCTCACGAACAATCTTATCTCAATTCCTAATCAGAATCCACTGCACTCATCGCTCTCTCTTTCTCTCCTTTTCAACGACGCTCAAATAAATCAGCGAAATTACCGATAAACTTCTCAGTTGTCGTCACGGCCACCTCGTCGTCGTCAAACAGTCCACTGTCTCGGAGCGATCTGCTACCACTGCGACCGAACAGGGCACCGATTGTCTCGTCGACCTCGTCATCTTTTGAATCTCTTTGCGACATTTTACCTGCATTTGCAGAATTAACAAGACTCAAGGCGACGATCATCATCCAGGCGATCGCGAGCGAGCATCGCAGCCGCATAACACAGGACGCAGAGTCGGTGCACAACGCGACATTTGACGCTTTCTCCACGTAAGGTGTATATGTATATATCTATATAGTTGTCGAGAGGTTGGTCATGAGATTGAGGCAAGGATTTCGGCGAAAAGCATTGAAGTTGCCGGCGGGTGGTGGTCTGATGTTGCCGAGGTTTCCGAAGGATTTTTGTGCTCGAGTATTAAGAGACAAACAATAAGATTGAATTGTTTTACAGTTATTAAATAAGGTAATTGACTTTTAAATTTACGTTAACAAGTGTTATTTTATTTTCTTATTGTTTAATGGTTTTTGAAAGTGAAAATCCAAACATTCATCGTTAGTTTTTCAATTACACATATGTGAAAAATTGAAACTAATAATAATGTAATAAGAAATTCAATGAAGCTAATGCAATAAAATTAAATTAGCAAAATAGATTAACGATATAATATTAATATCTTTTTTTAAATAATTTTGTATTTATGAATTAAATCACATCATGGTTTTAGAAAAATAGAATAATTTTTTTAGTTAATTTCCATTTTAGTTTAAATACTTGATAAAAATTTATTAAATAACATTATCTAAATTTTATAATGAAATTTTTAAGTTTATTTAGGAAAATAAATGAAATATAAATTTGTTTTTACGTTTTAGCTACTAAGATATCAATTAGTATACAGTAAATAATTTAGCAATTTAAAAATGTTAAAATAAGCTAAAATTCTTTTCATTTAAATATTTGGATGATAATGAACGATAATTAATTAGTATTCAACCAAGAAACAACATTTAATTGTAAATTTTATTTATTAGAGATTCTTAGCGCATTTTTGTACTTTAGTTGCTAAGCCTTCAGTTATACATGTAAGTAGTACAAATGTATGAATATTATATGAAAGTTATAGTAACTAATAATGTAAAATAACAGATTTGGGTATGTAATGCATTAATCAAAACACTTTTAAAAACTTTTATTGTTTTACATTATCAATCACTACAAATTTTATATAACTATAGTTTACATCTGTTTTCAAGTATTAATCGATAATAAAAATCTATAAATTTAATATTCATGACACAATTTTACACATCAATTAATTATCAATTCATTTTATAAAAAATAAACATGCTGCAAGCCAATTTTAATAAATGCTCTTTTAAAACAATATTTAATTAAAAAAAAAAGAAAAATACAAATATTACTAACACAATTTTTCTAATTTCAGCAATGAAAAAAAATCAGTTTTTTTTTTACAATTTCATCTGGCAATAATTTATGTACAATATCAAACGTTTATCATGCGTAAACGAGGTCTAGATACCGTTGAACAATTCATTCGTTAAAAAAATACAATTTACAGGTACTATTTCCTCAAGGAGCAAACTGTGTATATATGAATAAATCCAAGCCACACTGTAATCCGATAATTGAAAGAGTATCCTTGTCAAACCACAAACAATTTCATATTTCACCGTTTTCATTACTTATCTATAAAGTATTCCCTCATCTCTTTAACAATTTTAAACGTCAACCTTGAGAGATGTATGCAAAAAAAATAATAAATAACGAGGACAAATAAATCAGCGCTCGATCTCCGTTTTTGAAATGCAAAAAAAAAAGAAAAACGGAGAGAACGAGACAAAAATATAGCTTTTTTTTGTTGCTTTTCAGCCCGTTTTCCACAACGAAGACGAGACAATTTATATCGGCCGGTTATATAGCTCAAGGGAGAGAAGACACGAAGGAGGAGTTTGCGGCTCGTGGACCGCAAACGCGCATTTTCCCACGCATAGAAGCTGCGTGAGAGGCGCAACGTGTTTTATCCCGACGCCGGCCACCGGCGACCCGCGACTGACACTCTTCCCGCCGACTCGCCGTGACTAACTCGGCGACTCGGTGGTATCTTCTTGCGTGCTTTCGCTCTGCTCGCTGGTTTCGCTTTTCGATCTGAAAATAAATCAATTGCATATTTCAACAAACACTCAGGATTTTTTTAGCCATCGCAGGTGATAAAGAGTGCGAGAGAGCGTGGCGCGCCCTTTTCATCGACGCTACCACCCTTTTTTTGTTTAATTGTTAAGTTTTCAAGAAATTGTGTTAAAAATCCTTGGTGCGTTTAGTCATGTTACGGTTAAAAGCTCGAAGTAACTCGTCTTCGAAACGATTGAATGATCATACCAAGCATCGATCAGAATTTTCAATAGAGTTTTCAGTTCATAATAAATAAAAAGAATAGATTAATATGTTTCTATTTATCAAACATATATGATAAAGAATAACAAAATGTTTAGGTGAAAATAAAAAACTATACAGTACTTCAAAAATTAAGATCGATAAATGGTTTGCCTTCAAACAGAAGAAATAAATAAAATTTTGTATTGTAATAAAATTATCTGAGTAACGGCAAAAAATCATAGGGTGCTTCGTTTTATTTCATAAAGCATACGTAGAGTTAGAAAATTAATTTTTTTGTTAAATATATCAATAACAAAAGATAGTATGTCAAATAAAGCTTTGATATCTAAATAGGAAAATTCAATTTCTACGTATGTTTATTAAACAATTCAATAAATAAAAAGCTTGAAGCTGTGATAAAAAATTTGAAAACTATCTCACCAAAATCTTATTAACATTACTTATATTATTAATGATTAAAGTCATAATTATTATTAAAATGAGGTCATTATATTGTGTGCAAAATTTGGATCATACTATTTGCAGTATTTGGAATAATTTATTTTCTACCATTGAAGATAAATGTAAAGAACGAAAAGATAAAATCAATGGCATTCGAGGGGTGGCGAAGTGTAGAGATGAATCTTGAATCATCAGGTGTGTGGTTTGTTTCTTTGCGAATCGACGGTTTGCAGGACTTTCATTATATATTTATGTATATATATAAAATTAATTTGCACCTCGCACTCGAACGCACTCACACACACGATGAAATGTTTTTTACACACTCGATTATCATATTGCTTTGTCTTGCACTATCAAAATGAGATATGCATATAAAATTATTCAGAACCTCTAATATTTAATTGTAAAACTAAAAACTCCTTAAGTTTGCATATTTAATAAGTATAAAAAATTAAATTTTTTAAATACTAAAAGCAAAATAAGATCTACAATTCTTTAATAATAAATAAATTTAAAATATTCTTAAAGTAATTTCACTATATACTCTATGCTTTATGAAACTATTTTTTTTTAAATGTATTCAAGCTTCTATAAAAAAATAACGTTTCGAATGATTTTCCTGCATATCTCTTCTTAATCTTAGCTCATTCCACCTCGATCCTCCTTATCATTGTTTATTTTTCGCCGCGTTGCTATGTACTTTCCATCAGCTTCGCGCTCTTTTACATTGAAAATAGCATTCGTACAGTCTCTTACAACGTTACATCGCGTATATATATAAATACAGTAACTACGAGAGTTTGAGTAGCGAGAAATAGTTATTTTCTGTTTATTCTTTTTTGAATAAAGTATTTCCATCTATACGTATAGTATTTCAAATGGCTAGTTTTGCAAAATAATTTTGTTCTGAGATATACGTAAATTGTAAACAATTTTCCCTAATCTGTAGAATTTTTATTTCTTTTCCGACGCAATGTTTTTACTCCCTGAACTTTCAACATTATTCATTTTGTTAACTCATGCAAAACGACTAAATTTATTCATTTAAGATAATATCGTGCTTCGTGTTGTCAAAATAACGTGAAAATGACTTATTTTTATGTTATTCTTTCTTAGAAGTATTTGTGAGATATTAATAGTTAGCTGTCCGAAGTATCAGGAATAGTCATGTGATGATATTGTCAATCACTAAAAGATCTACATGTTTTTCGGTGATTTTTTCACAAGTAAACTTCTTTAAAAGTAAAAAACTAATTTTTTCTTTTGTATTGTGAGAAAGACCAAATTTAACAATAACAAATACTGGTTTTACTCCCTAAAAAAATTCCGTAAAAATGTGTCTTCAAAATTTACTGCAGAAAAATATCTAATTTCGAAAAATAGTTTAAGAAACTTTCTCACAAGCAAAATACGCTGTAAGCCACTAAATCACTAAAGACTAAATCGCTCATTTGTCTTTGCTTTTTTTCTGTCGTACAAGTAGGCACTTTTCTATGTTTCTGTATTTTTTACGCATTTTTATTTGAAGTGTCGTGAATATATTTGCTGTATCGAAAAGAACTGTATGAAGTAAAAACCGTAGATCGTCGTAAATTGTCTTTTATATCGAGTTTGAATCCGTTGTATTATTTCTTCCTTGCTTCAGGCACTCTTACGCACTATTTGCTTCTTTCCTACATCTCCACACGCACATACATTCGTAAATTTTAGTCCTTTCACACGATCTGTCGTAACTTCTTTTTTTGCGTTTGTCTTTATATTCTTTGTCTTGGAACTTCAAAGTAGCACCGTGTCTTCATGTATTTTTTCTAGTTTTTACTACTTTCTACTACTGAATTATTGAAAATGATATAAAGCAAGTTAAGTTGCCTCTTTGTAATAAATATATATGCATATTTATTATATATATTTTTCTATGTTATGTATGCTAAGGATGGTATGTTTCATAAATAAAGTGAAAACAATTAAATTTGAAAATTTATGTTTACTGAATTCATATTTTCAGTGTGACTATAGTGCAAGTTGTTCGACTTTTCAATAATTCAGATTCGGATCCTTTTCTCTTTAAACGATCTGTAGTGAGAGATAAAATTAATCTATTCGAATCTAAATAAACGTATGTTATCGAACCAGTATGCACTGACTTTCTCGCCACTCTATTCAATATATTTTATTTTTTCTTACATACTCTATCTTTCATTCTTCAAATTTCTCTCTACGGTTACATGTAAAAATTGCTTGCTTAAGGATTATGCAGTTACTCTATTATGTAACTTATATGTTCTCTTCGTCTTTACGCTTCTCACTGATGCTAAACGTTTTACTTTTTCTCTTTTTTTCATTTTATAAGAAATTGTTATATCCATACTCAGTCTTTCAGTCACTTCGGAGTATCGCACCTTACGATATTCTCACTTTTTGTTGCTTTTCTACGTTAACTGTTATATACTCTTGACGACGTTTGTTATTCTCGGTTAAAAAAGATTTAATATACCAATAATTTTCATTATCCTGATCAGCATGTACTATATCACGTTTAGCTGTTTACCGACGATTAAACAGAGTTGGACAATAAAAAATTATTTATTAAGAAATCGCGTAAGAAAATTTACTATTATTTTTAATAATTGTAATTTTATTTTAAAAATTCATTGACTATATTGATCAGTTCAATATTAACTCTTACACAGAGAGATACTTAAATATCTAAATATTATTTTTAAATCTTGTTTTAACATTTAACAACTATACGTGGTTATACAAAAAATTGCAAACAGAAAAAACGTATGCCAGTTAAAAAATTATCTGTGTTTTTTATATAAAATAACTTTGATATGCTAATAAAATTGGATTTATTTTAACAAGTGCGATTTCGTAGCTCTTTGTCAACATTGCAATTATAAATAAAAATATATAGTTACCAGGTGACAGCTGGTAAAAGGCATTTTTAAACGAATCATTAAGTAACGAGTTCTTAAATAAAGTATTTTATAGTTTTTTATATATATATATATATAAAGGTGTATATATGAAGGATAAACGAATTAGTTTTGCAAGTCGTATGCATCACAGTTAATGAAAAATCTATTTATATGCAATTATAAAATTACAATCATCAAATTGAATAATAGCAATTATGGTTATAATACAAATCTCGCCCAACTCTGCGACTAAAAATCTTCATCGCTTCCCCGAAGTGCGCGTGTTCCCAAAAAACACCACTCAGATAAAAAAGGTTCGCGCTCGCGATTTCGCTCAACGATTCGCGTGTTCGACAGATGCATAAAATTCATGTAACGAAAACTAGAAAACCCCCTTCTATCTCTCTTTCCATATAATGACTTTGTCTTTTCTCTTGGCCTCTTTGAAAGTAAATCATCAAAGATGATTAAATTTAAATTAAAAATTGTAATCTACGCACCTAATCGATGCTCTTTTGGTACCCTGAATAATTCTTATTATTTTTTTTGTTTCATTACGTTTAATGACACCTACGAATTCATGTACTTCTGAGTAAATCGTACCTCTTTTGCTTTTCCACGAGAAGAATAAAGCCAAAGGGTAACACACTGGCGTACTTCAGCATTCCCAGCTTCAGTAAGTTAAGAGAAATACGCGAGAATTTCAGAACGAGAAACTCTGAATACGAATTGAAAATTTCATTTATCTTCCGTTAATGTTTTCGATAAAAAAATATTATTTACTACTGATTCGAAATTTCATTGGAGCTGTTTCTCGAGATCAAGATTATTAACGCCGCTAGAATCTTGAAAGCTCCTTTTTTATATTCTCTCATCAGTTATTCTTCTTTTTATTGTTTACCATCGTATTTCGTTACGCGTTATATTTGTATGTAAGTGTTACATGGCAACACAAAATAGATTCGGAGCGACGATCTTTTCATCGTTTTAGAAAATAGAGGAGTGGTGTTGATTTCGCGTTTTGAATAGTCAAAGTCATTTCTATCATTCCTGTCATAACTATACTTTCACTGTACGTTCGACGCGTATAGTCTAGCCGCGTATGTAAAAGTAGCCGTAGATTGCCAAAACACCCCCACCAACAATAGCAGCGCCTAGACCTAGTGAAAGAGGCGAAAATAATGACCTCTTGAGTTTTTGCCACTCTTCCGATTCCTTTTGTCGGCGCTTCATCTCCCGCACCTGCGCGTCGAGGCGTTGATTCTTCTCCATTCGCCGTCGGCGCAGCTCGTTTTTCCTAAAGAATCAGCAATTTATGTATTAAATACGCAATTACTGATTTCACGTACCTAACATTTATATTTTATTAATAATTTAATATTGATTTTTACCATTAAATAGTGTAATTTTTTATTTTTTGAGCAATTTAAGATAATTAAAATCCTAATAAATCTTTACGATTTCGAATTAAATGAATCTTATAACTATTTTTTTCATAAGTTTGACAATTACTGAAGATACTTACGAATCGGGACTGGACGGTGGGCTGTTTGTTTGAAATGAGTTTTCTCCATCACTTGTGCTTTGACTTGCATTAGCACCAGAAGCATTTTGCTCATTAACATGGTTTGCCACTCCAACTGAATTTGAATTAATACCCTCTGGTTCAAATGGCAACGGTTTGTCGGGCGGATTACTCACAGAGTTTTCTGTAAATTATATTAGAAGACATTAATATATGGAGTTAAATAGCATCACGATAATATAAGATTCAAACGAGAAAGCTTTTGAACAAATTCGTATTTACTAAAATGAATTAAAAAATGAATTATTAGTGACAAATAACATTAAAATATTAATTATATTTTAACAATGGCGAACTTATCAGTTCATATAAAATAAAGTATTTAATATTTTTAGTAGAAAAAACATTTGCTCATAAAAATGATTTCTCAATAAAAAAAAAAACAAACAAAATTAAAAAAAAGTTACCATTCTCGGTAGTAGGGCTAGGTGTCATATCTGACATCATGCTACGAGCTAAGGATTCGCCCCTCGGAGGTGGCAGAGGGGGTGGTTCGTCATCATCTTCCATTGACGAATTACTTATATTGTTCACGATGTCATAATGATTAGTCACTATTTCATTATTAGTGATGTTCTGCAATTTAAAACCAAATTAAAGATTTGTTTTAAATTTCAATGTTGTATAAACACAGCAGACCAATGCTATTAGATTAATGAATTAATGTATTGTAAATGTCGTTAATACGTAAAGATTATTATTGCTTCATGCAAAATAGACACAAAAATGAATGTTGTAATTATTATTTTGAAAAATCGTAGTCATTAGCTTTGATGCAAATTAATTAATGTGAGACAAACAAAATAGCTAATAGCACTGCGCTACTGTGAATTGGTATTAGTTACCACGTTATTGAGTGGCAGTTGTTTCGATCCTTCGATAATGGCTTCATAGGAAAACCGAAGTTGATCAGGTGTTTGAATTAAGCCCATACGAGACCGTCTCATTTCTAACAAAACATCTACGACTTTGACAGAATTCAATCCATTTTCTTCAATCTAGAAATTTAAATTTATCATAAGTAAAAAATCTCTCAAGTATTCTCGATACTTATTAAAAAATTCAAGATCAATGATAAACACTCACCAGTACCAAGCACGTATCCACCAGGCAGAAAGTCCCGGAACGGCCGATGCCGGCTGAGCAGTGGACAATGGGCGGACCAACGTTCTGGTCGAGCGCACCGGACTGCCTGACATCCGCTAGAAATCGCAGAAACGCAGTGGGACTCTGGGGTACACCGAAGTCCGGCCACGTGGTATAGTGAAAGTGCAATATATCCCTGCTCTCGTTGGTCTCGAGATTCGTTAATCTAATTAAAGACACAACATTTTATAAATAATAATCCTAAGTGGTCGGAGAGGGCGGATTTTAATGACTCTAAATAACTGTGATGAAAGATGCGCGTAACGCCGGTGCGAGGCAAAAGCCTTTCGTGCTTTTTGGCGACCAACCAAGAGTTCACGTGTCTCCGCGAAACTTGAATGGATCGCCGAAGCATCACGCTCAAGCGTTGTTGCGCATTTTGCATCTTTGAAATATTACTTCAAAACGATTTTAAGTATTTTAATATTAAGAACTTAATATTTTTGATCTGATACTGCTATATTTTCAGAAAATATGTATGTAAGAAAAGTATCATGTAATTGAACATGTTAATACGTTTGTTTAACATAGGCTAAACAAACGTATTAACAAAAATGTTTACATATATAATCATGTTTTAAGGTAGATATTTTAGATATGTTAGGACATCATCTTTTTATAAATGTGTTTGTACAGAAATACAAAACGCAAATAATTTTTAAAATAAAGTCATGTACAAGTTTTATTTTCAAGAACTAATTTTAAGTTTTCACAATTTTTCGCTTATGACTCACATTTTAGGAATACCTCTCTTAAATTTTGTAGTCTTGCTTACCTGAGTGTTCTAGTTGTGTAATCTGCTGTGTCAGTTTTGGTGACATATTCTACTTTAAGATCAACATCTGAGAATGTCATTGTGGGATCTGATGAACCCTCCAGGGGCCAATACTGATGGCACTTTACTGCATTCTTTTCAATTACTTTATTTAGCATAATTATTGCTTTACTGTTTTGCTCCCACACCATTAGCCAAAAATGACCAGCTGTACTTGGCAATGGCCCTTGTGTTAAGATATACTGTCTATGAGCATTTTCCATCTGTACAAAAAAAGTTTTAATTAAAAAATAGTTATAAATGTTAGGATATATTTTTTACAATGAAACTAAATTGATTTTATTTAACAAAAGGATTTTATACAAAATCAGAAACAAGGAAGAATATGATAAAAAATACATTTATCTATGTAACATAAATACATTGTTATGCACTTTTCCTATTTGTGATGTCATATTGTAATTGTATTTTAATAGTATATTAAATTTTTACAACTTTTTTGCAAGGTTAATTTCAATAATATTACTATATTTTATTTAAATAAGGGACTAAATAACAAATTTTTTTAAATCTCATCATCACTAAAATGATTTTGAATATAAAAATATAAACATAAACTTCACAAAACTTTGATTTTATACCTATTTTAAAGAATTTTTTTTTTGGTAAATTATTTGAATTGAAAAATATTATAACTTACACGTAGAAGATTGGCATTGATATAATCTGTTGAACCTTTCTGAAGAATAATTCTTGAGTGATCATAAGGTGCAACATCTCTGTAACGATTTAAAGCTCTGTTCTGTGCTTTTTTACTTTCATTCAATGTGTAATCAAAGTTACTGCTTCCACTACGGATCATCTATTAAAAAGAAACAAACAAAAAAAAAAGAGACAATAAGAATTACAGTATATTATGTGTGTTATTTAATAAAAACTATATTATAAGATATATAAAAATCCATTAACTAAAATTTTTATTTTTTATTTTTTATATAGTAATTAATTAAATTCTTTTTAAATCACTGACAACATTTAGAATCAAATCTGTAATAGGATTCTGTGAATTGAATGAGGTTGGAAGTATAGAAACTTTCAATGGATTATCAGAAAACGTATTTCCTTTCAATACCAGGAAATTAGCAGAGGACTAATAATAAGAAACAAAAGTGACAGTGTGTCATGAAAAATGAGATTCTTATATAATGATTTATAATTACAACATGGAACAATATGTTAAGAAGCTATAACTACAACATTTAGTTAGAAATACGATGAAGAGCCTTGCACTTCAATGCAAGTACATTGAATGAGTCATAGAAGCAAGCAGTTCTACTACTACAAGAATATGAGAAATAAAACAGACATGACTGTAAGGAGTAAAAGGGAAACTCAGGAAATGTCAAAGAAATGAATAATGTACCCAAGATTTTTAGTAATTTCATGCTGATGGATTCCATGATTATAGGTCACGCTTGGAATCATATGAATTGCATAACAGTTTCTAAATCCAGTTTCCTCCTTAGACATTAATAATGTCATTAAATTAGTATTATAAAAAAAATTGATTGTTTCATTGAAAACGAAGTGTATAGAAAAATCTGTTATTCTAGTTTAATTATTTAAAAAAACAGAATTTAGAAATTATGGAAAAAATGATAGGCTTAAATAATACTCATTTTATAAATGATTTTAAAAATATACAGTTATAATGTATATTTTTTGAGTTAATTATTATTAAAAAATTATTTTATTAGCAATTTGATTGATGAAGTTAAAAAGAAATTTAATTATAGTACAAAATTTTGGTTCTTAGCCTAAATTAAAATATTACTAATATTTGGTATTTACAGTAGTTGCCTTGACTAGTAAAATTGGAGCATGGGAATAAGGCTATTTCATTATGAGTTAACAATGCTTGGGTAGACAACATGAATGAAGAAAAAATAGAACCATGAGAAAAATTTGACAATTATTTATATGTAAAGAATCTTTCCTCTTTTTCTTACAGTTCATTGACTCTACTAGGAAGGGATTGGCAACCTGTCGAGGTGCTGTGTAACCTAAGAAGACACAAAGTTGAATTACGTTAGGTAAATTGCATTAGAGTGCTGCTTTATTGGATTTAATGGTAGTCTTCTTATGTGAAGTAGTGAGAAAATACTTATATATCATCTACCTCAAGAAGTATTAAATAGATATACCATTATAAATCTATTCATGAAACAACAATTTACGAGTTAAAATTAACTTTTTATTTGTAAAATTATTCATCTAAAATATTAGTTTAATAAAAATTTTTAAAATACTAAATAATTTGTTTAGCACAATGTATTTTACTTTTTCAGTATTTTATAGTTTTTCCAATAAACAATAAAAAAAAAATCCAATAATTGCAAAACTTTTAACAATGACTTCAAGGTTAATGTTTTCGTGAAATATTAAATATTATGACTAAGTCGAGCCATAAAAGGTAAAGAGCAAATTGGAACAAAGTTCACAATGCGAGAACTAATAACGAGGCGAAGTCAAACATTGCCATAATGGTTCAATATTTAGCCACTCAGGCTGAAATTTCATCAGAGCGTCAACGAGTATTACTCTAAAAACCGATTTTATGTAGGGCGTGCGATAAGAGCCTATCAGGCAAATAACTCACAAGCAGGTTAAAGAGCTATAGTAAAGTGCTTCGTTTTCATGGTTTCCAGCGTACAGTGCGCGCCTCCACCACGTTCTGTATAACCTCAAAGCTCCAACTTGCGCTATTCGTCGCAACAAATTCTTTGCCGTGCCACCAGCTATAGGTATATATATATATATGTACAAGCACGTAGTATACAGAGTACGGCTGTATACCTGATTCATAACAGTGGCGAAGCAAGAAAAAAGGCATCTCGCAAAAAGCCTTAGGAACTCGAGAGAAAGAGAGACAGCGTTGCGAAGACGTTGCGAGACGAAACTAGATCGACTCCATTGTAGCTCTTTTTCTCTCTTTCTCTTGAACGTGCACACACGGCACTGTTGACACTGTTCCTCTTTTTTCTCTCCATCTCTCTCGCTCTTTCCTCTCTACACCTCGGTTTATGTCCCCTTCTCTCTCTCTCTCCCTCTCTTGGGGGAGCATTTTTTTCCAAGGAAAAATCGCCTCGAGAGCGAACGAGAGAGCGGCAAAGCGCTTACATATATATATATATATATACGCGAGCAAGCAAGCCAGCGAGCGAGCGAGCGAGAGGAAAGAAGAACAAAAGGGGCCTTTTATGCAGCGAGTGAACGCGCGCGCGCGCAGCCTTCGGCGTCCCCCTGCAGCGCTCGCTCGTGTGTGTCAGGATGACGAATACCAAGAAGGATGGCGACGGCGGCGTGTGCGGGGCGACGCGCGTGAGCGAGAAAGAGAGAGAGACCGAGTGGAGGAGAGAGAAGGAAGAGATAAAGTACCGAGAACGAGCGAACGCTGCAGCGGCGGATTGATCGGGGAGGAACAAACCGAGCGCGATAAACAAACCCGTACGGGAAGAGCGTGTATATACTCGCGGGCGCGGGGAGGCGGCAGGAAAAAACAAATTACACGCAATTACGAGCGAGAGGGGAAGGAGGGAGGGCTAGGCTCGCCCCCGCGATGTACACGCATACATACACACATCGAAGCTTTCTCTCTACTCACGGATTTCGGAGCAGAAAAAGGAGTCACGCGCTCGTACACGGGCGGGGGTAGGAGTAGTAGTAGTAGTAGTAGACGTCGTAGTACATATATATAGTCGTAGTAGTGGTAGGTTATAGCGCGCACGTCCGCCTAACCGTGAACGCGTGCCACTGCTTATATGCTATGGGGCCACAAAATATTGTACTACGTACCTGGTACATGACGGGCCAGGCGTTCTTGGCGTTGATCGCGAGGTACTCGCTCTCGACGTTGCTGCCACCGCCGCCACTGCCATTGCCGCTGTTGCTGCCGCTGGCCTCGGCATTGTTCGCCGTCGCGGTAGTCTCACCGCTGCTGCTGGTCATCCTGAGGAGCAGTAGTGGTAGCGCGCCGCCACACACGCGCACTAGACCTGCTGCACCACTCACCGGCGTCGTCCTCGCGGCACAGACACTGCACCGTAAAAGCACAGTCGACTCGCGACCGCAACTGCTGCTCTTTCTCCTCTTCCCTTTCTCTTAGTTCTCGCTCCTTTCTGTCCGTCTACTACGTCGTCGTCGTCGTTGGGATGCTGATAGCACCGTCCCTACGACGCCGCGGCGATCCTCATTGTCGTGTCTCTCCTCGCGCACCGTCCTGCCTGCTGCTACACTGTTGCTGTCTGCACCCGCGGCGACGACTCACTGCTGCAGCGCGGCGCGGCGTGTGCTGCTGCTCTACTCTGTGCTGTCGCGGCGAAGGCAAGCAGTGTGTGAGAGAGAGAGAGAGACAGAGACACGATACACGTATACGCACGGCCGTTCCGTGTCGGTGTGTGGGAGTGCGGCGACGCCGCCGTCGCCGCTGCTCCGGAATCTGCGCGAGCGCGATGGTAGTTGATATAGAGAGGGGGGAGAAGAGAAAGAGAGAGATCAGAGAGAGAGAGAGAGAGAGAGTATAGTGTAGTGAGCACGATCGTGCGCGACTGGGGTGACATCTGCGATTTTCGGAGCGTATTTTCGAATTCGCGAAATAATGTATGCGAGGAAAGGTGAGTTGCGGCTTTTCGTGTCGGCGACAATGAGCTATAGTGACGTAACGTACGTGGAGCTATGATGATGCATTGCGTGGATCCCCGACAGCTTTAGAGACGTTATCGTATGCGGGGCTGGGCATTTTTCTCGGGGATTGCGAGCTTGTCGGATATATTACAGCTTGCATGTCACGTGGGCGTTACGTTTGGGTGATGGTGCGTGTAAAACGTATACTTGAATGAGTCAATTTGTGGGACGGGAGATTATCGATTAAGGAATTTGTGTATTATAGTATTTCCTTATCAACCGCTCTTATCTGATTTCATTACAATCGAAAAAATTTAATTGAGTTATAAGTTATAAATCGCTTGTGTTCTTGTATTTTTGTTTTTTCAACATATCTTTTTAAAACGCTCAGATAATATAACAACAGTTTTTCTTATTAAGTATCTAAAAAATGTTATAAATCATGAGTCACTTACAAGAATTTAATTATTGATTCGATTATATACATAATTATCCCTGTTTTATTAATAAGAAAGTATTAATAATTTATGTTAACATTATTTTTAATATTTTTATTATCAACATAAGTTTACCCTTTTCGACAATAATCCAACAATTATGAAGCTTATAATATTTTAGACGTTTTATTTTCACGAATTACGTTTCTTAGAAACAATTTGTTGAAAGTAGCGCGCGCGCGCGCATAGTTTCCTTATTGGGATAGAATAATAATAGGTCGAGTGACTCCTTGGAGCTCCAAAAGTACAGATGATGCTTTTATGTAAACACACTGACGCGCCCCTTTTTGTGTGTTAGTGCATACATAACCTGAAATAAACAGTTTTTTCTCTCAGAAGTCAACTGTCATGTCTACTGCGCGGTGCTCGCGCTCGGCGCTCCGATGATAACAAACGCCCAAACAATAAAGTTGTCATTTATTTACCTAGTTTAAGTTTATTTATTTATTTATAACTTATTTATTTATTTATAAGTTTGGGCCTGAAAATGATTTCTAAAGTGTTGAGAATCGTGGTGTGCAGTAGTTGCTTTGTGTATACATTTTACACAGTTTGCACTTTTACTGGTTTTTTGTCGAAACCGATTAACATTACGGAAAAAGATGAATTAGAAAATGGTAAGTTTGATAAAATTGTTATTGCAAAGTCATGAGAACATTGAATTTTCATCAACTTGGTTTGGTTATTTATAGAAGATGGTGTAATCCTTAAAACATTATGGATTCTACTAATGAATACAAGCTTAATCAGTGCCTTTATACTGCAACATTCTGTGATGGCAAGTGACCTTATTAAAGATTTCTACTATAAGTTTCAAATAGAAGATATCGAACGCAGTATTTACAATGCCAGTAGCTCAGCAGTTTTATCTTTAGTGATGTCATACTGGCAACCTGTACCTTGGGCATCAATTTGGAAATTTGATACATCAGAAGAAAGCACTGCATGGACAGTTGTTAATATTTCTCATATTTTAGCTTGGTCTTTAGTCTATTGCGGTTGTTGTATGATGGATTTAGCAGAATTATCTGGATTAAAGCAGGTTTATTACAAACTTACTGGTAGACCTCGTCCTTTGACAATGAAATCCAGAGATCTTCAGAAGTATATGCTGCATATGAGACATCCAAGCTTTCTGGGTTTTTTAATAATATTATGGGTTTATCCACTAATGAGGTAATAATAAATTATTTTTCTAGAATTAAAATAACTCATAATAAAATTTGTTGTATTGCTTGTGATATATTGTTTGATATTTATTTTTCAGCCTTGATCGGTTACTTCTTGCTTCTATATTGACAATATATATGATTTTAATGTGGACTATCGATGAAGACGACTATAATTATCATTCTATTGTTGTTGCAAGGAAGGAATGGGCATTGACTAATAATGTTGATTGAACAAATTTACAAAGTATTTCTTTTATCTTATAAGTTTTTCATTAGATGAGTCTGACATACGCAACAAATCGCTTCTCTACTTACATTCTGCCATTCTAATTTATTGTGTGATATTAACCATAGGTTTATATATATATTTATATAAAAGGTATATCGGTTAGGTATCAAATTTGTATTCTATGAACAAAAAGACTTATTATAAGTAATCGAATTGAATATACAAAACTTTATTCATGTTTTGAACATAATGTAGTTTTTACATTGAAGAATATTAAATTAAAAATTTCTTATTCGTTAAAAAAATTAGTCTTAGTTTGTCACTTGTATTAATAATGCAGTTCCTTTGAGTATCCAGTATGATTGTTGACGAGCAGAAGGAAGTAATACAGGCATAACAAAATTAGTACTGTGTCCAGTGGTTGACAAAACTCCAGCTCGAATGCTAGTTTTATATAAAGGAGCAATGTATCTTGAATCATTGTCTGGCAAGGACAGAACTGGAACAACATGAACTACTGGCAATGAAGGATTCATTTCACCTTTACTAGCATCAATTAGAATTTTGAATTTAGGATCCCATTTTCCAGCATCTATGTAGAGACCATGAATAAGCAATCCATCTTCTGGAATTTCAAGATTTTTATAGATACTGGGTACCTAAAAGTAAATTAATTATGTTATATATTACAAATCGAAATTTTGTAAAAATATTTATTAGGCTTTATAAAATTATTGTAAAGTTACTTTTTTTATTTTTTATTGTAATTTTTTTATAAATACATATAAATATTTTATTTGTGCAATTAAATCTTTTAACTTACTTCTTTGCCTGCACCCTTGTGGGCAACTTCAATATCCTCTTGGTCAAGTATTACATTTGTAACAATGAAATCCAGCTTTAATTGATCAATTGGAATATTGTATTTTCTTGCATGTGTTTGTAACATGCCAGTTATAAATCCTTGTGGAAATGATAAACCAGATAACCAAAATGAAACTGGTTTTTTGTCAGTTAACCAAGTCTATCAAAAAGTAGTTAAATGTAGATAAATAAAAAAAGAGATACAGCTTATGATTAGTAAAAAAATTCTTTTTCAATTACTCGTATGAAGTCAATTCTAAGTTCTAAATCTCTGATCCAACTTCCTAAGGTTTTCAACGATGGATAAACATTTACATTGTGCCACATTTCAGGTACCTAATGAATTATGAAATATTTTTTGAATATTTTCAAATAATTATTCTCGCAATACAATCTAAATTTCATTATTATTTGCGTTTACTTGATTATTGACAAGTGCCCAGAAAACGTTTTCCAGTTCCTCAGACATAACGACAAATCCTTTGATTGCTCTTTGCAAATTTTCCATTGATAAATGAATTTTCGCGAGTAAAAGGTTATATCTTTCAACTTCGTGTAACAGAACAACTGTGAGCGACGGCAAGCGACCTGCGCTATCTTTCTATAAATTAAAATTTGATAGTGATACATTTTGGTGAATTTTCATTTTTATATTTTAAGGGATCTATTATAGTTACTGTACTTTTAAATGTTTTGGATTACAAGTATCAATATCTATTTTTAAAGCTATTTTTTCCATTATCACATCCGCTAACTCATAAGCTACGTCAGAATCGGATTTTCCCTCTTTGCCCATGCCAACTTTCGGCTGCACTTCCATTATTGTCTCCAATACCGTTTTAGATTCTTTAAGCTGTTAGAAAGATAAATATTTTCTATAAATAATTAATCACTTATCTATTTGATATTTATTTTTCTATATATTAACAAAATAAAGGAGTCTATTTAATATATTCAATAGAAGTAACGGTAGAATTTAGAATATTTTAGAAATTTAGAAATAATGAGAAATGTACTTGAAAGGCAATATTAGCGTTTTCGTGCATGCCGAATATTTCTGGGTCTTCAATCATTGGAAATTCGTCAATGAATTCGCGGTACTCGGCGAGGCTTTCATAAGTAGGACAGTAATACGTTCCAGACGGCGAGTAAACGTAATCTATGGTTTCGTAACCAATTAAATAATATTATTAATTGTCCTATATGTTATACGTAAACATGCAATTGTAAATGAGGTATAGGAGAAATAGAACCTGGTTCTAAAGTCTTGGCAGAGAAGAACAGATCGAGAATCGTCTTCAAGCAGCGTAAATCCCAGTTGTCTGTAATTCTTCCACCGTAAGTGATTTCGCCTGGGAGAAATAATTAAAATGACTTTGTATATCTTAGTTATAAATTTTAACGAAAAATATTAATTTTTCTATTTTTATCTCAAATGTTTTTGAAGAAAATGGAATATAGTCTCCGAGTGTTTGTAAAATTAAAAGATAGTATAAAGATAGATTATTGCAGATACGTTTTAATAACTGGTAATTAAATTTCTACATTTGATCGCGTATTATTAAATTAACTGTTATTGACAGATTGAAAGTAAGCTTTCATATAGAATGGCATTAATTAACGCTCTCGGGTATCTATACATATGATCTACTTTTAATTTCAATGAATCGAGTTGACTATTGAAGTATACCTCGATGCGGCAGTTCAATTTCTATAAATAAGTTTTTATACGGTAGATAGTTTGATACTTCACTATTGAAACATTTTTCTTTTTGTGTTGTTAAAACGGTCAAGTGTTTCTATTTCATACTTTATTCATTCTACGCGCACTTATCTTGGACGAATAATAAAATTATTTATAGAATCGATAAATATGATAAAAACAATTCAACGTGCAGATTATTATGTAAAAAAATTAAATAAGTATTACACTATTGAATGCTTGATAAAGGAAACTTCTTTCCTTATTAGAAATTGTTAAAAACAGAGGAATATTAAGCATGTAAATCAATGAACTTTCTACATTTAATTTATCACATCTGTTTTGTACCTGCTGTATAAATCAAAGCATCCCACGGTATTTTGCCATCCACACAGAACATTTTCAGATTTAACAAACAGCATTCCCTGTCAGTATCGCTGAACTCGTAAATAATATTCCAACCAAGCGGGCCGAACTTCTTTCTTTCCTGTATGATCGCGTGAAAGAAGCAGATTCCGAAGATCATACGTTGCCACTTTTCTCCTAACTCTAAATGATAATGTTGAAATATTTTGCGTTAAATAAAGAAAACAAATAATTTATTTTAGTAACGACTTGTTACTTAGAAATAATTACATTCTTTCGTCATGATTGTTATTTAAATAAAGTATATATCATAAAAATAATTTAAAATATACAAACAAAATTTATCAAATATTATAATTGTAGGAAGTATACGCAATATACTTCGAACTGAAATCGCCCTGTATACTGAATTAATTATTTATCTACTAAATATATACTTAAGATTTAAATAAAAATAAACCGACTTATATACTGTACGTTACATAAGACGAGTATTTATTCGACCAAAGAAGCAACGAAAAAAACCCAAACCGTGATTCTGGAAGAAATCCTCGTCGAGCTCGAAGAACGCGCGCTTGACATTGGCCTTGATCCCCTTGGGCGGCTCGTTTGTCACCTTGACGGAATTCTGGAGCACGGACACAGGGAACGAGGCACTGGGCATAGAACTCAGGTACAGTCTGAAGTCCTCATGCACCACGTCTGGTTCCTCGCTTATGTCGATTACGAGGTTCTCCAAGGCGAGCATCCACGAAGTGGCAAGATGACAGTTTTGTAAGAAGATCCACTCGCCGTTGAGACATCCGCCTCTGATGAGACTCTCGGCTATTGGGCCTTGACCCTGGCCCAGGGAGATGGATTGATATCTGTAAGCGTAGTCGATAAAAGATTTTAAAAATAGCAGTACTGTTTTGGAAACTTTTGTTTTATAAATGCGCATAAAAATGTTTTTTATTGTGCAAAAAAATAGTAGTTTTACGAGGAAAGAAGGCTAAAAGTAATTTGTATTTTAATTTACGTTACGAAGTATAACACGCGTAGACATTAACATAACTTCTGAGCAGGTATAATAAAAGCGAGAATACCGCATGTGTGTCAAAAATGTGACTCTCGCACTTCATATTTTTCCAAATTTTATCGTTAGAAAACCAGTTTTTGTATAATATACCTTTCGGAGAAGCCCATTTCGTTGGCGAACTTCAAAAAGGCGCTAAATGGATCCGAGCCCGTACTTAGCACAAAGACCAAAGGCGTGACTTTCGAAGTGTCTTGGAACCTTGAACAAAAAATGGTCATATTTTTTCGGAGCAGTTTCAACAATACTTCTTTTTTATTTTAAGAGGTCATACGATGGAAAGATTTTAAAATTTAAATAATTTTAACGTATATATAATAAAAGATAAAAGTATACGTACAGAACTGGTAAAGATATCATTGGTGATTCTACGAACTTTTGACCGAGATTCTTTTTTACAAATGCTGTTATTCCGAAAACTAATTTTTCCTCTTTTAAAGCTTTTAATAGCATGAGCTTTTCAATATCCGTTAAATTAGCATTCCAATCGTTTTGAGCTTTTATGTTATTTTTGGGTAAGATATTGATTTCCTATTTTACGAATTAATGAAGAATTAGAAGTATTATTTTCGTATGAAGGATCAATGAAAATAGATTTTTATATATTTTACTTCTTCGTAATATTCGATTTTCAAAACAATTTTTTTGAACATGTCGGCCATTAATGTCTCAAAACTTGTGAAATTTGTTGCCAAGTAATTTGTCGAGACCCACATTGTATCCGTAAGTGTTGCATAATCAGGCTTTTTCTCCTATTATATAAATAATAAACAGCATTTAATGAAAGTTTTGTTCTACATTTAAATACAATATGCAGAGTAATAAAACGTACCGTTTTTATTTGTTCCGGACCCCGCAAAATGAAATTCCACTGCGCGTAATTAATAATTCCGTCGTTCAAGAGTATTGCAATGTTTGTCATGAAACTAAAGACTATTTTGTGCCTTTCGAACAATCCACGTGATACAATCGTATAAACTGCTAGAGTTATTTCGTCGTAAAGAATTTGCAGACGCGTGGAAAGATCGCTCGATTTTTCACTAGTTTCTATTACGTTGTTAAAAATCTGCAATAAATTATTTCAAAATTACCATATAATTTAAAAAAAAAAATAATTTTTCCTCATCGTTCAGAAAATTCACTCAACCTGATTAAAATATTTCAACGAGAACTGATACATAGGATCGATCAAGGCGAGATTAGCAACGACGAAGTATAGCACAGATCCACGCGTCGCTACGTTTCTATACCCTTCGCGAGCCTCGGATATCTCTTCCTCTGTTGCCTCGGCATCGACGAGTCGCGCCGCGATAATAGCAGACGTCTCCTTGCTCTCGTTCAGCGTCTCGATCAGTTCTTCGTTATCGAGGATATTGCCCTCCGAGCTGAATAGTAAAGTCAGGATCTTGTCTTCAATGTTCTGCAGCTGCGTCTTGTCGGCGTTAATCTGTGCTATGAGCTCGTTGCGCATCTGCTCAAGCTCCGGCTTCTCTAGCCGCACGACGTCTCTGATTTGATTAAGGTGAGAATCATTATTTAAGAGAAAATGTTCAACCGAGTTATTATAAATAATATTTAATAGTATATTTTAATATAAAATTAAAGGCAAAATCAATATTTACGCTAGTAATTGGTCCTCTAAACCAACCGGAGTAACAGTAAAATTGACAATTGTCACTTTGATACAGATTTCTGGTAAGTAATGTGGGTTTGCCATTTTCGTTGTGATATAAAGTCGGAAGTTAGAATCATATTCAACATCGTTGTCACCCAGTCGAATAAGCGTTCTTCCAGCCTTTAAAATGCAAAAATAGTAATTTATATTTGCTGCAAATAATATTTTGATAAATTATTCGTTCTATTTCATGAAAGATAAAATATATACTTGAACGAATGTTTGTTTCAAAAGTATCGGCTCTAAACTCGGATCTAACGTCTCTCCAACTTCCTGAAGTAACATCGGTGCACCCGTTCTTATGCATGCTTCCATTATTCTCATAAAATTGGAATCTGTCATCTTGCAAACTCTTAATTGGTTTTGAAGCTCCATACTTCTTATCCACCGATTGGCCTATAAAAAAATAAACAAATATATCTATATTTTCTCCAATATTTTTTTATACATTAAATTTATTCATTATATCTAAAAATTTTTCAATCGAACCTGCTCCTGAGGATCAATCATAAGTGGCCACCTTCCAGCCTGGGTCACCATAATAGCATTTTCCGTACTTATTTGATCCCTCGGTAAACCAAAAGTATTCCACATGCGAATTTCATAAGGATCGGCGAGCACCGTAACTAGACTGAAGTTCGCAGTTGTGGCGATGCCCTGCTCGTCGCAGCGGGATAGCCACGACGACAAGAGTTCCTCGCGGTAGACGCTGGTAAAGGCGCCGAGGTAAGCTAGGCCACCTGCGGCGACCAGTGTGTCACCGGCTAAGTTTTCTATTTCTTTTTTGAATTCCTAAAAAAAAAGATTTTTTCTCTTTACTTCAGATTCTTCTTTAATTTAATAATTATTGAATAATATTGATGGAAATTTATAGTAAGTTTGGAAGTGAAATATTGATGTAACTTACTTCCATTTCTTCGATCCATCGAACTTCCTCATCAGCCAAAGCTGAAGTCAATCTTCCAGATCTGCCCAATCGAGAGTTGCTTAAACCAATATTGTATTCTAGATCTGCCAAACGTTTTACTGCTGAGTCGTATTGATTTTGCAAATTTTTTATCTGCTTTTCAACGTCGGACAATGCCTTTTGTTTCTGCTGCAGAATTTTTTCGATTGTTTGTAATTCAACCTGTGCTTGTGCCAGCCTAAATTGTTTATTAGATAATTTATAATAATATTTATGCATTATTTAAAACATTTATATTGTTATAACCGTACTTTTCTCGTTTTGGTTGGACAATTCTGAAAATTTTGGCGTAGCCGTCAATCGCTCGTACCCAGATACAGATCGATTTGCATACTTTGCTCTGCTTGGCTACGATGTCTGGTTCGAAGTCTTTGTGGCCCACGTATTCTTGTAGCTTTTTTAAGAGTTTGTCGGTTATATCCTCTTTCGGATAATTCATAAGACGTTCAAGGAAATGAACGTCAGCCAGGACTAATTTTGCTGTCTGCCAGTTGGGCCTTAAATATTAAAAATCATCGATATATATTTTAATTTAGTTGCTTTGTATTTTTTCGAATTAAAAAAAAATTAAGAAATAATTTTTATAAATTTTAGTCTATTATCAGAGTTTTAATTTCTTCTAGCAATTCCTAATTATTATTTTGCATTCCAACAAGCGCAATAAAACTGAAAAAATTCTATTTTAGCTTCATTTTGAACCCCATTAAAACTAGCATTATCTCACGCTTTAAACGGCACATTGAGCGCAATTTGTCAAATTAATTTACTTTTCTCCAAGTAACAAGCAAACTGCCTCCATAACGAAGCGCACTAATTGAGGCGGCTTATTGAAGACTTTAATTTCGTTAATGTCGTTTTTATTGAGAGACGCAAGGGCGTTCTGGGCTTCCTCTAACGCCGGCAGTGCCGCCTCCAAGTCCTTTCTCGCCTCTGCTTCTAAGGCGCCAGTTTCTTCTGCTTTTTCCTGCATTCAATATGTGTCATTTTTAAAAACGATTATAAGATTTTATAAAAAAAATTTTCCACTTTTCCTAAACTGAATATGTGTTTCATTAATAAATACTTTTGCTACAGCTTCATCTGCAGCAACGACAACGCGAACTTTGTCTGCTTCTTTTTTCTCCTTTTCCACAATTTTCATCAGCTTGGCTACTTCTTGGGAATTCACTACTAATTGCGGTCCTAACGCAATTAATTGTACTTTCATCACTGCGACCATCTCGTTTGTTTCTTTTAATTTCTTAAAAAAGAAGCATATTTCGATTAAATATTTTCCAAGAAATATTTGATAATTCAAAATCCGTTAAATTACATTGAGGCCATTTCCAATACGATTTTTCAGATTCTCAATCTTCTCCGATTTTCTCCCCAATGTGCTCAGATAAAGCTTCAATAAATCTAAGTAACTACTAGGGGTGGTATAATATCTACGTCGCATTTCTTCGAAAAATCGCACGGTCATCTCTTCTACGCTCTAAATGTTACATTAATAATACAAAAAGTATCAGCATAATTTTCCTTACAATAAAGTATTTCATTAAATTATCTATTAATAATGGTGCTTTTTCTATACAACAGTGCAATATGTGCAACATAAAAGCTCTTTGTGCGCGGCTATTTACCTCATGCATGACAACGCAAATAGAGGCGAGAGAATGAACTTTCGCCTCGTCGTCGGCGATTACCGAGTTAATCGATTTAACCGCCACTGAGAAAAGGGCTTCGTTAGGCCACTTAGAAAACCAATCGATTGTGCAACAATTCACTAGAGAAGGAAACATGCGACAACGCCGTCTGCAAAAAAGTGTAAAACAATGTTATTGCTTTTAAAAGTATTTTTCCGTTCAATTATTACAATAAAGCTATATAGCTAATATAAACGTATATTATAACCAACCGAAACGCGTCGCCTACTGGACTCATGCACAGTACCAAATGTAGATGGTTTCTTACGCGACCTATGAAAAATTGATAAATCGCATCTCTGCTCGATTCGTTAATTCCAGCTTCTTTTGCTGCCGGTCGTGTTGCTATTATAGCTCTTTCTAATTCTTCAGCTTCGAAGAGATTCGGTACTTCACCTTTTGTGCGTGATATAACATGTATTAATTTTTATTGAAATGAAAATATTTATATATGCTAAAATTTGATCTTATACCAGAATTCAAGGTATTATTGATATCTTCGAGAAATTCCTCCATTACAATCTGCGTGTCTGTAAAGAGAAAAGTCGCGGGTTCAGCTAAAGCACCAGGCCTCAAATAAAATCTTCGCAAATCGTCGTTCCAAGAACTCTTGTCGTAACCCCGACTAACTTCAATCTGATGACATCTTTTAAAAAATATTAAATCACGTATCTTATTATAAATCACAACAATAAAATAATATTATTTTCAATTAAATAAAATATATCTCTGTATATACTCGTATAATATTATACATGCAAAGAACTATCTATATATCTAACCGATATCCGTTCATGTGGGACGCCAGCCTCGTCAGACTCTGCTTGCCCATACCGCCGACACCAACGAGCAGTCCATTGCCCCGCTCCGACCTCAATATACGCGCCAGTCTGCATAGATGCTCGACCGCGTCGGTGAAGAATATCAGGCTCATCTCTTTAGACGTGATCATGCAGTAGTCGTCAAGGTAGTCACGCAGGACGATTTTCGTCTTGTCAAGGTCGACAATCTCCTCGTATAAGCGCTCCTCACGATCCACGCCGAAAACTAAAAAGTCACCGAAGAGCAAAAGCGGCGGATGGGTGATGATATCGTCGCCCTCGGGTAGTGTAAGGACTTCGTCGCTGAATGTTTGAGCACAGATTTCGGAGAGTAGACGATAAAAATAGCTTTTGTCTTGGACGTTGATGAGACGGTCGTGGAAAACTCGGAGGCATTCGTGGTAGAAGAGTCTGCAATGAAAAATGATTAGTTTTTAATCAATGGTTATACTGTAAGAGATTGCATTACTTTTCCTTTTTAATCTGAAAGTATAATTTTTTTTACAATACTTTAAAGAAATAATAAAAATTGTCTTTGTATATTTGATATTTATATAACTGTATATGCAAATGTATGATAACGAGCGTGAATAATAAAAATGTTCATTGTACAATTCATCTTTATTTATAAAAGTTGCTCAAATGATTATATATACGACAATGCGTATAATAAAAAATCTTACCTCAGCATTTGCTTAGCTTCTCGAACAACCGAGGAATCTGCTTGTAAAATTCCTTGAACGCATTTCGAAAGATCACGCAAATTAAATATGTAGTGACTTTTCTCTGGAGTTGGCAGAAGGTCCTCGGCAATTCTGCCGTATACTTCGACTGCAGCTGAAACCAGCCTGTCGCCGATATCTACCACCGGCTGCATAAAGTCTTTCAGGAAACCTCTCATGATTGATCTAGAATTTTTTCAATTATTCTATTATAATAGTAACTTTATTAATTTAAAATAAGTATAAAATATGTAAAATATAATTTAACACGATTCATTACCTAAATATCGATTTTAACGAGTCCTCCGTTGGAGCTGGAATGAGTAACATTGCAAAGTGCCTTACAAATCGACTAGTTAATGGGTTTCTTCCTCCTCCTGGAGGAGCACAAGCGCATCCTAGCACTACATCTTGGATATTCTTCCAGAAAATCTTATCCCTATCGTATAATCCTCCGGAATCGAGTATTTGCCTAAAACAAGATTTTTAATTAGGTTTCTATAGCAAGTATTAACATTCTTAATATTAGGTTTTAAAAACTTTTTCTTATTAGTAGAAGAAGGATGAGATTAAGTAGAAACGGGATGCTGAAAGGACTTTCTTTCACAGGTATATTTTTAATTGTTGGCAAAGAGATTAATATGCAACATAATTTTTCTGCAGTTATTATATGTATTTATTGATGACGATATCAATTAATTTCTATATTAATATCATTTATTGTGATCAAAGTATAATTAATCTGAAATTTTTCGCCAGTTAAAAGTAAGGTCTGGTTTCGATACAAGTTTTCTGTCAAAAATCAAATTAGTTACATACTTTTTTGTGTAATTAAGATTTAATAGGTAAAAAGTAAACGATATTTGCGTAATACTGACATAAAATAAATAATGTTATTACACAAATTTTGTGTAATTGTTTGTTAAACAACACAAAACACACGATTATCAACCTGTATGATAAGAAAGTCAAAACAAAGAGCAAAAAAATCAATATTTATTCAACCAATCTAATGAAACCCTATAGATGCCAGATCAAACATCGCCTATCATTTATACATCTATCTAAATCGTCAACCACAAAACCACACCTTGTCCCGAATTAAACCCTCTGTGACAAATCACACACATACACACACGCATACACCTTACACGCATGATGTAACATCGTAAATCATTGCATCGACGTGGGCACTATAACGATTAGTCTATATACCTGAGCAACTCGATTGGCGGCTGCGAGCCGTACGCGTCTAATTTCGGCATGTTCACGTCATCGACGAAGACGCAGATACGCTTGCCCACCGGCGCACCCAGTGTCGTCCGTTTCTTTTTCTCAAGCTTCAGCTCCACGATCTCCTGGGTACGACCGCTGCTCGTCTGTGCCGAGAAGTTGAGAACGACCGGTACCCAACGGTTGCTCGCTTCGAGGTCCGTTAGGACCATTTTGGCGATAACGGATTTACCGACACCTTAGGAGTGGATTTTGAGATGTATTAGATCTGATCTTTGTTTATAATGATTGATAATTAATTGATAAAGGATTGACATTTAAATATTTAATTGAAGGAATAACTTTTTTAATTACAAAATTAAAATTTCTTTTGAGGTGTACTTTTCAACTCTTATAAACGTGCCATATTTTTTTGTAATTAGTACAATACGATAATAAGTATTGCGTTATTAAATATACTTAGAATTTGGATTTTTTTATTATCCTTACCGGTGCCTCCAGTAAAAAGAACGGGTTTATTAACTTCGATAAGTTTTTGCATTACATATCCGAAGCGAACTGTATCAATAGTAGGCACTAAAATTTCGAAGAACGGTTGTTTGGGATCGTAGGTAAAAGCAGGCATGAGTTTATTCCATACTTCCATTCGTTTTTCCTGTACATTTATGAACAGACTCCACAAGTCACCGGATAAGGGTAAACTAAAAGTTAAATTGAAGTTTTTTAATATTTAAAGTATACATTATTTATCTTATAGAATATTCATCTGTTGGATTAGTTCGAATGATTTTTCAAAGTATATATTTATTTATCTAAACTTTTCTGTAATATTTATTATCTTATTCTTCTTAACACAATTTCCATTTCGATAATATTCATATAAGTTTTATGTATAGGTATACTATTTTTTCAAAAACGCTTTTATAATTTTTACATTATCATTATTACGTATAGATTACCTTAAATAAAAATGAGAAAAATATATTTATAACAAAAAAGATGAAAATATTATAGGTATATCAACGGTGTTTACCGAGCATCCGGATTATCGTCGAACTGATCTCTCGCATAAAGCTCGAAGATCTCACGAGAATCATCGACAGCATTTCCCCCAATCGCCCACATATAGGAAAATATAAAAGCTTGCGTAATAAAACCTCTCGCTTTGGAAAAGTCTCCGGATTTATCTATAGCCGCGGGTTCTAGAAGCATACTTTCCATCAGTGCGCATAGCATATCGGCTTTGCTGATGTCGACCTGTACATTTAAAGAAATTTAGTTTTTTTTTGGAAAATATACGGATTCAACAAAAAAGTGTACCTGTGATATCGCATAGTCGCAGTGTTTTCGGAAAAATTTAAATCCAGCTTCGACGTATTTTTCGAATAATTCTAATAGTAAACCTGGTAGTTCTTTTCGCGATAATTTTTCAGATATCTTTGCTATCCACGTTTTTACGTGTGGCATCCATTTCAATTCCGTAGGGTCGAGATAAACCATACCTGAATTTTTTTTTAGAATAACGAGTAAATGCTATTGTCGAAAATAAACAAAAAATATACAATAATGCAATATTTTTTAATCATACCGCAACGGCTTACAGTAGCCGGGGAAGCTTGTGCAAGATCGCCTACTTCAAAAATCATGTGCACATACGGCGTGAGTTTTATTCTCTCCGAGTTAGCTAGACAAAGCATTTTGTTGTCATCTAAAACTGTATTCATGTTTTCTATCCACACGGCGTCAACCGGCCCGTCGCAAACTACCCAGTGATGATCTTCAGTAGTAAACTAGTAACAAAATCATCGTAATTTATCGTGTCATGTAATTTTTATTTTAAAGAATATTTTTCAAAGTTATGTATGTTTCATTATGTACTGTTCTATATATAATTTTTTTTTATACGACAAATAAAAATATATATACGCATATAATTACAGTGCAAGAATGCCGAATAATAACTCCGAGTAATCCATCGTGCCATTCATTCGATGCCGCATTAACTTCTCCGTATAGCTCCCCAATGGTAACAGCTTTAGGATTTAAAACGTACATGTGAACAGGTTGATAATACTGTCCGGGAACTCCCATCTCATGTAACCTGGTATAAGTATCTTTCAACGTCTGCAAAACGATACGAGCGATAAATTTTAAATCTTTATTATACCAGTACGCATATAGTAGTGAGGAATTCTCGATAAATAATAAGATTACGCGAAGCACAGTGGATTTGCCAGCGCCAGTGGGCCCGACTAACATGACACCATGCCTCACTCGCATCGTCTCGTGCAGCTGAATGACTTTCTTTATCGAACACTCCTCCGGTTGCAATGTAGCCTCTTTCATAATCTAAAAAGAAAAAAAAATAAAGTAACATATAATTATTACGATAAAAAAAGATCTCGGTTCTATATATTTGCTGTCTCACTGTAATAGCAGTTTCTTGAAGCACGCCGTAATCCTCCTCGGGAATAACGATACCCGGAAAGAGATCCCCTAGGATACCCTGGAAGAGCTCCGCGTCATCCGCCAGGAATTTCGGCAAATTGCTGTCTCTTAAGGCTCTTATAAGAACGACGTCTTCTTTTTTGTCGGGGTTGTCACGCTTCAGGCTTCCGGCCATTACCAGTACACTTTTAACAGCCCTATGTGAACGTTCGATACGAGTTTTAGTAATGAAAGTAATTTTCTATGACGAAAAATTTTTCTAACTTTTATATTAAGATTGAATGTTACAAAAAATATGCTTTTATAATAAATAAATGAATTATACAACTGGTTTCTTTCGACAAATTAATTTTGCATTTATCGAGAAGGAAAGAAAAGATGGTTTTTACCTCATTCCGAAGTCGTAATGATCTTGTTGGGATAATTGTTCGCTACAAAGCGTATACAACAATGTCATTTTCTTAGATAACGATTTCGACGACTCGAATCCTTCCGAGTACAGTGTAACTTCGGCAATTAGTTCTAAAATAAGCATTGCGGTAAATGCATTTGCAATTATGTAACATCAAAAATTTTTTTAAAATTAATTTTCCCAGAACTAATTAATACTATTTTAAATGTACATACTATAATCAGGGACCATCATGGAAATCGGACGAAACAGCGATTTCAAATTATCCGGCAACTCTGTACGGCCAGCGTAGCCAGGATTCATCGTAATAAACGTAGCACACGACATGACCAATTTAATCTGTCTTCCTTCGAACATGAATCTAATTTCAAAGATAACATTCTTGTATAAGCGAACGTTTAAGCGGAATACGATAATGAAATCTGAGAATTTTTCTTTTGACTCTCGCGACTGACTTTTTGGCGCGGGCGACCTTCGCGTTTCTTATCGTGATCAGTTGTTGGGCGATGACGGAGAGTACCTCGATGTCGATACGATTGAATTCGTCGAAGCAACACCAGGCGCCGGATGTCGCCAGGCCAGAGAAGAACCGGCCCATCATCTGTTATTCGAGTTATTCTTGTAATCGGATTTACTTACGGAAAACTTTCGAGAATTCGTCTTTATTACTTTATCGCGAACGATTTGTCGTTTTTTTAAAGGAGCCTTGTAATTTTTATTTTATTTTCTGTTAAATTTAGCTTACAGTAGCTATTAGATATTATACATATTTATTAATAGAAAAATATTTGTAATTGTTTTTTTTTCCTTTAAGCTTTATTGAAAGTAATAAAAAAACGCTTTAATTAATAGCTCATAACGTACTTTGTAATCAAGTCCTTCAGAACAGTTAAATACTACACACTGAATGGCCAACGCTTTCGCTAAATCTTTCGTTGTTTCCGTTTTTCCCGTACCCGCTGGGCCTGCAGGTGCTCCACCTACGATAATATGTGAATTTTTTTATTTACTTTCAAGAATTGCTTTTTATTAGATCAAATTAACTAAAAAAGCCCAAAGAAAATGCTCTTAACTTTGACTATTTATATTTAACTTTAAATGTAAAGAATATAATATTATTGCCACTTCAATTTCATTACGAACATTACTCATTAAGCTTATACCAAGTTAATTAATATTTAAACTTGTGTTATAAATAGATGCGTTTACAAATGATATTATTAGTTACTCAGAACTCTCGAATAATTTAGTTAACGGAGCTGTATATTACTTGACATTTGATCAATTGAATTTCAGACCTAAATCTAATTGCAATGCTCCCATGAGACAGAGATAGCACTTGTCGGTGAGAGGAGTAATAACGAGCCTTCTCTGAGCCCCGAGGTACTCGTATCCGTAAGTATACTCGGCGTTGCTCATCCGCGCAAGACAATTATCGATTTCCTCGTCCCAGTAGTATCTCAAAGCTTTCGTCCAGTCGAAGCTTGTGCTGTAAACGATTGCATTATCAGCGAGTACAACGCTTTTAATAGTTCATAAACGTACTTTTTTTAATATATAATAATTTTTAATATTTTTATTTTTATTTTTAAAACAGTTTACCATAGCTATTTTATTTATGCTTGGTCAAAATGTATACAGTTTAGAGAGATTTTTATTTTTACCTCGAAGATACTTTATTCTCTCGGAGAATAGTAATGGTGTCTCTCGCATGTACGTCAACGGTAATTAAATTAATGATAACATCACGAACTAACTTCGGCAACTCTCCTCGTACCATTGCTGCGAGTTCGTTCAAGTCCTTTAACGACAAATGTGATTAGGAAAATAATTATAATAGCAGTTGAGATATGGTACAAATAGTTGTAATTTATTAGAAATTAACTTCGTTTACATAATGTTTGTTTTTTTATAAAATGAAAATAAAAACGAGAAGGATTAAAATTTACCTCATAACATTTTTGTTCAAAAGCCTTCATATTCTCCAACGCTTTTTCATCTCCTGCTTCGAGACTCTTATCTACATCTTTCGCCCAATATATTTGCGATACTGTCAAAACTATCTAATAATAAACATGTCAGTAACAGGTAGGATATATTTTATAGTTTATTCTAACATTTTAATACTTGCAGCTTAGCTGATGAACTAAGTAAATGTTCATTAAAAAATGAAGTATTTTAGATTTATGTATAATTTAATAAATAATTTATAATTTATCATCTCCTTAACAATACTCTATAAAATTGCTTGGAATAACTACGTAAATTTGGATTAACTGTATAAATACTTTTCTATATATAGAACCTGCACGTTTTTTCATCCCCATAACAACAACCTAATTCCGTAACACACATGTTAACAATACACCCTCACCCTTCTTCTCCAATTACCCCCGATACAATTCCCCTTCTCGTATAATAACCTGAGAGGGATAATTCCACAACACAGCTTGTCGGCCCTTCGCCCCGTACTCGACAATAGCCTCCTTCATAAGCTTCTTTAGACTTGCAAACATTGCAGCTTCCACCTTGCCAAGCCATGCCTCGACGTTACCACGGGCCTTGAGACCTTTACCGAGCTCTACGCGTTCGCCCTCAGGTGAAATCATCGCTACGATGTCATTAGATAATTTCGTAGCGTCCGTGGATTGAGAATTGTGGCGGCCCTCGGCTGCCGCGAATTCCAAACGGAAGATCGCGTCGAAGCATTTTTGCAAGTGGCGTTGAACAGCGTGTGGGTTTCTCGTCTATATTGGTAGGGATAGGATTTTTCGTTGGGTTTGTTTATTAATGAAAAGGTATATAATGGTGTTATTTTGATAGGATCGAGTCTATATTGTATTTACACATATTTACAAAATTAAATATAAATTGTAAATCAGGTCGATTGCGCTTATTGATGTATACTTTATACTGTGCGTTTCAAGTGACTGAGCTGTTAAAATGTTATTATAAGCATACAGAAGCTAAGGATTAACATTAAAAACAATTTACACGAAAAAAATAATTTGTATGCATGCTCCGGCTTTGTTTCAATGCCATTCGTTTCTATATTTATACCTGCGCCAATATTTCAAGAAGTTCGTCATTCGATAAGAAAAAGAATCGGGGGAAAGCTATGCGCTTTGTCTCCAGGTAAGCTTCGAGACACTTCAATATTTGATCAAGATTTCTATTGTTTTCCTTTAGTTGCTCATACAATCCCGGCTGCGTGCAGTTTTCTAAAGCCAATGGCATCTGCAACAATGAATAAAAATATATATATTTTTGTTATTAAAACTAACTATCGATTTTATTTTATACGAAACGCTTTGTTAAACAGACCTTTGCAGTATTTCTCATGATTTCTTTCCAAGATTTATCTACTGTGATGAAAAGTTTCGATTCAATGGGAAGCTGCCTTTGGATATCTGGAGCGGAAAAGATAGCTTCGAGGTATATCCATTGTTGTTGGCAGTATTGCCATGCTTCCTATTTAAAATTTAATTAAATAGTCATTATTATTTTAACAACTTATGTTTACATTAAAAACTTACCAAAGTTTTTGCAAACAAATCGATCCTCTTGACCCAATCATCGACTCTTGGCTTAATGGGCGCCACGTGTTTCGACGCAGCAATCGTTTGTATCGATATATTACTGTCATCTAGCGTTGCTTGTACTTCTTCAACTGAGCCCAGTACGAATACATCTTTCGCGTCCTTATGCTTCAAAACAGTAAAATCTAGCGTCTTCCATGATTCTTCGACCTTTTTCAACATGAGCTCGAGGCCCGCTTCAGAACTTGCGGCTGCTGCAATTTCTTGCAGATCTGCGGAGAAGCCGAAGGCGCCGAGTTGTTCCAGTTCTAGTAGAGTTAACGGTTCGTCGGGTTTGAATTTGTAGTCGAGGAGGGTTTCGATTTTCAGCCAATGCCGCTGACGAAGGTTCGGGTTGCGAAGGTAGCTAATTATGGGTAGTTTATCCTTCATAGTTTCAACTTTTTCTGTAAAAATTAAAAATGATTTTTTGGTGAGTTTCTTTTTTTCAAATGACTGTTTTTACGAGAAAAGAGAGCTAGAGACTCTATTACCTTTAAGTTTTGGTAGTATGTCATTTGCAGGTAATCCCTTCTCAAGCTGTACAATATTCTTTAGATTTTTTAGAACAAAAGCGTTTATTTCTTCTACGTTCAACGTTTCAAAGTCTGCCTCGTACCAGCTTTTAACTGTCTCATCCCAAATGGTGAAACTTTCCCACAAAAGGATTCTTAATTTAACTTCATTTTGAACTTGTTCGAGAATTTCGAAGCGTGTCATTTCTACTTTGAATGTCTTTTGATGCGATCGATAGTCGTTGGCAAGGTTTGTACAGTCAGTTAATCTGGTATTAAGGTCCATCAATGTTTCTAAACAAACATCAGCAAGACTTTCAGCATCCAAAAGCCATGATTGCTGAAAATCATACATATTATTTATACACACAAAGAATTAAAAAAGTTTTTTTTTACACGAAGTTATATAACATTATACCGTGACTTCATCATTTATCATTTGTATTTTATCAATAAGAATATTGATATCTTTCTGTATTTGCGTATTAAATTTTGTAATCAATTTCGTTCTTTCTTCTAGGCGCTTGTCAACTGAGAGTCTCAGTGTTGTAAAGTAAACGCTAATACCCTAAAATAAAAACTACAGTTAAATAATGTTAAATCAAATAACTTTACGATACACAATTTCAACACAAAAAAGTCACCAAGTAATTCGCCATATCCTCCTGCGGCACTTCAATATTGTATTCCTCCATAATATCGTAAAGTTCTTTCACATAATCCAATTGAGCTTCCATATTGTCGACTTTATGCTGCGCCCGATCGACAAATTTTATATACTCCACATAATCTTCGGTGGATACCGGGTCGGAGTCCAGAAAATCAATAGCTTCCATAGCTTCTTTCATAAGTGCATCTACCCGCAGCTTTCCGAGTCTATTATGTTAGGTACGGAAAATATGATTTCAGTATACAATGAAAATGTCTTTATAATAAAATTTTTTATATATTTTTCATTTATATATAATTTTATATTTTTTTTCATGTTTATTTGATTGTTTGAAATATTAATGAATAAATATAGAATGAAAAAAAATATAAGAAAAAACGAAAATTCTGTTTCGTATAAAAATTAAATTGAAAGACCATAATAATATACTTCATACTGGGGCATAACTTCTGCAATGATCTCCTGTTTTTTATTTGGCGCCGGCAATGCGGAAGTTATAAATCGCTCGAGTTGAATATAAAAAATTCCAAGAGGCTGAATTTGAACAACATTGTTGATTTCCGCCTCTTCGGTGCGGTAGCGTTCGCACCATTTGCGAAAAATGTCGCACTTTTCGTTTTCCCGAATTTCATTTTCGTCGAAGTTCATGTCTTCCTCATAGAAGGTGGCAATATGTGAGAAGCGATTTGTAAAATCTTTGACAGCGTTGAAATTTTCTTCTAGAATACTTTTGAATTTGTTCTTAAGATTTATCATATTGACATCTTCTTTAATGACAGTTAGAAGGTCAGGAGCTTCTCCGCACGTAGGTTTTTCAATTTTTCGATTTATAAGTGGTCTAGAATTATTATTTTATAGTTTTATCAACAAAATTTTAACAATTAAAAATAAATAAAAATATTATTTTTTTTAACCTCGTAAATGGGTAAAACAATTCGTCAGATAGTAAAGGCTTTATTTGACTCAAAGTTTCTTCCCACATAGATTGCAAAGTTGTTAAAACATGCCAAAAAATCTCTTCTGATGGATCTAGTACGATGCCAGTGCCCCGTTTTATCAACAAAGATACTACGAAATACGGATGCTAAAATATATTTATGATTTATTTCATTATTGTAAGTCTAGTAAAGGAGTACGTAAATATTACAAACAAATGTTAAAAACATTTCGTCGTACTTGTGTATCATCGGTCGATGGTCTTTTATACTTCAATGTATAAGAAACATCTGGATTTTGATATTCTACGGGTGGCGGCAAATATTTCGTATGACTTTCGAGTGCTGTATTTATTTCTGTGTAAGTGTTGTATAGAAAATTTTGCAGCATTGTTAATTGGTAGAAGTCTATTATGTGAATAAAACTGAAAAGTATAATTTTTTACTCTTTATATAAACATATCTTATATCAATTTAAAAAGTTCCTAAAATTAATATCATACCAAGACAATCTAGTGCATTTCTCTCTCTTTCTTGCTTGCTCTATGTAGCTCATCTTTAAAATACCGTCTTTCGGCATCCTAATTTTACCGCCTGTTTTAAAAATTAATTAAACGTATAATAATATAAAGATAATATAATGTTATAATTAACATTGATTTAGTATACCAGATTTTGCAAGCGCCGTCTGTTCGATCGTTATGTTTGAATCGTCAGGCGTAAATCCAGCTTCTAAAAGTGACCTAAGACAGAAGTTGTTTAATATATTCAAGGCGAGTAGTCTAAATTCATCTAATCTTTCCTTTACGGATTCTATTTTGGTAAACTAAAGGTAAAAATTATGATAATATAATGCTCTTTATAATTGTAAAATTATTTTATTTCTCTTTAGAATGTAACTAACTTGCATTTCGACGAATAAGAAAAATGGAAGTTTTTGGATTTTCGTTGTATCAACAAGGGACGAATTTATAAAAATACTACACATCCCTTTGATTTCTAACAAAGCTTTGCACAACAGTTGATCGCAGAAAAATAAATTCTTTTCCAAGTACTTCTTCGCTTGAATAATTTTAGTGTAAAATACAATCTTTTTCCAATCGTGAAATGCTTTCCATTTGCGAAAAATCTCGAACGTTCTGATCTGTTATTTTTATAACCAATTCATTCTGATTTCTAGCTTTTTTAAATCTTGTTTCTAATCCTATTAAATTTAATAGATTTAAATTACCTTTTTGACGAGCAAATACGTTCGGTACTCCCTTTCCCATAATTCGATGGGCGTAAAAGTCA
Source organism: Torymus tubicola (assembly GCA_035583055.1). NCBI lineage: Eukaryota > Metazoa > Arthropoda > Insecta > Hymenoptera > Torymidae > Torymus > Torymus tubicola. The sequence continues at coordinate 8,464,801 of JAWWEQ010000001.1, forward strand.
TTTCCTTAGGGCTGTACTGCGTAATTCCGTTAGCGCCAATCGTCATGTACACTTTATCGATTTCCTTATAAGTCACTACTCTACATTTGTTCATTAATTAAATAACATGGAAATTAAGGTCTTTTTATAAGACAAAGAAGTCCATTTCCATTTCAATGAACTTATAAAATCATATACGCCTATTTTAAAATAATCAAAAGAAAAATTGATAGAAATAGAATAGACTTCTTTATTTTTAAAAGCAAATTGTTTATATATGTGATATCTTACTTGAGTGCGTAAGGATGAAAATATTTACTAGACCGATCTACTGCATATACCATATAATAAAAGCCTAAGTCCGGGTTCGACTTTAAATTCTTAATTAATTCAAATTGATCAGCGAAAACTGGTGGTTCCTCTTTCTGTACAACATCGGTTGGTGTATCCATATCCAACACTTTACCCTTTGGTTGAACTTCAACTATTTTTTCAGATTCAGATGAATATAAATATTACACTTATCATCATTTGAAGTAATAATATTAAAAGTCATTGAATCATTTGAAGTTATAATACTTATATTACATCAATAAATACTTTTGAAATTTACTTTTCAAGGGTCTCTGTTTTATGAACCAACTTTTCTTCGGAGTCTCGCAGGGTTTATCTGTAACTTCTGGTACCGGAATATACGGCTTAACAAGTTTTCTCCTGATCTCTTCTTGTTTTTCTAAAAATCCCGCCTGTAAGTTCGGATAAAATCCACTGCACAGTGTTTACAACGTAACATTTAACAAAAAGTAAATATTTATTTTTGTTATTACCAGAGGTTCTACTATCTTTTTCTCGTCTTCCACGATCTTTTCCTTAAACTTTTTACAAGGTACGTGCGAGTCAAATTCATCCTTTCTCGTAACACTTTAACAATTCGAAATAAAAAAAACAACAAAATGAAAAAGTAAGTTCTCACAATTATATATAACAAAACACGTTCATTGTACCGAAACTATTACCGCGTACTTTTGATATTTACGTAACCGATCACGGCACACTTTCCTCATTAGATTGGCTAATTTGTTTACGCGCAATTCATCGTCAGGTACTATACTCGTACTATCACCTGAACCGTCTTCCTCCATTCTTGACTTACGCACAACAACACTACAACTTAATATACTATAACCTAATTAAGCCATCCCTCTTATCATACGAGAAACAAGATGCTTTCAGAGGCTATATGCGATGGCATGTGACGTTTGCGAGGGAACAGGAGGACTGAAGTTGGCCCCTGCTATCGACTTAACAAATGAATTATCCTCATCAGCAGGTATATAGCGAAAGAGAGCACACGAGGCTGCGTCGCCAGCGCGCACGGGACGTCCGGAACTGGGACGGTTCGATATATATGTATAATATACTACTGCTTGCGAACTAGACGGCACGACGATTCTTTGACATGAAATGTATATAGGATGGGACGACGCGCTGTCTACGCGAGCTGGAATTATATGCCGGGTTGGATTTCTGGTGTCAAACAAGAAATTCGATTAAATAAGTTTTTCGTAAAGTGACTGATGAGATGTCTATCAAGAAGTTATCTAAGTATAATTTAATTTTTTTCTGGTAATAGGGAAAATATGCTGTAACTAATTGCATTTTTTCTATTTAAAAAAAATATAAATTTATGTTCTAACTTAATAAGAGGCACGTGTATTCTACAGATTATTAGATATAGAAATGAGAATTTTTAAATTGGTAATGATCTCAACGTTCAAACTGCTTAATTTTCTCAAGAACATTGTATGTTTTAATGATTTTTTAAAACCCCATGCTATTTTTTGTTTAGAAGCACTGAAAGCATTTTATCATTCAATATGAAATCTCAAAGATTAAGTTTAGCTTATAATGCCAAAATAGTGACCTCTTCTACCTAATAATTTTTTCTTTTAATACATAAATATCATAAATATCACACATTTATCTCCCATCCATATGATTTTAATTTCTATCTATTTTACAAAATTAACTATAATATTGTAAAATAATCATAACAAGTGAGTAATTTATTTTATTTTATTTAATAATTAGTTTAACTAACTAACAAGTATTAAACGATATACAAAAAAAAGAATTAGTACAGTAGTAACAGTGTAAGTTATACACAAACAATTAAATGCAGTGATAAATTTTGTACCCAATATACCCACACCAAAAACCGTCACTTAAACGCATTCATCGAAGCGCATCTCGACCGCGATCGTCTCATTTACAATTTCTCTCTCCCTTCCTCTCTTCTTTTCGCCTCCACGCGCTCGACTACACTCTCATTTTGAAAATAGTGTTAGCGGCTGTTTTAAAAGTCGTGCGCGCACGCGTAGGTAGATGTAGTCGTATAGCCCGCTGACGGCTAAAAATACCGGTCGGCCGCTCGATGATGGCAGCGAACTTGCGAGCTTGCGCTCAGTCAAACGCGAAACGCGCACGCACACGTGCTTTTCGTGTTCGTTGAGAAGAAGTTTCAAACGGATTGATTGATCGCATTGACAATGTGATTTTTGCTGGCGCAAAGTGCAGTTAATTGAGAAAGATTGTTGTCTTTAAAGCAGTCGGTAAAGTTTGTTCATGGAATTCGAAATGATGCTGTGATATTCCCGATCAGCTGTGATAATATTTATTAATAACAGTGTCAGCTGTATTTGTAAATAGTATAGCACGTGAAGATTTTTCGATACTTACATTGTTACATGCAATAGTTGTACAAACGTATTAAAAAACAGATTGTCTGAGCGAGTAATAATAAATTCTAAAAATGAGTGAACACAATCCATCGCTGAGCGAAAGAATATCCACGGAGACTCTTCGTAAGATCGCGTCGAACGAGGAGTACGACGAGAACGAGATTCTCTGTGTGGCTGAGTATCTTATGAACCTTTACGAGTTCGATTTCGACACGCAGTTTGGCCTCATAACGACCGAAGATCCATCCAAGAGTCATGTGCTGGAAGTGTTAAAAGACATTAACGTGAAAGAAACTCCCTTTTTCATTGTTTACAACAAGGGTGTCAAGCATTGGGTATGCTTGGCGATCACTTATTTGCACAATTCTGTGATAGTGCTGTACAAGGATTCGTTTGGCGTGCCAATACCGCATAAATTACGTGAAGCCATCTGTGATTGTCTGAAAAGTGAGAAGATAAGGTTCGAGAGCCATTGCGGTACGGAGCAGAGCGATGAAAGTAGTTCGGGGCCGATTTGTCTGAGGAACCTGCAGGTGTTTCTGAAAGGATTGAAGTCAGATTTTATTAAGGTATAATAGTCATTTTTTATTATTTTTTCGCAGAAATTAAAAAATGATGTGTCTGTATATTGAAATGTTAAAATTATTTAGTATTTTGCATCTATTTTTAAAAAAATGGTGGATACGTTGGCACACGTTCACCTAACGTAAAACGCTTTGACGTAATTGCTAGTTGGTTCGCGTCAAATAACGTAAATTAACGTTTGAATGAAAATACTGATTTAGACGCTATTTTTTTTAACAGTGTTATTTAAACAAAATGAAACTTAGTATGCATCTTGACGTAACTAAATAAAAGTTTTTTATCAATATTTAGGTACCGCTGATTGAAAAGTTCCAGAAAGTCCGCTTCTGCTCTCAATACGGTGTGCAAAGCGTTAAAAGAGAGTTCCGGTTGTGGTTGCAAAAATATCTTTTAACCGGTTTGGAAGAAGTAGCAACTGAACTTGTTGCCGATGAAAATTACGAAAATTTTCGCAACGATTTATGCACTTTTCTAGACACATGTTCGAAGATATTGAAGGAGACGTATGTCCTGTCAAGTAATTACACTTCCGTGCTGAAGTCAGAAGCGAAAAAGAAAGATCAGGATCCAAAATATGAATCGGATCATAAGACACAGAAGGCGATGAAGGATGCAAGGGACCATTTTTATAGGAATAACGAGGTTATCAGAAGTTTAAAGTTTAATAAGGAAGATTTCATCGATTTGGATGACGGGAACAGGGTCTACAATCTTGAAATTCAAGAAAAGTAATCATCTTATTTTTTTACCAATTTTTTTTTATTTGCTATCGTTTTTTACCAAACGATCTGTTTAGGTATCCTGAGCAAATGCAGAAGTTCACCAAGATATTCGCTGTGCTGGCACAGGCCGAAATGAACGACGAACTGGAAAGAGCGTTAAGAAAAGTCAGTCAAATGTTGAATATAGATTATGATAAGATAAGGGTATTCTTTGAGCAACACTCGGTACCGAAGAGGCCAGATTTAATGAGGGCTAACTTTACTCCACCGAATGTAGTTGCAACGATTGAAAAAGCCATTGCTGGGATTAAATCCAAATCGAAGGGAGTAAAGGTACTTGTAATGTTATATAATAAGCTTCCTTTTTGCGTATTTGAACTTAGGAAATTCATTGAAGAAAATAATACAATAGTATTGTCCTACACAAATAACTTTCTAAACAATTCATACTATCGTTAAGTCTAAACTAATCGACGTTATAAACATCACTCAATTCACAATAAACATTATCTAGGACTCTCTCAAGAAAGACTCCATCGACAAAAAGATCAAAACCTGGGAGCTCTTGCTCTCGGAGCTTGTACTCGACGTCAATCCAGATGATCTCACCACACCTGAAGAGATTGAAGCTGAAGCCCAAGAAATCCGTGAAAGCTTTCCAAAGATCAACAAATACTACTCGGACTGGTCGAGTCGAGGTGTACCGGATATCCTTATGTACGCCAACACCTGCAAAGCTGAAGAGAAACCATTTGATGCTGCGCAATTGTATGAAGCGATTGCTGTGTTGGATAGAGCCAATGAGCTCGCTACCGGCGGTCAACGGCTGCGCGCGCCCCAAATACTCTCCGTCCTCGTTTTCTGCCGGTCCACGGCCTCTTATCGTGGCAAGCTCTGCCAGATTGAGAGTGGCGAAGGTACAAGGGTAACAGTGCCGTGTCACTGGGTTTATGCAATCGTATTATTTAGAATGAATCATTGTTACGCGTATCGTAGGTTTGGTATAGTGGTATAAATGATTCATTGTTGAAATTTTATTACGTTAGGCATCAGATGTATAGTATTTATTGTAAATAAGAGATGCGTCATTTATATTAAAAATTAATAATAGTCAATGCTCTTAGTCATTTTTTATTTTACATATAAGACTTTAAATAAAATAAAACATGCTAGTATTTATAACGTGAAAATTGTTTGTTTTTAGGAAAAACCGTTATAGTTTCGTTACTTGCGACGATGATGATTCTGCAAGGAGAGAAGACGGTCGATGTTATAACTAGCAACGCTGTTCTTGCGCAAGAGGGAGTTGACAGCCGAAAGTTATTTTACTCGATCTTTAACATAAGTGTCGCCACAAATGCTGCGGATAAAACTTACGCACAAGGTCCAAGGAAATGTTATCAGGCAGATGTAGTTTACGGAAGTATAAGCGATTTTCAGTTCGATTATTTGAGGTAAAGGTTTTACTAAATTAACCAAAATGTTTCTTTAATAATTAGTATTTTGTAAAAATCACTTGATACTTAATTTTAGAGATACTGCAGAAGGTTTGGGAACCTTTAGTGGTAGACAATTTGGTCGAGTAATCTTGGACGAAGTAGATAATATGTTGGTTGACAATGGAAGGCACATAGCTAAAATATCATCACCATTTCCTGGTATGGAGAATCTGAAATACATTTATCTGCGAATATGGAATGAGTTATTGATTGTGGAATCAGAATTGATAGAAGATTTTCAAGAGAAGTTAAATGGATTCAGAGATATAAAGAAGGCTAAAGAAATGGCTGTAACGGAATTTGTTAAAATTTTTAATTCTTCGATGATTGGTCGAATAGAAGAACGAATCAAGGCGAACTTAAAGGTATAATGATGGTTTAACTATGGTATTGTATTTATTATATAATAACAAAAAAATAAATAAACTAAAAAATTAATTCTAGGATTTAGATTTTAAATTCGTGCCCACACATTGCCTAAAATATGCTCAGACCATGATACCCAAATGGATTGGTAATGCCATCCGCGCTCGCTATTTTATTCGGGAGAATGAACAATATTCTATCAAAGAAAAAGACGGAGAACTAGCAGTTATTCCAGTAGATTATAGCAATACTGGTGTAACTTTAAAGAATACTGTGTGGTCTTATGGCTTACATCAATTCGTTCAAATAAAGCACAATTTACGAATTACACCTGAGAGTCTTACGAGCAGCTGTGTATCTAATTATGCATTCATTGGAAAGTACGGAACCAAGATTTTCGGATTGACTGGTACTCTAGGATCGAAAGCAGAACAAGATTTGCTGTCATCAATTTATAATATTGACTATGCCAGAGTGCCAACGTATAAAACCAAGGTTTTTAAAGAACTAAAAGGAGTGGTTGTACCGGATGAAGAATGGAGTTTTGAAGTTGCTTTATTGACAGTTGGGTTGATTCGATCCACAGGTATAGAAAAAAATTTTAAACTCGCATTATAAATTATGGCTTTATTTAAAACAAAAATAATGTATTTAGGAAGAGCTGTTTTAATTATCTGCAAGACAATCGCCGACCTCATGATTCTCGAAGAACATTTCTCATCCATCAAAGAGCTCTCCCTAGACTGCCAGATTCAACTAAAAAAATTCCAGGATGAAGAATCAGCCGATGTGACTCGGGAAACAGTTTCTCCAGGCGACATTATCGTTGCAACAAATATAGCTGGTCGAGGTGCTGATTTCAAAACATCTAAGGAACTCGAGAAAAACGGTGGATTGCATGTTTGTGTCGCCTTTTGTCCGGACAACGAGCGAGTCAGGGAACAGGCTTTCTTCCGTACATCAAGACAGGGCAATCTTGGATCTGCCCAACTGATCGTACGTGAGAGCGAGATTCGTAGGCTGAATATGGATACGTCAAATTTGAATGAGATCGATTTTGATGAGGTGAGAAAGCTTGTGTGAGAAAATAATGATTAATCTAAGATGTAGTTGTTAATTTTGTGCTGTTGTATATTTGTAGGTGAAACGGCGAATCGACATAATTGAAAGAGAGCGATTGAGTGATATAAAACAGTCGAAGGTGGACGTGTTGAGGTACGAAGATGCTTTGTTTAGCTTGTTCTCTGATCTATGTCAAGAACTCAAGAACAACAACGTCGTAACATGGGGACACTCTTATTTGATGAAAGATCTTAAAGAATACTGGGCTTTCTGGCTAGAAGATCAGAATTTTGAAGATAAGAAATATTCTTATAAAGAAGCTTGCTTCAACTTTTATTCGTTTAAGAATAATGAAAAGACTAGAAGAATAATTAGTGGCCTTGTTTCTCAAAATCCTTATTATGGAGTATTACAAGCTGATTTCTTTTTAAAGAACGATGAAGTGGAAAAGGCGAAAGCTTCGTTAATCAATGCAATTTGTCTAAGCAAGAATGCAAATGTCATGTATCCAGGTAAAAAAATTTGTAATTTTCACGTAATAATTATGTTCAGGATATTACTGGAACCTTATACTATGTTCAATTTTTTTTGTAGCATTTCTCATGCTCTTCGAAACAACAATTGAAGAGAAATGTCTTTTACTACCTCGGTTCAAAAGCTTCCTGGCTAAGGTTTTTGCAAGTAACTTTACAACTGACAAGCCTTCAATGGCTCTCGAAGTTTTGGAGTATCTGACCATAGCTAATGCTGGACTTTCTGAGGAGATAAACTACATGGAGACTTATTACTTTAACAACGACTACAACGATGATTTCAAGCGAATGCTTATCAAACCAGAGAAAGGAAAAGAAAACTTGCTTATCAAACATTTGGTAGCGAAGCTTACATGCTTGAAGGTTTATCGAAGTAACATTGAAATACTGTTGGAGGCTTTTGAAGGCAGTGATACCCAAAGCTTGGCAATTAGTAAAAGGATTTCAGATTATTTGAAGAACTTTTCGCCTGATACGAAGGAGGAGAAGCAGACTAGAGCTTTGATGTCTGAACAAGAAATATCAGAGCTAGGTAATATTTTCAGTAGGATTCAATAACTTTATATTACCGTATTATTAGAGGATATTTTATGATCGATCAGTCTTACAACTATATACATTTTATTATTAATAGGTTCGAAAGGAATGAGAACCGTATATGGATTGAAAAAACTAGGAGCGATTCCCGATACAGCAGTAGAGAAAGCCAAAAGTCAAATACTTGCAGCGCTGACAATGACCGCTAGATCAACTGCTTTTCCACCATTGACTTTCGCTGTTGCGAATGTTGTTAGCGTTATGGTTGCTGAGGCAATTTCATCAATTGTTCTCAATCTTTTCAAGGAATCGAATAATATTGACGATATGCTTCAAAAGGCTGAATACTTGAAAGGTATTTAATACATAAATTCTTTATGAAAAGTATTTTATTATTCATACTAAGCATTTTGAAATTTCATTTCTTATAGGTAAAACACTGAATTACATTATTAGTATGATGGTCTCCGGTACATTCAACTTGGACGTGTGCATAAAAATATTCCTTAGAATGGTCAGGTGTTACAGAGAATCATATCACATACTAGAACATTCGACGGACAATGTTAAATTATTGAAATCAGTGAATTCTACCCAAATAGCAAAAGACGTCAAGAGTGTCGAGAATTACGAGGAATGTGGTTTGCAGTCGTGGATGAGGACTATTCGTGTACCTGCGTCGTTGGTTCAACAATTCTTTGAAAGTGATGTAGGAAATACGATCATCGGAACATTAGTTGAATTCACCGTGGACAATGACAATGAGACAAATGGAATAGAAAATGGTAGTGATTTATTATTTCTTCTAAATATATATACTTTATTTTACTCTGATAAAATCATACGATTTTTACATGTATATATAATCAATATAAATTTTTCAATTGATATTAAGGTTTCCTTTTTAAAAGAAATATTTTTGACTGTTGCTTACAATCTTCTCTAATTTTTCGATTAGAAGTTCTTTCGATAAAATGTTGAATTAAATTATTTTGTAATTAATTTTTACTGATAAGGCATTCCCAAATATATAATAACTACAGTAAGATTTATTTTGAAGGAAACGGCTACCACGAGGATACGAAAAAAGAAAAAGATACAAAAAAGACTTCGAAATTCTTTAATGCTTGCAAAGACTCGCAAAGTGTGCCAAAAATCGAGCTTTACATAACGTCCGTTGCCCCCACGAAATACGGCGGCTCCTTCGCCGAAGTTCAGCAGCAATTTCCAAAAAGTGACCACTTTCTAGTGATAAATCTAGTTCCTTCGGAAGCCTGTTACAAAGATACGCCCTACGCAACTATACCCAAGTCGCAACTGCCAGCTATCGCGATGCTCGAACGCGATTATCGAGGACTTCAGAAACTGCGATTCACCGTTAGTAAAAAAACTAAGAAGGAAAAAGAAGGTACGCCGATGTCGTACGGTAAGAAGCAGAAGGAACTTTTGGAAAAGGGTGAGTTCTGGGTGGCACTGAAAAACGAGATAACAGAGATCCTGGCAGTGTCGAAATTTTACGAGTTGAACGGCCAGGAATTCGCGAATTATTCGGTGCCTATTGTGCAAATGCTGCAGTATTGCAAAGGCGGTGAGATCGAAGGTGCGCCGGAACAGTTTCAGAATGTGCCGAAGGGTCGGTTGATCAGCCAGGAGCAGTACAACGTTATTATGCAGCAGTTTAAATTGAAGGCTGACGCATTTTGATGATAGGGAAATTTTTATTTTATAATGAATTTTATAGGTAATTTACGATAAGTATTTATACTTATTAGTCAAAAAATTTAAGAAATTAAGATGTGAATACGTATATATTTATATAAGACTTTTAAAAAATGACAATAATAATATTTGGAGACAGAATGTGTAACTCTGAAAAGATACTTACAGATTATACATAATTGTTTAATATAGCACGAATATCATCGTATATTTTATATGTAAATATTTGTACAAATATTTTTGAATAAATACTGTTTTCTTTCTTGAGTATCAAATTATTTTTCTTGATAAACTCTGTATAATGTGAACTTAAAATACAACATGTAAATGTATTTCTTCTCCTAAAGACTTTAGCATAAACTTAGTTTTATAAATCGTAAAAATGGTATTTTATTATCTGTATTCGTAAAATATATATCAAAAGTATTAATAAAATATTAATTAGGATAGGTAAAAAATAAAAAATAATAAATGAGTCACAAGTTTCGCTACAAAAGGCACCCAATATAGTATATTTCATAAAGTAATAAAATACATCGGTGTTAGAGACAGTTACAATACTGAAAAATAATGTGTTATCAATAATATAATATGTACACTTGTTGACAACTTAGGATGCAATGAGTTCGAGCGAAGATCGTCGGCATCGTCTATACCTTAACCAAATGGGGGGAAATAAAAGGAGGAGGATTAATCAATAAATACCTAATGAGAGAAGGGGGCGCAAAATTGAGGGGGGAAGAAATCGTATAAAGTGACTATCGGCAAATCTTAATCGTTAGGTAATTAGGTACCGCGTGATTAACGACTGCTACTCGCTATTTCATGCCAATCGCACAATTACAATTGTTCGCTTGTTCTCTTGAAACTTGCAAGGAGAAAATGACGCAAAAATATAGACTTCATTTACAAAAAGAAGAATACATGGCTTCATTATCGTTTACATTATATTGATCTGCGTTCGGTCCCAAAATTAATCGTTGTTTTTTCAAAGTTTTATATGTTTGATTTGAGGAGAAAACAACAATATGGCATGCCTTCGTTTATTTTACATACATTAAAAACGATCTTATATACTTGTAGTGAATTAATTTTGAGACCGAACAACGCAACGCTTCCGACGTATATGTATATATAAGAACTCGCATCGAAAAGTTCATGTAAAATCGTCAAGAAATTAGTTTCTTCTCTGAAAGCTTATACAATTAGTACATTATACGGCGAGACGGTATCGGATGGAAAACAGTATGTGGTTTTTTTTCGTGTATAAGTGTAGTTGTGTAAAGTGCCAAAAGCTCTCTGCGTGACGTTCTTTTATTTTTTCTTTAGTTTTCTCTACGCTCTACGATTTTGCTCTTCGCCTATCTTGATTAGATCGTCAACAAACGAGAGGAGAGAGAAGTTAAAACAGAATAAACAAAGAGATCGCCCCCGTTGCGAGGGCTCACAAAAATATACGCAAAAATAAATATATACTCGTCATTCCGGTCGCTATCCTCGAGATATAATCGTCGATATCTGGGCGGACCGCATTTTACTTTTCGCTTTGTTTTGACACTAAAAAATATATAAACGATTCTCTCGCCTCATAAATAATAATAACAAAATAAAAGGACTCTTTTCCTTCCTTCTTCGTTTTCGCTCTATACGTTCGTGCGGGCGATCACCGTCATTGTCTGCCGCCACGCGCTCGGGATGGCTTCATTGTAAAATTTTTTCGTCTTTTGTTTTGTAACTTATTGTAATATCAGCGGGAAAGAGTGTATATAAAAATATTTCGACGAGAATTATCGAAAAAGTGTGTAGAGCAACAAGAGTTGTATTGTATATATATAATGACGCGCGGATGCGGAGAACGTCGATCGCGCGCACGAAACTTTCCAGGGATTAGAATCGACGGGTTACACACAGATAAGTGTCATGCATAATACGCGCGCAATCGAAGGAATTAGTACTGGTCGCGACTAAAAGAGGGGAAAAAAGTAATTTCACTAAGAGAAACGAAACGCTCTTTCCACGATTTTTCTTTTCGTCGTCTTCCTTTTTTATGTGCGCGGGCCGTCTTAGGAGGAGCTTAATCTCTGTTTATCTCTACGAAGACTTCGATACACCTAAGCTCGTCAAAAACTAGCCTCGCGCCTCGCAATAATGTAACACATAATTAATAAAAAAGAAACGTTAACTTACGCATATAAAGTTTTCTGGGTAAAGGGGTTAAAATTAAAATTTGGCTTTTGTGTACAGGCCAGGGCGTGGTTACAAGCTAGAATTACGGACTACGGATGATAAAAAACGTTTTACAAATGACTTGAGGTTAAGAATTATAATAATAATTATAATTATTATTCGTAATAATAGTAATAATGATGATAAAAAATAAAAATAATAATATTATTATTAATAATAATCTTACAAAGTACGCATTTTTTGATATATTATCTGGAAAACAAAGTAAGAGACTAATGGGTATAATGACGCACTTACTACACTTGTATAACACCTTTTAATATATTACAATATCTTACAAAAAGTGGTATGTGTTGGTTTCTTGAGATGTGCGTGATCGTTCGCTTTTACTCTGACATTCCTGAATAATGAAGGGCCAAAATGACCGTGTGTGTGTGTGTGTGTATGAGTGTACGTGTGTCACCGTGAGAGTTTACGTATACGTTCCCTCCTCTGGTTTATGCGTGTGTCATATACATTATCCATTAAGGTCTATATACGTGTACAAAAATCGAAAAAGGCAAATGCAAAAAATAGTCAGCTTTCCCGCGGTGTTTTCAACACACACACACTACATCATACCATCGTGTAGTACAAAAAGGGAGACACGATCTTCATTTGCTTTAAAAAATAACTTTCTAAATCCTCGCCGACGAAAAAGGCGGAAGGACACAGTTAGTGGACCCGGACGTCCCGAATCAGGAATGCCACGATTTCTTTCCTCTTCATTATAAAGTTTGACTGCGCGGGCGTGTTTCATACGCAGCGCGCGTGTACATTATACGCAGTTAAAAAGAATCAACATTGCCGACGGTTCGCTTGTGTCTTCGTCAATGTGTCTCTTTTGCGTACTTTGAATTGCTAAAGCTATTGCGGTACGAAATATGTAAATTAAAGCTTCATAAAAATCTGCGCGCGATCGCGATGAGCTATGCAAAATCGTTTGCATAGATTATACTTATAAAAATTTGTTTTAGTAAAAACGACGATTACTACGTTAAAAATTTATATTTTAAATTAAAGTTAAAAAAAGAAACATGGAAAATGTATAAAATTAAAATAAGATAAAAATGCACGATAGATAAGGCATGCATTTATGCACTGTTGATGCATATTTATTGATAAAATATAAAATAACAAAAGTACAGTAATCCTTGATTTCTCCGAGACATTACACACATCTCTTTTAGAGTTAAAAAATGCTATAAAATTATGTACGACATCCTCATAAATACATTTTCAATACATACGACATAACAATCATTGATAAAATACGATTAAAAAAAAAAGGACGCACACAAACAGCCACTGTCAAAATCCGTAAAAAAACCCTCATTCCGTCCTTAAAACACAAGCGAACCGTCCCATCAGCCCCTCCTCGTAATTTTTTTGTTCATCTTCTTTTCAACTGCTCGGAATATCTCTACACAGATACATATACAGCGGGTGTTTTTCTTTTTCCTATAATCTGCGTATCCGAGAAAAGCTCTTGTCTGCTCTGCTAGAGCGTGCAGTCGAAGATACATATATGTATATACGCGAGAAAATATATATATATATTTATATATTCATTCGTTTATGCATATGTATATATATAACGTTTAATCGTCGTCGAAATCATCGTCGTAATGGGCTATGTTTCAGAGGTTGATAGACACGTCCTGGTCGTAGGGCGTCGATAGGTTAGCCTCCGAGGAGGAGGGCGAGGTAACTGAGGAGGCGCCGCTCGTTGTACCGCCGCTCATCGGCGACTGGAGCTGGGGCGTCGAGTAGCCCGTCGGTGGTAGACCTGACGTTGGCGACTCCAGCGTCGAGTTCCAGTGACTACGATCTGTACCGTCGCCTCCGTCGTCCGACACTATCGAGATGTCGGCGATTATGCCGCTCTCTGAAATAAATACGACGGAAATTGATTAATAATAATGAAAATTGCCTCTATGGATTAGTTAATGGGATTGCTTGTTACTGAATTATACTCGTTTTAAAATAAATCTCATTCAGTAGCTGTGCACTCCCTTAATCGAAACTTTTTAACATACTTTTCAATTGTCATTTAATTCTCTGTATCTGTCATGCTTTTTAAATGAAATGCTTTTACTCTTTAGTCTGTTGGAACAGTTTGTTTAGAAACTTACCGACACTGCATTGACTATTTAGAGTGGTGCTTCGATGATGAAGCCGGGGACTCGTGTCCAATCCCAAATTTAAGGTAGTCGGGGGCCCACTGCTACCTCCGCTACTCGACGATGAACTCACGGATATGACACTGTGAGGCCGTCTGCTGCAGCGACTCGAGTCGTCGGCGCTAGACACCGCTATCGAGTTCCTGAACCTCGGAGCTGTAATAAATAACAAAGTAAAAGTTAGTTACACGAGTTCAACTTAATAAATATTCTAGATTGGTAAGTATGGTAATACGTACTTTTAGATAATTGCGCTACGCTAATCGAGCGATCGTTTATCTGATCAGCACTGGGCCTGATGTCCAAACACGGCTTATTGCCGATGCCCATACTTGACATCTCCGCCAGGCGCACTTCTGCAATTATGAGAAAGACAATTTATTATTTAGCAAAATTCCCGCGCTATATAATCGATAATGTAAGCATAAAAGATGTCGCACCTCTGTTTCTGAGCGCCTGTTTCCAAAGAAGGTTGCTGAGCTCCTCGGTCCATGCCTTTTTGATATCCTCACTGGCGCACTGCAGCGTGTAGGTATCGCCCGGTTTTCTCTTCCTGAACCAGATTTCGAACTTGGTGGGCGAATCGGCTATCACGGCCGTTAACCCGATGTCCGTCGTTTTAATGCTGTGCTTATAAATGTAGATATCGAGATTCTGTAAAGTGCAAATATATTAATTAATAACAAATATCTATCAGAGATTCATATAACAATTATAGATAAATTAATAAATGCAATTTATATATATACCTTTCTATCGGGGAACCGACGTGCTTTACTGAACAGAATAAGATCCTCGAAGAGGAACACTTGACGCAGGCACTTCTTTCCTTTACCCTGCCATACCAGAAATTCGTTTTGTCGCAGTAGCCTGCCTTGTTCCTTAACATTAACCTGCAACGAAACAATCATTATCATCAAATTCATATACAAAAGTCATCCAACGACAAAACAAAGCCCCGAATAATATACTCTACATCTGTTATGAAACTCATAACGCCGCGTCACAAGATTAATGATTCCCCTCCCTGCGCTACGAAAAAAAAGACATAGGTCTGGGATGAAAAACTCACGTCGCAGTCGCGGAGCGAATCCATAGCCAGCAGATCGTTGCCGTGCCTAAGCTGGAACCGCACCATCTGCTCAGCCGCCCTGAGGTCGGCCTCGCCTTCGACCATCGGTCGCGGACTGTCCTTCTCGTCTTTGCCTTCGTCGCCTGCCGACAGCTGCTGTTGCTCTGTGTGATCGGTACCGGCTTTGACGAGCTGTTGTAGCAAGAGGGCGTATTTACCCATACGCTGGACCGGCTTCAGGAGGTAGCTTGCTAGATCCATTTTGTCACCCAGCTCCATCTGCTTGGCCTTGAAGAAGGCCGTGCCGTACTCGGCCATCAGGGAATCCGAGTTCGGTTTGTTCTTGTTGTACAATGCGTAGAGGTAGAATTTCTTTTCCTATGAGGAAAAAGATGATTAAAAATATGTAAAAAGGCAATATTTATTTTATTGTAGTTGATAAATAGAAACGTAGTGGTAATTTACTACAATTTGTAGAAAAAGGAGACATAAAAAAGATAGTAGTTGAGAACTACTGGTACAATCGACTTTGTACAATTTTCAGAACAAAATTATATAAAATTTATTAATATTACACCTATATGAATCTATAAAAAAAAGTTTTAAAATTATTTCCTTGAAAACAGGCTACAGAGTAAAAAAAGCCATATTCACAGTTATAGATAGAAAAGTAACCGTTTTCTCTAGAAGCGATCAGGACTCGGGCGAGGGAGAAAACTTGTAGAGTCAGAGTATATAAGGTACAAAGCTCAGTAGTAGTAGTAGTAGTAGTATGTAGTATCTTACATGGCGTAGGAAGCACTGGCCGACCATCATCGGCGACTGCTCGCACTGCTCGAGCTCGCGAAGGAAGTACTGGCTGTGGAACTCGTAAATCTTTTCAACGTTGCCGAAGATTACGTTTCGCTGGCCTCGCAACGACTGCGGAATGTCTTCTCGAACGAGCTCCGGTATGTAATTCTGTAGAAAGAGACGAGGAGTAAGAAAAAAAAGAAGAGAGAAAAAGGTTTTTTTTAAGTGGTTTTTCGGGCGTTAAATCGTCAACGGTTTCGAGCTGCTGTGCTCTTGCTACCGTGGATGTATATAATGCAGGGTGCATAATATTCTTACCTCTATTATGTATTCGAGGGATTTCACGTAGTCACGCTCAGTCTGTATCATCTCCCTCATTATGAGTAATATGGTTCTGAAAATAAAAGTGAAAGAATATATGAGTTTTTTTTCAAGAAAAGTCTTGCCACTGAATATCGGTATTATCGCGAGAATATAATAATATAGCCGTAACGTGATATTATACAATTATAATATAATTATTGTTTAGTTAGGTGAATTGATGTTTGAATACGTGTGTATATACACTTTAATAAACGATTTCATTTCATACTTCGACGAGTAAAAATGAAATCTCATACGGACAATTAAGTGTAGAATATTTTCTACGGGAGAAAGTGTTAGGAGATAAATTTATCATAATGAACTCCTATCCACGCAAGTAGGTCGATAAACTGCACATATTTTTCTCTACCACTATTTTCTATTTTCAGCTTCTATAGATTACAAGACTAACCACGCAGGATTGTATTTTTTCTCAATACTTCTTTTACCAGTTTTTTTTTCTTACTTGTGACTCATGACAAAACGTGTAAACGAAAGTTATTCGAAATTGATATATAAGGGAAACGGCTCAGAAAAAATTGTCGTTTCAACTATATGCATATACTTCATTATTTAGAGAAAAAGTAAAATTCTTGCAAAACAAGTCATTTATTGTATAGACTTTTGAGAAATGTAATCTATAAGAATGTGTAAATAAATTTTACCATATTTATCTTTCTACAAAGAACTCGCTTCTAACGTGGTTCAGAGAATGGCAAAAAGAAATTTCTATAATATACATAAATACGTTACTGTCGTGAACATTCAACATCTATTATGTGCCAACATTATTATCCATACTCAATGAAAGTTCAAAATCGAAACTCAACTATCCATCTTATACTTTAATTCACAGATAAACTATAAAACCCCTTACTTCTTAGCCTTCATGCCAGGCGCGATACTGGGCGCCCGATGTAGATGCGAGTTAACCGGCGGCTTGACCAGCCTACGCGGCGCTTGCGGACTGCGTGGCGGTGTCCTCGGTGGCGAGCAGTCCAGGAGTTGTTCCGCGCTTTCGCGCAACTCGGCGATGTTGTCGAGAAGGGCGCCACGACCGGTGTTGCCACCGGATGCGCTACCGCCACTGCTACCGCCCAGGCTTTCCATCGCGCCGGCGCACGAGGCGCCGCTGCTGTCGCTGTCGTCCCAGCTTGCACCTGGAATATAGAGATCGAGGGTTATGAAAAATTGTTAAAGGAATCGATGATATAATGGTATGTTAAAGTGTGAACAATTATTTTTATATATCATTAAACTTATAGTTAATAAAATAGTGAAGAAATAAGGACATTTTTTTTATATATGTGATTTATTATCAAAATTTTATCTAATGAGTTATGGTGTACTGCTACTCAAATTATTCGTAGAGAAGTATAAATAAATTATCTGAGCTTCTAAGAATACAAATATCGCTAATCTGTACTCACGTTTAGCCAGGGCGTCGTCCCAGGAATTCGCCGAATCCGAGTTAGCCAGGCTCCTCCGCCTTGGCGGACTTGCAGGCGCTGAATTCGTTCTCGCCATCTCCAAGGCTTCAAGGCACTTGGCCCTTGCAAGCCTACACTGCTCGAGTAGTATCTCGTTGCCGAGTTTCTCAGCCAGGGCCATCATCTCGGCAAAGTGTTCCGGTGGTAGTGGTGGTCTGGCGGCGAGGAACTGTTGAGCGCGACGCTCGCCGGCGAGTCGAGCCTCCTGGGCCCACTCGTACGCTCGATCCTGTAGCAGACAGCATCGGGATGTATCCTCGAGGTATTCGCGCCTGTCCTCGAGGCGGGCCCCGAAGCCGCGCAGATGATGCTTCAGCGAGCGCGCGAGCTCGCGCAGACCGGAGGCCGACGCAGCCTCCGCTAGGTCGCTGCCCTTGTCCAGGTGTCTCTGTAACACGAGATGAAGGGATAGTTGAGAGATGATGCTTAGTTTTTTCTTGTGTGTTGATAGGGTAATGAATAAATGTAACGGTGATGATGCGAAGGATAAGATTGGAATAATGGTTTGATAACATAGTAATAGGGTTTGGATGTAATTAAGTAATGTAAGATGTATATAAATGGTATTTGATTTATATAAAAAAAAGTTTGTATAATGTATTTAGTAACCAATGTTTTTACCGATCACTAAGAACTAAGTAATTAAAAGTCTCATAAAATACTTTCAACTTAGATTATTATACAAGATAACTAAGTAGTAAATTATGATTGAAGATCTTTCATTGCATGAGTTCTTAGAGAGATTGTAAAATGTAAGTTGAAAAGAGAAAATATATATTTAGATTTACGTGTATCCTACTTAACTATACTATAAGAATAATTTAAAAAAAAAATCTAATTGAGTTATAAAAGTTTAATTTTCTCTAATAATTGAATAAAAAATATATAATATATAATTTTTATAAATTTTATAACGCCAGTGTACCCTTATATCCAACATCTAAATAATTTTTTGCTCAAATTCATCATACACGACCAACTAACCACCCTCCATCATCCAATTCCCATCCAAAAAAAGAGAAAAAAATCCGCTTCCAGTGCATAAAGCCCAGAACTGTCAATTCGCCTCCATAATGAAAGAGCCAATAAAACTTTCGTCGTCCGAGCGGACGTACACACGCTGTATATATACTGTACTGCTATACTCACTCTCTCTCTCTCTCTCTTACTCTTCCCCTTGATGCGCGCGTCTGGAAAAAACTAATTGGCCCAAAGTGGCCCCGGAGTTAAATTAAAGAGGAGAAAAGGTATTGGGTTATCCTTTTATCGCGGCGTTGATTGGCAGGCGTGACACGACGCTCAACTCCGACGACATATGGGAGCACGCACGACGCGTGCCGTCGATACTTCTGTGTACATATATATATATGTATGTATGTATTTTACTCTCGCACGCGTCGACGAGTGTATGCGTATATATATGTACATAGATGTGTACGCACGAACGGTACGCTTAAGTATAATATACGCGTATATACTAAAGTACGTGCGCGTGAAAATACGCACGAACGCGTTCACGTACGCGATTTGCGATGGCTATACTCTGTTTAGAACGGCATGGATAAATATGGGCGCGTGCAAGCGGGGGATGATACGCAGCCTGGATTATTGTATGTCCGCGAAGCGGTAAGCGCACGAGTTCCGCCTTTCTTTTTGTTGTGAACGTTTGATCTTGCGTGTATAACATGAGTGATTGACTGTTGTACTTCCCACAGTGATTGACGTGGCTGTTTGTTGTATATTATATATCTCAAAATCACACATGTAAAATTACGGGAAAATTAGAAAATTCACGAATAATATATCAGCCACAAACAAAGTAAAATCTCTCCGTATCTCTCATCATCGCCATCGTTCACCTACTAAATACTACGCACACGACAAATTCGTCCCTTCTATATCCACCGGCATCATCTACACTCTACTAATAAAGCGATATATAGGTACAATATACGCATCGTTCCCATCGTCCAAATTCCATTCATGACAAAGAGCCGCGCTTGGCACGCCGAAAATTAATAAAGCCGCAGGAGCATGCGCATCATCATCATCGCGTAGCGAAGAAAAGCGATTATCTCTCTCTTTCTCTCTCTCTCGGTGTCTCTCTCCCCGGAGATGAGCAACGTCGACAACAATGAAACTGCACACGCGCGTGATGTGCGCTAGCTCGTTAGCCGCGCGGGGGAGTCGACGGTTCATTGTACTTCCTCGCGGCTTTATCTGCGTTTCATTTCCTGCTCTCGTATCAATGCAAGCGAGAGAGAGAGAGAGAGAGAGAGTACACGGGTTACTATACAACCCTCGAGTGTAGAGATGCGCTCGAGCAAGGAAGTCGTGTGTAGTGAGTGGACCACAGTGCGATGGTCGATTGTGAAGAGAAAAGAGAGAGAGAGGGAGAGAGAGAGATAGAGATGCGAATAACGAGGGATGGCCGTATGTGGGATGTTACTTTTGATATGAACGAGTGCGTGGTGTGCTAATTATGAGGGGTTTTCGTCTATTTTTTTTTGGACAAGGTTGAAGGAACTGTCCGTTGAAGTGTTTGAGAATGTGTGGGATTAAGTATGTTTTGGCGATGAGTGTGTAACTATTGTAAAGAAAATAAAAAAGACTTTGATGACGCGATAGAATGATTTACAGTTAAGCTAATGCAAGAAATTTTAATTTAAATACAAAGTACCAATCAATCTGACATATGTCAGGATTACGCATATATTAATTCAATGAAATTTGCAAAACCGCGAGTTGAGCAGCGACAAAAAAGGCGTCAAACAATAATTCTGTAAAACCTTGACGTCGATAGGAAAAAAAATCCTTGCACTGAACTATACGTATAACCTGAGTAGTTGATTATTAAACTTGACTCTTACGGTCCCACGGGACTCCCACGTTATAGACAAACACACACATAGCCCGAGGCACCCCGGCTCGAGTCACATGTAACCGAAATCGAAACGCTCGCGTGCCCTTTATTTTCCCACTCGCCGGTGTGTTTGCAAACGGCTATCGCTTTTCCATTGATAAACCTCGACTATTTTCACCCTCCCCCCCTGTTATCGCGACTTTCACTGTGTTTTATATACGTATATACGGCTGGGAAAGCGCATAGACGCGTGTGTCATACTATAGAGAAGGCGTTTTTGTTTTTGTGCGATTGATCGTTAATTAATCAGTAAGAGTGAAATTATATTGCGGGCGTCAATGATAAGTCAAGTTCTGCTATATAAATTGGTAAAAAGTCATGGCAATATATATATATATATATATATATATACATGACTAAGTGGGGTAAAAGATCTCTGGCAATCTGTTGGATTGATTAATAAATGGGCTTGATTAGGTGAGGATTGCTTTTAATGATAACGTATAGGTAAGACGAGGGATTTCTATAAAGCTGCGGGGTTTATTTGCTTACCACCTATGTCATTCGGCAAATTGATTACACCCATTCACACTCCGCGTATAAACGTTCAATTTGCTTAATTACCCAAATATATATAATTCAATAAACATAAGATATACCGAGCGCGAACGCAGTAACACCCATAATATTGCTCTAATAGCTACACTAATTTTCCACACCTCTTCGAAAACTTATATACATATATACACACATCTACTAACTTTCTCACAAACCTCACACCATCGCTCTCGACCGACCAGTTTTCCCCGAACAGCTTGTGCCGCCCGTGTATACGTATATACAGTACATTTTCCGAGGCCCCGGGAGAAGAAAGAACCCGTATATATAGCGAGAGAAAAGAATGTACACAGCTACTATGCTACCTGCGCGAGCGACTCTCTGCTCTCTATCTTTCCTTTCTTCTCGGAGCGCAGATGCCGCAGCGACTGAACATTTTTTTTTCTCTGTGTAGAGCAAAGTGTTCTGGGAAGATCTGAAGAGATGTTCCCTTGACTTTTCGAAAGGGGCGAGGTGACGAAGGTTTCGAGTATGTTTGGCTGTTTGGTTGGAGAAGGTGAGCCAGGTAATGATGATGTAATGATTGTTTTATGATTGTCAGTGCAGTTGATATATACGGAGAAGTGCGTGAATTCTTAAAACATGTGGTTAAATTTACGAGAATTTTAAAGTGTTAATTTATAAGTAAATGTTTAATTTAACTGGAACGTTTAATATCGTATATCTATTTGTCAATAAACTTAATGGAATGCATTTACTTTGATATAGATATAGTTTATGGCAAAGTAAGAATTTTATATAACTACACGCACTTTCTCCTCTAAATACTGATAAACATTACAAGAGTTCCAGCAATTTCATCTCTAACATGAAAAATCTTCCGCGTTTCATCGCAAAACCAACTGGAATCCAGTTAACTTTAACGCCGATACAAAGCCCGCCATCGCTCAGCAAGCCTCAGTCGCCCACGACAGCGTTTTAATTATACCAAAAGGACAGAACAATTCTCCCCTACGATATTTTCATTATCAAAGGCTACTACCATCACTCGCCCCCGCGTCCCTTCTATATATATATCCGTGGGATTACACGTACGATTTACGAGCCTCGCTTTGGATCTCCGAATTTGGTCGAGCGACTTTTTTTCCCGCTCTATACGTGTGTGCGTGGGCAGGACGAACGAGAGAAACGGTTTTGCCGGATCTGGGGAGTACAATGTGTGCGAAAAAAGGTGTCCTCGTCTAGGAGCTGCTAAGAGAATATTTGCATGCGGAGAGGATAATGATCGGAGGAGTGGTAATGAAAGTACGACTGCGTGATGATTCATCGTGGAATGATTCGATCAGAAGTCTTTATATGCGTGGGTTTGGTAGGAGGAAAGGTTCGTTTGATTTTTGTTCCTATATACACTCTTAAAAAAATAATACGAAACCACGTTGTATAGAGTAAATTGAATCGAGATAAAGAAGAAAAAAAAGAGTTAAGAAAATAATTGGTAAAGCACTTTTCTAGAATGCTAATGATTTCCTATACCTCAAAGTCGCACTAAAATTCATTCCAACGAATGAATATATAAGCTCTATAACTATAAGGAAGCTCTCAAGGAAATCACTTCAACCCGTCGAACACCCACAAGCTACCGCTAATCCATTCAACCTCTTCATTTATCCGAGCGTAACGATCACGGTGCAATCTCGTTCCGCGTGTCTAGTCGGAAAGTCGCGCGCGGCGCGGCATCAATTAACGCGCGCCGGCAATTAGTCGCGTGCCGCGCCGTCGCGACTACATATATCTATGTACGCGTAAATGATTGATGCGCCCAGTAGTCAGAGGTTGCGAGGATTGAAGTGTACATTTCGAGGAGAGTACCGTTTTGGTGGATTAACCTTGGGATTTATAATTGTGTTTGTTTAAAAAGAAACGATTAAAAATTACGCGTAGGTGGACGATCGAGATTGATGTGAAATTTGTCACTGTAGACGTTTCTTTTTTTAATTTTAATATTTATGATGGTTTGGGTCGAGTTTATTAATTATTTTATTCGTTATATTACGTCTTCGATGTCATAATATTTCAGTGCCTTTCTTCTTTCAATGACGAAACTTTAAAAAAACCGGCAATAAGCCTGATGCGGGAAAAAATTTGTTCTTTTAATCTGAGGGAATTTTGGTTTTTCAATACTGTTATCGCAATTAAAATGTTTCAATTATTTAATACTGCATTCGAACAAAACGTAATGCGAAAAGACGTCGAGAAAATGATCGAGTGATAAGTACATACACCGCATTCATTAATATAATAATTTGCTGTGCAGCCGTTTGACGCGCCACGCGGAAGACGCTCTCAACGCTAATGAGCAAACTTGGATGATAGCACGCGAACCATCGATCGGTTGCAATATATATACACACATGCACACTTTCAATTAGAAAATTAACGGGCATATAGTGCGAATAGTCTGTCATAGTTTTCTACATTATTCGTCATCAAGAGATATGCTACTAATTTTACTGCAAACCTGATTTTGCATACTAATTAATAAGTACAGAATTTTTGTACACGTATAAAATTAATTTAATCAATCGTCGTAATTACAAATCCCAATTAATTATCATATCCCGACAATTCCCCATTAATTAATTAACCACATCGCTTCGTTCAATAACTTCCTCCCATATACCATAATCCAAAAAAATATACGTAACATCCGCGCACGCACACCCATATATAAAAAATTACATATCTCAAAACCCTGCAAGCAGACAGCTATTATTATATCAGCTTGAGCTACCGCAGGCAATGTACTCGAAGAAAAAAAAGAACCTCAACCGATACCAACCGCGCGTGGTCATTTAATTTCGCGTCGACCTTTAATCTCGACGAAAATCATTACTCCTCCGTGCAGCTCGGGCGCGCGTCTCTTATATGTGCGCGCGTGCGAGAGGATAAGATTTGATCCAACCGGTTCTCTCGCGCGGTCACCCAGCTCGCGTGTACCTACGTATGTATGCACGATGTCAGAAGAGGAGGAGGAGGTGGTTGCATATGCGCCCGAGAGTGTAGTTTCAGGGAGATGAGGGGATAAAGCGAGCTACGAGAGAGAGAGAAGGTGTACGGGGAATTCTTGCTGATTGTTACAGGAATTCTGGCAGGGGTAAGTACAGCGTACGTATATGTATACTAGTGATTTCGATGATGGGTGTCGGGGACGCTGAGTTCTTTATAAAGGGGAAAGGATTAATATATGGTAAAAATAATGAAAGATAAAGATTGTATTTATAAAATTTTGTATAATATATTTAATTCTAGTAAAGTAGTTTTTTCGTTCTCTACTCCTACGGTTCTGTATAAGCTGTCGATCAACCACATTTTTCCTTTGCATGGCAGAAACAGTTAATTATCGCAAAATCAAACTATATACTACCGGCATGCAAATCACAGCGCGAGGAATTTCTACAATCACCTTCGTAGCTCGGCGCACTCTTGGAAAAGTCAACGAACGCTCGCGTCGCGTCTCTTATATATCCCGTACCCACGATCACCGATATTATTAACCACTGAGAACTATATCCCGGTATTGCCGCCTGTGTTTCCAGTCGCCAACACATACACACAGAAAATTCCATCGGCAAAAAAACAACACACAGCGCACGTGAGGTCAGACCATACGAATAGAAAGAGAGAACTCACGGCACGTGCATTATCACGCGACACAGGCGCTTGTAGAAAGGCGAGTACATAATTGATCGAGCGTGAAACCTAGATTAATTGAGTTAGCTTGCACCCTCTCTCTTTGGTTATCTTTTACACGAGCAAGATAGCTTTTGTGCGTTGCGATTTGTGGCTCGATCGAGTTGCCGATTATTCCGATTATAAGAACGATAGAAGTCGCGCGACGATAATATTGCACGCGTCGTATCTTGCGCCGGAGCTTTCTTCGGATAGTATAAGTTTAAGGATTGGAGAGCCACGCGAGGAACGAGTTCGAGGGATTATTCTTATAAGTTTAGGTGTGCTGCTGCACGCGCGTCGTCGTATAGTTATCTGATTGGAAGGAGGAGAAACGTGTATATATGTGTGTGTATATATAATCCGTTTGTGTGTTAAATTCAGCGTGAAGATTCATCGGGTATCAAAAATCTTGGTCGACTTTCTAGAAGAATTAAAGTTAATACCATGTTTAACTTATATGCGCGCATTTTTAAGGTATAATTATATGTAGAAATATTATTATTTGCCTCTTGGTTAATACTTTTCCTTTCTATATATGTATCACATAACATATAGTTGTTATACTAACTCGTGTGCTATTATACTCCTCTAAGCAAACAAAACTATATATAGAAATAAAGGAAAAAACTTCCATCCGCGTTATATTCTTTACGAGCGTTGCGATGCTCTTCTCATTCTCCGCTAAATATAATTGTTTTACAAATAACTACAACTCGAACGAGCAATAAAACCTATAAAAAAAAAGAAGCAGCATTCCGCACAGTCTCGCGAAGAGCAGCAACGTGTATACAAAGAAAAATCTTACAACGAGAGAGAGACCGGATTCGATCGGTTGCGCGATGCGCGCGAGATAGTTTCATCCGCGCAGCGCCACGGCTATAGATAAGAGTCCTCTATACCGCGCACTTTCTAATTGCCAACGGTTTTCACGTTTTATCTATTATAGCCACGCGAGTGAAGATTTTTCCGTTGTTTTTCTTTTCGGGCTCAAGTTTCCGCGTTTTTTTTCCGCGTTTGTATATATACAAGCTGCTAGCGAGGGGTGAAACCTTTTGACGGTAATTGCAGGTTTGCTGGTTTTTGGGATTTCTAATGCCGCGTATGTGAGAAAGAGAGGTTTGGTAATTCTTTTAAATGGGGATGTGTGTTTACGGGGAAATTTCTTCCGGCAGGAAACACGTTGTTTTGAGCTAATGTTTTGCGGATATGAGGATGATTATCGGTATATATGCTGGTTTTCGTTTTGAAAGATGAAAAGTCTGTTAGCACAATCGAGTGAATGTGAAAGGATGTGTTTTCTTCGATGTATAAAAACGAGAAAAATTCTTTTTGTAAAGCTTTTTTCTTTCCAAGGTAAAGTGCCTCTTAAGATGACTATTAGATTTTGTTTTTATTACACGAAATTACATACCTTTTGCGTTTCTTTTTCTAGAGTAAATATTTGTTTACCTTGAATCTTTTTTGCTCCGAGGTTGTATATTTAGAGTAAGAGAATCACAAGGTAGCATAATCGAATGCGCCCGAATGATTTATCTCGTTAATTTTCAGCAGTTGTCGAGAAGTATTTTTTTTTTTTCGCTTAACGCATATAAATTGCAATTCAAATGCGGCGCGATTAGATAGAAACGTCTCGGGCACGATTGGAATTCAATTATCGCATAGATCGAATTGAATTTTATAGGCACCGCGAGCTCGCGCAAGCGCAAGCGTCGTAATATCCCCGTTGGTGAAGTAGTATATAAATTATTAATTGAAAAGTCTATTTGGATTTTATCTTTTACCGAGCATTAATTAATTCGACGCACAAAAAGGTATCTTTTTTTTTCACGTATCTTTTATTGAAGACCTGAATTTGAATAATGGTACGTATGTACTCTCACTTTGTCCTGTTCTCTTTTGGCCGCCGTACACTTTATTTCTCCGGCTACCGAGTTACACTAATTACTTTATTGCATGCATTCAGAGAAGATATAAAAAAAAGTGAGAAAACCAGGTTATCAATGTTTCATCTCTCTCTTCCGATCGTAGAGTATTTATTGCAACCATTTAGAAACTAGTTCAGTAATTACTTTAAATAATTTAAAAGTTTTAAATCCTTCGAATTGCTGTTACACCGAGTATATATAACTT
Source organism: Torymus tubicola (assembly GCA_035583055.1). Classification (NCBI taxonomy): domain Eukaryota; kingdom Metazoa; phylum Arthropoda; class Insecta; order Hymenoptera; family Torymidae; genus Torymus; species Torymus tubicola. The sequence goes on from JAWWEQ010000001.1 coordinate 8,491,953, forward strand.
ACTTATTCTATCTCTTAAAAATCCACTTTCAATATATATTGCTGTGCCAATTTATATAATAGTTGTATACAGCATCAACCTCATAAAACAAATTCTGTTTCTCGCCTAAAAAGCAATTAACACTACAAATCAACGCACCACGCGAAAAGAATATTCTCGCACACTCGAGAACCCATCATCTCTGCAGCTTCACCGACACCTTTCAGCAACTCCCCTAAAACACCGTAGAGAGAGAGAGAGAACCCACGCTGCTCTTTTTTCAATCATAAATAATTGAGGCTTCCGTCACGCCTCCTCGGGTATCCCGGGCGAAACGGTGTCGGTGCTCTCACTCCCTCCCGATGCTTCGATAACACTCACGCGCACAGAGAGCAACGCACACTCCTCCGATTCACGCGATAACGGGTCGAGTGCGTTTCGTCGAGCATTATCGAGGGATTTTACGATAGCAAGCGCGCGCGAGAGAGAGAGAGAGCGCGCAGAGGGATTTATTCCGGAGGGTTATCGGTGAGAAAAATTGGCTTTTTTCACGCGATAAAGGCATGTGCGATTGGCCAGGGAATATGGGGTTTTTGAACCGAAGTTCGGGGAAGTGCTTTGACGCTCGATATGACGGTTATATGTATATATGTGTGTAATATTGATGTGAGAATGCTGATTTCGATGGTATTTTTTTGAGGATATCAATGCTGGTGGGGGTGGATGGTGTAATTAACGATGTATGCGGGTGTGTCGATCAAGCTGTTTTAGAAGTTTTAAAATCAGAGCTCGGCAATTGTTGATTTCGTTTGATGTGCAGTAATTAGGACCCGCATAGTTCCGAACGTAAAAATTGCAGCAGTGATTCATATAGGGGGGAAAAAATATTTAAAAGGGTTATAAATGGATTTTATTTACGACTGAAACGGGAGTAACTATGTTTGACTTTTATAGCACGTGGTTGAAATTATATTCTTTTTTTTTTTAACTAACGTAACGAAGTATTTCAAGGCTGCTTGTTCTAAGTTCAATTAATTGAACGTAATAGGCTAGAGAATTTACTAAAACATTTTAGCGCACCCTTTTAGTACTCTGAGAGCACTTTTCCGAGCCGAAAAAATTCGTAAAATTTAACGTAGCAGTAGTGCACTTTAATGGTCGTACATTCTCTAGAATTTTATACCGCTATATTTTCCGAAAACATAAGACGAGCATTTTAGCGTATAAAACCAGCGTGCGCGGTGCATATAACATGACGACAAAGGTTGACCTGACTATCTCTCTCTCTCTCTCTCTCTCTCTCTCTCTCTCTTTGAGTGCACAAAGGACCTTGAAAATTTTATGCTCACGTCGCGATGTATATGCGCGTACGCGGACGAACCTAAATTTAACTACTCAGGAGAGGAAAGAAGACGAGGAACGCAAAAAAACAGCTCACAAGAATGGCATACCTTTTGATTTTTAATTTATCGGGCGGTATCAATCAGTGCAGTGCCGAGTTTTCAATTACGCGAAATAATTGAAAAACCAGCGCGCATGCACGCGCGCGCGCGCGCGAAGATCGATCCCCGAAGTGGAACAATACTTCGTTTCCCTTTGATTTACGATTCATCCTCGCGCGAGATTACTTTTCCTTTCTTTTTTTCTGCTAATTCAGGCGCGAACGGCGCGCATTTATTTAAATTAATGCAAGCGTATACATCATGCGCGAACATGAAAATTTCACTTACTCTCTCGCCCGCGAAACTTGGTTAACATTTATCAATTATCGCTGTGTATATATACACGTGCAGGCGTTCGAACGTTAACTCGATAAAATAATTGAAGTCTCGAGAGGTGCGAGTGTGTGAATTGAAGTTCAAAAGCCCGGCGTTTTCACTGACTGTCAACGCGTGCAGAATTCACGGGAGATGTATGTATATATATATATTTCAGACGTGAGAGCGAGTATAATGTGAGAGGCCGATTTCCAGGTTGTGCAACGTTTATTTGCTTTTATTCGGATGTGAGAAATATATATATAATATTGCGCATTTCCTTTTTCGAGATTATAAATCAACTGCGGCCGAAGTGCTGCTGAAGTTTTTAATTGAAATTATAAGAGCGTAGCAAAGTTACGTGTGTGCGCGCGCGTATTGCTCTCGTAATTTATGCACATTTCTGCGGCTCTCGTGAAGTATATTCTTCATCATGTCTATATGTGGTTTGAAAAAATTCAACCTGTAGCGCGTCGTAATTGAAGCCGTAATTCATTTAGCTTATTAATTTCCATTAAATTGACGTAGAATGGTAATTTAATAACTCACAATTATATAAAGAGTCAGGGGTTTAAAAGAAAACTTTATACCTTTATATAGTATGATTTCCAATAATTAGATACATATTAAAGAAAAAAAAACAGAAAATTAAATAATAATTTGTATTTATTATCTGAAAATTTTTTCTCAGTGAAAATCTTATATCCATATAAAATAATTGAACGGCCGATATATACGTCCGAATCACTTATGAAAATTCGATTTTACTACAACCAGTCGAAAATTAATTCTCGATCTCTTGAGAAAAAGGAACAACGCGAGAGTCACCTCTAAATCCGCACTTTTCCAAACCACTCGCAAACCAACGACCCTCCGTACTCGCCTCTTTGCTTTTTTTCGGAACCTCTCTCTCTCTCTTTCTCCTCTCTTTCTCTATACTCGCCTGCCCCCCAACTCATAATAAACGGCTCGCTCCCCCTCCCCCCACCACTACGCGCGCGCGCGCTCGCCTGATATGTATCCGACAATCTCGTGCGCTCGCGGCTGATGCCTTGGACACACACACATACATATACACATACGTCGCGGTACTGTACGCGAACACCGAGCCCCGCTTGCGGGTCTCTGACCAGAGTGGAATGCCGCGTGCAAGAAAGTTGCACCTATACGTATATATATATATATATATATATGTGTGTGTATATATGTATGTGCGTCGCTCGTTCGCTTGTGCGCATTTGTACGATACATGCTTGCGGAGAAAGGGAGATGCTGGGGAGGGAGAGTTGACGCGGGAAAAAGTTAAGTTTTTGGGGAGGCTTGAGTTTGTGAAATTTTAGGTTTTTTTTGGGGATGGAGGTGGAAGTTTCGGAGAAAAATAGGGGGAAAGTGGACGAATTGGGTGGGGTGAGGAGGTGTATTAAGGTTATTAGAGCTGAGTTTAATTTTGATTTGAACAGATCGTGGTTGGCTTTGTGTTGAATTTCACACACGTTATTAATTATAAGCTCTGTCAGAAATAAGGTGAGCTTTGATATGTAAAACTTTGGCGTTGATAAATTTTAATAGTAATTATGTACTTTGTAAAGTAAATTTTTTCAAAATTGCATGGTTTGCAAAAAATTTTAATTGATGGAGATAAAATTAATTTATTTATCATAATTTTTGTTGATATTTTTAAATAAAAATAAATTTATTAACCGAATGCTTTATCGAGAATAAGAGTTGCGTAAATGTAGTTAAAGTTTAATACCTTAATTATGAAGTCGAGAGGTGATTAACGATAATAACAATTTAAGTATTTATACCTCAGTTATTTATATTTATTAAATAACACACTTGTTGTTCCATTTAAAAAGCACATTATCTAACAAAACAAATACGATAATATTCAAAATCCATCACGTATATCCAAAATAAACGCAAATAATTTGATCGTCATCGCTTTTGCAGACACAATCATTTCGCAAAAAAAGTCACCACTTATCTCTCAAACCAACTCATCAGAGCGTTATTCGCGCGCCTCACGCATCAAATCGCCATCTCTGAAAGCGCAAACTACTACGTTAATCGTAATTCGCAGCGCTTCAATAGCCATCGTCGTCCTCTTCTTCCTCCCTCTCGTGTAATAACATAAGAGATAACACTATATAAAGAGAGTAAGCGACAGAGAGAGAAAGTCTCGGCGCGTGCCTCGCACTTTGACTTTCATTGTTTGCGGATGCGGCTTCGTACGGATGTTACACACCTGCTCTAATGCATAATGACGCCGGCATAATGAGTCCGCGGCGGATGAAGTACGACCTGCGCGAGCGCGTGAGAAAGTGACGAGACCATTTCGAGAAAGTATAGTATACACACACACGCGAGAGCTCGCGCAGTCGAGAGATGGTATGATGCTATTTGTCGTGGAGCTATAAAAATTGTCTGATTAAGTGCGCGTGTTGCAGCTCGTGCGAGGCGCCTGGTAAGTGAAAAGTAATATCACTTTCTTTTCGATTCGAAGATCGCGCTATAGGTTAGTGCGAAGTGAACGTGATAATGCATGACGCGAGAGTTGTTGTCAGAAGTATGGAGAGAGAGTTGGTATTGACGTGGTTTTTGCATTGTTTATGTTTTTCATTTTCTATATATTCCGATATTTCTAGGAGACAATAATTCGTATAGTCCAATACCAAAAGAATGCTTTTAGTAGAATAATTTTATCAGAAAGTAGACAAACCTCTATTACCAAGAAAAAAAAAGTCTATAACGGATCTCCGCAACAAATTAGTCTCCCATTACTCAAACAATACCATCAATTTCCATTTCCCAATAGTCTTGTCTTTCTCTCTTCTTCTTTCTCCTTACCATCTAAACACGAACCCCTCGCCAACTCACGAATGTAAATCGACGAGAGCTAGCGCACACCATTGCGCTCCGATAAGGCGCTCACTCGCGCGAGTATATAGTGTATATACATAAATACAGCATCCGAGCGTGTGCACGTTGCGCGCCTTCTCTCTCTCTCTCCGCGTCTAAATCTCCACGATCGTAAAAAGCCCGGAGGAGAGGAGAGTTTCCCTCGCGCGCGCACACGCGCATGCTAATGGCGAGTATCGTCGTATAGTCGCTGGATAGAAGCAAAAGAGAGAGAGACGGGAATTTGTCGATAGACTAAGCCGATCGGACCTTCCCTTTCATCAGCGTCGCGGCTCGTATTTATGCTTTCTCTAATACGGCTGCACACGACGACGACAACGACGATGCGGTAGCTCTGCTGTGTATATAGCGCCCGTGTGTATAATGTTAGACGCGAGGGGAGAACGTTATAGAGGTTTACGCGCGGCGTCGAGTGTTGTAATGGAATTTTCGTTTTTTTTTCTATCTTTCCTTGCGAGTTTCTTTTTAGTGCTGCTAATGATTATTGATAGCTGTGTGCTTTGAAATATATATTAGGGTTTATTTATTTGCACGTTTTTGGTTTAAGTTAATTAAAAAAAAATGTAGTATGAAGACTGTATGTATATGTATATTAAATAACGAGTATAATTTATAAGAAGCAACAACAGAAAAAAATGGTAATTGGAAATATTTATATACTTTAAACATAATTAACAGACATTAGTTATTATCTTCTATCGGATTTAAACCCTAAACCTTATGTACTCCTCGACCATTCTATACATGTACTATAGCGGCATAAATAAAGCGCATAAGTGGAATACTTTTCGACGTATATATACTATATACCAAACCACCTCTACAGTTACTTTTTATCGACACTTCCGAATAAATTCACCATTTAATGCTACCGACCCCACGAGCCTATATACTAATTACCAATACCACTAACAACCCTGACCACAAAAACCCAAGCACGCGTGAGCTGCACAAACGGCTTCACGAGTATATATAGCGGACCCAATTAACCGAGCCCTTAAAGTACACACACACACATACGTATAATACCAAAGAAATCTTGAGAGGCCCCACCCACCCGGACAATGCAGTACGGAACGAGTAAAAAGAAGCCGACCTGTCGCTCATTCAGCCGAGAGACCGACGACCCGACCAAGTGCAGTAGTCGTCTTCTCTTGTAGCACAATGGGCCTTTTTCGACGCGCGCGCGACGTGCAGAGTCAATTCGACGACGGCGGATGTGGAAGAAGAGCAAGTAAGTGCGTATATAGTGGAGTTATGCGGAGGGAGATAAATAAATGGATACATTGGTATATTTTTGTGAAAAATTGTAAAATATGAGGCTAGGGATGAAATTTCGGTGGATATATTTTTGTTTCGAAATTTAGGAATTGTTGAAAGTGTGTATAAAATAACAAGATTTAATTGGCTCTTCGTTAAAATAATTAAACCATAAATTATGGTTAACTTGTTTTCTAAAGTAGGCTCGCATTAGGTAATCAGAAAAATAGATCTCGACGTTCAATATATGATCAACGGGAGATATGTCATATAATCATTTTTCCAATCATTCTATACCGATCACGCCACAACACAGCATTGAGCACAACCGTGCATTTTTCGCATTATACCTATATATATATATATACATATAATCTGTGGAATGCTAGAATCATCGAACCGTGTACCGTAAATCCCGAGGAAAGTCCTTGAGCCGCGCGCGGCGCAGTAGGACATTAAAAGTCGCTCGCAAAGAGAAAAACGACGCACCGCAACGATGTATCGTCGCATCATCGGCGGTTCGATACATCTTTATCTTGCGCAATCTTTGCGCGCGTGCGCGGCGACTTTTTATCGGCTATTTATAAAGCTCGCACGCGCGAATTTTATTATACAGCGTGGTATATACACGGCTCGTAAATTGTGATCCGGTGGATTTTCGACGTCGATTAACGGAGGATAATCAAATTTTCATTATACATCCGAGCGATGTCGAAGCTAAAGGTTTGACGTAAATTCGTCATAGGTTTGACGATGTGGCATATTAGTAGGATTTGGACGTACAAGAGGTATTATTTATTCGGGATGTCGACGATTAATTTGTGATTTTTGCTTTGAATCAAGTGGATTTTAATTGTTTTATTACTTATTGCACACAAAGACGATAAATATAATAAAATGTTGTAATAAAGTTTTGATGACCTTTTTCTTAAATACTGAATTTTTAACTCAAACTGCATTTATCATTGTCTCGACATCTTTTGTCAAATGTGGCTGACATATTTCCGACCACTTCTCGAACGTGATCCGTGTTACACATTTCTCTTCTCTCCCAAAACTTACCATAGATTACAATCTATCGTTTCTATTCCAATTTAGAAATCTCCTGTTCCATCAACAGGCCTCTCTTCTCTCTCTCTCTCTCTCTCTCTCTCTTCAGTCGAAGCCTGTGTGCGCGATGACGCGTCAGCGATTAAACTGACAAAAATGTAAATCAACCGACACACTACATACACACATACACACACGTATAAATAAGAAACGACGACCCGAATAGATGTTTAGAGAAAAGAGAGAGAGAGAGAAAGAGAGAGAAGGAGAAGAGCCGAGGTATTTTCTTTTGTATTCAAGCGAAATCTTCCTTCCAGATTTGTATATATATACACGAGGGTCGCCGTTTCAAATCGAGTGCTCACTTTCTCCATTCGAGATTGGCACCAGCGACATTTAAATGAAATAAAGGGGATACGTGATCGTCGTTGTTTTTTGTTTTTTTTTTTTTTGAGAAAACCGACAGAAGAGAGACCTCATTAGTGGACATATAGCACGGGGAAAAAAGATTTACAGGGCGTCCTTGTGTCTCTTGAGAAAATAGAAACCGCTGTACGCGACATCATGTGACTTGTGTAGATGCGTCTACGAGAGAAGTGAAGCGTCGTTTCCAATTTTCAAAAAGAAAATGTATATGTACACACGGATATTTCGAATGATCAACGTAGCTTCGTTGTATTTTCTAATCACGCGTTGCTTCTTCCCAGCATTTTTAGTGAATTCAACATATACGCGGCCTTTCTAACGCGACTGTATATATGCAATTAGCGCGTTATATACCTATCTAACATTATAAATTATTGCACGCGACAATGATTTCCCGCCGAGTATTTGATAATTAAAGGCTTGCAATTATGTGCTATTCCTTTGGTAATTGGGAAAAAACTGCGATGAAAGTATATACCGGTGACGCGTGATGCGTCTATATTATCAAAACAATCCCAACAATTTTCACAATTTTATTTGCAACTGCCATGAAAATTCCTTCTAAAATAACTTTCGTTTGTTTGCGTTCTTCCCTCAAGCTACAACTTCAAAAGCATTTTTACCCATGAAAACAAACTTCGACTTACATCTTCCGTATTCTCTCTCTCTCTCTCTCTCTTTCGTGGCCGGACGATCGAAATGCAAATGTAGCCTCGCACGCGCGCGCGCATCTCCCTACGAATCTCCTTGCTTACATCCTACTACTACTACTACTACAAACATACAGACAGTACGGTCAGAAGGAGCGAAAAACTTTCTCCGCTAGATTTTTACCGTCGCAGTCGGCGAACAAGGCAAAAAGATAACCGCGCGAGGAAAATCGCGCGAGACCATTTGCACGAGCGAGAGAGAGAAAGAGAAGATCGGGCCATATTTCGATGCAGCAGGTTTTTTTTGCCAGTGGATTGTTATGAGTGGAAAATCGTTGCTCGCTGAGTATCGTCCGTGTGTTACGCGCATATGCGCGTGTAGCTCATTATGTGTAGTTTTTTTTTAACCAACTTTTTAGGTTTTCTTTGCTTTACTACTGAAATGGCTTCCATAAAATTAGCAAGGTTGAACAAATATGAGCTCCTGCGAAGGTATAATTTCTTGCTATCGTACAACTTTAGTGTGTTATTTCGTTTGTATATATTTAAAAAACTTTTTTTCTTTTACATACGCGGCATAAAGCATCATTTTCGATTGCTTCCTCGACTACGAGCAAGTTCATGGAACTATTGAAAAAAGAAAAAGTTTGCGAAAAAATATGGAGAGAATTGACTTTGGAACGTTTGGTAAATATTTTTCTCTAAACGTTAAATTATAAACTTTCTCAGGAAAAAAAACTAAAATGTTTGCAAACTCGTCGGTAGAATTTAGCCAACATCAAACGTATCTGCTTCCACATTAGGTATGCGGAAAGCAAAACACGAGAGTTATACGCTGATATAATACACGAGAACAACTTGCACTAACCGCAACATTAAAAGCAAAAGTTAAAAAAAGAAAAACAAGTCCACGCGTCGCATATACCACACATATATAAACGACAATCGCTTCGAACAAACATAAAATGCGCGCGCACACACATACAAGCTCACAGCGTATACTATAACCGTGAAAAGCAATTAACCGAGAACTTTCGCGTATGTATAAGCGCGTGACAAGCGCAAACCACTTACGCACATCCATCCTGGTAAATAAAAAAAAAAGAAAAAAAAAACTGGACTCACGCGCGTCAAGTGTCGGCGCGCGGAAACGCGGAATTCCTCGTCACCGCGGCGCATTTGCTCTTGGCGATAATGACTTTCTCTCTCTCTCTTTTACCAAGCGTTGAGGCAAGTCGCATCCGATATAAGTGTATATACATCGCGGCGGTGGTTTCACCTTGGCCAATTAAATTACCATTGGGAAGATGAAAACGTTACACACACATACACGCATTATAGACAGTCGTCGTGGACGCGGAAACGCGCGAAGAGTACAGACCATGTTGTGATGTGTAGATATATATGTGTATGTATATATATATACGCATACTGATTTATGAGGCGAAGCGCGAGAGTTGGTACGACGCGTGTTATTATGCCGCGCGCGATGTATATATACTCGTCGAAGATTAGCGGGTTCGCGCGCGGGATGTTCCTTTATTTTTTTTTTTTTTTCAAGAAGACGCGACAACGACGATGATGTTAACGGGGTTTTTTTTCGCGTTTGTGTGCGTGGTTCGCAAATGAATGAATGATGGATTGCGAGGTGAGACGTGTGTGTGTATATATGATTTTTTTTTTGTTATTTCGATTTCGTAGAGGCGCGTTTGACGTAATTACAAGATAGAAAGAGGATACATATATATACGCGTGTATAACGCGCGTGTTAAAATCGCGTTCATTGGGCGAAAGGAGTTTTGTATAATTTCGCGTTCTCTTGCTAACAGGGTATAATTAAATAATATAACGCTGTAGTATACGACTGCTATACAACTAATAGACAATTTTCATTATTCATAAGCTATACTCTGCGGGTGTGCGCGCACACGCGAGAATTGAAGTCACGCTCGCGCGAGAAATTCATGCGAAATTTAATAATATACGTTATACAACTAGATTTGTTTGGATACATATATATGTGTGTGTGCGCAATTAAAATTCATTGAAATAATGCAAGGTATAAAAGTTTCAAGGTAAACGAACTTATCAAGTTAATGAAATTTTTTATTTTTTGTTCGTTCCATTAAAAAAGACTATTAAATACGAATACGTATATATATACATATATTCGTTTGGAAGTATACGCATCGATTCGAGATATAGGCGGCCTGTTTGGTGCGCGCGCTGTAAAAAACGAACACACCTCGTAAATTTTATTCCATCTTTTTTCACCGCTGCATTCCGAGGATTATGTCAACCCGCCGTCAAATGTTAAATTTACGTCTTTTTAATACAGATCAAATCCTCAACTAATCGCCAATATACTCTTTCCATAAAATCCCTAGCGAATAATCCTGTCTATAATACATACAACCTTCCTCCCCTCCGTCGTTTCTTCGAAAGCGAAACCTTTCCACTATATATATAATCGCAGTCCAGAAAAGCGAATGAGCCAAGACATTTGCGCGAGCGTGCGCGTTGGCACGTGAAAACGCGGGGCTGCGTCTCGGCCGATTGCATTCCGGGCGGCGCCGCGTAAAGGTCGCTGCTACCATATCCTTTCCAGCCGCTGCTGCCGTACACGCTAAAGTCATGCCAGACTGGCTCGCTTCGTGCTGTGTAACCACCTATATACTTGCCACTCACTCTCTTTCTTTCTTTCTGGCCGTTGGTGCGAATGCGCGGTTGCTGAAGTGAGAGTGCAAGCGAGCGAGCGAGCGCATATATATAGGAGTTTTGAAAATTAAATTTTTGTGGCTGTTTTATCGGTCGTTTTGACGTTCCTGAGAAGAGAGAGAGGGGAACGGTCGTAAATCGACTTTAGTGTGATTAGATTTTAGGTTATTTGCGGGTTTATTGATACATTTTGGAGGAAGTGCGTATTAAAAGATTGTAATGGGATTGAGGAGGTTTGAGTATAGTAAAGAGTTTTTTTTAAACGATGTGTGTTAGGTGTTACGATTTTGAAACATTCATATACATGTATGGTTAAAAACTGTACTAAGTTCTTTCTATTATACACATTTTCCAACGCTTGTATACAATTTGTATTTGAATGAAAATTAAATGAGTCGAGCTGTTATTTACGGCTCATAAGTGCGCGCCAGTCGCTGATTTCGTAAACTTTGCATTTACAATAATCTCGAGCGGCGCGTATCCTCTGGAAAACCATAAATAACAGACAGAACTTGAGAGCCTGATCTCGTTAAAGCTCGAACGGGGGGTGTGCTTTTGCACCCGGACAGAGAACGATAAATCGTAACCCGCAGAGATAACGCACTCTCGACTGTTACTCCCCCTATACACTACTATATACACGGCCAACTTCTCGAGAAATCCAAAGACCGAAAAGACCAAAAGAAAAAATCGAAAATTCAAAATCCTTGACATAGTGCTCGTAATTTTCCAGCGGCAAGTGCACTGCTCTCTTTCCTCCACCCACTCATCTCCTTCCCTCTTTTTTTTACTCTACCATCTCTCTCTCTCTCTCTCTCTCCTGCCTCGGAAACGGTTAATAACGAAAATACTTTACGGAGCGCATAAAACAGTGCGTTATCCACGCGAGCGAGCTCGCCAGCCAGCTCGTAAAGCGGGTAACGCGAGACGATGCATTATATATCCAAGGGGAAAAGAGAGAGGAGGGGAAGGCGAAAGATACTTTACGCGCGTGAGCCGATACGTATATATATATAATTTGAGAGCGTTTATTGGACAGTAGGGGAAAAAATGATTTAGGACGACGATGAAAGTGAGAGTGAAGAGTATAGCGAGTATTATAGTATAGGGCTTTTCTTTTCGCACCGAGCACCTCTGAGTGAGTTAGTGCTTAGAGAAGCGCACGCGCGGGGATAGATGTAGTGGAAAGCGCGCTGGTAAATGTTTACCTCGGTGTATATATGCGGTTATATACAGTAGGCGCGCTCAGAAAGCTAGGCTACGGTCATTTAATTTTCAAGTAAGTTTCGAGCGAGGTGAGCTAGAAAAATGCTATTTGCTCGTAGTTAAAGACAGTTTCAATTTTCAATGTCTAAAAAGGTTATTTCGAAACTTCAATATATATAGATATATATTTCACAACGACTTTATGAAAATTGAAAAGGATCGTTCGAAGCGTAGGCGATAAGAAACTATATAAAACGTTCTTGCTCCGAATGCAATCATTAACATGTCGTATACTAGTACACATAAAATTTCTATTAACGAAAGTTATACAAGTCGAACCGATTGAATCAATCTATATATACACGCAATCCAAGCACGCAACTCGCTCTGTGCCATTCACAAAACTAGAAACTCCCGTGCAAAAACGCCATCCTGTGCTTATAGAGCGATAAAACATCGTATACTGCTGCGATTTCCCTTATATTTTACCGATTGAATGTATATATGTGTGCCGACGCACATTACTGTAGTCGACTTGTCGAACATATAATGCAACTTGCGTTCGTTCCGCTCGACGTGCATACGCGTCTGTATATTATATATTCAGGAAGACGAGTACAGCAGCATTAACTTGCGCAATAATAACGCCTCCTCGCGACTTTTCGATGATGATTGCTCCTGCGTGCGTGTTGCGTGTCGGCGTGCATTTTTTTTTTCATACGGCGTACGTCCCCCTGACGATTGAGCGCTTTGCGCGGAAAACACGCGAGAGTTTGAGGATATGTATGTGTGTGCGTGTAAATATTTACGCGGTCAATTTGCGCGTTTACGCCGTACGTGGTGGTGTTGTTGGTCGTTGCGTAAAGCGAGGGTATTGTATAATGTATATAACGAGCTGCAGTATGTGTATGTATGTGTGTGTGTATAGATATACATTTGTTGGGAGCGGTATATGCGCGGGATGAAAGTTTATTTACTGCTAATTAAGATCGAATATGGTGTAATATGGAAGTATAATGTGTGTGTGTATAGTGGCGATGAATAACGGTTTCGGTGGATTATTAAGCTTACGTAACATTCGTCGTATATGTAGAGGCATGTACATACACGGACATATTGTTTATTGGGTAAAGGTATGTGGTGTATGGGTATAAGTGTTTAGAAAGAGGAAAAATATACGGCTTACGGTAGGTGAGATATGATTGATAGATGTCGATCGGTATCCTTTCCAACTTACCTAAAACAAAAATAAAAAATATCTCATTAGTATACAAAAGTATAGTTTTGTTTTACATTCATCGTATATATTATTATATTATATAAATAGTGAACGAAAATGATATATAATAACGTAAAATTCACAATTAATATCCAAAAATACTCGCTCCCAATCCACACACCTCACACATTTCTCCACTTATAATTCCAAAGTCATAGCTCAAAATAATTTTGACACTAAAAGACCGCGCGTTGGTAGTGCCGCCGCCACCTCGGCGTGATTCACAATTATATCCGCGAAATCGCGACATATTTTTAGTTTAATACGTCAGAGACCAAAAGCATATTTAACCCGTATAGTACACAGCCGCCCACAGGCTCACGCGAGATCGACAAAACGGGGTCGCTGAACCTCTTTCGTCTCGGTCTTGCGACGTCCGGTTCCGTGCGCGCGCTCGACTTGCTCTAGAAAAAAAGAAAAGAGGAACGAGAGAGAAACGCGTGCGGATTGGCCGTTTCGATGGTTTGATGCGCGCGTGCATATACACGCGAGATGACGTAGTTATGAGAGTAGGAGAGATGAGCTTACGTGGATGCGTATATATATGGGTGTGTGTGTGTGTGAATATAAAATCGCGTAATTGCGGGGGATCGTGTGGACGGTATTACTAGCGGTGTAAAATGAAGATTGCACGGAAGGAGGTAGCGTCGCTGTCTAATGATGGAATATTTTTATTTATATATATTGGCGTTTTGAATTTTGCAGTGTATAAATTATATGGTTTCTGCATATTTTGACTCATTGACTTGTCGAAACTTTCTGAAAAGATATAATCGTGAAGTTTAAAAATTTACCGAATAGTGAGAAACATTTTCGCAGTATTTAGAAGAAACCTAAGCATTGGCTAATTGAACGTGCGAACTGCGCAGTACGATGTTAATGATAATAGCAACGATTAGCGGAAACTTCTGTTTTTGCACAACCTCCCCAAGGGAGAAGATTTAACATGAGATTTTTCATGTTAAATAGACATGACGATTGCAGAAGATACGTTTATTGAATAGGGCATACAGGTATATATACTATATTACCGAGAAAAGATTTCGTGGTATTGACTTATACCGTTAAGCCATTTGCATAATGAGCATTAGACCGCGCACGCGCGCCAGTCCGTTTAATTGAATATATTATGTTAGATCGACTCGCGATACGTCTTTCTCAATCTTTCTGTACGTTCGAACGTGGATATGTGTGTATGTATTTTTTTTTGTTCGCGTCGGTGGTACTCATGCGATATGTATAATGTTACTTATAGATACGTGAAGCAACGAGAGGAGATGTGTCACCGTGATGGAGGCAATCAATCTAACTAAAGCTCTTTCTCTCTCGGGTATATATCTGCGATTACGCGTTTGATATAATAAAGTGAAAAAATTATTACTCAATCCGTGGCTATTTGCTTTCCGGAATGTGTGTTCTTTTTTTCATACTATGTAAATTACTCAGAAATAGTGTGGCTTTGAACTCCACGTATATATGCTTGTTCCTGTTACTTTTATGTAATATCCATATATGTAGAGCACGCGTTTAGAACTGTAATTTGTTACAGTAATTATGCATTTTAATTAATTCACGCAGCTATCGTAGCGCCGATCTCGACTTTCTATTCTGAGTCTTGAGCGAAAAATAGGCAGAAAAACGAGAAATTTCATATATAGCGCAACGCATCATTTTTGCAAGATACGTGTGTGTAATAATTTCTCTAACACCTCGCAATCTGCACTATTTCACCACATTTCTCCCAAAAATCAACCAAAAAATAAACCCTTCGCCCAGAATTCGCGCTACACAACTGACCGATAGAAAGCCGGCGCGCATATTCTCATTCGACACGGTTCACCGATCTTTCTCTCTCGTATAAGCACGCTTGCTTCTCGCTACCGAGCGCAAGGTGTGGCTGAAAAATCGCCACACGACGACGGCCGCTCGAAAATTGCCCGGCAGCAAAGGCGCGCGCGAAAAGGTTTCCTCTCGCTTCGTTGATATACCCGCGTGTTGCGCCCGCTGGCGACTGATGTTTGCCTTTCTTCGAGCTCCGGGATATTTCCGTGTATAAGGACGTGTAATTGAGCGTGATGGGTGCGTTGTTGTCTTGTTTTGGTGAGTGGTTACCACGAGGGTGTGACTGCAGCGTGAAATGATAGAGTATAGTGCGTGGAAGTGTATTTTTTCTTTTTTTGGTAGAGCTGGTGATGGGGAAGGTGTGGGATTTAGAAGGATGGGATGAGATGTATGTGTTGGTTTGTATGCTTATAAGTGGCGGTTGTTGATTTTATTGGAGCTGTTGAGAAAATGTAAGTTATCGTAACGTGAAAAAGGACAGCAATGAAGAAAACGTTGCTACGAAGAAGTAGTACACGACAAAAATAATAAATATTGCTGTTTAAAGACAGCTGATTGTTGAAATATATAAAGTTTATACACTGCAATTGAGTGATTTATGAATTTCAAGTGTATCAGCGAACAAATAACGTTATACCGGCAACTAAACTTGTACCTTATGTAACGTACATTACCGTGGTTTCTCTTAACAACTATATAATAATAATAAATTATATTAGTAAAAAGTGGCCCATTATAACCTAAGCAATTATTAGCACGATAAAACTTATTTACGCATATCATTAGCAAATATAACTAAACTTCATTACAACAACCGCGCGTTGCGCTCAACTTCTGTTAACTTCGCTTAATTACAAACATTACTTCCACACTTCCCCTCGCGTAAACACCTCTCTTTCACGTATACATACATTTCTCCTAAACCTATATCTATACCTACCTACCTACCTACCGCTGTAACAACGAACTTCACGTTCGCAAGGCGCCCGCTTACTTCCTCGACGCGCGCGGTAATTACGCTAAATGCCCCGTTGCTTCCTAACACCTACACACACAGAGAACTCACTAAGAAACGACGGCTATACACTTAAACGCCGTGTGCGGATAGAAAAAACGAAAAAGCACGCGCGTAAATCCCGATAGGCCACCGTCTGGTGGTCCCTTTCCTCTTCCGCACGCGCGCGAACAAAACGAGACGCGCAAATTATAAGGAGCATCCATCTTCTCTCTCTCTCGTGAACGCGAGAAATTCTATCTCGTGTGTTGTTGTTGTTGTTGTTACGAGGGTTGCGAGAGAGATTTCTCTCATTATTCGACACGACGCGAAGATTTTCTATACTGGTGGTGAAAACGCGCGTATATGGGTTTTTTTTGGGTAGATTCGCGCATAATGTAAGCTGGAGAATAGATGCCGCAGCGATTTATGGATCTGTTTGATGAAGTGCGCGTGCATATATGTGGCGCGGGGAAATCACGAAGAGTGGTTTATTACGAGAGGGGGTTTACGGAGTTTACGAGATGAGCTTTGATTTGACGCCATTATTCTGCATTAGAGAGTCGCACGTGCGCGCGCGGCTTTTAATTTTCTCGTTGCTGAGGTTTTGCCGGTTAGTGAAATTATATACCCCCGTTCTGCTATATACGTAAATGTTTTCGGTTTACAAAGTGTTGGATCGCTTTCGTTTTAAAATTTTCTTTTTATTTTATAGTGCACAAAGCGCGAAGTGAACGCAGTTATACATTTGAACTGATTTTTCAACGCACGCTCTGTAATTAAGTGATGACGTTTTTTCAAAAGTATATACACTTAACCATCTTGACGATAATTACTGATCTGTTATATAGACACACTGGAATTGACGTAGCTAATGCACACGCGATCTCATTTTAATCGACTTCACGACAGCCAACAATTTTCCGCGTATCATTAACATCTCATTAAAATCAATCACGATATATAACCCTTCTCGAAACGTAATCTTCCTTAACTTATTAAAATAAACCTCAAAAAGCATAGCTATATAATCACATTAAACTTAACTTTGCTCTTTTCACGCAGTCCACCCGTAAAACGTTCACAGAACCGTGATATACTGACTCTGCGGCGGCGGCAACAACATTGTCTGCCCGCGTACGGCAAACAAAAGGAAAGCCGCACGCGCGCATATATATATATATATATATAGCAACCGCAGCATGGGGCGCGCGCAATTACGACAGGTGTGTAAATCAAAAAGTCCGAAATTTCACGCCAATTTCGCCGTGTGCGCTTGCAACAAAAATCCTTCCCTTACATGCATTTACTCTCTTTCTCTTTTGCTCTCGTCGTCGCGCTATAAATTTCTGGAATATACAGAGAACAGAGCAGAACGCATACGCGTGAATTCCGGGCGGAAAAAATCTCTACCCCGCGCGCGCGCGGCTCAAATTAGACGTTAAAGCAATTATTACTGTCGTAAAGGGCGATGTAATTTATGGGGAGGGGAGAGAGAGAGTGCACGTATACAAAAACTTCATACACGCGCGTATACCATAGCAGAAAGCGGCCTGTAATATTCGCTGTTTTAAACTTCTTTTACGTGGTCGCGTGGTTTACGATTGCATCTTCTCTTGCGTGTATATATATATATATACATACTTTTGTCTTCGCGAGTTATACCTGCCGACTAATTGTCATCGTCGTGCGCGGAACCTTTGCGGTATAAGGATTATATATCAATTTTTACCGATCCACGCGGTGCTTGTCAAGAATGCGCGGAACGAAAGAGTCTAATTGTCGCGCGCACGCAGGGGAATTACCGTCGAGTCTATGGTGGCATAAACGACGAGCTTATTTTTTTTATGGGACGATCATAAAAGTCACCGGCCCTCTTGTAATTCGTTTGTGTTTATTTGAATTGAAGCGTAGCGCCGTAATTACGAGTGGTATATGTATATATAGCGACGTCGTTTCTAGTAAATCTCTATTAGTAAACAGTTACGATGAGTGATGGCGCGCAAATCATGGGTTATTGAATAATTTCAACGATAAATCGAACGTAAACCTCGTGCGACGAGAGATTTTCCAACATTCTTTTTCAGCCCGTAAAACATGCCGCTTTCCACATATAGAGAGGCCCCCTTTTCCTTGTAAAAACGTATTTATCAGCTGCGTATAATAGTTTAGCAATCGTTACTGTCCTTTTTTTCTCCCATAGAACGCGCGTACGTCGTCGTAAAAAAACCGTCGTAATCCTCACTCTCTTTCTTCAACAGTAATAATTATCCAACTGTGCAGCGCGAAAATTCCCCCCGTACTTTTTCTCCGTTCACCGTGTAAATTCTTCTATCCATTAACGGGTTGTAAAAACACAACCGCTGGGTATACATATATCTATAATACGTAGGCGATGCCAATCGCCGGCGCCAGTGTAAGCAGCCACGTTCCTCTCCTTTGTCGCATTCTCTATACCAACCTACGCGCGTGAAATTTCCACTGCAAGTTGCGTATACATATATAGATATATAAACCCGTTATTTATGCGATTGTCATATAGCTCGAGAAAGCACGGACAAATGTGAATTTTCATTTTCAGAGGGTCTTGTGTGTGTATGTGTGTTGCGGCGCTATGGAAAGCTCGGTTGACGGACGTACATTTGTAATTTTTTTTTTGCACTTGAGGAGGAGAGAGGAGAGAGTTACGAGGGAGACGACTATACGGCGATTAGCCTCGCGCGAACGTGTTCGCTTTCGTTTTATTGATCGTAAAATTACAAGTGTGCGCAGTCGTCGTTGTCGTTGTCGTCGTTGCGATTAACATATATGCATGGAGAGACGTGACGCCGGATTGCGGCACGCGAGAGATCAGCTGAATTGATTGAGAAGCGCGCATGAAGTGATCGCGTGGGGGTATATATACCTACACATACTGTGCTAGGCAGTGTTTCTCTCTCTCTCTCTCTCTTTTTTTTTGTACGCGAACGAAGAAGATGCTCACTCGCGGTTTGTAGATTGTCTTTACATTTGTTCTTCGTTGAGTGGCGGACGTTTTATTGAGTAATTTACACGGCGAATGGGAGTTTGTATTATATGCTAAACAGATGATGAACGCGAAGTCATTTTAATTTCCGAATATAAATTGTTAAGTGTATATAATTATACGCGTAATTATAGATTTCTATACAGAACCGATCTTTTTTGTCGTTTTGACGGACGAAGTTTCGCCGGTGGCACGAGTTGTTCTTTGTTTTGCAATATATTTTTCTAATGTTTATTTTATGAATTATATAGCGGTGAATTTATAATAAGGCAATAAACAGCGGATAGAATTTAGTAAGTGTGTATAATGGCTTGTGCGGTAAGACGTAATTCTAAGAAACATAATAATATAATATCCTTAAACAATAAAACTCAAATAAAATAATATAGACAGTATCCTTAATAATTGATGTGCTAGCTACCAACTAATACATAATTTTAATGATTTAATTTATCCAAATTTCTTCTATGTAAACAATAAAAAAGCTAATTTAAATATTTCTCGAAAAAAAATCACGTACGTTCATCATTACAAAGAAACTTCCACATCATTCATCCACCGCTGCACTGCGAAAAAAAAACTTAAGCGTGCAAACGAACCAGCGCAGTGTATACCGCGAACCGATGAAAATTTTTTTCCCAAAGAGTTAAAGACCCGCCTGTCTCCACTCCCCTCTCACACATACACCCATTGTTATCCCAGCAGCTTCGCACTTGAAACCTACTCTCCTCTCGGAGTCGGCACGCGCAAGACCACCTCCCGGTCACGTTGCGCTCGCGCGTGTACAGTCGACTTTTCTCTCTGGCGTATACAATAAGCACACACGCGGGTGCGCGTACGTGATCGTCGTCACTCTCGCGAGCGCGTTTCCAAACATAAAAGGTACGCGACAAAACGCAAATCCGTCGTCCCTCTCTCTCTCTCCTCTATGCGCCCCCTGTAATTCGTAAGCGCCACAATGGTATAGAACCCGCGAACGCACATCTGCCGCGTCTGCACGAGCAGGGTGTAGTGTTCTCTGGAGAGAGAAAGAGAGAGAGAGAAGTTGGGTGCGATTTGCGCGTAATCCAATTAATGAAAGTGCGCGCGGCTGCTTTTTTATCGGGCGACCGGTGGGTGGTTGTAGTATAGAGAAAGAGAATAAGAGAGAGAGAAAGAGAGAAATGGATATATGTGGCTGAAGTGGCGAGATGGATTTATAGGCGCAAGGGGTTTGCAGTTGTACATAGTGTGTTGGAGTGGTTTGCGGTACCGAGATGGGATTTAGAAAGTTTGTAATGAATGGCTTTAGAACGATGATTCGGTGCTCTATGTACGCGCGCAGGGTTACGTGAATTATTAAGTGGTCTAATTGAGCTGTGATGTATGGACGTGGGAGGTGTGATGTTTTCATGTTGAGAATATATACGTAGAGGAAGGAAGAGAAATAGAATATTTTTTTTCAAAAGTCACGAATTATTTAACTTTTATCTTCAACTGTGTGTGTGTGAATTACGAACTAAAGTAACGCATTAGCACTAAATCTGAATATATCCGATATACACGCGAACGTTTCGAAATAGGATCACACGGGTGTTCGGTAAGAACAAGCAAAATCCCCATTGATTAATGAAACGCGTTCATGGAATATAATACTATCCCCCACACGCGTGTACTATACGCGTGTATATATAAACCTCGGCAAACAATATGCTTAAACCGTTTCGCAAACATCACGATTATCGATACACATACGCATCCCACAAAAACGACCATAAAACCCGCGCGTGTATATATACACACATACGAAATCCAATAATATATTCATGAAACCTCGCACACGCGTATACGTATATATATGTGTAACAAAAA
This sequence comes from Torymus tubicola, assembly GCA_035583055.1. Lineage (NCBI taxonomy): Eukaryota > Metazoa > Arthropoda > Insecta > Hymenoptera > Torymidae > Torymus > Torymus tubicola. The sequence continues at coordinate 8,512,912 of JAWWEQ010000001.1, forward strand.
GAGCTAACATCGACTTCTCTCGCGTATAATCCAATTAATGGCTTTTGCTGCTGTAGAGACAAAAATCAGCGCGAAAACGACGACGAACACACTTTTTTTTCTCTCGCTCTATATTATACCCTCGCTTATACCGCGCACGTGGAACGACGCGTGCCGTGTATATAAGTATACACGCTTTTTTTCTCTTCCTTCGTCAATAGAGACGACTAAGAAGGGGGGCACGGAAATTTACAGCTGTGTGGACAAAGCGGATCGGCTCTTATATATCCTGCTTTTCAAAATATCAGGGATTTATTGCTAGTGTTCTGTGATATTCCATTAGGAATACCCTGTGTGTGTGTGCCCCCGTTTACGGGGAGACCCGCAAGATACACGCTTTAATTGGTCCCATTTATATATAGAATCGCGAGTACGATGGCAGAGAGAAATGGTTTCTATATACGGCGAATTCGTGAATGAGTTCAATAGGGTGATACGGGTGTAAAGGTGTGAAACTGTTGTTGGGGAAATAAAGAGAGACGAGGGTGTGTACGTGATAGTTATAGCGGGGAATGTGTAAAATTTTCAGGGATTTTAGAATACGCGGGTCGATGCGGTCATTGTTTACGGTCAGCTGGTGTGCCGAGACGTAGCAGATTGCCGGGTTCCCTAATTTCGTCGAGGGATCGATTCGATAGTGCAGCATGGTCGTTCATTTAGGGTCATTTATTTTATTCTGATTTAATGGTGATCGATACGAATTTACAAAAATTTCCGAAAAGGAATTATAAATATTACTCAAATAATATAATGTAACTTTGCATAAAAGACTTTGATCTTAATCCTCAAAATCCGCTGAAAACGCAGATTTCGTAGCACCGTACTTCCCTAACGGCTGCAATTACACTAAAAAACTTTCCGCTCCAACAGAGTACCCTTAATTCCATTAGACCTCCGCTACCGTTTAATCACCCTTTGTGTCCCGCTTAATCCTCTCGACGACTCAATTACACTACGGTCCGTCACTCGCTACTCTTTCTCTCTCTTACAACTTTTCCGCTCGATTTCCCGCGCGCGTCTCTCACATCAATTCGCACGACGTCAAACCCCCTACTTCGCACTCACATCACACCCCTTTCATCGTGTACATATAGCGACCCACTTATGCCCTCCAGTCTCGATCCCTCCTCTTGCACATTCGCGCTCGCTTGCTCTATACACTATACTACTTGTCAAAACACACGCTGGAGGCTGTACTTACCACACTCTCTTTCTCTCTCTCACTCACTCTCCTTTAAGCTATAAGCGTGTAATTTCGATCGAGAGAGAGAGAGAGGCGGTGCCGCTCTCTCTCTCTCTCTCTCTCGCAGCTACCTCTTTTTATATGCGTGCACCCCCCGCGCTCGGAAGTGGCGGTTCTCGAGTTTCTCGAACGGTCAGTTGTGCTCGCGTCGATTGTAGCTAGCGGCGACGGTATATATATATACTACAGCAACAGCACCTGGTCTAGCCACGGATCGTCTATGTGTAGTGTAGTATATCTTTGATCGAACGTGCAAGGGGGGCAGCAACAGCAGCAGCAGCTCTTTCAGTCGGATAATTATTGCGTTTACGCAGAGGTTGGGGGATCTTAAATGTGTATGTGTGTGTAGGGATCGTTGACGAGGGCGCGCTTTTTCGACTTACGGTCGTCGATGTGTATGGCGGACGGTAAGAATTACTGGGGACAATAGGGGTTCTGCTTTTTTTGGCTCAATGGTACTTGATGATGGAGAAGTTTGGGACCGCGGAATGGACCTTTCGATTTGTTTAATTTATGTATACGTACGCGCTCGTTGAGGTTTCAACTGTGTGTGTATATATAATGCAGTCTCCGAAGAGAAAGAATTTTAAATGTTCAAGGCTACAATTCACCGGAACGAGTAACTTTATATAACAGTGCGTTATAAATGTGTCGATTAATCAAATTTTATTCAATTATTCTTGCAATATACGACACATACAGATCACTACCAGGGAATCTTTACGTAAACGCGTCGGCATAATTGAAAATCACGCGGGAACCTCTTGGATAAGCTCCTATATATATACGTATAGCGCGTTACTTGCACTTTTCGTCCGCGTCGTAGCGCGCAAAAATAACATAGCTGTATATATACACTACTCTCGGAAATCACGAAAGTCCATCTTCCCGATCGCAATCGTACGCGCGCGCTTTCCTTGGTGTATACACGCATACACTACGCACATATATATACAACACAGCGTTAAAGACACGGCCGAGGGAAGAGAGCAAAAGAAAAAAAACCGGCGAAATTGCGGGCTTTCAAAAAGCCGATTGATGCGTGTGTTTAGCCCGCGCGTTTCTCCCAATTATCCAATACACTGCGCGCGAAAGGATGAACCTCATGCGCGCGTCGCTGCTTTCGAATATAGGCCTGCGCTGGAAAATTCGCGCGAACGCGTAACGCACGTAGTGCCGTTATATTTTCGAGCTGCTCGTGTATTATTGCAGTTGTACGCGACGACGACTAATGGCCGAGTTACGTAAAAGAACCGATGCGCGGGTGAGCAATTGAAATCAGGTGAAGTCGGAAGTATATACATGCGCGTGCGCGTATACGCAAAAGCGAGAGTTATATGGTTTTATTGTTATGTAAAAATATAAGAAGGAGGGAGAACTGAGTTTTCGCGGTGCGTTTGAGTTTCAAGTCGACGGAAAATATGGTGTTTATACGGCGCGTGGGAGTATAGTAGTTGGATTTTATAGCGTTGCGTAATTAGATGGGTAATGGCGAGCGTCGAGGTAATTATAATAGCGAATTCCTGATATTTTTAGGTCTAAGCGCGTAGCTGCGTGGTATATATAGTCTAAAAAAATAATCGTATAAAGTTTATATCATCTAGGAACTATTTAATCTCTAGAACGGTTCATAATGTTACTTTAAACGTTACAATTATAAAACTTCTATGCAGTATATAACCCGTAACTTACCCATAAATCACGCACTATAGGTCTGAAATTAGCTTTTAAGAATTCTCAAAGACTTTATTCTGTCAGACACACGCGAATGACACATCTCGTACGCGAAATATCTCGTACGACTATATAGCATCCCGCAAAAACCTCTGGCGCACGGCTATATACTTGCGTTCTCTCTCTCTCTCAACAACTCGCCGCACCGTTCTTACCCCAATCCATCGTATAGCCCCTTTTACGATCCTGCAAAAACTCCCCTCTCTCTCTCGTCTCTCTTGCGCGAGCGCGAAATCAATAAATTACGAAATTAAATAAAAGCAGCCGCGCACGTTCGTGCTACCGCCGACAACTACCACTTTTCCCCTCCCCCTTACGACAGCAACGAAAAACGAGAGCATAGAGCTAAACTCGAACGATCGCGCCGCCGCAGCGCAGCTATATACCGCGCGACCCTGACTGTATTTCGAGAGATGCGCGAAAGCGAAAAGAAAAGAAGAGCCGCGTGCGCGCGCCGGAGAGAAGAAAGGAAGAAACGCCGCGGAAATTTTTTGCCATGTACAAGAGAGAGAAAGAGAGAGAGAGTAAAATACGGAGCGATAAAACGTCGAACGGCCGTAGCAGCATGGTGATCTAAAAATAACGCTCATGCGACGTACGTACGTGCGGGTATGGAGAAAAAGGAAAAAAGGGAGTATATATATATATATATATGTAGGTATACGCATCGACCAGCGATGCCAGCCGGGATTATGCAAGCGCGAGCGTCGAGTTTTATTGCGGCCGCAACAATGTGAGCGAGAGAGGAGAAATGCAGGCGCGTGCAGCCGGTGCTTGCTCAAAAGTTCAATGTATATATATATATGTGTGTGTGTTGTATATGTGCGGTTTGCCTAATTTCTCGCGCTTTTCCTTTTGTGCGCTAGGTTTATACAGGGGAGAATGAAAATGTCGGGATACGGGCTTAGGTTGCTGTGTTGCGTTTGTATGCGTGATTGACAGGAGAAAACGTGATGGTGGAGAGAAAGAGAAAGAGAAAGAGAAAGAATTTTGAAAATCGGATCGCGCGGGATGTTGCGTTGTGTTTTGTTAGCGTGGAGAAATTTGTGAAACATATAGGCGAGATTTGTATTTTGTATACTGAAGCAATCGTCTTGGAAGAGGTTTTTTTTAATAAGTATTAAATGTGTGTAGGAATAAAATGTATGGTTTTTATGGGCTAGAATTGTTGTTTATCATTTCACTCGAAACTCATTCGTGTATTATTTTTTTTTTCGATTACCTATTTTGTTCGTATTGAAATCTGGTAAAATGTACTCTCCCTCTCGGATACACAACACTTTACACTTACCAGAAATTCCAACCGATTTTGTAACAAGTAGTAGTATAGTATCATTCGCTATATCCCCTACCCCAACATAAAAGAAATCTCAACATATCCCATATGCAAATACGCCTAATTCATCGTCTATAACCGCGTGTGTACGAACGAGCACATCGACACGTTCTCAGCCGAACGCGTGCGTAACGTACCGCGTGCAAAAAGTAAAAGTCCGCAACACAAGCTCGCGCTGTCGCTCCACTTCGCCGCGCAAATTTTCCCATCGGCGCGCGATAATAACTCCCACAATTATACATACAGCTGTATACATATATATATATGAGCAAATAAAACAAACTATACGTATCCTATCGCCAAACCACAACGAAGCCGTATATAGTGTGCAAAATCGAAAGGAGACAGCAAATAAAAATGCCACTGTAGTGCGCGCAGATACCACTCATCGTTTTTTCATCGTTCGTCGCTCACGGCGAGATATCGATAGCGAAACTTGGGTCGCAGCACGCCTTCTGTTAGTGTATATACGCAGTTAGTTTTCACTCGCGCGCACTTTTTTTTCTTTCTCTCTTTAGCGCGCGGTGTAAAAGTTTTTGCGAGGTTTCGCGTCCCGCGAGGGAACCGCGTGCCGAGTGCGCAAGCTCGTTATGGGCTGTGGTTTTTTCGGATTGATTATAGGCTGGCGAAAAGTTTTGATGTGTTAATCTTCGGGGGAGTGTACGCAGCAAAGAATTTCGTTTCGTGTCGGTGATATAGGTTTTTTTCAGATGTCTATATATACTTGCGTGGTAATAGTTTCGTTTCGATGAGGATTGAGATATTTTCTTTATTTATCTGTATAGTAGATGGACTACGGGAAAGTTAATTCGAATCTGTCACGGTGTTTCAATAAATCTATATATAATCATAAAATTCCAAAACTTTCCGTTTCAAAATATTTTAACAGATCAATTATATGTAGAGAGTTGCGCAATCGACTTTTATACCCTTTTACTTTCTTCCAAATCCGAAAAAAGCTTTTCCAATTTGCCTCGGTCACGCGCCCGAGTGTTTTAAGCGAGTACGCTAACTGCACGCGAACGGTTCAATACAATAAATGTCTTCTTAAAATAATAACATACACATAGCTGACGAGAATAACATTTAATGACTATACGCACGCGTGAGCAGAAATTTACAAACGAACCTTAAGCTCAATTCCTCCAATCACCATAAGGAGCAAACCGTATTTAGCGCAAAAAATAACGCAAGGCAAGTACGATTTCACGCGATGCGCCCCAGCGACGGGATGTTTCTCCAACCGTTGGGTTCATTACTGCGGCACAGCGCACTTGCGTTTGCAAGTGAAATCCGAGGTATTTATATGGTGGTTCTTATTTGGGAAGCCTTTCGGGACTTTCGAATTCAGTGAATGATACCTACCGAACGCTGTTTTAATGGCCAGCTTCTTTCTCGCTCGCACTCTCACAGACCCGCACGAAAATTTCGATAATTAAACGTTTGAAAGAGAAATTATCGGAATTGAAAGTTCGCGTTATTGCCCGATTCGACGCTGATTCTTTTTTTTCGTCATCTTCTTCTTCTTCTGCCTCTTCGCCGAAATTAACACGAACCGAAATGATAACCATTTTCAGCTACAGGTGCCTTATACCTTCTAAGTTCTCCAGCTAAGTAGGTGAAATGGAAAGTGAGAGATCGCACCTTATCGATTGCTTGTATGTATGTATATTCATGTATACGTATAGAGCGCACGTTTTTAAAAGAGACTACCTTATCTTTTAACAGCTTACACACGTACAGGGAGTGAAATCATAATATTTTTATCACGACATACATATAAGTACACAAGCATTATTGATCAAAACAAAATAATTAAACGCGTCTCAACGATAACCTCAAAATATTTAATTTTTCTTACTCGATAAATATATATATATATAGAACAACGTGCTAAAACACAACTCGCAGTACTTATATCGTACATTGCAAATCGACTTTCTTCGCATCGGATTATAGACTGCAAAACCGGTAGTACATATATAATACACGAACAAACGATATATAGACACGTTCAAAATTCAGTGCTGCTGCTGCGTTGCCACGCCCAGTGAGTCTATAGATCGCAGTGGCTGCAGTGCCCGTATTTCGCATGCGATGGATATTTCGTATACGAGTATATAAAGTACGACGTATACGCGATGGAATACATATATAGAGTATATATACGATTTTTGCATTGACGAAATCGCGCCCGGTCATGTAGACACGTTAAGTAACAAATTTGCATCGGCGGGAATTCGCTATGGGGTCTGTATGCGCGGTTGCGAGATCGACGGGTTATTATTATACGGTTTGGCGTATGTTACAAGTGTTGCGTGAAGAACGTGTACGTATAGGTGTCTGTTGGTCAATTTGATTCTGTGCGTTAATTTGGCAAAGTCCATATATACTTAGATTGGTTGGAAGTTGCCTGGGTATATGTAATTTATGGTGATTACAACTACATTGTAAGGGGCAAAAATGCGTGATTATGCCCAAGATTTTCTGATTTTCAGATAGTCTATCGCCACGTGAATTATCTTTGATATTATGGTAATATATATACACGCTATAGCGAAAAAATTTGAGCTCTGATAATTTCTGTATTTATTACACGTATACATACGTAAAAAAAACTGGAATAAAGTTATATACCTACAACTCATACTATATACACGCATCGTTCCGTTTAAATAACTCAAACACTCGGGCGATCTTTCAATAGCAAACAAATCGCCACACGACGCGCGTTCCAACAACAAGACTATACACAGCGATGAATCCCAATAAGTTCGCGCTACAAATTCCACCCAGTCATCATCCATCACGCAACCGGCCATCTCCTCCTCCTCCTCCTCCTCTTTCTTCCCCCCACCCCCTCGATCAATCACAAAATTGCATCTCTACCCTCTCCTTATATATATCCTCCTATGTCTTTTCTCCTCACCCTCCCCCCCCCCCCCCCCCCCCC
>JAWWEQ010000001.1:8529492-8593015 GCA_035583055.1 Torymus tubicola
TATATATAGACTTTTACAATATCACATATCATTTATGAATTAATCGAAATGAATCGGTCGAATTGCATCATTTCGGTATCAGGCGCTCGTACCCGATAAGGAAGTTTTACAATCTTAAACAACGATATAATGACGGTCATTTTTCAAAATTGTTATTTTATGACTTCTTTCGACAATGCATCATCGAACTGAAAGTGCACAAATTGCACCTTATACGCAGGTAATATGTGCGCAGTTTGGCAAAAGTAAAAGAAAAATCGATTTGTTATTTCCAAAATTGTCCACCTTTAAAATACAACCAATAAAGGGGGAAAAAGAAAAAAAAAGCTCACTAAATTAATCCAAATCGATTAAGCGGGCGAGCACGCGTTTCATTTATCACTTTCGATTTCCGAAAATTCTTTCACCATTCCGCACAAAGATTAATTACACCTCCCCTCTACACACGTAATATACCAAGAGTCAGTCCCTGAAAACAAAGTCACAGAACGAGAGAAAAAAAAGCTTACGCAACGAGGTACCGGCGTTTTTGCCGGTACATATAGCACACCCAACTGGTATACACACATACTCTCCCTTCTTTCTCTCTTTCAATTTCCATTTCACCGCCTTTCCTTTGATTATCACGCGGCTACATATACCCTTTCTCTCTCTCCTAAACGCGGTCTCGTTCTCTCTTCACTATATACGTACATGCTCTCGTTGCATTGTTGTTCGCGTGGATGTCCATCTGGTGTGGGTAGCATATATACATATAGGGCCTATGATACCGCCAGATATTACGCTCGATCTCGCTCGGGTTACGATTGCCGTCGACGTCGCCGTCACTGCTGTGGTGCATGTGGATATATACGAGGGGTGAGAATGCGCCTGCGGGACAGAACCGGAGGAGAGCAAAAAAAGGAGGAGAGGAGACATGGAAAAAAGAACGAGCTCGGCGTGGGGGAGTAACTGTGCGCGAGTGTTCGGAATTATATTTGGATAGCTGCTATAGTTGTGATGTGTGTGTGCGCACTTTTTTATATATGAGTGATCTGTCATCCATCATGGGAATTATGGGTATAGTTTGGACGTTATATTCATTTGATTTTTTGTACGTATTGGTTATTTCGGTACGATCAATCATGATTTATTGCTCCTTTAATTGCCGATAAGTTGATTACTATTATATTCAAATTTTATTCCGATTTGTTTTATTTATTGCTTTTCACGCTTACAGTAACAGAGTTATTGTATTATTGAAACTCGCTAGAGGTATTGTTTAAATTAACATTAGTGAAATCGTGTCTACCATTCATACGTTTCCATTAGTTAGTTTAAAATAGCACTTTTAGATTGTTCGTAGAATCAAGGAACTGTTTGTCCTTTCGGGAAACTTTTACGCTGATAATCAGAAAAATAGAAAGTCTGTCGCACACAACGTGATTCTTGATTGACGTACCTATACGATTTACGTAAAGATGTCGCGAAGCACCTTTCTTATTCAATCTCGTGAAAAGGCGCACTCTTCGTCTCTCTTCGATGAACGCCTGCGACAAAGATAAAACTTTGTCGTCTCGAAGACGTTTTTCTCGAGATAAAATTTTACGTAACGTTATATATCGATTAGGAATAAACTACTGTATTTTGTTGACATAAGAGACGATACAAGGGAAATTATGAAGACTTATAGGAAAATAAAAGTTTGAGCAACATGCGTTAACGAGCTTTCGAAAGCCAATAAGTTTGATCACTTAATAATTATATAGTTTGTAATATAAAGATAATTTGATATGTCTAAAAATGAGCTTACTTTTAAAAAAAATGTTACTTTTATCTTATATACGTTGAACGTTGTAACGGTCATAACAACAAGGTAGCCAATTCATTAGAAACGGAGTTAAATTTGAGTGTATATGCACCGTAAGATAAAGATAAGAAATAACGAGAAAGGCGAATTGGATCACTGCTGACATGAAATTCTGAAGTATTGAGCGTATGCATGACGGATATATGTATGCATAGCTTGCCTACGGTACTTCTGAAATGTAATTCATAACTAAACGTATTCAAACTCCAAGATCAATTTATACCACGTAGCTTCACATATATACAAACACAATGCGGTCATAAAGCAAATTGAAAATTTTCAACCGCACCAATACAATTCAGACGCAAATTAATACTAAATTATATCCCCCCCCCCCCCCTTTCAAAGGGACAGCAGTAGCAGCAGCAGCAGCAGCAGCAAGATCTTATAATTATTTCCCAGTGGCAATACATCGCAAAACGCCACGTATTACCATCTCGCATCAGAGACAGGACAAAATAAAAAGAAGAGCCAAAAGTGCCTGCAGGCGAGGAATTCGCCTCTATATATACGCGCATATCACGAGTCTCTCCCTGCGACCAGCTGACGAAGGGAGTAGCAGTATAGAGCTTATAAAGCCAAGAAGAAAAAGAACCCAGCGGATTAATCAAGCCGGCGGCTCCTCGCGCGCGTGAAGGAAAGAAAAGCAAAAAAAAAAAATAAAGGATCTTGCTCGCGTACACATATATACAGGATACATACATATATAGGATACATCTCTCGGCAAGTATGAGCGCTAGGTGCATTCGCACGTGCGAAATCACAAGGTATATATATACAGTCAGGGCAGAGAGTTGCATTTCGCACGTGCCACGCGCACGTGCGAGCGAGCGAGCGATCGGCTTTATCGTTAATTGCAAGGGCGCGCACGCCACGTGATGTTGTATATCCCGCGGAAGTATGCAGCATAGAGAGAGTTCGTTAAAAAGCCAAGGGAGTGGCGTATATATACGCGGCAGGGGTTTTCTTTTCACCGATGTTTCGAGGGGGTTGATGATGGGCGGAGAGGGGTGCGCATACACGGGCGCGCGAGTATACGCGGGAGATTATAATCGACGGGGAAAATATTTTGCGCGGCGATGATCGGGGCGTTGATCTGAGAATGGCTGAGAGAAAGAGAGTTGTAGATAGGGATCGTTCTGAGAAGGTGAAGGAATGCCGGTACTGCTGCTGCTGCTGCTGATGCTGATGCTACTCGTGCCCTTTGATTTTTTGACGCTGAGGGATGGTTTGGGTATCTTAATTAAGTGTTTTGATAGGGGGGAATGTTGTGATGGCGCAAGATTCGTAGAGTTTGTTGGATGAGAGTATTCGAACAATTTTGTTTCTGTTTAGATCGTTTTTATTATAGGGTTGTGGGATTGTTGTTTTTAATTCTTTTTTTTCTACTGTAGATGTGCGTATATTTAATGCTTTTTAGGCAGCGTATTTATTACTTAAATTCGTCTTATCAATTAAACAATCCTACGAAAAATATTAAAATTTATATATACAATGTTCTAAGAGGTTATATTACTTCCAAAGAAACCCAATATAATAATTGTTACCACGATTCAATAAACCTACTACTCTCTGTAGCTCGAAAGCTTTCGTGGAAATTCGCCTTATAAGAATTGATTTCCAGCATTAGGCAGCATTATGCAACGCTCTTATTCAAAATCAATAAAACTTCACATCTCCATACGCATTCCTCTCGCGCAACACGCACCGTAAAAGAGCAAGAGCAGAAAAAAAAACAACACGCGCTGCAGTCCCGTTAGCATTATAAATTCTAATCGCTGCGAAAACATAAGCCGATACAATCGCGCACTCGATCTCGCACTCTATACATATATATTACGCACACGTCGAAACAAAGCTCCTACACTACTCCTGCTGCTGCTGCTGCTATGCACACAGTCGAGCGGAAAAAAGGAGGCGAGCCGATCGTCCACGGCGATTGATTAATGCTGCCGCTAAATCAATACTCGCGCGCATACACACATAGCGCGATTTTAAATTCAGATCGTCGGAGAGAAGAAAATTTTTCGCTGTTAATTACTTATAGCGAGACCTGCGCGAGTAAGACGTCGTGAGAACGCGAGTAAAGCCGCTTGAAGGTTGAAAAGCGTACAGGTTATATGTCTATTTGTATCGCCGCGTGCTATGCGGAAAATCGTCAAGGAAAGCGATGCGCGTAAGCCGCGTAGTGTGGTGATGTAAGTCGAGCGTATGTATGTAGTATAGTACACATACGTGCGGGGTAGTGCGCTTTTACGGGGGTATTAAGGCGTTAATGCGCCTCGCTGATGCGAAAATATGGTTATGGATCGTATACATATATATACGTATACGTTCAAGTGTATAAGTGTGTACGGGTTGGGAGATAAAGATATTTATTGTTTCTTTTCGCTCGCTAATTTGTAGCCGGTACGCGCGAATGTGTGTGAAATATAGGTGTTTTGTCGGCGGTGATGTGGTCGAATGTTTACTCTCAGATAAGACTGATAGTATATAGTGCTTGCAAGTCATGTGGTGCTGTGGGATTTTCTGGACTTTTTTTACTTTGCAGTTTTTAAAAGACGCTATATTTTCTTAAAACAATATCAGAAAGTGATCAATCAGCTGTGTAATGCGCTTGTAATATCCATTACCGTTGATGATGTGGCCATTTATCGTTGTGCTGTAAGACCAATTCATTTTAAATAAATCTTGGGTAAAGTTATATCTCCATGAAAGAACTTTTTTACATAGTTTTTATATAATAATAATAATAACAACAACAATGGATTCTGTTTGAAAGTCCATTAAAATTGTTTAATACGAATATAAATTCGAAGTGCTAAATAAACACTTTGCAGCAATTGAAAAATATTTTTTTAATTATACATTGGACACAAAGAAAACTACCACAATATAGCCACTTACCACATACACTTCGATCATTTCTCAATACATAATTGAATCTTTTATTTTGACTTCGTGTAAATGCAAAGTCCTCGCATACCTTCCACATACCTCATCTTTCAAAACCACTTAGCACGAAGCCCAGCCGTAAAATCCACAAAACAACATTCTAAACTAACAAATAGCTTGCACTATCTGAAACGAGCATCATCGCACCACACCACATACCATTCATCATCTATCAATAACTCATAAACAAACACACTGACACCTTTACACACACACATATACATCTCATTCTCGACTCTGTGCAACTTCATATATACGATATGTACCTGGCACATAACCTTGAGATAGTCAGCTGCATCGATGGAACCTCATGCGCATATGAAAAAAAAAGAAAATGCCCGGACGGATTATTACAGGCTACATATATATACGAACTACCCATACCACTCACAGTACACTTGCATGCGTGCGCGCTTCCCACGTACGCGCGCATATAAGCGCCGCAATTATCCGGCCCAGATTCCCCGTGCGCATTGTACGTCGCCGCCATCGCCGCGGCACTATGCGAAAGTTACGCACGAATTGCGCAACGATAGCCGCTGCGCCGCCGTAATTAATAGCCGCGCGTTCGCTGCGGAGGAGAGTATATACGCGTATATGTGTGCGCGTACGAGCGTACTCTCTCTCTCTCTCTCTTTCTCTATGCGAAATTAGATGTGCTTGGAAAGGAGAGATGCGTTTTTATTAATATTGCGAGTACGCGTAAGAGTGGAGAGAGATGGTCTGGCGAAGAGGATAGAGATGATGGTGATGTAGGGTTGTAGTACGTGGCGAGGGAGATTAACGGGAAATTGGCGCGACATGCTGGGGCGGTGTATAGCGGAGGAAATAATCGAAAGCGATGATCAGTGCTTTGCGGTAACATAATGGTATGTATTAGGTGAGGGAGGGTTTATTTGTTTGAAGGCAGGTAGGTATACATATAAAACTGTCTGCGTGATCGACTTGCGTTTCAATGAATTATAGTATCGTTTATGTGATAGTTATAATAATTATAATGTCTGATATATATAGTACGTATTTTTCTATAGTTATAATAAATGTGTTATTGGGTTATTATTTATACCCATATAAAAAGTGGATAATTACGTGGAGATTTTAACATATCATTTAACGTATAAAAATCATACACATTTTTAATATTCAGGATGTACAAGAAATAACCATAACTATTTCACAACACACAAATACATCTCTAACAGTTTTTTTGTCCTCTTCACCTCGGCGCCGCGCAACCGTGCACCCATAAAACGCTGTACACAGAAATGGTAACGCTACAGCAAAGACATGCGCACGCGCGTGTCACGTCAAACATCAAAGCCGGGGACGCCCTCGTAAACTTCTTGTGTTAATTCGCGCATTACAGTTACGCACCGAAACATCTATATACCTCCCCGAAAAGCCACGGCGTGTATAATATACACAGAGACTCGAACGTTTAATTACACCGATCTCTTGTTAATTCTGCGACGAGCGTATATACGCGGAATAAATTTACGGTACCCAAAGTATATATACCCGCGCCCAAATCGCGGCGTTCTATACCACCTCTTCGAACTGAAATAAGTACGTATACATACGTAACGTACTCGCGTACATATGTTCGACACTCATGTCTCTGCGTTCGTATACAGTTATAATAGTCTGCGCGCACGGGCGCGAAAATATCGCGCGGAGGCGGTATGTGTATATGTGTTCCTTTGCATCGGGCGTATGGGTCACCCACTCTCGAACACAAGCGTTTTGTCATGGCCGTCGCGTATATGTGACGCGCGACCGCGTGAATGCCGAAAGGAATCCGGGAGAAGGCGAGGAGGATAGCCGAAAAGTGCGTTGGAAGTGTGGAGCAGCGCGAGGTGAACGTCTCGAAAATGGATCGCCATGCGGGTGTGTGTGTGTGTGTATATATATGTAAGTGGAAAAATTGGTGAAGTAATGCCGATTGGGTGAGACACTGCGAAAGAATGTTGAATATTTATACATATGTTTTTTTTTGTTTTTTGGGGATACATACCTTTTTGGGTCGATCAGGAACTGCTTTGTTGGGTATGCAGGTAAAGTTTTCGAATGTGCGATTAAAATAATAATAATAACAATAATAATCGGGAATTCTTCCGATCAAGGTCGTTTGTTCTTAGATTTCAATAACTTTGGTCGACATTGTTGTGTGTAAAAAACTGCAGTGTAAAGTTTACCTTAGTTAGACACGCAGAACTTGAAATAGATATCTTAACAAAGAGATATTGTTTGCCGTCGTTACGTGTGAAATACGTCTGTGCAATCAGACAACGCATGCTTTGTGGTTTTCTTCTAAAATGTCGAGGAGTAACAGAGATTTTTACATTTTTTCCGATAAATTATATAGTAACTTTACTAATGTTTGGTTCCATATATGTCTAATACATTTTTTAGAATTGTTTATGATTTCATAAATAAATATATAGATATTCGATAATTTGTATCTAAAATGGAAATAACTAAAAAAAGAGTATATACAAACTTGTCAGGTTGAAACTTTGAAAAGGCAGTGAAGTTTGGGACTTACCTGAAACATAAAAATAAAATTAATTAGAAATTACTTATGTTCAACAAAAGTTTGAGTGCAACTTATATGATAGTCATCAATCATGAGTTTGAAAGCTTTGACGATGAATTCCTTAGATATTACGTAAGTATAAATCTTTTAAAAATAAAGGTATTTTGTGGTGGATATTTACAAGCTAGTTAGTAGTCATTTTATACTAAGAATGTGAAAGTTGAGATGATTGTTTAGATTTATTTTATGCGAAGGTCAATCATTTGACGAGATTGAGAAAATGCAGAAATTCTACCTGCCAATATCACAACAATCTAGATAGAAAATTTATATCATCTTGATTTTTCAACATCAATAACTATACCTTAAAATTGCTTATATGACTTATGATTATATATATTTACAATATTGTAGCTAAAACATTCATCTCCTTACCAAAGTATCAGAAAAAATCCGTGCAGACGCTGCATCGCGTAACAAAAATCTTAATAAAAAATCGAGTACTTTCAACATATCCAGACGAATTTACAACAAAATCGACGTATCCCATAAACCGACAACTAATTTTTTTTTCACAAACCGACTTTCCTCGTTTGTGCGCGACAAAAGTGTCTCCGCTCTGGCATTCAGACGTCCTGTGCGACACCGTTATAAGAAAGCGATCTCTTTATCTCTTCGTGCTTTGCATTTTCCAAACGACACCAGCTTGAATACAGAGATAGCTAGTTCTTTTTTGCGTGTAAATACGTGGCTCTAGGTGTAAAGAATTTATGTCATTCTTGACTCGCTATAAAAATGTAAGATGTATCTTTTTGCCATTGTTGGTTCTTTTTAATGCAACAGTGTCACCTTGTCGAATGACAGTGAAGGTTAAAGTTGTATTATATAGAATATCATTGTTTACTTAAGAATCGCATATAAAGTTATTTTGTTGTCGTTGTAAAAGTTAGAAAAAAATTTTTTTAAATATTTCCGGTAGTTAAAAAAAAATTTCAGGGAATTGAACAATAATTGAGTGGGAATCGATTTTTGTATAAGTTTATGAATTCAATTATTTAGAAACGTGACAATAAAAAGTTTAAAATGGTTTAACTGTTTCTATAAAAGTGAAAGCTATATTATTCTCAAAACAATGAATAATATTATACGTAAATTAAGTAGCTGGTAGGTTAAACGGAATTACCGTTACTTCCCTGAATATTCACCGGATTTTACGGTAAATTTTCCGGAATATATATCATCAAATCTTTGATGAAATATGTCTCCTCATAACCATGATTTATTTTGGATTAAGTTTATTAATTAGTAATTATTCAACGATAAAGCTTATGTTTAATTCATAATATTTTAGCTACATCGATACTTCTTCTGCTACATATAGGTATAAGAACGGAGAATTGGTGTCTTCAACAACGCACTATTAATAGAATTGTTTTCACAATAATTATCGCATGATCTAAATCCATGAAATTTCTTAACAAGCAAATAATTAATTCGCAAGCATTACCGTAATAATTAATTAAATATTATCAAAACTACACCGTGAAAACAGTTACACCGTAAACGTATGCAGTAATACAACAACAGCGGACTCCCCAGCGATGATAAAATCTTACCTTACTTTTCCAATCTCCCTATGCGATCTGCACAAAACGCAAAAATTCACCGATAGAAAAATAACGAATTAAAACAGTCAAAGCGGGCGAATAGTTGTTAATAATTGTATAGTTATAATCGAGTGAATCGCGCACGCGTAGTATCGTTACGCATAGTTGATCGCGTAGGCGCGAATAAAAAAAAAGTCCCTCTGGTTAATACACGTGTATATGTATATGTAATACGCCCAGGCCGGGATGTAGGTTATAAAAGCTTGAGTTGTATACGTATACGAGGCGCCGAAGAAGTGGGACGACGGGAAAAAGAGAAGGAGAAGGAGGAGGCGACGGTCGGTGACAAATGGGACACCTGAAATCGCCGGAAGACGGCCTTGGACAATGAGACGATTTTTCTCCTCTCTCTCACTTGTGAGTCGCGATCGCGTTGGTTTTCACCGCTAGGCTGATTTACACATTTTTCACTTTACGAGCTGATTCTCTGAAGCTCGATATACGTATACGTACGCCTTTCTTTTTCTAATTGAAGGTTTTGTACGTCGCGTGTGTGTGTGTTTGCTAATGCGAGTAATAAATATTTTAATGGAAAAGCGCGCAGCGGTTGTTTGGCGATGAGGATTTTCCTTTTCCATGCTTGATTTCTACTCGGGTGACATGGAAACTTAATCAATTATGGTGAATGACGAGGTTTCAATGGTTCTCTGCGTATACTGCGTATATAAGTATCAATTACTGTTAATGTGTAATTAATTAATTAAAGAGTCGTTCATCGAAAATTATCAATAATTATGGTGTATCTATTTTTATAATGTTACAGGATGAAAAAGAATCTTTCGAATTTTACTCAGAACGATAAACATACAAATTCGCAAAAATTACCACTGCAAAATTCAAAATACCCAAACACTTTTGAATCTTAAACCAAAGCAGAATATGATTCACAACGCAATTCCCAATTAACTCCGATACACATAGTCATCATTCACCATTTTACAAGATAATTGTTTAAAAATCCATAAAACCCAAGCATATACATCGTCGTCTCTTGCATTCGCGCCACGTGAACCGTTACATAAAGTCACCTAGCTACGACGACGACTCTACACGCCTATAAAAAAGGCCATAACCCTCTCTCTTCTCTCTCGTAAACAAATTTTTCGAATAGCTTTTATAATATACACTGGCATCAAAAACACCGCCACCTTATCCACGCTGCGATTTTCGCTAAAAGCCGTAAGAAAGCCGCTCGCTTGCTCGCTCGCTTGCTTGCTTGTGCACATTGCGTCACGTACATATAAGAGAGATTGTCCGAGGCTACGCCCGCGCGCGCGAGGTGCGTCGTGTCGAGGTCGCGGAGAACGCAAGTTGAGTAGTAGTAGTAGTAGTAGTAGTAGTCCGATGGAAAAAGAGGGAAGCCGTTTTTGTACGGGTTGTAATGAGGTTGAATGGAGTTAGTTAGTTAGCGGTCGATTGATCGATCGAAATTTCTATTTTCGGTCCCATGCATGCGCGCACACGCGTTGTTGTGTTTCTTTTTTCTTTCGTATACCCACAAGGATGCGTGGCGTGATTAATTGTCGTGGGCGATTGTTAAGTAACAGAGGTCGTCGTGTTTTTGGATTGACTTGAGACCGTTCGAAGGTGATAGTGTTACGGTTCACTGTTTTGTCGTATAATAGTCTTGTATTGTGCATCAGCACATCAAAAATCGATTATATTTAAGAGAAAAAAAACAGTTATTTCATATATATTTTTGAATAGCTGTGGGTACAAAATCGAAGATCGCTGGCTGATCGAATTTATTGCTCTCGAGTACGTACAGATAGCAGATAAATATTTTTACTTTCCAGAAGAACTATTTCATAACAATAAAATCTTGGAATTCTCTATTTATAGGTTTATGGTATGTTACACCCCGATAACAAGATCGTTAACGCAAGATTTACAGCTGCGCAATATTACTTCAAAAGCCACGATTATACCTACTCTCTCTCTCTCTCTCTCTCTCGTGCACATACGTTTCTCCATTAAACGTTGCCAATTAACCGCAATACCAATTATTTTCAAACAAATTAAATCAAATATAAAAGCTCGTGTTCCGCATAAAATTATAAAATTCGCGAAAATTACCAACAGATCACTCGATATACAGTATAGCATATATAGCCGATACTTTTGTACTCTCTCCAACTGCGTATACGGCTCTTAAATTACACGCTGTATCAGTGCCTCATTTTCGTATCGTCCGAGTGTGACTGTTAGCGCGTTCGTATCGCACGTGCGCGGAGAGGCGAGCTGTATATATAGATATATGTATACATATAGCCTTCACGCGACGTTGCGCGTCGGTATTCCAGCCGTTATATATATAAACGTGAAACATATTCGCCAGAGCTACATCAGACCAGACTAGCAACAGCAGCAGCAGCAGCAGCAGCCGCGCAGGCGTAATTTTCTTATCTCTGAATAACTGTAAAACTAAAACATATCTTGCGCGCGCTGCAGATACGTGCTATATAGGATAAAAGTTGCGAGAATATAATCCATCCTCTCTCTCTCTGGCAATCGTAGAAACATATTATAACTTCCGCGTACATCGTTCTATATATGTATAATATATTTTTCAAAAATATATCTATATAATATATCTAAATCACCGTTGACAGTGATTCCCCCTCCGTTATATACAAACAGACTGAGAGCGATAAATCCATCCACCGAAAACGCATCTACGCACGCAATATTTTTGAGAAAACGCGTGCACACCGGTACAAATTTTCATCCGGCACGCGATGTTTTGATCATCTGTCTAGCCTATAGCCATTCATCTCGCCTGAATATAAAAGAACCCCCAGAGCGGCAGATGCAATAACTCGTCCATTGATTTTCCTGGGCGTATGTTTCTATAAACTACGGTGTAATAATAATCCGCTCTCTATGATGGCGCGTCCGAGCACAGAGCTTCTCTCTCTCCACCCTATATATGCTTTCCATTGTCGCGTCTTTAGTTTCAACTAATCGTCCGGAATCTATCCACGTGTAGTGCAGCAGAGAATTAGAGAGAATAGAGAGGGAGAGATGATGCGACGCGAGCGTGTATAGTATTGTGCCCGAGTGAAATCCCTTGTATACCCGGTGCGAACGCCCACTTTGCGAATCACGCTAGATTTATCGCGAATAATGGGATGATATGCACGCGCCGTGGATCTCGGTATTCTGCTTCTCGTCGCGGCAAGCGAGCCGAGACTCTCGGGTTTCGAATTGCGTATGGGATTTTTATAAACAGTGGTGCGAGAGATAGTTTTGTTCGAATAATATGTGCGAATTACCATTGTCTTTTTTTTTAATAGATTAGATTTTTTATTGTTCATTTATTATATTAAATTAATGTAATTATAATGGTGTGGTGCAGTTTATAATTTAATATTTTTAATAATTCTTATAATAACTATATACAAACTCGTATCTATAATATTCCAAATAAAGAAATATCGTTTTATTTTCTGATTATTTATATAGTTACAAGTAATATAATATAAATCAAAAGAGAAACATTCATTTATCACACATATTTTTTAATATAAAAAAAATTTTAAAGTATACTTTACAGTATTATACATAAATCATATATATGCTATTTTTAATCTGCTAAAATAATGTAACGTATATATATTAATAAGTTGATGAATTTGTTAATCAGTAAATACGTCAAGATCAATATCAACTTTCGTGCAACAACTTTCGAACAATTTTTCACATCACTAATTGATTGATATATCACTACGTCTCAAACAAAAGACCACCTCTGTACGACCAATATCCTCCCCTCTCTATTCCCCGTTACACAGCACCTCGCTCTCCTCATCTATTTTCCTCGTTCACCTATACCCGTATATATCCCACTCGACCAGATAGAGTTTTTACACGACACGCGCGCATCTGCCGTCGAAGAAACTATACGTATACGATATACGCGTCGTCGTAAACCTTTCCGCGTTAATAACTTTCTCGCGTATACATATACCGATTGAATTGCCCCGTACTGATGATCGCGCACATGCGATATATAGCTATATACCCCATTATAAGGCGATTTGTCAAACTTCCGTTTTACAGCTCTTCATGAGCGCGCGTACGTATACACGCGTGGAAAAGCGGTACACACGCGAGAACAACCGTATATAGTATATATCGTTATTATTGTGTGAGATAAAGCGCGCGTGGATCGCGCGGATGATTGATTTTTCCGCGAAATCGTGCCACAGTCGCGGGATATACGTGGAGTGGAGTGGCTAAGTGATAAAAAGAGACGCGTTCTCACGGTTATAGCCGCGTGGCTAAGCTTATGTAAGGCGGTGGTCGCAGCCAACCGTGGTTTATATATATATAGCAATAAGTTCTGATATAGACACTTTTAATGCTCGCGCGCGCGTGTTTATACACATGTTTATGGTAATGCGGAGATATGCGGCCTGTTCGGTTAAGTAAATCGGTCATTATTTCTATATAATATTTATTTGCTACGTATAAATTATTAAATGTCACGCTTCACGCTGTGCATATATACACGCTCGCGTTATAATATGCTAAAAATTTATGTATTATGAATATTTGCAACGACCTTTATATTCGCAGCTTATATGCGTGTTCTAATAATAACTGATGTGTGTTTGTTATTTCCCGACGTATATACAGGGGATATATTAAAAATGACGTTTAATTGCCCGTGTAAGCCATAGTTTTGATTGCACTGAAATAAGTCAATCATTTTATCTCTCGTAATTGGAAAATGATTTTCATTGAAAACACTGTACTTCTATTAAGTAGATAGCAATCAAGGTGTTACGTGACATAAAAAAAGAAATCCACACCTTGAGAGTTGAAAATCTTTCCAATTCGCTTGATTTTAATTGGCTGTCTTGCGCACCTGATATAGCTATAACGATATATATGTCAGAGGAAAATGACGATTTAGTAGTTTTTCAATTATAAAGCTTACACCTGTAATTCATTACAGTAATCATTTAAATCACATATAAATTTATTTACATAGAGTTATACATTTTCTATTTTTTTTCGTAAACGATAATTATATCCTTCCGTATTTTTTCATATAAAATATAGTAAAATCAATTCCTCCTCCCACCAATGAATGTATGCATCTTTGCAAAAGCGATTCCCTCATTTTAATTTTTCACATCCGCTTTCCCAATCACCAACCGAGTCTCGATTTCCCTAATTTCCTCCTTTCCGCTTCCCTCGTCGCGGTTTTCGCGAGCTACGCGATGTGTATACATATATATAGCATTGCGCGGTTGCGCTCGACAGCTGCAGGAGACGATAAGCCGCGCGCCGACGATTTTATCGACAGGATATATACCACTATACGTCGTCGCGCACTTTCTACTCGTCGTCGTCTTTCTCCGCGACGTCGTTGAGTCTCGACATCCACGTCGTACATCCGAGGATCAAGAGAGAGAGAGAGAGAGAGAGAGAGAGAGAGAGAGAGAGAGAGAGAGAGAGAGAGAGAGAGAGAAACACACATCAACAGTGGGTTGGATATAATGGAAATTGAAGACGACGCGATAGTAAAATAAATGTTACACTGTAAGTTGGATTGTAGCTGTAGGTCAACCATAGACATTGCTTCTACAGTAGTGTAATGCGAAATGTGTGTTTAAGATTATATTGTTTTGGTTTTATGTTTCTTTTTACTAACTTACGTGATGGGCGGTTAGTTTATATTACTGATTTCTTGTTTATTTATTCCTGGTAAGTCTACAAATGAGTGAAATGAACGTGTAATTTTCTTTTTAGACGCAAAACTTAAATAGTATTCAAAAATATTGTAAATTCTAGTTAATTTTACTCAACTTTATGACACTTACTGAGTTGAATAAATAAAAAATACACGATTAAACTAATCAAAAACAAATAAAAATACGAGATATATCTTAAACGATGGTAAATTTATCAGAAACTTATTGAACATGTTCAACAATAAAACTTATTTTAAAATTTACATTTTTTCAAATAATAAGTTAAAAATTTCACTTAACAACCCATTTTTATTCACTAACCAAACAATTAAACGAACATTTCAAACGACGGTATAGCAAACTACGACGATTCCATTAAAACCCAAACCCAATCAATCGACGATCCTGCGAAACCCCGACCAAAACACACCACCTTAAAACCCCGATCGCACACTCGTCGATTACAAAATTCGTCATTGCGAAAACGCATGCTCGCGTGTACGTTCGCCTCACTTACACCTCATCGAGAATCAGCACAAGGCGGTTATGCTCGTTAGAGGTGGACTTTTCCTCCGGGCGCGCTGCTTCGTACAGGATGACCGTCCCTTTATAAGGCGATGTCTTGCCGGTGATTTTTGAGTTATTGATTTCTCTCGAGCACCGAGCGCCAGGGCTATACATACTCCATAGACATGTATGGCTCGCGCGAGGGCGTTGCGAAATACCCGGGAGCGGTATAAGTTAAGTATGTATCGTAAGTGAGATGGCCTTGCGTTCTTGTAATGCGTGGTAAAGTGAGCGTAATGGTGGGTTTTCGGTGATGTGGCTGTACTTATGGTTTCGGTTGTACAGGTGAATTTCAATTGTTCTGGGGGCTTGATGAGAATGTCGAGTATATGGGACATGTTTATCGTTGTGTTTTAAATGTTGATGAGTATTAAGCTGTTTTAACAACTTGGTGTTTACAATCATTTTTCGCATGTCGAAATCATGAGGAGTATTGTTTGGGTTGAATTTACATCGATATTTTATAAATAAAAAAAGCATTTAAGAAGCTATAATGAGGATTTTACAACTACAAATTGTTTTGATAGAAAATTGATCTATTGAATTTAAAAATCAATTAACGATATAGTATTTCATCGGAAGCATAAAGTTCCAATAAAAGCACACTCCGTCGTCGCACTTTCCAAGCAAAACAACTGCAAATCCTCATATCCTACAGTCCGTTCATATATTATATTCATCCGATGTAACGACTTCCATGGATTTTTAAGCCATTAACGTATATAGACGCGCATAAAGATATCGTTGCGAAATTGTTGCGCTCGTGAAATAGCAAATAGCTCCGTAAATAGCCTCGTTACAGATAAATTGTAGAAATATTTGAATGCTCTATTTTTTTTCCAATTCTTTAAGCCTTGATTTATCAGCCGCTTTAAAAGTCCAATCTTCAGAGCATTAACTGAGAGTTTATAAATTTCCAGGCATTTACAACTCAATATATTCTTTTTTTTATTAAATTTATGATCCAATAACATATGTTTTCTTTTAAAAATACTATTAAAAAAATTCAATCCGATTTCTCATTTGTACGTATGCGCATTGTACACTGCAGCAAGTATACAACATACATATACCTTACCGTAAAAGTCGGACCGAAAAGAATTACTCCCGGTTGACAATTATCTCTCACGAATCACGAATTCCAGCCTTTCCAATTCCCCCTAAAATCGCCGTCCACGATCGCAATTACAACGACGCGAAACTCGCGAAAATTGCAGGAAGTATCTACAGACCCACTGCGCGTATACCAGAGTGCGGCGAAAATCGTTAACCGAACAGAGGCCGTAAGTTGCACCGCAGCGACTGCATTGCGTCAGGACTCGCGCGCGCGCGCGTGAACGTGTTAACATGCAGCAGTCGAAGGTGCACACATACATATACTTGGCTACTGCGAGAGAGTTTCCTATCGCTTGGGTATAAGGTGGGCGCGGGTGTATAGCGCACGCAATTGGGTTAGCGGAACGCTGAGCTATTGTCACGGAATGGACTACGACGACGACGACGTGCGACAACGACGACGACGTTTGGCTCTCGTTACTAACCTCGTAAAAAAAATTGCTTTCAAGAGGTTTGGTCTGTTTTTTGTGCTTTTATGAGGTATGGAGGGGGAACGGTGAGTGATATGGGAATTAAGGGTACGGGTATGGTTAGGTTTAGTAGTGATTTTTGTTAGATTTGAGTGTTTTTTTAATTATAGTTATACTCACGATGCTAATGAACTATTCATAATATTATAAGAAATATGGATTATCAAAGGTGCTGTAAATAAAAATTGTATAAGTGTCGATAAATAGAAGTCGTTAGATTTCAGTTTTTTAAATGAAATAGTATAACAACAAAACATTCTATTTAAATTACCAAGCTATTTATCCTATATACTACAAGAACAGACTTTCATATTCCTTATTTGACTCTACTCGCAGATGCACAAGTGTTTTGCATTGTTAAAAGAACCTAACATTCGAGCCATAAAAAAAAGTTCATTTAGATATAGTCCACTACTCCTAACAACCTCACGACTACTGTTTTATTCATTCGAGAGCCTATAAGGTACACTTACCCACCTACCCACTCAGCGCTAAAAGAAGCTAATTTGAAAATTGTCAACCGCCGTTTTCGCAACGCCAAACAGGCTATTGTGTCAACAGGATCACTATGTATATATACACATATATACACACTTCTTGGATACCGTGACAAAGTCTATGGCCGCAACGAAAGTCGGAATTGTTCTCGCTCATGGCAAGGCTGCATAAGTCGGGGACATTGTCGTCGCGGACCGGAATACAACGACCAGCACTTTGGGAGACAGAGAGAGAGAGAAGAAAAAAACGAGGCACTGATTGTTTTCCTAGTACCGCGAGTCGCCTGAGGACGCGCGGTCCGGCTAAGATATCCTTTAGAAAGTTTACGCGGACGAGTTTAAGTACGTTTTCGAGCGTAAACACAGTGTAAACGCCGGGCTGGTTTACTAGCGCGATAAATACCGGGTGATTAGCGATAGAGGGAGGAGGAGGAGGAGAGAGAAAAATGTAGCATCCAAAGATGCTTTGACTGTTTATGGTGAGTTTTAATTTTAATTGCATCGACGTAATTATCGGTTATTTATGGGGCGCACGATGACCATTATTTAACGGCGCGCTCGTGATTTATTGCATGAGTATTGCAGTCGATTCTTGGTATTGCCTATGGGGGTATAAGCATGAATGGAAGCTGGTATTTGTTGTTGTTTCAAAACTTCGGGATGAATTTTTTTAATGATTTCTAAGTATCCAAAGGATAAATTATTAAATAACTTTCATAGTTATTCTATTACTTTAATGATGGTATAAGTAAATTTTTCACTTTCATCTATATACCTTAGATATTTATCGAAAAGTAAAAGTTTAAATCCGATCTAATAATACAATTTTATAATTAAGATACTTCAAATATATACAATTGATACGAAATTGATCTAAAAATAGCTCGTTCACAATTTAAAATTAGCTTTTAGAATTTGATACGTTAAAGAATCAATCATTTATCTACCGAAGCAATGGATCCATTTAACTGCTCGTATCGCACCTTCTCTAATTTATATAGTGCTCAATAACTTTCAGGTACTCTTAACAGACCGCTTAAAAACGAATTAGAGATCACTTGATCTCGCTTCGCGAGGCGATTAATCGAGTTGAAAGGTATAGAGGATAATTGCAGATCGTCGAGCAACGATAGTGGCAGCACTTTCTCGTGCTCGGCGCTGTTTTACTGCGGGATCTATGTACCATCGATCACTGCGGCGTTTCGATCGGTAAGTCAAGAGGTAAGAGGTGGTTTGGAATCTTACCGCTTTATAGCGGAAGCGCCACTACATGGGCTGAGAATATGATGTTCACTCTGGATTTTTTTTCCATTTTTTTCAGTACAAAAGTATGTGGATAGTTATATTGCATAACAAACTTTTTGTAAACATCATATATAAATGTGGTAAATAGTGTTCGCGGGATGCCTTCCTTACCGGCTAGAGATCTATCGATCAATCGATGAATGTCTTCTGTACCGACAGAAAAGTCAGGGGAAAAGCTTGGTGAAAGTCCCGCTAGAGTCGCTAGGGTATGGAACATGAATGAATCATACAACCAGTAGCGAAGTTTGAAACATTATAGGAATGAATCTGGTATACGAGATCCAAGATTTTGTAAAATAAATTTGATTACAATAATTTACTAATATTTTTTTTTCAAATAATCAAATTAGAAAATCACGTTGTGATATGAAAATACAAAATGATTGTATTATAATATGTTTTGATGTATGAATTAAAATTTTTCTTACAAATTTTAAATTTATCAGCGTATAATAATTGAGCTAACAAAATTTGGAACAAATAGTTTGTGTAACAAGTAATCGATGTATGTATCTTATGTATACAAAAAATTGTAATATCAGGTTTGCAAAACTTTGCAAAAGTTTTTATCATGAATGAATATTGTAGAAATTTTTGTTCCATACAATTTCCCGAATTCACAACATTTTTTATCTCGTAGGTAGATAACCTTAAAAACAAAACCAGTTGACGTCCCTAAACCCAATGTAAAAATAAAGTGCGATAAATTTGTCAGCAACACAACTCCAAGCTTACGGTACTTACTCCTATCCGTTCTAGAAAACTCCCCTCGAATCGCGAGCTGAAAACTGCCTATCCTCTACTGGCCGTCTAACGAGAGAAGAACCGGCCGGCCGCACATGTTATCACTACGCGGAGCGACGAAAGCTTTCTTTCCATGCGACCGCATGCACGCGCAGGGAGGACGGATGCGAAAGACCCGTTGACAACGTCGGAGACGAAGAAGAAGAAGAAGAAGAAGATAGGCGACGATAACGGGTCGTCGTCGTCGCGGCAGAGCGACAGAGAAAACAACAGGGAAACGCCTGTTCCCGACGTTGTTGTCAGTCGCGCGGCAATGCCGACAGAGGCGCGCATTGTGCGTTTCCGTTCCGCGTGTGTAACCTGCGTAAGTGTATACATATAGTATATGTAGGTATGTATGCAGTGAGGGGGAGAAGACAAAAGTCCTCCCGTATACGCGTACAAAGGGATCCTTCATTACGGCGAGTTGGCGCTCCGTTCTTCCTTCTTTTTACCTGCGGCTAGAGAGAGAGAGAAAGAGAGAAAGAGATCGATGGCAAAAATCGAAGCGTCGCGTCTCTATTGAGTGCGTGTGCGGTGATAGCCGTGACGAGGAGATCAATGGGACGTGAAAGGGTGAAAGATGCGCGGGAACCTTTTTTTTTCGTTGTTTTCTAAAAGTTTTTTTTTTCATTCTTTGATGCGGACTAAAGAATAGATGTGTGACTTTGAAAAGAACGAAACTGGGATTGCCCAGGTCGCATTGATTCGCATGGAAGATGGTACACTGAGATAGTCGGAATGAATGAATGAGCTGTGTATGCGGTTCTAACGGAATTTTTGCCGAAGGATATGTCAAAGTAGACACGTGCACGTCAATGAGGGATCAAAGTGCTCTGACAAGGTTGTATGCGAAATTTTATGAATGATATTAAAAATCTGCTAAGTTGGGAGATGAAAGAAAAGTGGACATACGTAATGGGACAGGAAGTGGAATATTTGGTTGATTAATTATTCATAGTGGCAGGTGACCGCGGACGAATTTGCACGGTGGGTGAATGTCTCTGGCAAATGGAATTCGCGAGTGTAAAAACTGGAATTTTATGGATAGCATATTGACGTAACACCGAGGAGTCATTTATCATAATTTTCGCTGCGGAAGTTTTTAAATTTGCGTAGTCAAAGGATGTTGCCTGATTTATGAGATCGAATTAATTTAACAAGGTATTTTTTTATCTTTAACTTACTTTTATCGTTCATGATAATATATGGTGGTATAAATTGAATATTTGATAATAGATTTTCACTATTGAAATATATAAAATAATAAGTTTACTAGGAATTTAATAAAACTATTGTGAAATAATTAAAAATATTCACAGAAATATTTATTATATAAGTATATCTTATATTATGCATGCAGATCAAAATAAAAACAAAAATTCTCAGCTGGAGATATAAAAGGAAAGAGGTAACTCACCATCGACGTAAAGTAGAACTTCTCGAACTCTCGTTCATGTATCCTCGCAGCTGTCAGATTGTTGGCCGAATGCTGCCCGTGCTTCACAAGAATTTCCTCGCCTTTTTTGCACAGCCAGGATAGGACCTGTAAGACAAAAAAAAAGATATTTAATCACAATATTTGTCTGCATAAGTAATTGGAAAGGTTTCATCAACTATATTGAAATAACTATTTATACATTAACCCTTATATTACAATAATTTCATATAATATTATTACATAAGAACGCCAACTTTAAATTCAAGAAATATAATGATTACACTTCAACTTAAAAGTATTAGAGTCAATAAAAAAAAAAGAATTCAATTTGTAGCAAAAACCTTGATAACACAATTACGGCTTTTGCGAAATCTAATTACACGTTAGTCGGATAAACGTTATATACGTACGCGATAGTGCGTAATAAACTGTAGCCCCGCGAATTGATTAAAAAATTTCTATACTGTTTCGCTTAATGAAAGTGCTGTCAAGCCTTGAGATTTGCGAATTCGCCAACGTGCTAATCCCTTAAGTGAACGTTTCCGTCTGTAATTACACGTGAAAGTGTATATCCGTGTGCGTGAGCACGCGCGCAAGCTATACTCTATACGTATACATATATATATATAGCGTTAGCGTAGTATAAGATGTGTGTTATGTCTTCATATAGGATTCTATAATGTTTCGTTGCCAGTTGTGCGTTTAGAAAGGAATAAAAGATTACATTTGACACATTCTGAAGATAGTTGTAAAAGAGATGATTTATTTTAAAGTAAAAGATAATATATTTGAAAGAAAAAGTCAATCTATCATGTATGTTATTTAAACGTGAACTCCTTTCTCCTATTTTTACCTTTTGTTGTGTATTTTTTTCCATAAAAAAATGTACTTCATATTTTAAACAACACAATAATTACTCTGTTGTAAATGTACTTTTAATTTCAAATTAACATCTCAATTTGATCGTGCACGCTAATTACTTGACATTCGGCAACGGTGACAGTTAAATTTATTCAAGTTGTAATTACAAATTCGGACACTTTTACACGAATGTACATGACGAAACGTCTTGCAATTACATTTTTATTTTACATTCTGCCCGTCATTAGTAATTACCCTAGTGCCAAAAGTATAATTCATTACTCGAAAAATCAGAAAAATATCTCTGTCAGTTATAATAATTAAACACACAGAAACATTCCATAGCATAAGTATAACATATTAGCGCAACAAAAGCAACTCAGCGACCGTAAAATTCCTCGCAGCCGCGAGCAAGTACACGTAAAAATATATATGTAAGTATATAGGTACACGACTTAACGATAGTGAATCTCCAGCGAATCAGTCAAGTTGGCCAGCTGGGTGGACACCTTCGCGTCAATGATCGATAGCGCATGCGCGCCTCTCCCACAACGGTCAGTAATTAAGGCCGTGGATCACCGCGGAGTCGCTTAAAATGCGTTCAGGTAGGTCGTCGCGACGATGATCATCGTTTTAAGGCCTCGTCATACGCGGAGAGAAACGCGTCAGTATGTGCGCGTTTATATTGAGACGTCGAACACGTTAAAGTGACATTAAAGACCGATGAAAATGAAAACGAAATTTCGGTCGAAATCTACATTTTCAGCGGAAAAAGCGAGATTGGTATATATATACCACTTTCACGGGATTTTCATTTTCGGTAGGATAATTTTTATAGGGACTTTCTCTCTTGAAAATCCTTGGAAGAAAAAATGTAAATTCGGGTGCGCGCGCGCGATTGTGCTTAGGTTTTTTTATATACGCGCGCGTACGTCTGCGTTTAATAAGGTGATAAAATTTCAGGAGGGCCGCGACTTTTATTTTCTCGTTCGTATATGTATTTTCGGGCGTATATGTATACTTTAAACAGGTTCGGAATTTTTCGAATGTCTTAATTTTAAGCCGACGTTTATACTTCAGCACTTTCGTTTTAATGCCATGGAAAATAAAACAAACGCCGGGCGGCGATCCGCGTTTCGTCGATCATTTCTTAAACCTCGTGCGCCGCGCTTATTAAAAGGTGAGAACGAAGAGTTCGGCGTGCATTATACTGATAATAAACCCACACGTGAAAAAAACATATCAACGTCTCGATGATTCTTTTACCTTACCCAACGCCCATTTTTTTTGGTAATAAAAAGAAAAACGATGAACTTTCACACTCGTCCCATAGCAAAAGCAGCGACATATACGTACTTTCGTAAACGCGATGATCCACTTTGATATTCAATCGATCGAAAACTCTTCAAACGACCGCAGCGTGTCGCGCATCTCCCGTGATGTCCTACTACTTCTACTATATGCAGATAAGTCTAGCGATCAGGCGGATGACAAATCGCGCGAGTCTCGCACAACTGTGACCCTTTTGCACGGCCATCAGACTCTCTTTCGACCGATTAATCTTTTATTATGCCCGATCTGCGAAAGAGGGACGTGGGACGCACGCGCGCACGGATTTGGCTTCTAAGAATACAGAATGGATGCCTGTACCCTGAGTCACGCGCGCACGCGAGTGTGGATTAATAAGCTTTAATGGGCATTCAGGTGTCGTGTTTCTTAATAACGATTATTCATAAATAAGCCGAAGCGTTTTTTTTCCTTTTAGTTTTCGCGAGCTGTAGAGTATTAGAAATTGTTACGCGCGGTGTCTCTGCTGCGCGAGCTGCGTTGCATGCTCAGCTATTGTAAGTCAGCTTTTACCGAGGAATAGAAAACCAGTGGGGGGACGTGAGTTGTGGTGACGGTTTGTTAAAGTCGGCAATTTAGTCGATTATGAATTTCGAATTGTAGAAAAGATGAAATGCGATTTGGCACGATTGTCTCCTGTATAGTGTTTGTGGTAATGAAATTAATGGCTGCGGTTAGGATGGTTGTAAGTATACCTTGAATGTTGAGAAGAAAATGAAATTGGAACGAGTGTATATAGAAGTATATATATAGTGACATAAAAACTCCAATTAATATTCAAAACATGTGTACGTAAGGCCTGGCATAAGAGGTAAGATAATCTATAAGTAAATAACATGTAAATTCAAGTAATAGCACTTCCAATTTCCGAATAATAATAAGTATATATAAACGAAGCTTTCGCAAAAACCGTCGCGTGTAAAAACCCTCTCACCCGACATTTTTCTCGTCACCAACAACGCACCCATAAATCAGTCGAGGCCTGCCTATACAAGGCCTCTCTCCTCCCTCAAAAAAAGAAAATTCAAAAATTTACAACCTCGCGAGCATATATATATATATACAAATATGCAACGCGACTCAACATTCATGCCTATTCGCACCAGCGACCACCGACGACGACGTTGCCAACGTCTCAATAAACAATACCAGCAACCCCTTCAACCACAAAAAAGACTCCTGTACCAAATCGTTCAGCCAACAAGAAACTCAAGTGTACACACATACAGATATATATATGTATATATGTAAACGCATACACAGGTAAGAATTAAGCGACATAAGCCATACGCGGCGGTCAGAAATAACAGAGCATGCGGTTAAAAGTCATCATCCCTCTGCACGTATATATACGCGAGCACACGCGAAACGTCAAGTGTAACGAGGATGCGCGCGAGCGCTCGCCTAATTAGATCGCGCCGGCTGCGATTAATCATCCGACAGGTTGAGCGCGTATTCTCCGTGCGGGAAGAGGAAAAGAAAAAAAAACAAGAGAAGAAAGAGGGAGGTATAGGACGAATATAATTAACGGCGAGCGAGTGCCGTGCGGAAAAAGACTGCGTGCAAGAGCGAGGGCGAGTATATATGTGTGTATGTGTGCAGTGGCGCTCTGAAAAATGAGCGCAGAGAGGAGCGAAATAGGAAGGTGGAACACGTCGAGGAGAAGAAGAAGAAGAAGAGAGCAAAAAGGAGAGAGGAACGAAAGCGAGTGAGCGCCTCTTCGTTCGCGGAACGGGGGAGGAGAGAGAGAGAGGATCGTTTAAGAGGCTCTCGGTTTCGTTTTCTTCCTTCTTATATACTCTCCTCGTCGAGCCTGCCGCTGTTACTGCTGCTCCTGCTGCCGCTGTTGCTGCTTTGTGAGGTCGGCTCGCGTGGGATGGGATTGTGGGTATTCTTATTTTGATACGGATATATATAGAGGGCAGAGAGAAAAGAGGTGATTTAAGCGAGATGAAGGTTAAGTGGGATTATGTAAGTTTCAATGCTACGTTTGGATTGATTGTTTTTGAGAGAGGGAGAGAGGGGAGATAAAGGAGGATTGCGCTTGCTTGGTTGTGGGTTTCAGTTTTAATTCGAGTTCGAGATTCGTCTTATTTCGGGGTATTATTATCGTTTATGATTTTCGATCTGTGTACATATACTTATGAAAAGGTTGTATATATAGTCATTTTGTATAATTAAATTTAATAAATTTGCTTGAAAAATCATAATTGCAAGATCAAAGGCGTTCCAATTAAAAGTTTCATATACGGTTATAAAAGTTATCACGGCCTGCGCGGACGTTAAGAAGGTTTATATAGGCGCAAGAAATTCGTATCATTCCGCGCGATGCACAAAAAAAATACACAGATTACACTATCGTTTATTGGGCAATTAGCTTTTAAACTTTGTATCGAAGTGATAATGAAAAACTGTATGTCTGAAGTATCGCGCGTGTATGTTATACAGTTATGTACGTATATATGTATTTATATAGCAACTCGTTTTACTCCTGACTCCGGACGAAGGGTTAATAATACGTCATAAAGGTTGAGAAAAAAAGAAATTTTGAAACTCATAAGCAATAACAATTTTTTTCGAAAAACTGACCTCCTTGCATTTGGAGAAAGTTGATAATTGAGAATGTACTTCAGATTTATGTAATGCATCGGTACGTCTATTATAAAGTGATTAAACTTTCATTGTATTTCCATACACACTGATTGCATCGTTATATGAGCGTTTGTGCAAATCAAACTTTTGATGTATCAAGATTTTTTATCGCAAAGTCATACATATAGTTATAAGAATTTAATAGTTTATCATTTACATAAGATTATTGGGAAGAAGTAATATGAAACGAATTTCACGTATAAATTTATAATAATCAATGTGCAGAAAAATTACCTGCATTATTTCCTCTGAAACACTATATAAATTTATTATTTTATTGATGCGATAGAAATGTTTAGCATATACATAGATTTATCAGTCCAATTATCAATCACAAACACCTCTTCTTAAAAAAAAAATCTCAGAATATATGCATTCGTTAGTCGAACTAACAACTCTCCTCATTATTACCATATATACATACACATCCGTACACATCCTCACGTATATACGCAACACCTCATAAACCATCTGATCGATCGTAAGTGTGTATATCCACAAAATCCACCTAAACAAACGTAAACTTTCAACAACTAGGTATATAACCGTGTCCATATACAATAACTGTCCAAGCCGCATCAAACACTCCTCCTTTCCATCATCGCGCAGACAAATGAAAAAAAAACACGGAGGGCGTGAGAACGAGAGTCTCTCGAGAGGGAAACGCTTTTAAATATCTATATATCCATATATAATATACACACAGACACACGAGAGCGTCTCCTCAGCCGGCGGCGTTCGATTTATAAGCAAAGCGCGCGGGTTATTCGGGTCACTGGGCCGAGAGAGTATAAGTAAGAATCGCCGAGAGAGTATAAACTGCAGCTCGCCGGAGGCCGCCGCAGCAGCAGAGGCACGTGCGAAACAGCGCGCGGCAAGTGACGCAGCGAGTGGATTGTAACACGCCCGCGCCTCCGGATTCATTTGTCGTCGCGAGTATAGTGAGAAAATGTCTGTGTATGTGAGTGTATGGATGATAACTCGAAGTCTGGGGCGAATTTTTGAGACTAGAATGCTACTTCGTGCGGGCGATGGCGATGATGAAAGTGAGGTTGTGGAAAATTCGAACTGAGTGAGGTGTATATGTGTGTGTGTATGTATATATGTTTGCGTAAGGTGCTCGTGATGTGGATGTATAGGGAATTCGAGGAAACTGGAGAAGGTGCGAGATGTATGTATATTATATATGGAAATTATAACTTAATCAGTAGTGGAGATGAATTTTAATAAGTGTTTATATGTATACACGCGGAGAAAACTGGCTTTACAAATCGTAAGGACGGTTAATTTGACCGTATACTCTTTCTCCACGCAGAAGGCTTTAATCTTCTTTATAGGCTGTATTTTTTACGCTAAGAAAGTTATATTTCTATAATGAGGAAAATTCGGTTGCTAATGCGACGCGATCGTTAAATATGATGGATATGCCTATAATGGTATAGGAAAATTAAATTGTACATATAGAATGTTATAACAACGAGGTATGTAATTTTTCTACAAACCGGCAACCTATACGATAAAATTACACGCATCCATATAGTTACCCTTGAAATAACACCCGTGACAAGTGAGCACTAAACCTACAGGGAGTAGTATACATAGAGAAATATATAGGAAGCGAGGCACGCATCTCAGGCGTGTGTATATATATACACGCTATATAAAAAGGGCGAGCCGACGAAATTATCAGTCTGTGGTAACCAGGAAACAAAGCCTGTGCGCATGATGCGTACCTACTACCCATTTATATACAGGTGGTAAAACGCGCATCGGAATCCGGCCTCCGCGTAAATTCACACGATGCGACTCCTCTATATATATATATACGCGTCGATGTATTTTCAATAGTGCCAACTTTACGGCGCTTTAACCGCGGTGCGCACACACCATGCGTATATAGGTACGCTTCGTTTCCTACTTTCAGCACCGCGCGCGCTCTGCGCGCTTTTTCACTGTCCATGTTAGCGCACGTATGTGTGTATATATATTTACGTGTATATAAGCGCGGGAGAGAGATAAAGAAAGAGCGAGTGTTTAATGGGGGAAATTGCGGGGTACGACCGATAATGAAGAAGAAAGTTTTACGGCGTTCCTCCTATATATATATATATATATATACATACGTGTTTGGGTTGCTGTATATAGAGTCTACCTCGAGACTTCTTTTCTTCTCTTCGTTATATGCGCGAGCGTCTTTTTTATCGCGCGACCGCGAAGGTTTGTCGAGTGCTCGTACACATACACACACACACACACGGGTTTTATGAAGTTCTCCGTGTATATGTGTATGTACGGAGCGTGAGAGGAGAAGCGCAGCGTGAGGCTGATGTGTATAAGAGAGGAGAGATATGTTTCTGTATAGAGGGAACGACTACGACGACGACGACGATGATGATGATGATGATGGTGATCGTCGTTCGATATTTATAAATTGAAGTGTTGGCGTAAGGTGGAAATTTTTGTTTGGTTAGAAAGTGCTTTGGGGAAGCGTGGACGTAATGAGCGTGTATTAACCACTCGGATGGAATTCTCGTAAATTGTCAAATGACTTCCTTATTTTTGAAAATTTCTTTATACATCGACACACGCGCGTACACATTTGCATTTGATTGATTATCAATTGCATAAAATTTTATATCGTTCGTGGTATATAAATTCAGTTTTTTTTCGTTACGGCCGCAATTCCTCATTCCAGACTCCAAAACAGTCGACCGTTTAACTCATTACGTATATATATACTATTAATCCAGCGTTTTTCCCATAATTTCATTAAATACAAAAAAAGGAACCCCCGTTAATCACGCATATCCCAACGTTCGATACATTAATATCATTGTCGAATAAGCCGCTTCCACAGTTTCGACAAAACAAACGACGTTCGTATTTCTTTCGTTCTCTTCGAACGCGTGAGATTTATCACCACGGCGCAGTGCGCAAGAAGCGTGAAAGCAGATCACAAAAAGCGCGAGCGTCCCGCCGAAAGTGCTTATTAGCGCGGCGAGAGGTTTGTTTTGATATTCCCGAAAAAGTCCGCAGGTAAAAGTGCATTTTAATTCGGATATGTGCGCGGCAACTGAGTTTAATGATCCCGCGGGGGCATCAAACTCTCTTTCTGTCTCTCTATATACACATACACACACACGATACTTTTTAAGCCGTACGGTCCCAGTGCTGCTGGGTTCCGTGTACATACAAATGACCTCCCATTAAAGCGTATAAGCGTGCGATTAAAAAAAGAAGGTATAGTAGCTTCGCACAAGAAAGAGCCACACGATCGTCATTTCTCATTTTCGAGAGAGCTCGCGAGCGTCGACAAGGTCGAGGGGATATATATATATAATATACGCGCATGCCCAAATAAAGCTTTAATCAAGCCAATCAAACATCCATGACCGTTGCGCGCTGACGCTGCCCCGTGATTTCACTTGTACCTCGCGTGTACAGACAAAAATTCGAAACGCGATGTGAAGGTGGTGGTAGAGGATGAGAAAGAGAGAGAAAGAGAGGAACGATTTTAATACGGCACGTGAGAGAAATTCGCCTTTTATTGATTCCTTTCTCGATGAGCGCGCGCGCGCGGCGGTAGCGGCTGTCCTTCGGCGAGTAGCGGAACTCGGTGGTGTAAGGTCATGTGTGTAGGTGAGTAGATGGATGGATTGACGAGGGGTTTTAGAGGAAAATTGCCGTGAAAGTTATACAGCGGTTTTGTTACGTATGGGAAATAACAAAAATATTGGCATAATTGTGCGTGCGTTGTGTACTTCAGGGAGCTTGGTGATGAATACAGTGTACGTGATAAATATTGTAAAAGAAGCAGCATTGTATATACATGCTAAAAGTCACGCAGTTCTAATTAACGTCTTATAATACGTATCATACGTATCAATTAAAATTGTGAGTGGAATTGCGACAAAATTTATATAATCTTTTTTACATAGAAAATCAATTTCCTGGTAAACAGAGCTATACTTGTAAAGTGATACCACGAGGGTATATACTTACAGCGTCACAGATCCTGGAGTCAATCGACCCATTATAGGCATTTAGATCGAGAGCATATCCCTGATTTAAAAAATTGACCTCGTTATGGAATGAGAAAGTCAAGAAGATGCTCTCTTGAAACTTGTTAGATTCAAAAAAGCAGTATATCAGAGTTGTAGATACGATCATACTACCTCTGCGATCAATGTTGCTTTATACGAGAGGAGAGATGCTTTCAATACGCAATTATTTTCAACCTTATACCGAACAATTAGTCGTATAGCGAACTTTCATTAATAAGTATGCTATATATGAAATATCGACTGTTTCTACTGACTGGAAATAATTGTTCGGCTTAGAAAGCGCTAGAAACTAAAGAAAAAAGTTGCATCATACCGGTTACTTTATACTTCGTCAGTATACATTATACAGAAAATTGAGTAAAAAAAAGTTAATCTCTTTGACACACACGCACACTTTAACAAAAACCTGCAAAAATCATAATAACATATACAAGTTTATGCGGTAAAGAAATCTGGGCAGAAAGATACTACGAGAACCAGAAGAACTTCACACACACATACACAGTACTTTTCGGGACCCAAAATGAATGGGTTACTTTTGAACCTACTGGAACCGTTTAACCTTGCACTTGCAATTTAATATCGGCCGTCCCAGTTTCATAAAACGCGGGCAGTCACAGGGGCATCTTGCGAACGCGGAAGATGGAAGATGAAGACAAGGTGAATTTCGAAGTTCGCTTCGGGACGACTATGGGTTTCATCTCGTGATCGACGCTCCCCGGGGGTCTTTCCTCTCCTTTACTTACTCTTACTCCCATTTATTAAGGTTAATATGACGTTACAGTCCTGGGCAAAAGTATATTAGTTTGAAGATTTGGGATAATATATCTTTAAATTATTTTTTTCAAATAAAATTTTAACCTATTTATGCACTTAACTTAATGTTATATATTTATAGATCTTTCTGTTAAAGCCAAATGGATTAAAGTATTTTAAAGAATCACATATTAATAAAATGAAAAATATAATATTTTACTTATTACAAGACTTTGTATAACATACAGTATCGACTGTCAAACTTTGTATTATAAATCAACGAAAATAATGTGCAGATTTCCAAAAAAAGAATTCGTCAAAAATAAAAGCCTTCCATTCCCAAACTATTAATAAACATTATTTAACAACGATTGTACTTAAACATGTGTGAGATATTTAAAAATAATAACAACGAATATACGCACAAATATATATAATTACAAAATACAGTACCGTTTTTCTTGAAAAGTAACCATTACCCCGCGCACACACACATACACAATATATATAAACTTCTTTAACGTGAAAATTATATGCATATGTCTGCAAACTCGCACACGATACCGAAATAATTACCCCTCAAGACATACCTCAGGATATCTTAATGCAGGGTCAAAAAGGTCAATAATATCTCTCCTCTCTCACCACTTTTGTCATGGACTGTCCACCACACGCGAGAATTGGGATACTATACGATGTCTCTCTCCTCTTTCCGTTTGAAAAATTGCCCACGCGGAAAAAGAAGGGCCGCCGCGAGTCCTTAAAAGTGTACTTAAATATCGCTTTGGTTATATGTGTACACGATGCCCGCAGGCGTGCAATCGCCCAGTATATTTATCTTGTACGAGCGATTTGCTCTGTCGTTATTTGTCCGCGTGAGATGAGATACTTTTTACACGTACGCGCGTACAAGTGTGACTTATGTGCTTAGCGGATCTTTTTATCATTGCGTCGCGTGGTGTTTCGGTAGGTTATGAATGGGCTGAGTGAATGATTGTGACCGCGTTACGATTTGGTGAGTTGAGAGTACGAGTGGTGACGGTTCATTAAGAGTGACATATGGGAAATGTTTGTGAAATGTAAAATTTTATTTGTACCGTCATTTCATTAAGAAAAAAGTTACGCATGTATAATATTAAAATTATACAGCAAATATATAAATATACTACCATTGAATTAGATAGAAATCGATAACAATGATAACACAATGACGCACTTGGAAGTTCATTTAAGATTTTATGCGAGTGTATTCGTGTAGTATTTACGTTCAATAAAAAATGAAATTAAGTGTTCAATACTTAAATAAAATGTTTGCATGATTTATGCGAGCAATTGTGTTGACCATTTGCTGTACAGACCCCATGAGAGACAATAAACTGTAATGCAATTGCTTTGAAATTCGTAAACAAAAGGCGTATAACGCAGATCGAAGTTACGAAAATTACAGCCAACGAAACTATCTACGCTAGTCTGATAAAAATCGAGCAAACAATTGAAGTACACATGCCACAGTACGTATACATATATATATATATGTGTGTGTATGTATGTGTTTTATACACACACGTCGGCACGTTGGCTGCACGCGCGCTCTAGTTGCAAAACTTCAAACCTATAAAAAACTAATTTACAACAATGATATACGTACCCATAAAAATGCCCTGTGCTGTACTTTTCGTCGAATAGACATAGGAGGTTGGGTAAAAAAAAAGGCCAACTAAACTGTGGGAAGAAAGCCGCGAGTATACATAGAGAGAGAGAGAGAGAGAAGGAAGAAAGAAAGAAAGAAATGCAAAGCGAGCACGACGAGGTGCTCTCGCCGCCTCGTGTAGCGACAGAGAAAAATCAATTCTTATCCGCGTGTGCACGAGCTCTGTGTGTGTGTATATATTGCATCAGGGCGTCGGCCGTTTAAACAATTTGAACCCTATATGTACACTTGAGAGAGAGAGAGAGAGAGAGAGAGAGAGTAATGCGCCAACGCGCGTGCGGTTAAAGGGTTCGCGCGTATATAAAGGCAAGCAAAGACTTCCTCTCGTTCGTCATAAATCTCAGTGAAGGATAGGCCGTTAATTTGCGATAAAATAGCTTTTCGCTCTTTCTTTCCTCTCACTGACTCTTTCCTTTCCGCGTCACGCAATCCGTGCGGCGACGCGAGCCCATTTATTTTTCTCGGAAAATTCTATCGAGCAGCCGTAGTTGAGCGCTAATTAAGAAATTGAAGTAATTGCCACGAGAGTGTGTGTGCAGTTGAAATCAACGAGAGCGAAATGAAATTATTCATTATAAGTGCATGCAGTTATATACCGTGATTCGTGGAATCTTGGTCGTACGATTCGCGATGACGGTGTGGATGATTAATTTCGATTGTCTTATATGTAGTATTAATATGAAAAATGATTTACATTATATACTTTAGAGATTGGCGTGGTTGATTTGAAGAGAATGAAATTTCAATAAAATCATGTGGTTTATCATTATAAAACTTTAAAGACATTCGTGGGTTAAACAATTGACTATAGTAAACACTGAGCAACGATTATTATTCGAGGTTTACAATCGTGTATAATATACAAGCACTTTATTAGGTTATGAATCAAAATTCGATTTCGACAGAATAGACTTATTTTGTTACACCACACCCACGAAAATAAAATACGAAACTTTTGAATTTCGTCACCTATTACGACAAAGATATTCGATATATGAAAAATTTAAACACGACAAATACATACCATAATCGTTTTATCAGTCCGAAAAAAAAATTCCTCGCTCAGATTTCCAAAACAATGCAAACTATCTAATACCGATCACTCACATAACGTCTGTAAAAATAAGCCTTCTCCCCTTCCCCCACATAAACACAAAGGACCTTTGCGTAAGAATGCCGGGCATTTTGCGCGCGGGGGTCAGTTCACACGCTCGAACTTACAGCTGAGTATATATATATGTGTATGTATATATACTCACGACGCGTAGGCGTGAATTCACGCCAATGCTACAGACGAGGGAACACTGCGACGTGGTGAGTTGTCAGGGGACGAATTTCAGGTCACTGGTTGCTGACGGCTGGCTCTCTTATCGGCTGACCGATTTTTGTTCTCGGTAAGGTGGACGAATTCGCCGAGAGGTCATCTTAACAAAGTGCAAGGCCGATAACGCGCGGTCTTGAGTAATGTGGTTGGTCGTAAAAAAGAGAGAGAAAGAAAAAATCGTCTGTCGACGACTTTTTGTGCTGATAAGGTTTTTGCTGCTAGGTAATTAAGATAAATGTGGGGAATTAATCAAGAATACGGTGGTCGTGCAGTTGCTAACCGATTACAGCAATCTTCAAAGTTTGAAATTCGAAATACTTCACTTTTTTGTTCTCAAGCTGTTTGGTATACACAGTATTGTTGAGAAATACGTCGCTTGTTATTTTTGATAAAAGATAGAGGAATGGTAAAATGAATTCGATAACTGTCCGAAAGCTAATAAATTTGTCGGATAAAATTAAAATTTTTTTTATCAAACTCCTTTGTCAATTTCTTTAATACAAGACTATACGACCATAAACTAGGTCTTCTCATCTTCACTCTTACGATGTATCATCAATCAAAAAATACAAAAACCTAAAGGCTCGAAAATTCATCGGCGATCCCTTCGCCCGAAACCGCCACGCGAAAAACACCAATAACATATACCCCCGTCTCAAGAAAAATGACACTCTAAATCATTCACCATCCCATTCCTTCGTCTCCATCTCACAAATGCTATATCGAAAGAAGCCGCGCGATTGACCAACCACCTTCGTAAAATTCTCTCTCTCTCTCGCACGCGCACACTATATACTACACAGAGCAATTAACCGCACAGGGTATTGAATTTCGCGGACCGGCAAAAAGTAGTATGCGGAACCGTAAAGGTTAATGCACGCGCCAAGAGAATAATCGTAGGCATTGCAGTCTTCTCACGTTAGGGCGAAAAAGCTGGGTATAATGAGGGTGCGCTCGCTTGCTGCACTTCTAATAAGAAGATGTACACACGCGGCGTCGTATTTTACGAGGTCGTCACACTCTACCGTATAGAAGCGGCGCGTGTGTCTTGTTTTCCACGCCTCGTATAACGCGTGTGTGTATATATATATATATGTGCGCCGTGCTCGCGCGTAGAGCTGTGAGCCGAAGTCGTTAAACGGGCAAGTGTCATAAGAAGCGGGGACAAGAGCGCCAGTATCAATATAGTGCGGAATGCCAATATTGAATTGGATTCCCGTAATTAAATATATATATATATATATTGGTTGTCGGTGTTGCTTCGTGTTATATTGTGGATATTTATTTGTTTTTTTTTTTTTAAGAAATTATATGTAAATATAATACAAGATAGAAATGTGTAATTAGAATGTTTATGTGTGAGTATATGTAATCAAGAGTTACATCGGTTTAGGAACTACATTGTTGAACATAAATAAATATAAAAGATTTGTTTGACTGAGTACGGGTATATTTATAACATGATCTTCGGAGAGTAACAACTTTCGCTGAACCCAATCTACTTATAACCCTTGGTATGTAATTTCGCGAAGAAGCATGATTTCCGAAAGTAGTTTATCACCTAAAAAAAGTATTTAAAAAAAGAAAAACAGCGCAAGCAATATTAACGTTCCTTTCATTTCACGCGCATCGATCGCATCTTTGTAGCGCGCACTCCCTATACAATTTAATTATTACCCAAAAAACATTCAATTATTACAAGCGCCATAAAACATTGATATACGGCGTTAATAAAGAAATAAACTTCGTTTCCAACTTCCAACAATACATTAACCGCGATTATACGTATTAATCGACACCGACGTGTCTCGAAAGTCTTTAACGAGTTTTGAATTTCCCTTCAGCAGCGCAATTGCGCGAGCAATAAAAAAAGGATGAAATGCGTGGAAGATTTACCGAAGCCGCGCGCGAACGGATCGATCGATAAGAACGTGTATGTGTATGTGATACACGGAAACGATCCACTTTTCCGCAGTGGCAACAGCGACGGCGGCGGCGGTTCGGTCCTCTGATCTCGGGAAAGCAATAAAGACATTTCTTGCGCGCGGCAATTGCTTCGCGGAAGGTCAATGCTTTATCTTCGATTTTTTTCTCTCTTTCTCTCTGTTTCTCGCGCGCCCGCGCGCATGTGCATATCCGACTGAGTGAGTTTTTTCCAGCTTTTCGAAAGGCGAGTTTCTATAGGTTTCGCGTCGTTTTCGATGCGGATTTAATTAAGGATAAAAGACGCGACGGCATTGAAGTATTAATTTTACAGATAATTAAGATGATCGTGTCGTGTGACGAAAGATGTATGGGTTTTTGAATTTTCGAAGTTATTTTATTGACGCGTTTCACGAGATATATAACAGTGTTATTATTTCGCGTTCTCAGAAATATTCTAATTATCACCATTATAATATACGGATAGGTCATGTAATTAATCCAATTATAAAATTGAATAAACATTTACTTTCATTTGTATTATAGTTCTGAGAAATATGAATTCCGTTTGTTTGTCATTTATAGCAATGAAAGTTGGAAAAAAGGAGTTCATAATCTTTCTATTATACTGATCTTCAAATTTGAAAAAGTAGGACACGAATAAAATACCTACAATTCCCACAATGTCTCATCCAAAATGCTAAACAAATCAACCTCATTTACAAAAGAAAGCCGAAAATCAGATCAAGCGCTAGATTTTCTTAAAACTCTCCACTCCCATCATCGCCATCTCACCTTATCCTATTTTTTTGCCCCAACTACAACATCTCCCACTCCCTTCGCCTATGCGCTCCTGTACACACTTACCATAGGCCCTACTCGAGATAACGATTATTGCCGCAATAAAGATGCGTACTCTCCTCTAAAAACACACGCACATCTTTTCTCTCGCCGATAAAGCAATTTCGAGCGAAACCGTCCTGATGATACGTTTTCGAAAACGCTTTTCTTCAGATACAACCGCGTGTCTTACCGTTTGATTTAGCACGTGAATCGTTTGGGTGCCGGTTTAATTGAATGTTTTGATAGCCGAGTAGGT
Source organism: Torymus tubicola (assembly GCA_035583055.1). NCBI lineage: Eukaryota > Metazoa > Arthropoda > Insecta > Hymenoptera > Torymidae > Torymus > Torymus tubicola. The sequence goes on from JAWWEQ010000001.1 coordinate 8,566,121, forward strand.
TATAGATGGTTAGGGCAAGGGATTAGCGAATTAGGGCTATCACTCGATACTTTGTAATTTCAGGGCGCGTGTTGGTGGTCCCGCTAATTGATATCGATGGAGAGTTAATAAGCAGGAAGAGGTGTCTTTAATTGTACCTCGTGGAGATAAATGCAGGCTCGCGAGCTCCGTACATATATATACACGCTGAATTCATTGTTATTAAAAGTTTCACTTTCAAGTTAAAAGTAACGATTTCCAAGAATGTTTTCAGGAACAAAAAGAATGTAATTGAAGGGTTGTTAGTATTATTCGCAGAATTGCAATTACAACTGTAACAATACTAATTGTGCGAAAACAGAAGTGATTACTTTCTGACAAAGTAATAAATTTACCAAGGTTTGTTTACGTCGAATATATGTATAAACAAAATTCATTTGTAATGCTAATTCGTTCTTAAATGTATAGTATTTTAATTTATAGCACCATTAAATAGCATGCGTGCGTCAGCACTGTACACCCATCGACTAAATTATCCAATACAAATTTCTGTAACCTCTATATACAAAAAAGGCAAAATAACAAAACAGGACTCGTATCAACAGTTACGCGCACGCGGGCACGTGAAAAGTGAGACATTTGAAAACCGCGCACTACTCGCGACTACCGAAAGTTCGGCAGTTCGTATATATACCAACTGTATATTTCAGCATATCTCGCGTGGGAATTGATCTCTAATTGGTCGCTAAACGGCAGGGGCTCAGCCTAGTTGCTAAAAGCAAAAGCTTGTAGGCGAGTGCTTAATACCGCCTTGCGCGTATATATTCGAGGGGAAAAGGCTAAGTTGGCTGATATGGTATATATACGTATGAGAAGGAAATACGTATATATGTATGCATTTATGTATATAGCTCGAAGAGAGACCGGGCAAATATTTGCCGAGTGTCTAATGCCATTTTTTGCGGGACGATGGTATAGGTAGTGATGGCAGCGGACGTTTGTGTGCATGTGTGTAGGGGGTACAGACGTTAAAATGCGTCGGTCAATAGAATTGAAGCACGTGCTGTAAAGTCGCGAAGGGAAAATTGTATTCGTTGATATATGTAAGGACGTTTTTTGTTGGGCAAATCCGAATTAGGACTTGAATGTTGGTATTGATATTGATGAATATTTAATGATACTTGTATTGGTTGTATTAATATTAATTAATTGAAAGTTCATGTTTTTTAAAAAGAATATTAATCGCAATGAATAAAATAATTTGTAGTTAAACAAAATTACTCAGTTTGCTATATACCATACAAAAATCATGTTTGTTTAATATTATTATGGGAAAAGAAAAGAATAGAAAGTCTGTCGTCGACAGTTACTTATTAGGAAGCACGTTAGATGATGAGCACGTTTATCCATTTTTATTAAACGGCCCAGGTTAAACAGCTGTTCGCCGACGAACGAGTCTTTTGAAAGGATGGGCGTTCTTACATAACGCAAACTACCGAGTAGCTACGTTGTGCATCGATGATTATATAGTCGCCTTATAATCCGATCAATCATACAGACGCGTTGGAAGAAAGTTTTTTTTTTCTTGGTTTTCTGACTAATTTTCATTGATAAAGTGATTAATACTCTAGTTCGGTTAAAAATTTCTCACTTTCCACTTCTTCCGATACCCCGACAGGCGTTAATAAATGATTGAAATTGAATCGTGCTATGGTTATAATAGGATTCCGATTTTGTAATGATAACTGAACATTAAAAGATATAAATTCGAATGCTTAATATCGAAAAGTTATTTTATATATTAATCAAAAATTTTTCGATTGCTTCGGTTGACTAATTTTATATCACCTGAAAATGAATGTAACGAAAGAAAAATTTTACTTTCTTTTAACCACCACGCGTCTGTTGTCACGATCGCCCGGCTACTTTAATAAAAACGCTTGAAACGTTGAAATTAAAAATTCCGAATCTTTTATTTTTCAGAGAGAAAGTGATGAAAGATAAGAATTAAAGATGATACAGCGTTCATAAAATGCATTTTTTAATGACTTTCCGCATTTTCTTTATTAACCTAGTAAAAATAACTTCCTGAATCATCCTCGCGCGTGTACCAGCGTCACACGTCGCATTTCATCGCAATCGTATCATCAACTATTTTTTTTTTAATTAACTAACAAATTTCGTATACACACGAAATCAACGAAATTAATTATAAACTCGCGCGCTCGCGATTGTTCGACTGTTCGTTATACTTTCACGCGACACGACCTTCTTCCACTGTACCCACGCACGATCACGACTACCTATAAATAATAAAGATCACCAATTTGCACCGTATTATCACCGAACATCTCAAGCTCTGCAAAAATCTCCGCCTTTCCGAGCGAATAAAAATGGCCAATTTACACACCGTACGTTCTTACACAGCATCTCTCTCTTACATATACGCGTATACGCGCGCGCGCTAATGAAATTGTCCGAGCGACAATTATCTCTCTCTCTCTTTCTCTCTCGCTTGCCGACGTATATATACACACGTTGAGTCTCTTTTCATCGCGAGGCTCTGTGCAGTTTATCGGGCGACGTTGTGTATATACACACTTCCACTTTCGTGGAAGCCGCTTATCGCGGCAGTAAATTCCATAAGGAGTCCCGGGGTGCGAACGGGGCCCCTTGAACGCATGCCTACGTTAGTACACGACGTTTTCGTGTATGTATACCTGTGGACGTGTATATACGCGAGATTATCCGGTCTAATTTTAACGAGGAGTGAGAATGCTGAGGAGGGAGGGAGGAGTAGAACAGGCGGTAATATTGTAATGTAATGTACTCACTCGGGCCGGTGTTATCGGTTGAAAGGTCTTCTTCCTTTTTTTGGGAGGAGAAAAAGAGGGGAGTTTCTGCGGTTGCTAATTTATATACACGTGAGGCGAAGACAATGTTATTTTGTCGGAGATATTTTTAGACGATGGGGGGAAGGTTGTCTTGTACCAATTGAAAATTTCTTTCTTTTTTGTTAGTATTTACTACAAGGTGTTTACCTTTTATAGGTTGTCTGTAAAACAATGTTTTAATACATAGTATATTGATATTGACTGAGGGTAAATAAAAGTATAACTTATTAATTATAAAAGGAAACTGCAAAGTAAGTTTTTATTGTTTTAATATTCAAGCCATTCCCTCTATTTGAATTTTAATCGCAAATCGAATAACAAAGTTTATCTTTGATATTTTTTAATTTAGTAAAATTAAGATAATTATCTTTTCCATACACTATGTCCATAAGTACCATAGTCATCGTCAGAATAACCATAACGATCCTCCTGGCTATTCAAGTTAGAGGAAATTATCCATGTTTATTGACCTATTTTCCTTGGTTTAGCGATGTTAATAAGAACATCAAGAGGAAGTTAATGCCCACCGTATATTTGCAAATACAAAACATTCAATTTCCCGAGACCATTCTGCGAGACAACCTTTTACAAACTCTTTTTACGAGCGCGGCGCAAGAGTATACCTCTATTATCCTCTTATTCGCCATGGGCATTCGCATATTTCCGCGAACTTTTCTACTCCCATACAAAAGCGCGCCAACACTTTACTACAACGCGACCTACACTAAAGATCCAAGTGAACGAGCGCCTCATACAAAAAAAAATTAAACTCAAACAAGTGTGCTATGCATATACGCGCGATTTTAAATTCACTCGGCTGGCCCGTATATTAAAACCCAAACGCGGCCACTTAATTTTCGAGGTGGGGTGCGCGCGTGCGTATATATATATATATATAAGTATACGGCAATTTTCAGGGAACGCAAGACGCACGAGATAAGCCGTGTGCGCCCGGATAAGATAAATTCAGCGGAGCTCGCTCGCGTAATGAGAAAGGGAGGGTGAGATTCACACACTTCTTCGTAGGTGGGTGGAAAAGAGAGAGAGAGAGAGAGAGAGAGAGAGAGAGAGAAAAATACGAGCGGTGCGGAAGGAAGATTATGAGCGACTTTGTGTACTTTAGTGGCGATAGTGCGTAAAGTAATTTTCAGAATGGGGGGGATTAGATGAGAAGGTATAGTGTTGTTTGTGGATAAAGGAGGCTTTCTTGAATTTTGTTTATGGTGCGTGCACGGTTTGCATGGTGTATATTCTCGTGAAGGTTTTATGAAAATCGAAAAAGGAAATGCAGCTGGTGTTTTAATAGGTCTGTATGTACAAGTGAAATATCTAGTATATACTTTTCATAAATGGGGACTTAAAGATTAGAATGTGTATTTAAGGATAAATATTTAATTATAGCAAATATAGAATGTGAAGCTCGTATCAGAAAAAAGATCATTGTGATAAATGGATGATTTTGAATGGCTTAAATGTTTCACTTTGCTCTTTTTTTCCGGCAATTAATTAAATTAAAAATTCTTCGTTAATTTCGAACGCTGTGATAAATATATATACATATATACGAGTAATTTTTTAATTGGACCAAGGAACTCATTTTTTCCGCATGAGAATCTTCGCCGTGTGCGCAGGTGCAACGTTATAAATAGCGTGCTAAGAAAATAACACAAATTCTTATAACCTAACGGTACATCCTTTACAGAATTCTCACAGGGATTCTTATATGCCTTATAGTTATATGTCTTGAATGTACACAGTAGATTCTTATATCAAGAGGTGTGTTTTCATTTATGAATTTTGCTAATTTCATGTACAAATAAACCTGAAGCTACATACTGTGCAAATACAAATTTATTTAAAGAATAAAATCATTTCTTCTACTATGCATATAGGTGTACAACCTATATGCAATTTTGTTTTTCGTAATTTTTCGTGTGTTGTTAATGTTTTCATCACTTATCGGTACTTTGTAAAAGAAAAAAATGAAAAATATAATTACATCCGTATAAACACGAGAAGCAGATTAAAAACAAAAGAAGGCCGCAAATTTTATTTTTCAGCGAATTACTCACCTACATATATAATCAACAACAACATTCCCTTAAGAAATTCTCATCCCCTCTATAGCCTACAAGTCGCGCAGCGGCAGCATCAACCCTATATACGCCGACATATAAGCTGCGTAGGTGCGCGCGCTCTCGTTACGCGATCAAAGGAGACGATATGCCCGTTTTCCCGGCAGCAGCAGCAGCAACAGCAGCGGCGCACACGCAGATGCGCGGAATCTCGCTCGCCACACTCTTCTGCCCTGCGCTTTTGCGCTCGTTTGGCATTCCGGAAAAATGCCGGAAAACGAAGCCGCTCGCGCACATGGAGGATTTGCAAGTATAATCACGAAGGAGGCATGAGGCGCGTTGGTGCGGCATAGGAAGACGGAAATTGGAAGACGATGGGACGAGGATAAGTCCGCAGAGGCGTGAGAGATTACGCTGCTGCTGCTGCTGCCGCTGAGCAAAGAGGCGCGAATATACGTTTTCCGTGTTTCCGTGGAATGAGAGGCGCCGCCGCTGTATACGAAGGATGTATATGTATATATATACGTATAGGTACCCGATCGATCTTGTATAGGAGAGATGCACGCGCGTATATGTGTGTGTGTGTGTGTGTAAGCTAGCAAGAGCAAGCAGCGATTTGACTAATTAACCGTACGCCAGCAGCTGGGATTTGCATATTGGTTATTTTTCCGAGGTTCTAAGTTGTTGTGTTTGCGTAGAAAGAGAGAGAGAGAGAGGCGGTGCTGTTTGCTGTGGCTTCTGAGGATTAAAGGTAAATCGATTAAAAAGGGTGGAGGAGGGAGGCGAAGAAAACGGTTTGTTCGCAGCGCGCAATCGGTCCGAGAGATTCGAGCTATTTGTTTAGTGGAATGCGAAGTAATTGGACGAGGGAGTGTATATATAGTGGGAAAGATTTTATTGTTATTTCGATTACGTTTATATTAATTCTCGTTGACAACTGTTATATATACATATACACCAATATTAATCAATGTATAATACACGCGGTATGTCCGGACGAATTTAATAAAAATCCATAAATTTCATGCAAACAAGCCCGATAATTCACCTTGGCCGTATAACCCATCGAATTCCCATCCCAAGATAAATCTTCGCTTACCATGTTAATATTATACGGAAAAGAAAAAAAAAGTTGTTGCTGCTGTACAGTAATGCATATTGTACATATCTCTCGGAAGCGCACACGGTTACCTGCCTGTCTGCCTGCCCACATAACGCTGCTACTACTCCTGCTTCTGCTGCTGCTGTTATCCGCGCGTGCGCGCATTCATAAATACAAAAGCAGCGTAATGACGTCTCTTATAACCACACCGGTATAACGTTTCCTCGTAACACCCCCTTCGTATATAGCCTCCCGTTAACGCTTGTACCGCTACGTGTAGTATACCCGACGTGTTCAGCACCTCTCGTCGTCGTCGTCGTCGTTTATTAAAACGACAAATTCGTCGGCACCCATTGCGACCCGCATATATATATATATATATATATATATATACACATTCCTCGCATAAATAAATACATCGCGCGCGGGCGGAGGCCATCATAAGGAGGGCCGTGAATTATAGCGACGACGCCCATATGTATATATATGTATATACCCATATAGCAGAAGAGACTTTAAATCATGAGTGGCCGTGTATTTTTCTTATACCCAGACGTATTATATGTCCACCTGTGTGTATGTGTGTAAAAAGTATGCGTGATGCTCCGCTTCCTTTTTTTTTTCTTCGCGCCCGATTTTTCAGCCCAGTGAGGACTTAATTATGCGTTTAACGTGAGATGATTCACGCGCATATTGGAGAGGGAGGAGGAAGGTGTGTAATAACGCGGATCGCACGGTATATATATATATATATACAACCGTTACGCGCGGTGTTTATGGATGGCTTTCTTTTTAACGGATTATTTGATGCCGATTGGCAAGCGATGCGGGATCTCTCCCTGCTACTTTAATCGTTCATATAGCCCCCTTCGTGTTGCCGATTGACGGGAAATTATTAAATTTATACTTTACGACCCGCGTCGTGCTCTCGGTTAATTTAAATTGTCGTGCGGGTCTTTGTATAATGTGACCAGGATAAGGTATAGTTCTGCTCTGTTTATCATTTTATACATTATTATGTATCCGTTGTGGAATTTTTAAAATGGAGCGAAACCGAATTTACGCTTTCATTAAACGCCGAAAGTGCCAAAAGTTAAAAAAAAATTCGCACATATTTCTTATTTTCGGTTACGTAGATATATAATATTTAATTTTAACGAACAGCCTCGTCATCTTTTTTACGATCTCTCGTGTGCGCGGGTAAAAAGCTGCGAACTGTCACTTTAATTTAACACGCGGTATAATAAGCACAATTCCAACGGTCTGATATAATTCGGTCGCAAAAGTGCGCGCAAGCGCAATGAGCTCGCAGACGTGTACAAGATAACCTCTATCAAACTTCACGCAGCTTCAATTAAAAGCTTATCGCGAACTTGGCGAACGATAATTTCGAATATGACGAAAACTCACGTCCAAGAGGCTTGTGAAAATCCAGAGACAGGCTTGCAACGCAATCAGAAAACAGCATCCCATTAAAATTCTTCCTCCCTCCGTTAAAAGTAAAAGCTGATGTCGTTACATGGATCTCGAAGTATATCGCATTTTTCTTGTTCAATTTATTATTAAATATATCTCATTAGCTGCACTTTTTATATATTATTTTTTGTACATATAACACACATTCACGTTTATATATATATGTATTTCTACACGACGATATATACATATACTTTGATCAAGCACTTCAGCACTTAATAAACACCCATACACATGCGCGCACGAACCACCTTCACCTTCGAAAACTCTCACTCAGCAGCTCGACAGCAGCAATACAGCCTACTATCCACGACGACAAAACAGCACCGACTAACCGATCTCTGAGCTCTCGCGAGCGGCGGTCCCAAGCATGCTGCGCTCGCGCGCGCGCATGCGCACCGGACCACACGCGTGTATATATATTATACCTGCTCTCTTGTGGCTATATATGCGGCTGCTTCTCAAGTGGGCGGACGTATCGAGTGTTGCCAAAAGAACGCTAGACTATAACGAGAGATGAGAGCGGGATGCGACCACTCGAGGATCGGCTGTCCTTTCCCTCTCGTTCGCGCGTATATCTGTTTCGCGTTTGTTTTGCAGGGAGGATAGAATTGAACGAGGCAAAGCTTATGGAGATGCGCTTTTTTTCTTTTCCATTATAGTGGTTTGGCTGAATATTTCCGGGAACAGTTTACGTCGGAGCTTGTGTGTGTGATATTATTGTAACTTTAAACTTCTGTAATTAGTAGGTGGAGAGTTATTTACATTTCATTAAGGAAGAATATTTGGGTATCATGTGAAGCTGCGAATTAGTGAAATCTATAAAATTGATAATTGTATATGTAAGTATATGTATATCAGCGTAAAATTGTAATAACCTATTTTAGTGTACCACTTATGAGAACCCCAATCTATCGAAACAACTCTATATCGTTTCGACGAAAGCAAGGTAGTAATAGTAGATGATACTAGGACTAGGTCAGACATAGTACACCATGTATGTTACAATAACTCCGAGAGTTAACCCAGCACAATATTATCCCGCGCGCCTCGTTCACACATCGACTCTACAACTATTTGGCAGGTCATCGTCCTTTAATCAAACGACGTATATCCTCCACCTACTCCTCTCGTCTACAAACATCCTCGACCGAAAACAAATAACGATTAAAACTAGAATAGGTCGATAGCGTTAATTCTGACTTTCCCTGCGCGTGCAACTCATCAATCATAATAATATTCATGCGTACGCATGCGTTAATGAATTCAAAAAGGTCAACCGACGTGCGGTCACTCGACACACCGGGCCCTTATTAGCGCATTCGAGCGTTCTTCGTCTCGTCTTTCGTTTTGTATATATACCTTGTGGATATATATATGTATATAAGCGCACTTACGCGAGCGTGCAAGCGTATGTAAGTATACTTGCTGCATGCGCGCGCGCTTTACTTTTTCTTTCAACCGCAGCGCGCGAGTCACTTTCTTTCTCCTTCTTCTCTTGCACGCCTCTCCTCGCCCTTTCCTCGTCCTCCTTATATACGTGATCGTACGTATATACTCTCACCTTTTGTCTCCTTCGTTTTTTTCTGTCGTTATTTCGTCTTCCCTTTCTTATGGATATTTTGCCGGTTTGTATATGTATAAAATATTTTAATTTCGACAGATGTTTGGGATTTATTGATTTTTAGGCTGTAGCTACACATTATCGATGTTTAAAAGTGTATGTTAGTTTGAGAAAAAATTCTAACAATCTATCCGTATATTTATCTTACTAACGTTATTTTTTTTATTAATAATATTTTAAAATCAAACGGTTATAAATTCCCCTAACAAACATTCCAAATTAAAACGTGAACCTCATACTAAAATATGACCACAATAAAACGTTATAAAACGTTCAATTTCTTTTTCACTTCCGGGAACCCGAATTAGCGCTCGCTCGGAGATTAACAAAACGGCGAAGAAGGTCTGCCGCAAAAGAGGATGCGCAGCGATTTCTAATGCGGCTCAACCATATAGAAAACCAATATTGAGCCGCACAAAGAAATGTGTTTCAAGATATCCGGTAATGGTACACCCGATCGCACACGCCGGCGGTCCTTATCTGTTTCACCACGTGTGGCCCCGATCCGCTCGCGCGACGTGTCCACGTTCATAATACGCGTATTTCAAGTGCCACGACGACGACGACGGGACATCCGATAGGGGCCCTATACCCTCGCGCAACCGATACGATTTCTGCGCGAAATGATACTATTTTTATACGCGAGAGTGGCTTGAATGCTAAGAATAATGGAAAAACAGCTGAGTCAATCGGTTCGATTGTCATTGAAAACAGGGCAAGATTTATTAGAGATCTCTGCGAGAATGAGAGAGAAAAGAAAAAGAAATGGTATACGGCTCGTTTGAAAAGAATCATTATATTGTTGTACAATGTATATGATAAAAGTCATTATATACATACGCGGTTCTTTTTATAATTTGCCAACCTAAAAAAAAAACATCCATACAATGCCGATCGATGAATCATTCAAATATATATATATATATATGCCGCGCATTCCATTTTTTCGCAACTCGCCCTCTTTCTATTCATCGGACAATACATTCCGATAAACAAATCACATTGTTAAGATCGCGTGCCTCTCTATCGCTTCACCGGAACTCTCGGTTTCGCGTGACGACGACGACGACGCCCTCCCGGGGGGGCAACCGGAGCGCACGCGCGTATAGTGCGCAGCCTCCGGGGGATTAGAATTACGCGAGCGCGTGAAACGAGGTCGAGCAGCCGCGCAATTATTGTGTAACGAATTACTTAATGAGCGATTCGCCAGGTATATGTATTGGCTGAGCTGACGAATCGTTTATACGAGTAGTTTCTTTTCTTTTTTGTTAGAAAGCGGAAGTAAGGTGCGGAGAGAAATTTTTTTTTCAACGACGTCGTTCTAATGAATCTATTTTTAGATCGGTTCAAGGTCGGACATCGAATTAATTTCGGGTTTTTTGCAATTGTGTGAGTATAAATTTTTTTTTTATAAGAGGCGTGGGAAGGTGAGATGAATTATTGGTTGTAGGGAATTTTGAAAATTAGAAAGTACTGGTGTCGTTATAGTTGTAATAATGTTGAAGCCTCGATGATTAAAAAGTAATTTACCGCTATTTTCTGAGAAATTTTAAAAGGTAATTAATTAATTTTGAATACCTAGGTAAGTGTGGCTGCATACCTTTAAAGTGCAAAAATTGAATTTCACCAATAAAATTTTTAACAGCTAATTAATCACTCTGTTGGCACTTATTGCACAGTATTTATGCACTTTATCACAGTTAATTGACAGCCATAAAAGTGTTGGTAGCGTTTACGGCAATATTGTTTTCGATAAATGCTGCACTGTATAAGTCAAAAAACACTTTAATGTCATGTACTTTGTTGTTCAATGGTTGTATTATGTAGGTCTAGAATTGTTATGTTCCATGAATATATTATTAAAAAAAACCATTTTTTTTTAAATAATTGACACAATAACAATTGCAGTAATTGTCGTTATTTTTTAATCTTCCAAGAATTCAATTAATGAATATTTGTTACTTATACAGGATGTGAATCCGGCAAAAATAATTTTATTGCTTCAAAAACAAGATAATTATTTAAGCAGATCGTAATCAGACGATTATGCAAAGAAAATAGACGTATTTTTTTTATTTCTGAACTATAATCATTATTCATAACAGAATAATAATTTGACATGTTTTTAGACACGTTGTATTGGTAAAATTATGTATTTATCGGACCGACAGTTGGCAAATTTCAAGGTTATCGTGTCAATGAAAGTACTTTTAAATTTGGATTTCAAGGAATAATTACAAATGACTCATGCCGTTTAATCTCTTCCGGAACTTATATATACCTCTAACTGTAAATTTAATTTAAAAATTTCAAAAATCAGTGAAAAAAATCATTCTATATATACACTAGACAAGGCATTGACATTTAATATTATCTTGTCATACAGTGCACTGACAATTCATATTCACTTGAAGAACACTTCTAACCTACAAGAAAACCAAGTAATTCACAATTACCACTCCTACGTTTAACAACACTAGACCACACAAAACAACCAAAAACAACCAACGTCCAAAACAAAAAAAAACTTCACCTACACCACAGAGTTCATCATCTCTTTCACTACTCTTCCTCCTCCTCTTCGTCACAAAAATCACGTCCTTCACTTAAAAACGCAAAAAAAAAAACAATCACCTCTCCGCACCGTCGAAAACTATCCTTTTCTTTCTTTCTCAGGTACAAACAAACGCGAGTGAGAGCGAGCGTGCGGATGCTGCAGCAATACAGCGCGGCAGCGAGTCACTGATCCGACGGATCTGATCTCGGCTCGAGGCTCACCTTTACTGGCGCTCGCGAGAGCGGCGGCTCGGTTCTGGCGGAGCGCGCGCGCGCGCACGGCGCCCCTACTACTACTACTACTACTACTACTACCATTTAAAAGACGAGCGCGCGCGCGAGAAGGAGAGATAGGAGTCGCAAGAGTGAGAGAAAGAGCGCGTGTATATAGTATGTATAGACACACCGACGTGAACGCACATATATATACAGATACATCACCGGTTTCTCGCACTCGCAACCGCTAGCGGTTAACTACCGGCAGGATCAACGTGCGCAGCGGCAGTGTTGGCTTGTTGCCGCGTGATGCGAGGATGCGTTTTGTTGCGAGAGAGAGAGAGTGAGGTGCTAAGGTTGCTGATTCCAGATAAGATTGGGTTAATTTTAGAGGAGAGGGTTGAGGAGCGAAGGGTTCGCTTGGAGATGCTGGGAATTGAGGAGGGAGTCTTTGTTGTGGGGAACTTTGGGTTAGGTTTGATTGGCAGGGGTGTTGGGTAATTTACGGATTGGACAAATAAAATGAGAGGCATGATTTTTTTACGAAATTAAAGATACATAGTTCTTTTTTTACTTTGCTTAATTTTCATAATGTGCGAGTAATGTTAATTGTTCTTTTTAAAGTAAGGTCAATGTCAACCAATCCCTACACTTATTCTCAGTCGTCTTATCTTATTATACCTCATGACTCAACTAAACTTGTAAAAAAAACATTGTAGAAATAAAAAAAGAAAGTTTTCACGTTCCATCTGTAAAACCCCAAAGCCCTAGAGTATAAACCATCAAAAACTTCCCATAACTCATAAACACTTTACACCTCGTCTAAAAGCCCAGCGTAAAAGGGGCCACGTAGTCTGGAGAGGAAGGAAAAGGGAACCACTTTGCTTGTATATACGCGTGTGCGTATGTGTATATCTTATCCCCCCCCCCCCCTTAGTCTTGGTGGACTTTCGGAATATAAACGCACGCATCGCGTCGAAAGGAGAACGTCACTTGCTGCCGCCGCTGTTGCTGCTACTGCTGCCGTTGCCTCGAAGACGAAAGTGCACGCGCGCCTTTTTTGTTCCGGCGCGGCCGAATTTCGACGCGCGCGTGTGTGACGAGACGATGCGCGCACAAGCGTATAAGTGAGCGGATCAAGCCATGCAAATTACGCGAGCGAAACAAGTGAACGACGACGACGACGATGATGATGATGATGATGCGAAAGCGCTACTTCCTCAAAGGACGATGATCCGCTTTTTTTTTTGGTGCCGGTCTTTGGTTGTGCAATGTCTGTGAGGTCTGTGATGAGGCTTTTTATAGAGTTTTGATTGCGCTTTTCGAGTGTTTAAATCTCGATGGCATACATTTGGATTATAAAGCAAACAAGTGTTATGGTGGTATGATATATTACTTAGTTCGCAAATCAAGAAAAGCATAAATTTTGTTTGTACGATATTTATTAAATACATAAAAAATATCAAATGTATATACGAATGATTTAAAAATATAAGGATGTACAAATTATTCACTTCCTGGTATACACCGCCCATCCGCGAAATTACTCATATACCTTGAACTTCGGAGCATACTTGGCATAGATCAAATCCCGACAGAGTACAACGCACCAACCGTGGCGAATCTCTATATACGCACCCTTCCACCCCAAAAAACTCTAATTAAATTTCCGCGGCTCCAAAACAGTCCCTACGTCCATTAACAACAAAAGCCACTCTCTCTCTCTCTTATATCCCGGAGACAAAACAGCCTCTTGCTACAACAACACAGCAACACCTCGCGGCGAGAACAAATCGAGCGTAGAATTTATCGTGCAAGCGTGCGTGCGAGTGGTATGTGTACCTGCAACGTACATGAATTACACTCGGACTCTCCGAGGGCGGAAGAAACGACCCGCGCGCCTTTTCAATCGTCGCGCGAATAAATCATCGACGTGTATGGTATGTATGCGCATATATGTATGTGTGTATGTAGACGCGACATGCACAATCTTATCTTTGGGGAAAAATGAAGAGAGGGGAGAGAGGTGAAGGAAGTTGCATCATGAGGTGCGGGATTGATTTATCAGGCGAGCTGGTTGCGTCGGCCAAGTTCGTTAAGTAATACTGGGTGAAAAAGATGAGGGGGTAGGGATGAGGGGTAAGACTTAGAAATTATTTTATGGAGTCAGGTATATGTAATGTAATGTAATGTTTATTAAAGACTAAAGACACCAGGTCCAAAATAGTTCGGACAAAAGATACAGCGATATGGTTTACATTCAATACTTAAATACAAGATAGACCTTAATCATTGGTGTACAGTAAAATATCGCTGAATAGAGCTCCGAAATTTATTAGATTGTTTAAAATATGCATTGTTGAAGATAATTATATTTTTGGCCAGTATATATATATACATATCACTCTCAGTTGTAAATGTATAGAGTTGAATTATTTAGCTTCAGCTTTATTTAGTATTTTTCATCATCAGTGTTTGTAAACTTTATAAACGAGTATTATTAGAGAGATGAAAATTTTAGGATCTTAGAAATAGCTTTAGTTAATTTGCTCATTCCTTCGACTTACATTTTTTCTGCACCGTTACATGTAATGCGAAGTATTTAGGACAAGCAATGCTGTACATTTATTTTTGTTACATAACATACTGCAAAGTTTCATGTAATTACTTATATTACAGAACCATTAATTAAAAGAATAACGCGTATATTACCACTATACAAAACATTTAATTGAGAGATCAGAACAAAAATTTACATTCTTCAGCCTCTTTTTTTTAAATAACAAAGTAAAATATCTGTCGATCGTGCCTCTCGCACTTGACCGTTGACGATTTATTCGAACGGCTATGAGGAATGTAAAGCCATCTTCTCTTTCCCCTCGAACTGCAGGTCGGGATGAACCCATGACGCGACTTTCGACGGCGGCGAGCGAAACTTTTTGCGTGCTAAGAGGAGGGAGGTATATAATAGGCAAGCGAAAATCACCAGCGATTATGACATTTCGAGCTGTCAGTTTTTAGCCGAGCGATGCACGGCCTAATTGTCAGAGAGGGAAAGAGAAAGAGAGACTCTTACTTTCCGCGAGTGTTTTTAGAATTTTTCGGCCTTTTTGCTTATACTCACGGGGATGATACACGCGGTAATAAATAAACTTTCGTCTTTCGAAATTTCTAGGAAAGTCTTGGGATCTTTTTGCACCGGCGAAAAACTTTTTAAACAATTTATTTACTTTCCTCCTGCCTCGTATTTTACACAATTTTATCATACACACATATATATATACATCTTGACAATAGAAGCAAAAGTTGCAAAATTATCAGACTGTGCAATTACACGCGAAGTAATGGTTATTTATACGTTTCGTTTCAATTAAAATCAAGCTGCTAGATCCCTCTTTACGATTCGCCGTCGCGTCTTACCGCCTCGGGATTGCCATCTTTCGTTTATATGTATACGTATTGTATCACGGAAATATTTACAACTGGTTTACACGCGCGTGCGACTTCGACGACTCAATCGTTGCGCCCGAAAAGCAAAACCTGCACCGACACATATATGTACATATATACATACATATATACGCAAACCACCGCGCGTATGCAAGAGCTATTAAAAGACAATAAAGCCCGACTTTGCGGAACACTCGATAAATTTTGATCGAGCTCACAGATAATATATCCCTCCCCGGCGTGTGTCCCAATTAAAGCATGCGTTCGCGCGTACGAAAAAGTACACGCGAGAAATGCACTTACAGATGTTACTGCAGCTCGTTGAGACTTACCGTGTGTATATGTATATATATATATATATTTATATATAAGCATACATGTACAGGCAACGAGAGGAGGGGACGAGAAAAACGAATGGGTTTGAGCGCGTGCGGAATGCGCGAACGCGCTGCTGGACACCGCCGGGAGTAGCGGAAGATCAAATAGCGGTGGCAATCTTTAAAGGACATCGGGTAAACGTGTTTGCGAGTGTGTGTATATATACGTTAATATGAGGAAAAAGGAAAAGTATATACGCGCGTGGCGAGCTTGCGGTGAAGAAGAAGATTTTCGCATAAATTTACGAGGGTAAAAATGGATGAAAGTTTATGGGGAGCATAGTCGCGTCGTATATATACTCGAGTTATCTGATTGCAATTATTGGCAGGTTCCAGGTAAGATTTTATAAGACGATTTGCAAGCGACGCTTGTCTTGTTTTCTGCAGATGTGTGACTAGACGAGAGAGAGAGAGAGAGAGAGAGAGAGAGAGAGGGAGAGAGAGATCGTAAAGTAGTTATATACGTTTTGAAATTAGATATATTTTAAAGAAAGTACTGAACGCTTACTCCTATATGTATATATGCATTACGGTCTATTACTTATTTGTCGAACATATCTATTTGTGCGTTTCAAAATATTGCGACGTAAGCTTAACTTGAAGGTAATTTATGTCATTGCCTCAGCGTTAACTGTACATTCGTGGCAATTTATATCGGGTCATTCCATTTTTGATAAATGGAGCATGCACGCGCGATGTATGAACATAATAAGTGCATTGAAAATTATGAAATATATATATTATAGAAGTATAATCGGTATTCACATGTCTATTACTTTGATCGAAGACTATGTTGTATATAAAAAAACTGACAATGTAATATTTTTCCATGTATCAATACTATCATTATCCCTTTATATAGATACAAAAAAAGCTCCAGAATATATATCCAAAAATACCATATCACACGAGGTTCGCTCTCCAAAACAAAGCCCATACCAAATAGCCAATACTGTAACCAGATACATCCACATCCGTGAATGTAACAGTTGTTTCGCACTCGTGTTTACGCGAATATCACCACGACGTTAACACGCGCCTATATAATCCATCCAAAAAAACTCCTACACACGTTCTCGTATTAACTCGACAGCTTTCTTTGGATTTCCTCGTGTATGTATATATACATATCTATCTCTCTCTGTCTTTTTCCTAGTCTCCCACATCCGAACACCTTTGTCACACCTATATATACAAACACGTGTCTACATAACCGTGTAGGTAGAAAGACGCGGAGCAGCGAATGCGCAATTAGCATACCAGAGCGTTCTAGGAAACGGCAAGTCATTCGCCGTGTGCAGCGCGGCTGGGCAATCCGAGATAGAGGCGGGGATGCTGGTGACTCATGCGCGCACTTGGAGAAAGACAGCTCCGCGCCAGTGAAAATTTATATCCCTCGCGTTTTGTCTCGTGTGCGGAATCTTTAACCCTCTCTTAAGCTGTGTATAGAGTATATACGCTTGCGTCAACGATAGGTACTTATGGCCTGGAATAGTTGTGGAAGGTAAAGATGCGGCATTGTTTTAGGGATGCCGAGCGGGTGAGTTTGCTTTGTTGCGGTTTGAGGTTCGCGCAATGGTCATTATTTTTTCGCGGTGACGGTATATAAGGGTTGGGTTGTATAGCAGGCGGAAGTGTTGTGTGTTTTTCTTGGGAGTAAAGAGGAGTAGTTTTGCTTGTTAGAATATTAACAAATATATAACTGTACTAGTATAACATTACTGTTTATAATATCGTATAACATCACATTGCAAAATACAACGAAAATACGAAAGGATTATCGTCTGTATCGATTGATTTTATAGACGTTGCCTACTTCCACTTTCGATCCAAGGCCAAATCATTGCTCGTGATAAAACCTCGCTCTTTAAAGCATATTCATATATATATGCACGCGTAATATCGCCACCGTCATCCAAAGCAATGAGTTATGCATTTCGCCCATGTATACACATAACACCATAGATGCAAATCTTATCCGCATGCGCGCGCAATTTTATCTCTATATACCGCTATACAAAAAATCCGCGCCAATGAGTCGTCTTGATTGCTTTGTGCACCGAGTGATTTGTGAACGATGCTTCACTTATCTCTCTCTCTCGCGCACGTGCGCGACATTATTCCAAGACTATCGTATAAATAAATACACACACACGGGATATCGTAAATAAAATTCCGCGAAATTTATTAACAATAAAAGACTGCACAGCTAGTGCACGTGCACGGTATGATATATGCCGATGGAGCGCGTAAATCTCGCGGGAATTTAATCGGTGTCCATCAAAATTACGTCGCGATGGATAATATAAGCAGCTGTGGTCAAGTGATATTGCTCGTATGGTTGTCTAGATAAAATCAGACAATAGGTAAAAGAAGGGAATAGATATATAAATATGAAGAAATTGACGTAGAAATAGGGTAAAAAGGAGAATATGTCTTGTCAAATCAAAAGCGTAGTATATTACACATCACCGAGCTTGAATAATTTCAGGTTTGGAATATTTCTACCTATACGTACGCAGGTGTGTATATGTACAGTCAACAGTTGCTCGCATCAACACAGGGCGTCGGGTAAAAAGGGCCGAGTGGCGCCAAACTTTTGTTTTAATTCTATATAGCGTAATGAACAGTTACGCATCGGTTGAGAGAATATAAATAGTAAGCGACTATATATATACTCAGCAGTATGTAGACTCGTTTTAATTATCGTATAGGCGATATCGAGGCAATGTATCTTGATGTTTTGATTATTCTTCCTTTTGGCGAAATTAATAGCTTTTATGAGCACCTCGCCCGCCTTATATATAGAGATGCGCTCATCGCGTGTTGGCTGCATTCGTTTCAAGCCTATGCGCGATATTTATCAAGTTATAAATATAAACGCTCGTGTAGATGTATTGTAAAAATGATAACTAACTACTTTGGTATAAAACTACGGACTTTGTATTGTGTCGGAGCTACAATGTTTGTGGCGGAGGGAAAAAAGCTTTCAAATGAGAGAAACGTATAAGTTATGGACTTTGAAAATAATTATCGTGTATAGATATGATTGTATCGAGCGATTTGATTTATCATTCAAGAAAAGATTTTGTTGTTAATTCGCGATTAATTACAAAAAACCAAGCTTATTAAGAGTAATGAATTTTGATTAACATTTTACACAGATATTTTTATTATCATCCACATTCATAAAAAATTACAAACTCATTCCGAAAAACTACACCGTTCATAAACGAGGAGCACCAGACAGTCGTTTTGTTGTACATGCTCACCCAAGCATCGAAATCACCAACTATACCACAGCGTTCCACTTAACCCCCATTCATCCTTTCCACCAAATCAAGCCCGACAAATCAATTCCAGTTCTCTTCGTAACAAAAAGGTACATCGATTCTCATCCTCTCTTTCTCTCACTCTATAAACCCTCGATCTACGATTCGCAACAGCTCTTGTCGTGCATACACACACACATATACAGTCATCTTGCAAACGCGAATGGATCCTATTTTTACCAGGGCGTGAGTCAGCATTGGGCAACCCCAAGACAATGCATCGCGTGTCGATCGATCGATCGTTTTAGCTCGGCTACAATACATATATACACATACACATATATATATATACAAAGACACGCGATATTAGGCGATCACCTTATGTAACACCCCATAGCACCGTTTGTCTATATAGAATCTCTGTATATGTTTGTGTATAAACATGTACACGCGGAGTATACATATAGTGAACCGTGCAAGATGTCGCAAACGATCGAAAAGAGCGTGTGGACGAGCTTTACGCGGGCAGCGCCCATGCAAACGATAGAGCAGCAACGCTGATCCCCTATAAAGGCACACTGCACGCGTGGTATTATACCTTCACACTCACTACGTATGTGTATATATATGTGTGTGTACGTGTCGCGCGTGTCGCTACATTTATCTAGGAGCCCGAGTTCGTAATAAACTCGCACTCTCCGCTTCGTCTTTCGCAAGCCGCCGCCGCCGCCGCTATAGGGATCGAGAAAGCGCACGCGCGCGCGCGGGATATAATTTATATGGGTTCAAAGGGGGGCACACAGCGTATATAGTTGCACAAGTTGCAGCGAGCGTTTTAGCTTGGGTTAGGCGATCTCTCGGGTGTTCTCTCAGTGCCGCGAGGAAGAAGAGAGAAGAGAGGAAGGGAATGTATGTCGCGAGGGTATACATATATATACGAAGGGGACGAAGACGACGACGACGACGATGAAACTGGGGCATTGGGCCGAAAAATTGATTGGGCGCATGTGAGTCCACGTGTGTGTGTGTGTGTGAGAGAACGAGCGATCTTGAGAAGCTGGGAGCTCCAGAACGGAATGCGACAACATGGGAGAGAAAGAGAGAAGTGGTGATGGTGGTGGTGTGGGGTCTCTGTGTTTATATACTTTGTCGCGGCGGCTTCGCGCTTTTTGTCGATCGAGTGAATCGGAGTTTACGATTGCTTGGTGATTTCATGTGTATGTATACGGTCGAGGAGTATGTTTGTAGATTCGAAGATACCTAATTTCACTCGACTTTTATGGATTTCTGCTGGATATAGTATACGGTATACTTAAATTCATTTGCAGCTGAAAGTTTTTAACGTAAAAACTTGACCACAGTTGATAATGTTTATCAATCAAACTCATATCGAAATATCCATTAATCAATCAGCTTGATTATATAAATTTTTAGAATTCAGATCCTCAACCCCTATATATAATTAATCTCTATAGCCGCACAATCGCCGAAAAATTCTTATCCCGCACCCTAAACGCTACACGCCGATAGCCCAAACAAAGAGAGGATATATACAAAGGCACCTATATATATACCTAACAACGCACACCACCTCTATCACTGCGTCCCGTTCCTATATATATATATATATATATATCGCACGCGTATTCTCACACGCAACGGGACAAAGGATCTTTCTCTCTCTTTCTCTCTACTCGGGCGGCGCCAAGTCGACGTGAGCACGGCGCGATACGCTAACTGCTCTGTAGCTCTCATATATACATATACACGCGCGCGCAATATTGCGATCCCGATAACGAAGGTGCTTATACACACGCACCGCCCTGCGGAATTCGGGTTAAGGATGCGAGTATGGCGCCCGCCGTTGCTCTTTATCTCGTATAGATATTGCGCTTGCGTGGTGTTTCGCAAAAAGTTTTTAATCGAACGGTCGTTTTGCGTTTAGTCGCTGACGATGTATGTGGTGGTGGTGGTGCTTTGTTTTTGGGGTGTGGTGGTTTTGTTGGGAGGTAGAAGGTTGTGATTATTATTTGCAAGGAGCGCAGATGGGTGATTTACTTTCGATGGAGGGAGACTGGTAGTATAGGAGAAAATGAAAGTGTTAGTTTTATCTTGCACAAGATGTGATAGTTTTTTTTGCTGTTCATTTGTTTATTATTTATTGTATTTAAATTAACTCCAGCTGCGATAAAACACTAATATTAGTAAATTTTTTAAAATTTTTTCTCTAGGAAATCTAGCAGTATAAATTGTTTAATACGAAAAACAAGTTTAAATAAAAAATCTTTAATACTAAATTGATGAAAGAGTGTCTTATGTGCAAATTAAATCATTATCCTTATAGCTCCGATCACCACCTTCGTTACCATCAATCCAGCCACTATACCGATTCACAAAAAGAAATTGTATTCGCGTGGCCGCGATAGACAGATCCATAAATATACAATATACATTTATAGGAAATTCACAAAACGTCCCGTTGCGCGCATTTACACACTCAGGCGCGAAAATCGACTATAGCCTTGCACTTCTATATAGAAACGCAGCGTCAGGCAGCAACAGCGGCAACGACAACACACTCGAAATGGGTCAGCAGCACAGTTAGATAATCGAGGCAATCGCGCGAATATTATCCCACACTCCTTGATTTCTATTCCCTTATACACATCGCCGCGCTGCGCTCACTCTCTCCGCTCTCTCGTGCTTTTCTTTTTCTCTCTCTTTCTCTATCTCCGTTTTCTCCACATACACACACCTATATATACATATACTCGGCGCTACTTGAATATTTAGACGCACGCGCGTATATACAAGAGGATACATATATATGCATACTAAACTATGCGCGTGCAAAGGTAGCTTCACCCGTGAACGCGCGGCGCCTTGTATAATGCAAGAGTGTAACACAGCAACGCGAGTGTGCAGCTCGCTACCCTCGTTACTCGAAGCTTGTTGTAGCTCATGCTGCAGTATAGCGCGCGATCGAATCAGCGTATATCGGAAACAACGATGCTATACGTGGTATATAGGGATTATACGCGGCGCTTTTGTATTTAGAGGTGTATTTTTAGTCGCGCGCGTTGCGCGCCGGCTTTGAATTGGTAATGGAGATAAATGTTTTAGGATGGTACGTGTATGTGTGCGAGTTAATGTGAATTTCATCAGGTGAAACTATCAGGCTGTTGTTGTATTTTATATAGGAATAAATGGAATATTTATTTGAAGAGATAAAATACGCAGAGTATGGGTGGTGAATATAATAACTTGATTTATAAGATAATTAAATTGTATTTTAATATTCGAAAAAAAAAATAATTTTCGCTTCTGTATACTTTGTACAATTTACATAGATATTTTGCAATTATGATGTATATGTATTGAAAAATAAGTGATTACTTGTAAATCTCGTGTCAGAACAATGTATGTACGGACAGATATTTATATCGTTGACCTATTAATGAATCTTTTGAAAAAGCTTCAACTTTATAATTACAAATCTCAAAGAACGATAATGAAAAACCGTGTATGATTATACATAAAATATAAAAAATCATAACACAAAGAGTGCAGGCGTATGTACCAAGCGTCTGTGTGTGTGTGTATGTGAAACTGCAGTCGTAGACATTGTGTTGCGGTGAATGAAGCTAAAGCACGCACCCACGACAGGCACGTCGATTCACACGAACACACGTCGTGTAGTTCAACGTACAAAGGTCGAACGATTATTCAGGACATGACAAAGAAACTAATTTAATTTGTGTTCGCGTTGATGCGTAACAACAATCATTATTAATAACGTATCTATAGTATAAGTTGTCTTTCATTCTAATACGCGTATATATAGCGTATATTTATTTCCCAGCATTTCTATATGTTTCCAGCTTTATAGTGTACGCGTATTTCCAAATAATTTTTGTTACTCATTTTATCGGTATGCGATGTAAATAAGTAATGGTTACAATTTGAATTTCTAATTATTCAATCTAGCTACTGGATTTTAGCGGACCGAACTAAGCAAAAAACAACGAAAGAATCGCTTCCTTAATAGGAATGATTAATTGTCCTACAAGTAAAGGAGGTAATTTATTCCATACGTTTACTTTGCTAAAACGAAGATCTGTGCCTCGGCGCCTATGTACGCAGTAGATATAAAAAAAAGAAAGAAAGAAGTTTAAATTGAATATTCGCCTCCATGTGCTTTACATATTGATAATTGAGCAATTTCAGTTATTGCTGGTATTTACTAAGATTAATTGCAAGGGTTTGTCTTCTGCGATATAATAAATTATCTCTCGGGCTATTTTTGCCGATAGCGTGAATTATGCATTGAACATTTCTCTGATAGAGGCTTAATAATCCAAGCGCGTTATAGACGTCGATTTTTACCAATTACGCGACATTATTTATTACCGTGTATCAATGTCGAAAAATTTTAACGAGACTTTTACTTATAGCGCGAGCCACGTATATACACTGTTTTCGAAAAACGCCCCGCATATCGTTTCGCAATGAGCTCACGTTTACATTTTTTACACAAAAACACGCTAAAGCTTGTCTCTGGTCAGGAGGGGATATCATTACACAAATTGCTGTAAATTATTATTGTACGCCGCAGACAACGTCTACCGTGAATTCTTCCGCATCCTCTTATTCCCCCCCGACGCTATAAAATTAAAACAAATACACGTCGTCTCTTGGTACAGGAAATTTTTACGGATAAAAATGTCGAAATTATCAGAAATTCCCTTGAAAACCTGTGGTATGTTCCAGTGTATAACGCGACTGGCCCCGAATCCGTGAAAACGAAATTTCTCGCGAGCTCAACCAGTTTCGTATTCGCTGGAGCGCATTATACTGTCACTTTAGGCACTGATTGTCGTGAATTTTCTTTAATCGATAGCCAGCTGCGATTCGCAAAATAAAGTTTTACGATTAACGAAATGAAAGTATTCATTCGGCGGTTGCTTTCGGTGATCATTAATTAGTTTGATAATTTATCGAAGTCGCGTGTAATGCTGTATCAATTGACATTTTTTACATAAATGTAAATTACAATTGGCTGACGCAATAAAAGTTGCTCAAATTTGTTGAATGCTTAAAACGATAGCATTTATTTATAATCAATTTGTATCTAATCATTTTGATAACTATGTCCTTAAAAATGTCTAGCTTTATATTAACGTACAAAATAATTATCATTATCATAAAAATAAATTGACATTACAGTCGATATTAAGCCGAGTAGGTTGTAAAAGCGATATATTTATACTTCACCTTACTTCAATCGATACCAGTTTTTATATCACCGAGAGCCTGCGACACACTCCTCCTTTTCATTTTTCTTCGGCCACATTCAAACCATCAATTAAATTATAAGTATCTCATAATTAGGTATATAATATCTGACCCACTCTCTCTCCTAACCCACAAAAACCCACATTCAAAAGTATGCAGCCAACCTCGAAAAGCCGGATCGCGTCCAATATATCCTCTTGTAAAATTACAAAACTTATGTACCCATCAGGTCTATATATATACACCTTGTATCCCGATATATACTCAAAAATATACGCTACCACGGCCCAGATCTCAGTCTTTGTAATCGTCTCTCTCTCTCAGGGCATCAAACCTGCTCGACGCAGTCTGCCTGTCGCCCCATCGGCGTGCGCGCAAGCATCACGCGACGCACGCGAGAGAAAGAGGGAGACTCGTCCTCCGCAATTTCGCGAGGTAATGCTCGTTCGTCTCCGTGTTCTCGACGAGCCTGATTTTCTAGTCGCGTGCGCAAAGAAATAATGTGTGCATATTGGAGCGGGGTTTCCCTTGTATTTGGGTTTTCCTATCGTCAAGGAATATAAGAGTATCGTGTATATATATATATATATATATTCTTATAAGGTAAAAAAATCTTTTCGGGGAAATTACAAGTTATAAGCTGCCAAAATGTAAATGTCTGGTTCAACATGCCGCATTAAACACGAGCAAAACAAACTTCAACGCGGTGAATATTTCGATCCAGTTCTCTCGCGGGAACGTCATTTATTAAGTCTATATATATACACATCTCGCGATGTAATCAACTCTCCGCGGATCGCAATTAGCGTCTCTCTTTCTGCCTGCGCGATCGCCGACGATATTTTAAAAAGTCGATCCTTTTAACAAATTGCAAACTTCAAAAGTGAAAGCCCCCACGACGTAGCAACACAAAAACTCACTTATTGATCTGTCACGAGGAACCGCCGCCGCCGCAGCGCAACAACAAAACCAAAACACACAGTAGTACGTTTATGTGTATATATATATACACACGTCCGAAAGTAAACGGGGCGACGAGCGGTCTCGTAGCAGCTAAAAAAGCCTCTGCTCCAGTTCCCCTCTCTCCTTCCCTCGAATTTTACTGTCAATTTTCGCATTCCGCAGACGAGTCCCACACACACACGCATGCGCTGTTCGTGCGGATACACACGAAAGCGGCGTAACGCGGCGCCGTAAAGAGGCGAAAAAATGCGAGCTGAAAAAAAAGGAAGAGATGATGAAGAAGAAGAAGAAAGAGGAGGAGAAGAAGAGGACGACGGGGAGGTGGAGGAGAAGGCGGAGAACGAACGAGCCTCTCTCGGGGAGAGAAAACGAAAGCCCGAGAGAGAAAGAGAGAAAGAGAGAAAAGTCGGCGGCGGTCGATAAATCGTCGATTTGCCGTCGAAGGAAAACTGGTCTGTAAGTACGCGCAGCTCTCGCAAGCGGCAAAAGCCGGGCGCAGGTCCGGGATCATCTCGCGTCTCTGCTGCCAGCAGCAGCAGCTCACTCGCCAGCACCACCGCCGCAGGCATTAACAGCAGCTGTAGAAGCAGCTTCTGCAGGGCTTTTAAGCGGTTAAAGAGCGTGTACGCGCGTATATATATGGATGAGATAACGCGTGCAATAAGGGGTTATTAAGAGTACAGCGAGTTTCGGATATTCTGGAGGTGACCGAGCAATGTGATTCGACCTTGTAGCAAATTTTTTTTTATTGCTTGATAAGAATGCGATCGGGGGGATTTTTAAAGGGGGCGAGAGACTTGTTCAGCTAAATTTGGGATTTTATGAGTGGCGGGTAGACTGAGATCCTGGTTACATGAATAATAATATATAAAGACGGCTTGAGAAAGCTCATACGTTTTTTCACAAAAGTGTAACGATGATGGGGATCAGTGTAAAATACCTTACCTTATAATGATCGTAAAAGGGTTAGAATATGTGAAGTTGGAAGAAACTTTGTATGTGTACGTACCTGAAACAGAAAATAAAATTCGAGATTAAAGCAAATTTCGTTTTGAAAAATCAAGATAAGAGGTTGGACTAGTTTACGCATTTATTGAAAAAGCTATATATAGCTTGAACTGGAATTAATTGGGACACAGTATGTACAATTAGGTAAAAATGTATTTATATAAATAATTTAATTCGAACTTAATTAGGAAAACCCATTAAAATTCTCGTTACATATGCGAAAACTCTTTGAACTAGTTACAACAAAAAACGTTAGATCGAAAAATGTTAAAACAATTTTTTAATCCCCACAATACACCTTCGACTAGTCTCCATACCAGTAAAACCAAAATAACATCCCCCTTTCGCACGGACATTTCCATATTTAACCCGCAGCGCGCGCACGGCTGCCCATTCCGATCTACATTTTCATTAAAGGCAAGAGAACCGCGCGCTGGTATACCGAGAAATCGCGCTTGTAAAATTTTAATTAAACCCACCCTTTCGGAAAAGTCGCGGCAACGATCCAAGGCACCAAGGAACTCACGCGCGTGCCTTTATTGGCTATATATATATATATATATATATATATATATATATATATATATATATATATCAACCCACAGCAA
>JAWWEQ010000001.1:8593115-8621414 GCA_035583055.1 Torymus tubicola
TATATATACAACCAAAGCAAATACGCGAATTAGCGCAGCTATAACGACGCGCGAGCGATCCAAGCGCTGAGATTATTATTATGCATGCGCACAGATGGCGAGGAGATAGTCATGCGCAAATATTTGCTCGGTATACAAATAAGAGGAAGGAACGAGAGCGTGCGTGAGTAGAGTGAGAGAGAGAGAGAGCTTTATATCGCGCGCCCACGCGTTCTTTGAGACGACGGTTTTGAATTTTTTTTTTTGTCGCGAACGTCAAAGGCGGCAAATATGCACTGGAATGCGCGCGAAGGATGCGGGATGATAAATGAAAATTGTTGCCCGCGACGTGCGTTTTTGTACCTGTGGTTGTTCTTGTGGTTTTAATAATGAGGGAGAAAGAGAGAGAGAGTGAGTGCAGAATTACGTTGCACGAGAGATGATGTACATGTATATATTATTCAAGTGGTTCAAGTTATTTTTTGATTAAATAAATTAATGTAGGTACATATAATCGACCAATTCAATAATTGAATTAATTGAAACAACGAAAAAAAGAATCATATATTTTTATCTCAACGGAAACTCAAGATTCTTCTTCGACGTATACCATTATCGGTTTAGTGACAAGCGCATCACAAGCCGCGGCGATGCTTCACAGCCCAGTAATTTTATTAATTGCACGTCAAAATTGTAATCAGTAAAAACAATTTATATCACGCGCGTTCGCACGCACAATTACGCAAATCACTCGCGAGTATATCACCACATATATGTGTACACACACGCATACTGAGGCCTCATCTGGCTTCTGCCGACGCAAAATTGGAGCGCGCAATAAATAATCCAAAAATGGCATAATGAATTGAAAGCGACCCGAATGTATGTACACATATCACATGTGAGTATCCCCCGCTACACATATATATACGCACAAGCACATGCGTGGGCTTTTTAAAGCTTCGATTCGAAGAAGTTCATTAGCCCGCGTGGTCCGGTTAATTGCCGACCCCGAAAATTATGCAAATATACATCGCGCATATACGACAGCGAATCTCCTTCCGTCCTTTCACACATATAAAGATCATCTTTCGCGTATGGCGCGAAATTTGAATTTCCTTTAAGCGCGCACGTTTGATTTTGTGTTTAATTGCATTATAACCCAGGCGAGTGTACTATTATCTCTGTACCGCCTTGCTTCTTTGACTCACGTACGCGTGCGCAAGCTGCGCGGTTATCTCGGAAGCGCGAGCGAACGACGGTCCCTTTCTCACACCCTCGTTATTTATCGCCTGCGTCCGCGTCCCGTTTAATTGAGTTTATCTATACGCGCGAGCTCAGGCCGCGCGCGACACGATAAGCAGCACGCAATAAAGAATCGCACGTATAGCTCTCCTTCCTTCTTCTTCTCCTCTTCTTTATTTTTTTTTTATCTCTGATACGTATACATACGTGCCGCTTGTTTACCGGCTGCCGGGCGCATACATAATTAAAATTGATTTATGCATTTTGTGTGTATACCTATATATCGAAAAAGCGCGTGCTCGCCGCGAAAAGAATTAAGTTTCTACAATTACAGGGCACGCGCTTCTGAAAGGACTTTCACGATTGTTTCGTAAGAGAGCGAGCTTAAAAAGTAAAGTAAAAATTTCACAGGAGGTCCCCGCAAAACGTTCACCCGGAAGCATATCGGTGTGCTGCTAAGTGTAAATCGAATTTAAATTTACGTAGAGAGGGGACTTTCGTGGAAATTGAAATGAATTTTGGAGATATTTAAATTGCTATATTGGGTGTGAATAAAATCGTTTTTTACATGCGTAATATTGATATTTACGTGGTATAATTATATAGCAGTATGCGCTGTACTTAAAGGTCAAGTAAATTTATTGCGCAAGTTATTAAAAATTTCACTATCGATTGTGTAAAGTATAGTAATTAAACTTTTTTTGGCAATATGTTATAAATGAAATTGTACAATTATCATACGAATCGATAGAATTATCAACAGTGAGAAAGTAGAGAATAAAGTCGTAATAGTATTTTTTGATCATACGGATTTTATTAGGTATCTGGTATTAGTACATCAAATTTATATTATAGATAAAATATTTATACATAAAATGGAATACAATTTATCTAGGCAGATGTAAAAACAAAACCAACATAAAAGTGTATTACTTTGTAACCTGTGTACTGCTTTAATGGACTTTTTAACAAAAACCTTTTTATCAACAATAGAAGAACCAATTAATATCTTATTTTTATTTAACGATCATAACACCCAATTACCATCAGCTTGCACATTTCTTTTGATCACACACACACACACACACCTAATTCTTCACATCACTTTCACCACCGCCTTCGATTCCCTCCTATTTTCCCTTCATCTCTCTTTCTCTTTCTACTATACGGTGATCCCGCAGCCCACATCTCTCTCTCAGCCACTGGGTCGACGGGACGCGCGCACATGCGCGACGACTAAACGGTTTGACCCCGCGCATGCGGCTTTTTGCCGTCACGCAATTGCCGCCCAAACCGGTATTTACAGAGAGGCCCGGGCTTGCAAGATATCGTGATCGGGCGCGGGTCGTTCATTTTCAAAAGACGATGCATCGCCTATGCACTCGCATATACGTGCGCGTGTAATCCGAACGTGTATCTAGAAGTATATATAAGTCGTATCGATTGTTGCGGAATCGCGAGTGAGTCTCGTGATATTGGTATGTGATTTTTCGTGGATAGGATTGCACCTTCTTTTTTTTCGGTTGATGGTTCGACGGTTGGGATGAATTATGGGGAAGTGCGGGTAGTTGGGTTGGAGCAATATGGTGATGCAATGAGGTATTTTCGTTGGTTTTAATAACTGTGTTGTTGTGTTGAAATTCTTTTTTGACATCAAAATATATTAGCAATCAATAAAATTTTTTTACGAAGCACATTTAACAGCTTATAATGTTTAGGCTGTGAGAGAAAATTGTCTGTAATTTAAAATTCTTTTAGATTTGACTCTACTGCAATTTTACCTTGTACAGTTATAATAGCATCTTTCAAATTGAAGCTACTTTTTCAAGAAGTAATTCATATTATTATTCAATAAATAATTTCTTCCATCTTATAGTAATTTTAAAATTTATGTCTAGATAGGTCCATGTACAAACGAAAGAATTAAAACTCTATTTTTGGAACCACCCTTACACATTCTTTACCCGTATTACATTTTTTACTATGCCGAGGACAAAAAAAATAGGAATTCCTACGTAAAACCAGGTAAACGTAACGAAGAATCAATGCGCGCATTAAAATGCTAACACGAGACGGTTACGCTTGACGAGCGAGTATCGGCAAATTAGCTACCTGCGCGCGTGCTCTCTCTCTCTCTCTCCGTACTACACGCGTTTCAGCTATCACGGAAAAAAACAGCCCGCTGCTTTGTCGGTCCCATTGTTGCCGAGCGCGGCTTCATGCAAATAACCCTCGTAACGCCTTATACGCGCGTTGAGCCACGGGTGAGCTTTGGTTCTCATTTTTTACTTTTTATTTTTTACTTTACGTCTTCCGTTCCGAAGGTCGCGGTTCGACGCTATGCGGGATGTTTTATTGCGAGCGAATTCTGCAGTACACGCGCGGCGGACTATAAGTGTTCCGGGCAAACGGGTATTTCAAAAGGATGAGCAGTTCGGTAGCGAATTAAAATTTTCCAATGATTATTTATGAGTTAAACGAGTGCGAGGGACAAGAAAGCGATGAAAAGATTTTTCTTACCGAAGAATAAAAAAAATGGTGACGCGTTGTAAATAAAGTAGCATTATTATGGTAATAAATGTTCAGAAGAGTATATGCCATTCTAGGAAATAATAATGACGAATATTGAAGAATTAAGTTTCTATTGACATTCGTTCGAACTTTTCATTTCTCGTTTATTTTTTTTTCCAAGAAACTCATTACTGTGCCGCTTTGAGATATCATATACCGATATTAAAAATTGAAAGTCCTTAAGTTTCTAATACATTTACATCGACAGATCGAAATTAACTTTTGCAGTGCGCGCCATAAATAACGAGGATCAGCGTCACACACCGCACCGAGCGAACACATAGTTTTAAAGCGATTTTAAAAACGCATTCCCGCACGGAAGAGATAAATGAAGCTGACCCACTTGCATCGGATATATAGAAACGTGAAAAACCAGTAGTATATGTATGTGTGTGTGTAATGGTGGATTGCTTTCGAGATACTTTATACTGTTTCCGAGCGTAACCTTAAAATTACTGGTTTCCTTGATTGGTGGAAATCCAGCCTAAACGGTCGCTAATGATCGCGACGCTACGTCACCGTTTCTAATTTCCGAAACTCTTTGGAAATATAGACGCTATAAACCCAGTTCATATGGACGTCTTACTCAAAGGTGTGCAATCAGTTGAAGGATAATATTATACTCTAGGTGTATGTCTTTATTTAGAAGCAAATATATATTTTTTTTTTGTGAAATAATTCTGCTCAGAATAATTTACAATAACGAGATGCTTTCGGAAAAGTGTAAACACATAAATTGAAATGCCAATCTTATTAGTCGCGTATAGGTAAAGCGCTTGTTTGATCTTTAATTTTAAAACTTCCTGCAAGTTTTACAGCAACAAATGTTTAACAGTAAATCAGTTTTCTATATTTCACTTCCTTCATTGAGCTATTTCATTTGAGAGGCCCTATAAACAGCACCGGCATAACCATATATCACTAAAATTACAAAATCTATTTAAAAATAACCTTTCATCTCTTATTCTACCATTCAATAGGGAATTAGTCTCGTTCGTTGTTATGTCCTTTGTATTCAGAACTCATCGATATTTCGGGCACAATCTTCTGAAAGAGACGCGCGACCGACGCTGACGTTGGCCATTAATATCAGAGACGAGAGGCAAGTTGGAGCTGCTTTACGACGTGGCCCGTGCGGGTTTCTAATCAGAGCCGCGCGTATAACGAGTTTGCGCGGCAACGCGATCCCCTTTTATGTCATAATAAATAAGCGAGGATGTAATTGTGTTTCTCGAGCGGATGACAACAGCGGAAGAAAACAGCTTTGTTTCGAGGTTACGTGTAAATTTATTTATGGTGTTAAAAATTTTACTGTAAAAATGACTATTTTGAAGTGTAAAGTGAGAGGATTTTTCGTTTTTGTATGAGATATTCTTTTTTCTTAATTTTGAATATGGTGAAATAATTAAATGAATTAAAAGAAAAACATAAACAAAAATAATGATTTTCATGTGTAAAGTGTACTTGTTATGTTCTAATTAATACTATAATTATGAATTGCATAAACAAAAATAAGAAGTAGAATGTAAAATAAGGAAGAAAAAAATTTTAGTCTAAAAAAAGACTTAATCACAAAAGATAAATCTACAAATCACATTATATAAAGAATCCAAGCTATACTTCGTAAAAAAATTTCTTTTCGTCACTACCCCAGCTGAAACACAAACGACCATCACCGCACACTGCATTCTTCGTACCGTGAAAAAAAAGCACCTCACACGCTCAGTAACAGTACCACCATCAGCAATATCAGCCCACATAAATCGGCGTTCATTTGCGGTGACGGCGGCGGCAGCAGCGGCGGTTGTACAGACATCTGGCGTACATACGTATACGCGATGAACGAGAAAACTGTCGCTGGCGCATAAATTCCGGCAACGCGTGCGCGCGGCTCTAAACAAAATTCTGCGCGGGTATATAACAGCGAGTCTATATATGCTAGTCAAGAGCAGTGCGCGCTCCAATAAAGTACGTAAGTAATACCATCGTAAACCCGTAAACGACAAGGCGCAAAACTTTTCGCGCGCTGTTATAACGGAGGTGTGTACGAAGAGATTCTCATCTAAGGAGATCGCGCGCGTGAATTTTGCCGCGCGTAGACGTAAGCGAGGCTCGTGTAACTGAGACGAGGAGTTTATTGTCGGAAGGAGGCTGAGAAGAATCGTGTGGGTATGAGGGGAATGCGTTGAGTGAGACGAGTGAATTTTTTTTGTTTTTGGTTTAGAAGAGAGATGTGTTGTGGAAGGGATTTTGTAGTGTCGAATGTGTGTCGGTAAAATAATAATCGTGCGAAATGACAATTATCGGTGGATGTTGGGTGTTTGTAGATGAGGTTTCTAGGTGCTGTGCAGTAGGGTGTAACGGTTGAAGTTACTAATGTTATTGATACTCTAATGATAGTGTTCGAATGTTCGAGGATTGAGGTTCTTTTCTTTAGGAGGATGACTTTGCGAATATAATTTTGTTTTTATATATACTTATATAAGGTGCTTATTGTGCCACTTATTCGTAAGTTTATACAAATGCAGTGACATGAAATAAATCATGTTTTTTGGCATGTCATGGATATATATTTAAGAAAATTATATCGTTGATAATAATACATGACAAAATACTACATTTAGCTGTATAAAAAAAAATTATCTGAAAAATTAACTAATTGGGCAGTTGACGTAAAACTCTAATTAACAAAATTGCTTTTTAAATTGTATATACATACGTAAACGAAATATCGAAAGACAAATTGTAAAGTCAACAAGTCATGAGAAAACCCACGACTTATACACAAGGACAATTAACTGCACGTCATAAACTGAAATAACACGTTAATAACTAAAAACAAGACCTAAAAAATCTACTACGCATAAAGTGAAAATCGATCTTAAACCTCGAGAGTCGCGCGCTCATAAAAAGAAGCGCTAGCAATAAAACCATGAAAATCGAATCAATTCAATGATGCAACGCTAAGCGCACGCGATAACATACAATAAAACGTAAAAAGGGTATACTTATATATATATACACACACAGCGGCTACAAACAACGTATCCAACACGGGTGAAAGAGAGCCACGCGCGCGTTCGGACTTTCCATCGCGCGCAGCCGCATATAAACATACAGCGCATCGAGGCGCGGTACGCCTTTCCATCAGATAACAAATACATATATATACACACACAGACCACGAGAGATGCACCTTCTCGCAATGAGGGCAAACACCTCTCTTTTCTTCCGCCAATATATATTAATAGACCTAAGCTATTCGGTGTGTGTTCTCACGCGGGCATACCTAGGCCACCACGACGACGATTTTCGCTTTTTCAAAGCTCGAAGCAAACCCTATTGACTTTCCGATTCGACCGCCGCAACGAAACGAAATTCGGACGACGAGAGAAATTTGTAAGTCGAGAGGGGAAGATGCTATCGTTCGATATAGGTTTTGCCTATATGCCTTATATATATTCGCGGTACATTGGGCATGGATCGTGCGAGGATCTAGTTCGCGCGGTCTCTTTCTCTGTGTGTTTCTATTCATTGACCGTTTTTTCGGACGACTGAGCGCACAACGGCTGCTTGTGTGTATATATATTTGTGTGTGCGGATCGGTCGATTAGAGCTGGCGCTTGTTTTAAATCTACGACCCACTTTGATTTTTGTCATTGCTGTGTATATTATGCGCGAGAGAATGAATTGACCTATTTTTTAAAGGGTTTGTGTAAGTGTGTTATTAGGGGGGAGTTGGGGTATATAGTCGCGCTTTCATTTTCATGTTGAGAGCGAGTTGTTGAATATATCTAAAACATAAATGAAAGTGACTGTATTACTAATGATTGGGTGCATAAATTATTCGAGTAAGTGAAATATCAAGGGGATCTGATTACATAGTGTTTGGGATTGGTCAATAAAAATTTTAATAGAAATTTTAAATAAGTCACTAATTTCTTGACTGGCATTGTGTTTTTTTCCCATAGTATATGAATTCTCAGATCAGTATAAGAATGAAAATTCGAAATTGAAATAATTTAATACATTTCCATTCCCATTTTAACAAAGATAAAATTCAATTCTTCAAATTCTCCTCATCTCAATGACTTCCTTTCTTGTATACCTCTACAGAAAACCATTCCACTTCCAAACTTAATCAATCCCAATATCGCAATATACTAAACACGAAATAATCCCCATATAAGTACTTCCGCGTGCGCTTTCGCAACCTTCCGCGAAAACTGCAGTCTAACTGACGAGGAGCCTTACCCCGGAAAGCGGCAATTGGCTTGTATATACGCCACACGCGCCTCAGCTCATTACTAACTCACCGGGCGGATTGACACGCGCGGCTGACCGTGAAATGGAACGTCCGCGCTAACGACTCTCGGGGATTCCGATGGGCAACGTGGTTAGTCCCTAGGCGCTGTATTATACGGCGTGATCATTTTGGAACCACTGCGTATGGAGATAATAGCCGAGAGAATTGGGAAATGCAATAGTGAGAAGTGTTTGTATTCTATTTTGATGTGAAAGATTAATAAATAGATAAAATATATATAAGACAACAAATTTTCCTATAAACCGAAACTACTCGAAAACACCCATAACCATTCGCTCGATATTGCACACTAGACTAGTATACACGGATACTCTATTCACTGCTAAAAAGTCAACGACTTTTGTACATAACAACAACAACACACGCGAACCAGTGCCATAATGTACTATAGAGTCGGGCAAATTGAGATTAATTCGTCGCGCCTACAGGCGTGTGGACTGGAGAACGAATGGAGAAACCGGCGATTTAGCACTTTCCCGACTGGATTAATGACAATGAATGCCCTCGCGGCTTTTCCCGCTTCGCGCGTTTTTCCTCGGCTCCGAGATCCGATCGATCGCAGTATATAGAGGTAGTGTGTGTGTGTGATTCATCGGGTATAGACTGGCGAATGCGTTTAATGGAGCTGTGCATGCACTGTATATCTGAGATATACACGTAGTTAGTTCGATGTTGAGAGCGTTTGTCGGGTGGTTATGGGATGGGCATATACGATGGTGCTTGAGTTTTTATGGTATATATACGTGAGTTGTTTTCAAATAAAGAATTTTATATAATTTTTCGAAAAATTCATTAATTAATTGAAGAAAAGTTCGAAATAGCTGAAGGCAGAAGGAATAATTTGTTTGAATTTATGCTAATTTATCACGCGTGTTAATTTCAATTAAGAAAAACAATTTTCGATAAGTGCTTGACAAAGAGTGAGAAGATACAAATGAAATCCTACTCATTACTAGGCATACTTTTGCGTGTGCGAGTGTACAATGATTGCGATTAATTAATAATTTTAGAAAAGTAGGTAGGTATAAGAGATTTCGTTCGTACGCAGATTAATATTTCTCACGCATTTTTGTTTAGAGAAAAAATGAATGTAGGTGAAACTGCAAAGTGTTTTGAAACTTCACTTTCTACATCAAAAGTCGAATAAAAATTTATAAAAAAATGAATTTGTGAAAAAAATTTTGATTAATAATATAAGCGCAACAAACTTGGAGAATACCGATTAATTAACATTTTTGTGATATTACGAAACATTGCAATATATTGGTAGAGTTTAAATCAAATATACAAGTAATACGAAGTATAACATTTCAACACAAACTATACACGCGTTCAACCATATAATAACTCTGCACTTAAAATTTAATTTACACTTCCACGATTCTCGTTTTATTAAAAACGGAAATTACGCATAACCGTCAAACCGACATTTTCATTACAATAAACTCGACGAACGTTCGTTCTCCAAACCACTGGCACACGCAACGAATTCGAATTACCTTGTATATATACACTCTTATGACATCACAGAGATGGCATCAACCTCAAAAACCTGCTCATGCACCGTGGCCCGATGAAAAACTATACGTATCCACAGCGTCGGTCCCCGGCAGTCTGAGAAAAACAAGCCTCGCCCTATTAAAAAACAATAACGACGGGAAACCAGTAGTAAAGACGTAGTCGACCGGCGTCTCTCTAATCAAGACGTAAAGACGAAAAATATGCGGGGAATGAAAATATACGCGGCGCAGTGCTCAGTGGCGGCGGTATGGAGCTCGTATAAAAGAGAGGGACGGCGGTTAGTGGAAAGTCTCGAGTCGAATCTAAATCGTGATGTGGTTTCGATGCTGCCGCCGTAATCCGCGGCGATATATAATGAACAGGGATTAGTCGCTATGCGCTGCTCTCTATCGCTATGTATATAGACGCAGATGCGCCGCGCCTAACGAGAAGGTAAATGGCGTGAACGGGTGAGAGAGAAAGAGAGAAATAGTATGTCAGTGTGAGCGGGTAATTTATTAGGAGTAATTTTTGTGCTGAGTGGTTTTTGAGAACAGAGAGGTGGAATTCTGTGATTTGAGGTGTCGTGCGGTCATGGTTTATTTCTTTTACTTTTGTAGCACGATGAAAATATTGTTGTATTATCAGTGACTGGTGATTTTGATATGACTAAAATTAACTGTTAAAATAAAGTAAATGCAATGGCATGTAATTGAAAAAAATTAGTTGTCTCGCATATATTAAATTAATATTAAACTAAAATATTTCTGTCATTTCTTTTGAAAATATCACCGACGATAATTCATTGCAAAATGTAATTTGAGTTAAATGGTGAAAAATTATTACAACGTAAATTCTATAGTTTACGTAAGTATAAAAATCCTTAAACGCCTTAACGAATTTATTTATTATACCAGAAACGATTTAGTGCCGTACAGTAGTAACAATAAAAATGTAAAATTACTCTCAAATTAAAGGAGAACTCTCCAATACACTATGCGAGTGCTTGGAAATACAGGTTCATTATTCGCTGCGCCAATATATATATAAATGCGTAATCTAAATAATTACACTCTGTATTGGCGTAATAAATATTAATAACACCGCCTCTAACATTACCACGCGATTAAGCGACGAAAGTGCCATTAATCTCATCCCGGAGCGCTCATTTAGATTAAAAAAAAAGAATCAGGAGAGAAGCAAGCAAGGAATCGAGATAAACGAACGAAATAAGGTAAGCTCACGTCTGGGTAATAGAGAACAGTCAGAATCCAGGAAACCGATAACAGTCGGGGGCCGAATTTTTTCATTCACTCGCGTGTGAGAACATAGCATCGTCGGCAGCGGCAGCAGCAGCAGCAACTCCGGGGGGAAAATTGAGCGCGTTTAGGATTATTATATGTACTTTTACTTTCCATTTACGCAAGTTAAGCACTGCGTATCGCGATAAATAAAGATATTTTCGTTCGCGCCCGCGTGGGGAAGCCTCGCCGGAGAGAAAGTAGATTGATACGTGAGAGATACACATACACACTTATATATACATATGCACACACACTTACACACAAACATCGTATATAGAAAAGTATTCGACCGTGTTTTATCTCGCGAGATCTCGCGAGTAATGTCCTATTATCGAGAAACAATGCGGCATTATAAATTCAGCCGCGTGCTCTCCGGAATTGTTTATAAATCATAATGTTTAGTGTATCGCGAATTTATTACGCGGCTGTTTGACAAAGTACGGAGATTAGGAGGGAGCAAATTGCAGGCTATTTCGTTTTATCGCTTCATGCTCATTTTACTATTATACTTTCAATTATTTAGATATGCGGTAATATCTGCGGGCTTTAAATTTTATATCTCAATGTTATATTCGCGGAATTAAAACATTATTGTGCAAAATAATACGCGTCGATATACGTGATGGCAAATTGCAAAGTGATATTCTCGCTCTTATCGATTAAAAGTGAAAAACTGCATATAGATCAAGTTTGTCAATTTTCTTTTCCTTTCTTTATACACACATAAAATAAATAACTGTAACCCGACGTTTCCTTTATCACCGGTCCGTATACCGCACACTTTCTTCATTACTCCCCCTCTCTCCGTCTTTCTCTCTTCCCCGAAACCCTCACTTTTATTCTCATTAACCGTACAGCCAAACTTGACTGCAGCGACGCGAAAAAGGAAGACAACAAACGACGAGACGAACGACGCGAACTCGATCGTTTTTCACGAAAGTGCTCCCCCCCTTCCTCGTTACGATCCGCATGCTTAATCGAAGCCCACGCCCTCTTTTATTAATCCTAATAATCGCGCGCGATCGATTTAACGGCTTATCGATCGCGAGTCGTGCTCGCGGCTCCTTTTGTGAGCGCGTGTATATACGCGCCTCCGAGCGCATATATATACTGACAGGTGCGCGCGTGTAAGAGCGTTATAAATTAATTGGGCGCGTACACGCGCGTATGTGTACGCTCGTTTCCTTTCTCTCTCTCTTGCGCGCGTGTAATTTCCTCGGTTCGTTTTATCGCGGGATGTTCTCGCAGCAGCCGTTCTTTTTTCCGGTCAATGTGATCGGTAATTTTAATAATTCGAATCAAAGCGTACGCGTACGTGTACGCAAGTATACATATATATGCGTCTTTATATGTTTGTTCGAAATTATGTTGTTTTTCGACCTGTCGGTTCGAGTGTTGTGTGACAGCTTGCGAGGTTTTTCAAATTGCGGGGGTGTTTTCCTTTTTGTAGGGCGGACCTGGACATCGCGTCGATAAATGTATAGTGATTACTTCTCGAGAAAGTATATGAATTATTTGTTTATTTTTTGAGACTGTTATTGATGTGATATTATGAATTAATGTAATTACATGGACTTCGGGCTTATATTGACTGATCTTGTTCAAGTGTTCTTTTTCATCAATACCCGATAATAGATTTTTATTCCGTCAGTTAATTTAATCGGTTCAGCTTTAATCCAAGCTTAATGTCCGATCCCGTTTCGTATGGGAATTAAAGATAAATGCTTGACTTTCTAGAAATTTCGTTCTTTCGCGGATTAACGGATATTCCTTGTGAATATATATTATAGGTAAATATTAAAATCACTTTTGTTAAAATGTGTGTTAATACTCGTAGCTGACCTAAAATAATCATAGAAATGGTAAGGAATCAGGTCAGAATTGGTGCAAACTAGTAACTTAGGACATAAAAAAATAAATAAACGAGAAACATCCTCATTTCACACAAAAGACCGGAAGACGTTAAAATATAGATATTGAATTTCAACTAAACCACAAACCTATTAAAAACCATTCGAAATCAAACAGTAATTAAAAAGACAAAAAAAAAGAAACACGAAAAAAGCCACGTTAACCGTACTCTATACTCGCATATAAATAACAGTACAACCGTTCAATCTCGCTCGCGCAAGTACAGCAATAACACGTATTATTATAAATCCATTATCATCGAAGACGCTCGATAAAAATGTACAGCATACGGAGGCGCGTTGTACGCCATCATTCTCTAGATTTTCTCTCTCATCCCTTCTATCCCCGTGCTGATTAAAGTGGAACGTCGCTCGGGGAATGTGCGATGCGCGCGGCGCTCGAGGCGTTTGTGCTTTTTGCTCGGGATTTTCCTCGTTTTTTGTACCGCGCGCGCGATGAACTCTACGAGAGTTAGTTTTCTTAACGACGAGCGCGTGTGCAACGTCGTGATTGCAAATTAATTTATCGCGTCGGGAATACGACACGCGGGGTGTTTTTGCAAGTGACACACGGACTGTTTGATGATGCAATGCGGGAGGAGAAGGGGGGAGAGGAAGATGGAACAAGGTTTAATTGGGATTGTTATTGCGGTGACTGCTGTAGAGATCGTATTTACGAGAGTGTGCGAAGTGATATCGCGTGAATCTGTATTGGTTTTGTAAAGTGGATTTGAATTGAAATTATTGCGAAATACGAATGTTGTAAGAAATAATATAGTTGTCGTTCAATATTACTGTAGTTCACATCTTCTTTAGATAATTTCATTGAAATTTTAATTTTAGTCATAATATAATTTAGATAAAAAATGAGATTCATATATTAAAAGATAAAATTTTGGTTGATAATTATAAAAGTAAATTTATAAAAAAATAAAGTTAAAAAATATTTTATCCAAACCTTATGAGACACTATTTCCACAACTGATTCGCCCAACTCCCTGCCATTCATAACGATCACTGTCCACAAAAATCATCAAATGTACAAACTCCTCTATTATCTCAAGTTTTCTTTTAATCTATACACAGTGAAGAAACACCAATCGCAGCACCGATGTCATCACGCACACACACACAGGGCCCCACATCCGAGCTAAAACCAACAAATCACCCGGTCTAATAACACTCCTATCACCTCCTAAACAGCGTCCGCAACAGCATCAAAAGAAGAAAAAAAATCCACAAAACGATCACTTTCTATACCTTTTGTTCTCTCTCTCTCACCTACCACCTATTATCGTCATCCAGAACTGGCGCGCGGGCGACACTTTCGCGAGCTTTGCAAAGAAACAAAAAAATATTCAGACGCGCGGGAAAGCTACGGACAATTAGACACATTGTCGCAGTCTAGCGCGAGGGCCGTGTTATTGTCGACCCACTTCCGATTGGTAACTTGCTATATAAGTGCGCATATATACACATATATATATATACACACAGGCGGGTCCTGGAGACTGCGCGAACGACGAACGAGGTGTGCGGCCTCGCGGCGAGGTACGAGAACCGAGTGACAGTGCCCTCGCGGCTTTTAGTGTGGGATAGGCCCCGAGGAGCTCGAGCCACTAACGGGATTCGTACTATATAGGAGACTGTGTATATGTATGTGTATGTATGTGTGTACGCGTGTGTGTGTGTGTGTGTATAGTATTGTACACCTCGTGCCGTTGAACAGCTGATCGCGACGAGAGAAAGATGGGCGGCTGTTTGATTTTGACCGCGCGGTGTTTTCCTCGTTTGTTTATGACGGAGCTTTTTTCTTGAAGACTTGACGTTTTGTCGGGTGCATGCGGTTATATGAGGGTTCGTTGTAGGTTTATAGTTGTAAGACGCTGGCGTTTAGAGTTTTTTTTTCATTAAGGATATGACGGGAGGTTCTGAGGAAAAGTACGCGTGGAAAAATTGTGGTAACAAAAGGATATTAGTAGCGTTTAATAAGTAGCTTGTTGACAGCTTTGTATGATTCTTATCAATAGTAAATCAGAGGTGAGGCAGAAAGTGTTGTCATGTTAATGATTTATTTTTCGATGTTACGCGTAATGCTATAAACTTTATGCAAATTTTTACTGAAAATTCCTAATCATGTAATAAACCTACAAAAATGAATTACATCACGTTATGGAAACGCCCATACTGCATTCCTAGTTGTGAAGGTGTAGATAATTTATGTCTGAAAATACTGGAAATATTCTGTTACACCTATACAATTCAAGGAACAAAACTGAAAAAAATTCAGTCTTTGGCAGTCGAGTTTTAAATTTACGAGTAGAATACCAAAGGCAACGTGTATATTAAATAACTCAATAATTAATGGCATTTTTAACTTGACATAATATAATGCAAGTGTCACAGAATACATATCTCGTATTCAAAGATATTTAAAAATCATTAATCAAATCACATTTCAATTACAAACCGCGACCACCAAATGCACAATCTCACATACACAGATCCTATATAAGACGTATGCTGCATCGGTAACCAATATTACCGGCTAAGCTCCAATTTTTACGCTTTACGACTTCTCTCCCCACCTCCTCTCTCAAGTGAAGCCGGTCGCGCCGTAAACCAAAAATCGAAGGGCCGATAAAGCTTGACGTACGAGCGCGCGTCGCCATTTACGGAAGTGATCGGACCGAGCGGCTCCTTTGGCCACACGATGCTCTTATCGCGTGCGGCCCATCTGATCGATACCCGGGAATTTCGGGGAATATATATATATATACACACACACACAAGTACGTTGTGGTTCGTTCAATTTAAGATGGGTGGTAGCGGTATAAGAGAAGACGGGTGAGAATGAGTAATATCGAGTGATGCGGAGATATTACGGTGGCGGGTGTATGTTGGGAAGTACAAAAGGGATTTTTAAGCTGAGGTTTGAACGTACGGCGAGTATATGGAGAGTTGAAAAATGTGGATAATTTGTATTAAAAAGTTTTTATAAAGAATATAAAATGTATGAAATTTGTAGTCTTACGAGAAATTATATGGTAATTCCTGGAAAACTATGTGATAGACTGTTTTCTGAGTTTAAGGAATTGGTATGCATTTTTGTTATAGAATTAGTTCAAAGTGTTAAATAAGATTGAAAATAGGCGTTGACAGCAATATCTTGTATAATGATACAAAAATTGACCAACAACCTTTGGTCGGTATCAAGATAATGGAAACCGTTAGTGTCCTTGCCCTATTGGAAAATTCAAGAAAATGTCGCATTAATTTGGTAACCGTGTGTGCATGTTTTCTAAGAACGGGTTGCCGTTGTCACCACATAATAATTTAGGAATCTGTCTCAATCGTTATCTCACTTCGCGCACGCGCGCATGTTTTTAATGAAGATCAAATTGATTCCTTTATCGCTTTTTAAATATCCAACGCATGGGGTATATACGATTATTATGCGCATTTTAATTGCCTAGTGTCGCAACGTATCTTGTCGCGAGAACTGTATACCTGACTTTGTTTTAATTATAAAACCAGCTTAAACTCCTCGTTACATGGACGCATATAAAAGTTTATGCGCGCGAGGCTATATAGGCATTTCTGAAATATAAAAA
The DNA here is from genome assembly GCA_035583055.1 of Torymus tubicola. Taxonomy (NCBI): domain Eukaryota; kingdom Metazoa; phylum Arthropoda; class Insecta; order Hymenoptera; family Torymidae; genus Torymus; species Torymus tubicola. The sequence goes on from JAWWEQ010000001.1 coordinate 8,609,566, forward strand.
AATACCTAAAGGTGTCGCGGTGAAAAATATCACACTACATTATATTATAAAATCTAATAGAAAAACATACACAGTGCATAACAGTTCGCATACCTGCGTGTTTATATTAATTCTATATTCTCCGGATAAAGTATTCGATTACGTTACCGAAAAATTATCCAACCACTTTGGTAACTTAATGAAGAAATCACGCGGATAATCCATAGTATCAAATTCCGCGTTTTTCATAAACCTCAGACACTCGCCAATCAATAATCCACGCATCTTCATAATCTTATACGTAACTCTCTACCAAACCTCACTGCAACCCGATACACCCGAAAAAGCTACAATACAACGTCCACGTGTTGTTGTTATTATTACCGGTAGTTATTATTCCCATCATAATCCCTCTGTCTCATTAAAAAAAAAAATAGTCTCGTGACACAATGCGCGCCGCCTCGAATTCCCGTAGCGCATCTCTCTCCTGCTTGCTCTTCTGACAAAAAAGTCATGGAGGCGACCCGTTATAGCGTGCGACGAGTGACATAAACGACACGTAACAGTCGCGCGCGCGCGTGCGCATAGCGATCGCGTAACCGGCACTGTCGCGTGGGCGGCGGCGGCGGTAAGAAAGAGAGAGAGAGAGCATTGATTAACGAGCGTCACAGTGGTATTCCCGCGAGAGGAGGATGACCGTTAGCGGTATAGGAGTGAGAGAGGGTGACCGGACACAATGCGCACAAGGCGGGCTTTTGTGTGAAGCCGCGCGCACGGCTCGGGTTCCTGTAAAATATGCTTGACATTTTGGATTTTGAGAGAGAGAGAGAGGTGAGGTGAGATACGGGTGGCTTTGTGGGTAAAGGTTAAAGGTTAAAGGTGGTTTAAGCTTTTTTTGTGGGAAGTGTTTGGGTAAGAATGAATATATGTACGATTTATAGCTGATGTGGGAATTGGAACGTTATGATAATACTATTGTGTTGTACGAAGAGGGTGGTCGATATGATTTATTTTACGTAAGCGTCTTTGCTTACAGTTTAGAATCGGTAAAGAAAATGAAGATAGGTATAACTTATTCTTAGGCATAAATGATGAATTTGTACGTACTTTGAAAGTAGTAATTTTCATTTGCTATGTAACTCAACATAAATTTAAGTGTTTCTGGAATATTTCTTTTAAAAGATATGTAAAAAGTTGTTATTTTGCTTTGTTACGTAACCGTAAGCAAATAGCTGCATAACAAGTGTTTTTAAATTTCAATTCTTTAGCATTTTTAACCTATAATTACTAATATTTATGTTTATTACGTACTAATGGTTTATTACTCTTTCAAAATATTAATTTCACGAAAAAAAATGTAGGTAAATAATCAAAAACCAGTATTCAGTTACATACTTAATTTTATATAACATATGGAAATTCTTTTTATAATAATTATTACGTTATTCATAGTTCAAAAATTATACCTTAACTTTAAAATATTTGAAAGTTCTACTGCGCATCATAAACACTTTTACTGACATAATAAGTATATATATATATATATAAATATAAAAATTTGAAACCAAAACATATAAAACAATTCTATCTACAACAAAACCATCTTTAAACAAAGTTCCACAGCCCCGTGAATCGTGCGCGCGGGTGACTTTTAACGATCTTACAGGAGCAATTGCCTTGTTTTTTCACCGCTCGCGCGTCGTGTAGCTCCACCCTTGAAATACGCGCGTGCGCGCGGTCGGTGCAAGTAAAAAAAAAAAAAGGTTATATATATACCTTGCGCATTGCGTATATATCTAATTACCGTGGAATGCTTTGTACGCGTAGGGAAGCCGCCCGTTCATTCGGAGCTTTAACGACCGAGTGGCACACATGCAGGCGCGCGCGCGGCCGAGAAAGCCGCAAGAAGGAGCTACCGAGTGCTGTGAAAGAGCCCTTGTTGTTTCACAGAGGGATCGCCGTTGAGGGAAATCGATTTGTGGTCAATATCCGATGAATTATTCAAGGATAGGTTTGCTACGGAAGATTCGTTTGGGATTCGCGAATAGCTTTAGTTTAAAAGCTCGCGGTTGTAAATATGTAATACAAAAAATATTTATATTTTTCTTATAAATTTATAAGCAAAATATTTTAAATGGATATAAAGCTTGTAGAATTATGAGTATTTAGTGGAAAATTAGAAAAAGTTGTGACAGGTTTGTAACATGTATTAGTGTAACGCTGCATGATGTTTTGATTGAACTATTATTTGATTTCCTTGTGCAACAAGAAGATTTGGAGGCGTCACAATGCCATCAATGAAATACCGAACTGCCACAATCTTTCGACATTCCTATATTCGTTTTAATATTCAATGACATAACGATTTCAACTGCAGTGACTCATTTTTCCATGTCGCGTTAGTGTCATTGCCACAAAGAAACTCAATCTATTGTAGTAAATTGAATTTCAACGATGGGAACTTGTATGCAATAGAGTATATATGATTTATGAGTGAAAATGAAAGCGATGCAGCAATTTTTGTTTTCCAAATAAAATATGAGACAGAAACGCAATGATACAAAATTTTGATAAATCTCTAGTCCTTTTTCAATAAAAATTCAAATACAGCCATTTTTTGGATATGGTTTAAATGATGATTTGAATCACACAGTTTAGAACATAAGCAATAACACTGATTAATTCATGCCCCTAATAAGGAAATCAAAAGCCCATGAATCAACCGAACATTTACGATTTTTTAATAGCTCTTCGCCGAAACCAAACCTTCCCAAAAAATATCAGCATGTTGCAACCACATACCACCCTTTACATAAATTAATAAACAATAAAATCTCTCCACTCAAGCTCGTGCGAAATTTCTCCTCGGTCGTAGCACGGCGTGCTGCGCCTTCTATATAATCAATAACTTTTGCGAGCCACCACACCACCTTCTCATCCTCCACCTTCTTCTCAAATCAATTTGCCGTAATCTCCTCCTCCTGCGGTTTTCCGCACTCGCGCGCGCGCGCACGTGGTAACCTCGTTCGGGGACCTCTTTTACAAGCGGGCAGCTGACCTCAGCTCGCGCGCGCGCGCGTGCGGGTGAATCGATGCTAACCGATTAGCACCCAATGATGTCGGCGATGAGATAGCAGACAGTGCTGCGGGCTTCGCGTGAGGTCGGCGGAATTTAATTCGAGGCGGCAACAGCTTTTTTTTCTTCTTTCTTTATAAGAGGTTCGGCGATTTTGGTCATCACGCGTGAGACGAGAGGTGTAAGTGGTGTTGGTATGTTGACCCCCGCGGCGAGTTATTGTCGTTTCTGATCCGGGTTTTTTTCGTGTTTTTAATTTTTCAAAAGTTTTATTAATTTTTTTTTATTTTTTTCCTGTTTATGATATAATATTTTTAAATTATATGTCCATAAAATAATATTCAATTCATTATTATTATAATTGATACAAATTTTATGCACTATACATGTTTTGTAATGTTATGATTGTTTTATTTACACTAAATTTGTCTAGATAATATAACTTATTCAGAATAGGTTTTTTAAATTCTATGCTAACTGCGAACTATATAGAAACATATCGAAATGTTTAAATTGATGAATAAAAAAGACAAATAAATTCTTTTAATAATTGTTTATGTACGTATAGGTATAATAATCTGGTTAAAGTCCCACTTTACAAGAATGTAATTTGGTTAAGAACATATTATTTTTCCTATAGTAAATGTAAACAAAATAATAATAAAATGATAATAAGAATAAAACCATACTTCAGACAATTCTCACATTTATAAAAATCCTTCTACTCACCCGATTCCCAGCTCAAGCTTTCTCCACATCTCTTAAATCCGCAAGGACTCAAAAGATACCATAAAACATAAAATTCAAAAAGCAAAGAAATAACTCACCTCACGCGCCTGGTCCTCGATGCTCCTGAGCACGGCGAGGTTGCGTATGGTGGCACGGCGCGACTCGAACGACGACTCAAGCCTCGTAGCTGCGTTGCCAACCTCCTCGACAAGCCTCCGCGCTCGCTCGAGCGACATTCTGCTTTTGACAATGAAAACAATTTCAGTTTCCATATAAAACTCAAGGCTCCCGCGATTCTTTCTTTCTCTAGTTCATATTTGCAACGTGCGAAACTACTCGTAAACATAGAGAAACGCCCAGGACACACTCTCACGGATTAATCGTGCGCGTTTCTCCGTTTCTCGTGTAGATCGTTGGACTTTGTTTCATAAGTTTTGTGGAATTCTTTTACATTTTATAATTATCTAATGGTGTTAACAATTTAAAAAAATTTTAATGGCATGTATACTTTATTTTAATTTAATTTGATTATATGGATTTAGTTAAATTTTCAATTCACATCCAAACCATTTAGAATTAACTATACTGTTTAAAAGTTCTGTTAACATGTTTAAATCATAGTACTAAAAAAACTTTCTTGCGTTTAATTAATGATATCAAATTAATTGTAACAGGAAAATTTAAAGCAACAATTCAAAGGAATTTATTGTAGGAGTATAGACTTTTAACAGATACTAAATTTGAATAATTAGGCTCTTCATCGTAAAAGAAAGTAAAAGAAAACAATGTTTCTGATGTAGAGTTTAAAGTAGATTAAACGCAACAATAGAATTTTAATATTCGGTGTAAGTAGAATATGTCAAGTACGGTTAGACACTTTTACGGAATCTCATTTAAATTCTGTGTTTCTCTAAACAGTATCATATCCTTAATGCAGTCACCGATAAAGTAGGTACCTACAATAGTGAAAGTATGTTTGAAGTAAAGAAAGAATCCTCAGATAAACCAATTTGAGACATAAGAAATTTTTCATATTTTTGATCAAATTCATACCAATTTTGTTATTTTTTCTGGTCATACAAGATAGTCAGCTAATTAAAGATTTAGACTTTTGGTATAACTGAAAATTTTACTGAAAGATAAATAAATTCAGGCTAATATTTCAAAATCTTACCGTACATAAACAGAAGTAAGAATTTCATGTCTCTTTCAATTAAGTTTTCAAACCTGAATTTCGTATAGAAAACTTATTATTTCTTTTGCCTCAAATCATCTTTTAAAATTTTAAATCCATTCACATCTGACTTCATTCAAACCCCGTGTCTTTTATTCCTCAACTCTCAGCACACAATGTCCTCCAAAAAAAGTTCAGGCCCTCTTATCCCTACAATCATTACATAATCCTAGTTCTTCCCTTACCCCCTCTTCCTCTAGTTCACCATTTCACTCATCCTTTCTCTAGGAACTATACACACACAATTATTTAGGTACCCACCTGACGTGATCGACAGCAAGCAGAGCAGCAGCGCGCTCCTCAAGCGCGATCATTGCTTCCTCTGCATCGTGGGCGGTGCGTCTTAAGGTGGGATCGGCGAGCAGTCGGTTCAGGGGTGTCAGGCTGCCCGACAAGCTTGTGCACTCCTTCAGCTCAGACATCTCGAGGGCGAGCCGACGACCTGCCGCCTGCCATTCCGTCATCACGCTGTCGTACTCCTGTCGAGCAAGAGAGAAGGTTGAGTTGTGGGTATGTGTGCGAGTATATGTCAAGATCAAGGTTGTCGGGTATATTGCGCAAGGTGTAAATGTGGTGTTGTGTGTTACGTAAGTGGAGTGGAAAAGAGATATTGGGGGGATTGGGGAGAATGGTGAAGGTTCGGGTGGAAAGTATGAGAGCAAGGTTTAAAGCTTTTTTTGGATTTTCGAACTTCTTCTTTTACTTTTTTTGTACTGCAAGATTGTGAATTGTAAAAGAATCTGATAATATTTTTATAATAGCGTGCTCTGTTGGAATGTTGTAATTGCGCACGGTCATTTAAATATTTTTTTTATTCATTCATGTGTCCCGGGTATTATCGTTATTCGTCTAGTAAATTTTAACCATAAAATACAGTAAACCGAGCAAGCGTATGTCTGACAATTAATCCGTAGTATGACAACGATTGGAAAAAATATTTCTCACAATTCTTGATGATTGCTGTAACCAATAAAATTGGTGATTGGTAATAATCAATTGGTTCTAGTATATCACATATTTGAAATAACATATTTCTCCTACGGTTCATGATAATTGTTGTAATAAAAAAACTTATCATTGTCAACAATCAGTTGACTCTAATGTATCACTGATATTATATTCTTTGACCATTCTCAAGAATTATATTATCCATAAATTGTCGTCGGTGATTATTAACTTTGAATAGTTATTATCACCACTTGTTTCTAGTAAAACCTCAACCAAGGAATGGTTACAACCACCACGTATTACTATGTACTATCTTTCATTAGCTACTGTAGTTGATATGGTACTGTAACTAATTTTCTGATATAATCAAACGAACTTTCTTCTGTGCAGATCAAATTTGATATTTACTACTTAAAAAAAATATTGTACGCTAAAATGTTGATTTGTAACAATGGTTTGTACTATAATACAGATTACGTAACTTCCACAGTCTGATAGGACTGGCTACTGTTCATACATTTGATAAAAATATTAAAATTAGTGACTAATTAGTCAAACAATTAGCAAAAGAGCAAAAAAAATTGCATCGGCCGGGAATCGAACCCGGGCCGCCCGCGTGGCAGGCGAGCATTCTACCACTGAACCACCGATGCCGATAAAAGCGTAATCTTGGCATTTTCTTATGTACGGTGAAAGTGGCTCAGATACCCGAGAAAACGTGGTGTATATATAGAACCGGTTGATAGTCAGGTTAGGCTGTAAAGATGCTCCCATACACGCGTACCAAGAGGCAGCCGGCAGAGAGTTCGTCGACTCATTCATGTGAATTCATTGCATTGTTTATATGCCAACTCTTTAGATGAATATTTAATTAATTAATTATTATTCAACATCGATCGACACAAGAACACATTCGCAAAATTCAAGCTCTATAATTTGCTGGATCAATAGACATCAATTGCTTTTTAAACACCAGTGTGTCTTTTTTTATTCGAAAACTTATGTAATCATCGAATCTTCTAATGTTCCAATCATCAAATTATAACAATCCCGAAATCAATCAACATTCTTCAATAACAATTCAACAAGACTGTACCGAAAAAACGCGGACAATATAATTATTTGTGCAACCTAGACACCATTAGATAATCAAATTACACTCGATGAAGTAACGAAAGACGCATTTTCGCAATGATCCGCGCGTATAAGCCTCTAATTAGCGCGCGAGATAAGCCGCGCGGCGCGATCTCGAATTAGAAAGTAAAATGAGGAACGACGCGCGATAATAGTGCTACGCGCACACACGTGCGTGTATTATTGTGTCGTCGTCGTCGTAGTCGTCGGGAGAACCGTAAATCAAAATAAGTGCGTGTACGCACGTTTCGCGACTATCTCGAACACGAATTGTACGGGCCACGAAAGTGCGACTCTCAAGATATAGAGTCGAGCTGAGAACGAGTTTAGGCGTTTCTTCGGTGCTTTATCATATTGACACAGTTTTATGATAGCTCGGTCTGTTAGTGTTGACATGTTTTACTGTGGGACAGTGATTTGGATTATATCCGTGGTAAAAGATGGCTTAATTAACAGCTGCGCAATTAGTTATTAACAGTAATGTGGAAAGTATAAGAAAATAATAGATTTATCGCTGCTAGATTTGAATTGAGTTTCCATCTAATTAAAATTTATGAATGGAATCTTCTACTTATATCTTCATTTATATACCGAACATTTTTACGATCAATAATTTAAGAGATCTGAGTTAATTAAGACAAATAAATTAATATGAAATGACTCTAATAAAATCATAATAATTCAATTTATAAAATGGAATTGATATGTAAAGTCCTTTTAAAACATATTTATGAACTTATTTCAATAATTTACCGTTAATGAGTCTTAAAAACCGCAGAAACACACCATACAGTGCTTCTATAGTAACAGTAATATCACAACAATCGCGGTCGGTTGAAAAAAAATGATATTCTTAGCAAAAAAAAAGGAAAGGTTATCTGACTGGTTTGTACTAATCAAATGAACTGATTCAGGAAAAAGCTTAATTAATTTTTTTTATATTTAGAGCAAATTTGTGATAAAAATTTGCCTTTGCCAGTCGACCGTATACCATATTTATTTATATATAACGATGTACAATATCTTTAGTCAAATCAAACATAAAGTGGATTGTTTAAAAATTTATTATGTTCTCCGGAATTAATAAACTTTATATCTGACAGTCATTTTTTAATCATTTTTATCCAGTAGTACCGTTTTTAATCATTTCTATGCAGTAATACTAATTGCCTCCTTAAAGAGGAAGCTTTGTAATATTTTTTTTTGTATAATATTACTTTGGTGAAATTCATCATTTCTATTTCAGTACTAACAAGTAGCCAAAACTAGAAATGCGACAAAAATTAATATTCGCTAGGAATTCAACCTCGATGTGAAACGTGTCCGTGTCAACGAACGCTAGCATCATCGATTAGATCGGCATTGTCAGCGGTTTAGCGACGCACTGATGAATCGCTTGTTGCTGCGACCGCAGAACTATCCGAGAACTTTCGGAACATGGAAAACGAAGTCCATTGAGACACGTGCGCACACGCGGCTGCGTACACCTTCTGCATTGTTTGTTCGATGCATTCACTTGATTGATCATTCACAAATACTTTCGGCTTCATTTCGCTACGGAAATCTATTTAGACGGTAACGAAGAATTTGTGTCTGATTTAGAGAAGTTTTGAAATTTGAGGAAGTAATAATTTTAATGCATGTTGAAATTGTGTGAAAATGATATAATAAAAATCGATATTTTAAAATAATTATAGAATTTATTCTCAACTGTTATGTAATTAATATTGCAGTTATTTTCTATAAATGTATCTCCACGATTGTCCATCAAATTGAGGCAGATATATATGAACCAATAAGATACCATCAGTTACATAAAACTCGTTACATTAGATACAATCTATTTATATATTTCGAAAAAATAAACGGAGCAAAAAGCTTTGACTATCTCTTCCGCATCAACCTCAAAACTTCCAACATCATCGTACAAGTTTTCACACAAAAATCGGACATCACGTGCCAGCCACTATACACTTCCGGAATTACGAAACAATTTGCGCCCACACTCTAAAACGTATAATTTCATTATCCGGCAATAGACTCTGAAAAATGTAAATGCTCGAACGGTCGATCGACGACGAAAAAGAAAAAATTACGCGGAACAGTAGCTTTCCAAATAATGAATAATTCAGCAAAATTCCTGTCGACTCGCCGAAGAAGAGAAATAATCATAAATAAGAATCGGTCAAGCGTGCCGCCGTTAGGTGGACTATCCGTCCCTCTCCTCTTGTCGTGTGGGATGAGCTTCGTGCTCGACTTTTGAACTAATGACTTGTTTCGGAACTTCCTCCTGTAGTCCGCTATATCTATGTTAATCTGTTTACAGTGGGCGGTTTGCCGATTCGCCAGATTTAACGGAATTCAAGGCAGAAATTAATCACGACAAGAGAAGCCGTTCAAGAATAATATTATCGACCGAATATTGCTAAAGTTTTAATGGTGATTTTTAACTTTTCTATAGAACTATGCGAACAAATTGCACCAAAACTATATGGTATTAAAGGCACAATTATGTTATCACTTTTAAAATTATTCGTAATATTCTTGATTGCTTCTTTTAAAGGATTTTTTTCGAATAAACCAACTGTTTTACTCCACCTTTAATCGATTATAATTATTTATTATTGATATAATGTATAACTTCTTTTCCTAATTCTACGACTTTTGCTAAATCTTTTACTACTTTCAAAAATAATATTTTTAAAGAATATTGAATTAGGACATATATTTTAATAAAATCAAGAAAATAACTAGCAAAATTTTATTTTAAATATAATTAAGTTGCTATTAACTAAAAATAGAAACGTAAATCGACCATCAAGATATAACCGACAAATAAGCCTCAATACAATAGGAAATGAAAGTTCACGGGCAAGGTCAGCGCGTTAACATCCTTTCCTTCCCCCACTCCCTGAGTATCTTTCATAGCGATTGGTTTCACTCGCTTCGCGATTATACTCATCCCAACCGTCAAAGTAGGCGGAGGACGAGCCAAAGCTCCGCAGACCCAAATAACAACGATTTCGCGGCAGGGTTCGGCGAACCTGCCGAATTTGACCGGCTATATCCAGTCATCCGGAAAATGAAACCTTCGCCTCTTTCGTTGTCATTGTGTCGCCCAAGTGTGGTCCGCATTCCTTGTTCTTCTTTTTCTGCTGGCGATGCTTGTTCGAAAGCTTTCGCGCCCAATTGAACAAACGCGCTCGAGCGCTTCCTTTTCCGTTTCGTTCGAAATTCGGGCTCGTATTGTTCGAGGATGCTTCTTTTGGGAAGGATTCCGTGAAAGTATGCGCGCGAGTAGTGCATTAATTAAAATATGCGCATTTCATTGTCGTTAAATTTGTACTTGAGGTAAAAGGGGATACGAAGAGTAAAGAAGGTGAAATGTAAGTGGGGCATGGGAATGCTCTTATATATGTAGGTTGAACGAGCTGTTAGGAATTGTAGTAAAAGTTAATTTTAATGTATCACTATCATTGGAGTGTATATAGCAACTCTCTGAGAATATTCAGTTTTGAGAATTTCCTGTTTTTAAATTCAGTTTTATAAGGTATTTCCTGATAAAAGTTGTTTTGCCACAACCAAAATTATCCACGCAAAGATATTCCAAATTCATTATAATAAACAATACGCGATCCTTAAAATTTATTTTATATATAATTTTAGAAAAAATATTCTGTAACGCGCTTTCTACCCAATCAAAAAATCTACTAATTTCTTTAATCAATCAAGTACGAAGGCAACTCGTAAAATTTTTCAGTAAATTTTACGAGTTGCCTTCGTACCCAAGGAACAGACTGTCAAAACCCCAAAAATTAGGGGAGACTGGGGTAAAACCTTATACTTTCTGCAAATTGTTAATTAAAAAAAAATTAACAAATAATAACGATATTTAACAATAGGATTATTTTTAGCTTGCTTTCCTCTACCTGAAAATCGATTTAATTAGCCAGAAAATTATTTGTAAAAAATGTTATTAATAATTTACGAAAGTATCCGGTTTTATCCCATAAAAAAATTGTCGGGGTAAAACCGGATACTGTTATTATCTTTTTCAAAATAAATTTTAACCGGTATTCGACATACTAGAAGTAATGTAAATATGTACAAACATTGTTTAATGAAAAAATTGTTTATTATCAATATTGTTTATAAGTTAACATTTCATTTTATTTTTCAAAAATAAATAGATTTTCCATATAAATTAATTAATAATTTTAAATAAATAATAAATTTTAGTACTTTTATCACAGTAAAGCAAAAATCCTTTCTGTCATTAAATTTTTATTTACAATAATTATAAATAAATTTTTCTAGACCTAAATCACTACACGACTCATAAGCCTACTGACTGCAAGTCATGCACTATACCCAGTCTTCAGTGGATTCTGAGTATAAATTTTGGCAAAAATGCATTTTCCGTCGTCATAATCTTCCTGCTCATTCGTTTTGTCATCTTTTTTCTTATTTTCATTAGCCCTTCTTACTCTATTTGCTAAAGTTGATTTCATAGTCACATTATACAGGTTGCACGCCTTCTTTAATTCCAGCTTTTTATTTAGAACATCGGCAATAGCCGAAGCCACGTCTCCTTCAGGCCAACTTTGCCAAGCAGATTTTCTAATATACTTGCGCATTTCTATACCAAAAACAAAACAAACTAAATTCATACATATGTTGTATGAACAACACGCTAAATATTTATTATGTATTATTTTATGTATATTATTACTTATTTTATGATTATAT
>JAWWEQ010000001.1:8621514-8637119 GCA_035583055.1 Torymus tubicola
GGATATGTTGCTCCCAGGAAAATTACAGACACAATGACTGTTGCGATAAACACAATCTCGCTAGTTAAGAAATATTTTACTTCGTCTGAAGTTAACAGTAAGCTATTGTTGATATAGCTGCTGTATGCGAAATGATATTAGGGATAGTGTTAAAGAGGTACTACATCTATAATGTAGATGGCACTAGTATTAACCCATGAAATTGACAATTCCGGTTTTACCCCAGTATACGGGTTTGCCCCAGTCTCTCCTACTAGTTTTTCTATTAAAATTTATTAGAATAATAGTAATTTTTCCTATAGATCTAATAAATTTTACTGGAAAAACTGGTAATTTTTGGAGTTTTGGCAGTCTGTTCGTCGGCTATCAAGTCAACTAGTAAAGTTTATTCGAGAATTTCTCTCCGTGTAAGATTTATGCTATTCCTATGCAGTACAAAAATGATCTACCTTCTTTTACTTTTTATGTCCTTATAATAATCTAATCTAATCTTTTAACGATCAATTTTCTTTATTTAAAATATCTCGAACATCTTTTAAAAAGAAATATGATGGACATTGTTAGAACTTGCCTCCAATACAGATTTTTACACAAAAGATATTAACTCTACAAAAGTAGGCTAAAAAGCAACATCAGCAGTCCAAATTGTTTTATATTAACTTTTCCATACTTAAGCTCTAATAGAAAATTATGTTCACAAGGAAGCCATAATTAGCTCGTCAAACACCTGCTTCTTCTGGATAAAAAAAAATAAGCAAAACGTGCCGTACTTTCGGAAATGGTTCGCATATCCGTTCGAGGACGATGAGTCTCGAGAACAACGACGCGTTGGAGCTCTTGAGGTAATTATGTCATATATATTATAAAGGTGTGCAAAAATGCGCGTCCTTTCTAACTGGGCTACACATTACGCGCTCTGAACCGTGAAATTTCAATTTCCGATTGGACACCCTTGCGCACGCGCGCGCCTCCCGGCAAGTTGGCACCGATTTCACAATCTTACAGCATGGTTATACAGAGGTGTTTTACGTACGAAGGAATCCAGAGCAAAGTGTGTCGAGTGCTTTACATTAAATATTAAGTAGAATTATTTATTCAGTCAGAAACTCGTAAGTTAATCTTATTGCATATAATATGTGGAAAGAAAAATTGTACGTAAAATATAAGAGTATATACTTTTCATAATGGTTTTAGAAATTCAAAGAGTATTGATGAAACTTTGAAGAGTTTCTTCGAAAATTGCTGATTCGAGATTCGATATTTTGAAACTTTTACTTCAATTTAGCTCTTTAGCAAAATTGAAGTAAAGCACGGTACCGTACTTTTCACAGAATCCTCTATACGTATACGTGCGTGTGTATGCATATGTATATGTATGTAAAGTGACTTTACCTTATAATAAGCGACGCAGAGCTCATGGTTGTAATCCGTATTTCGCCTAGGGATGTGTTTCTCCAGCGTGCTCTCGTCGACGATGATGGTCTGTAATCAGAAAGCAGAGACGATGTGTTTTATTAATTTTTTTTTCTCTCTTTTACCGTCTCAGCGTACATTTCAGCTGATACGACAAAAAAGACACTTGTTGCCTGATGTCAGGCCGACTCGGCTTACTTCCGTTGTTACGATGCGGTATATCACGGCTTTCAGGAACACGTTACGTCATTTATGTAAGCGATATAATAATAGCATTTTAAAAGTGTGCTTTAAATTTTTAAAACTGTATGATTCGAGGTAATACTATATATTAAAGGATAAACATTGTATTGTATGGCTATAAATAATTTACTTGCAGAAACGAATTCATTTTCAAAGTTACAAATATTTAATATTAAAAATAATAAATAATAAAAAGCAATAACTATTCAATTAAAGATTTCTCACAACGTTATACAAAAATGTCAAAATATCATTTTTTACGACGTTCAAGTAACACGCATTGAATTTTACGCTAAACAAACAGCACTACAATAACAATAATCTCACAGCGTCAATCATCTATTTGCTTACTCTCTCTCTCTCTCTCTACATACTTAAACCAACCACCAGCGGTCGAAATAGCCTCTCGCGCGCCACCGATACCACATAATAAAAACCGTTTTCCCAGCTCTACACTCTAGCGCTGTTACACTACACATCCGCACTAAACAACTCTACCCTCATTATTATCCCCTATAAACGCGAGAAACACACACACGCGCGTGCTGGCTCTACTTCGCGCAAACAAAACCCTATATACGCGTTCGTCCCCCCCTTTTCGAACAAACAAACGCAGAGAAGCAAAAAGAAAAATGAAACAAAACGCGAAACAACGCTACTTGTAAACGAGCGTGCACGAGAAAAAGGGGACCGAGAAGCAATAGCAGCTCACCTGTATATATATGTGTATGTGTGTGTGGATCGAATCGCGTTAAACGTGAAACAGCCTAACTTATTGCCCTGTGCGCACGCGCGTGCAATTGCAGCGCGGACTCGCTCTGGTTTTCTTTATTCCCTTTGTCGCGTGCACCGCGAGCCCGCTGCGATACAAAACAAAACGCAATCGGGCTAATTTAATGCGCAGCGCGCGCGAGCATTGTGGATATTATTATTGTGAACGGAGGTTGCGGTAGGGATGAAGAGTTTTTTTTTACCAGCCGAAGGGAGTTTAGTTGGTTATATAGTTGCAGAGAGAGAGAGAGAGAGAGAGAGAAAACTACCTGAGGAGATGGGTGAATTCAAAGGGAATCCGTGGTATTACGGCGTGTTAATTAGGGTGTTATTTGTGTAATTGCTCGCTGGCTGATTGGATGGCGCATTGTGTGTACGTTCGCGCTGAGAGAGAGAGAGAGAGAGTGGTTTCATACTGTGTGTGTATATAGTTGTTGTGTAGAGTATTTAACGAGTTAATTAATGTCTTTGTTTGGATTTTATTAGAGTATATTATATACATTTATTTTAGTTGCGATTGAAGAGATATTGAGAGGCTAAAATTTAGAGTAAAATACGGTCAATGATATTACTGTACGACTTTCGCTTTCGAAAACTTGTCTTTTTTGTCGAAGCATTAAATCATTACCTTTGAAACCATACTCACCTTGAGGTGGCTGCGCGGAAATAGGTCGGCCGTCCTGCCTTCCGGTGCGCTTCGCAGAAGGTACGCCTGAGGTACTTTGACTTTGCCCTGTGGGAAAATACATTTTTTCCAATTATTGACACGAAACGTTACCCAAGTTATTTTTAAAGGTATTTTATCGGGCTTAATTATCAGTTAAATAACTTTAGCAGTGTAATTGAAAAGTTTATTCACAAATGTTCAGTTAATTTTGAGTAATTGTTATTTTATTTGCTGCTGGTGATGCATGTGAAGTGATTTTCTTGATAAGTTTCTTTATATTGTTTATTTATTCTTCATAATTGTGTGTTATTATACTTATATAAACCTTTGCATAACGTAGAAATTTACATCACAACGTTAATACATATTACTTTAAATGTTGTATCATTACTATGATCTCAGAAGTATTGTTTACATATACGTACTTACTCTGCACATCAGATATAATTTTGTAATTTTATAACCATTGTTCATGATAACGTTATTATGAGAGAATTTGAATTCTTCAATACATTATATCAGAATGAAAGGCATTATATCATATTTCATACAAAATAATCAGAGTTGTGAAATGTACATATAAGCCTAAATTGCTTGTTTTTGAAACTAATACAGAATCCTCGGTATGAAAAATCGTTACGGTATTTGCGTATACGTATATGGAAATATAAAACATGAGAGAACACTTACTTTTAGAAGATTAAGTGCTCGGTCGAGCGTCTCTACCTCTTCTTTTGAATTAACATTAATAAGTAGCGCAAATCCGTCTTGTGTCGAGTCAGCACTGTAACATAAAAAATAACATAAAACATTATCATTTTTTCAATCAAACTGAAATATTTTTAACTATTACACATTTCTAAGAAATTTAAACAATTCGCTGATCAAATTTTACAATTCTCTTATTGTCCTTACAACTAATATTATTATTCGCGTTCGATGTAAATTGAAAACATGTTAGGAGAAGTAAACAATTATACTATCATTTTAATAAATAATTTCATTACAAACAAGTTCCCTGACGTGTTATCTTAACCATGGTGAATCACTATGTGATTGTACATATACCATTTATCCTTTTATATTCTTTTTAGTGATCACTTTAAAATTATTTACACAACATGTGATTTTGATAATTTGTGGTACTTATTTTACATTAATATCCTTCAATCGAATTACGTTTATTGATTACTCTACATTCTTATCTCCTCCTACCACGACACCTGCATCTCACAAAATCAATCATGACCCACGCAGCCAACCTTCAATCTCCACCTTAATTCCTCCCACCCTCCATCCTAAAAAGACTAAAAAAAGACCTCCTCCACCTAGTCCTTTCTCCTCTTGGTCAGCCACTCTTCCATTGTAAATCGAGCATCGTGTACACACCACCGCCCTCGCGGCCATGATATTATAATGATAGCCACGCAGCACACCGCGAATAAGTTTTCCCGCACACGCGCGCGGAAGTAGTCGATCGGGCCCTCATTTAAATTTCTCCGCCTCGAGAAAAGCTGCGCACGCCGCGTGCGCGATGCGTCGGAAATTTCGCGCGTATATATATATACGCGCGCACGCGTGGCTCGTTAGCTTATGCGTGCACACACTTTCCCACGTTTTCTTGGTATAGCGCAGGTCTGCTGCTGCTGCTGCTGCCGCTGGGATGAGGGTGAAATTCGCGAGAGGTGGCCTAAGTGAGGGCGATCGCTAGCGTTTATTTGTTAGAAAGTTGTTTATGGAGGTGAGAGACGCGCGCGCACGCGTATATAGTGATGCTTTTATTCGGGGCCTGCTCGTGGGTGTTATGTTCGTTTATTGGGATGGACGGGATAATGACCGGTTGATTGATATTGAAGGTAGAGTTTAGTGATTAAATCAAGACTGATGGCTAGGATTTCTAAAAGGTATGGTGTATGTGTGTTTCGGTGGTTAGGCCGCGTTTTACGCATAAATTTTAAACGGTACCGTGGAAATTTAGGTTTTATTTTATTGGAGGTTTTTGGAAAAGTCACAGAAACATATTGTTTCTTTGACTAATAATAAGCGGAAACTCAGAATGAAATTTTACAGAAAATATTTTAATTGCACATTTATTTTTATAAAGATTGTGAATTTTTTTACGAATTGTTTTGACATATTCATTCTACTCATACATGTAATATTATTAGAAAATTCGGATTGGAGTAAACTTCAATATCTAAAAAATTATTTCAAAATTTATGGACTCCCATATTTTTTTCAAATTAGTGGTAACGACAAACTTTTTCCAATCTGGTTGATTAATGCTGAAAAATAAAAAGTTAACAAATTCGTAACTTAAAAGTCACTGCACCAATCTCGCGAGCAATCAAATTCCATTTGTCTAAATACAATAGACACATTCCCAAGAAACTTGATAAAACCTAAACCAACCTCATCACGTGCGCCCGTAAACGTTCAGCAAAAATTCCCTATACAACGCGATAATACGTTCTCTCCACAGACGCGCCATATCTCGTCGATCCATCGTGTGCACTCTCGGCACGAAAAATCGCCGATCGGTTCTCATCCGTCGAATCCCCGCTAATTGTACGTGTTAATCTCGCGCGTCTGTCGCAAGGAACGCGCCGTCGCTTTTCCCTTGCGCGTCGATCGCGCCTGATCAAGATGAGCACGTATATATATACACACACATATGTGTACATATAGAAGGCACATATATATGTACGTTAAACGCGAGAAACTCGCGCGAGCGCCACGGTTTTCGCTGCCGATGATCGCGATTAGGGTGTTGGGAAAGCGCTCGCGATTTATATGCGGGTGAGGAGCCGCGAGAGAAAGAGAGATAGAGAAAAATGTCAGGGAAATAGAGCGCGCGGGAGGAAGAGAGAAAGAGAGAGAGAGAGAGAGAGAAGAGAGGCTTTATTTATTGGGCCGGAGTGACGGTATTGTAATTTAGTGGCGCTGAGGTAGTTATAGGATGGGAGGGGGGAAGAGAGGAAGGGAAAGAGATTGAGCGCGGGATTGAAATGTTAAGGAGGGGAAAATTGCTTGCGCTGATTGATTTTCGGTTCGAAGATTTGTGGCGGAAAAGTGAGATAAATGTATTGATGATTGATATAGTAGATTTATGTTAAAATGTGCCTTAATGGTTTACATTTGATCAAAGTGCTCAAATTGTTTATAACAAATAATTTTCTTTTAAGTTTTCTTTAGATGCATTTAGATCTTTAGAAAATATAGTGATCTTAAGCTCCTTTCAACGTACCAATTAACAGAACATAAATAATTCAAATGGAAAATGTATTTTAAGAAAATTTTAATTTTATATTCTGTATATCTTCATACAAACGTGCACATCAATAATCCGAAAAGCGGTTAAATAAACAGAAAGCATTAGATTTTTTGATTAAACTCAAATTAATTATAAAGTGATGATGTTTTAATAATACAAATTGAAGAACCGAGGATAATTTCATAATTATTGTACGCTTGCGTGCTTCTAATTACGTGTGCTACATTACATTATAATTCACGAAGCTATATCCATTCTTACGCGATCGTAAATCACAGTTGTATCATCTAGATGAGATAAGATGCTAACGATTTATAAACCGTCCTACATAAGTTTTTTGAGCCAGTTCAATGCACCCGCATCCTCCCCCGTGAACTAAATATAAACTTTTATCATCGTTACATAAAAATCATTGATAAATCTGCTTATATTCATATACATAACAATATCGCATCGCAATACACCAAAATCCATATTTAGCTATATTAATTAAACCGACCCATCGATATATAAGCCACTTATATAATAACCGGCACGACAATAGAAACAAAAAATCGAACAGAGACAAGTTATACAATGAATTTCAAAATTTCCAATAACAATCTCAAAACCCAAAACCCATAAGCTATCATCATATATACATCCATCTGCATAAACACAACTCGCGTTCTATATCAAAACGCATCGATCGGCGCGCGCGCGCGCGCGCGTTCCGCCACATCCATCACACACACGCATCTCAGTCCGCCCACTAAGATACAAGGTCAAGCGCCGGAGACTGAGGATTGGAACAAAAAAAAAAAATCAAAGCCAAACGCGAACGAGGGCACGCTATGTATATATATGTATATGGGTACTACTCTAACAAGACACGCGCGTAGACCCGATCGCTTTCTCTCTCTCTCTCTCACTCAGGTTGAGGAATAAGTCAATTTTGCGTACGCGCTTGTAATACGATGATTGCGCCTGGGTATACGTGCCCCTGATGCGCGTGAGAAAACGAGCGACGCCCACACGTGTACATGTGTGCGTATATATATGTATATGATGCAGCAGCGTGAAAGGATTTCCCAAGTCGGTGACGCGGCTCTTTTGCCCGTCCGCGTATGTATATATATGCGCTTCAGTGTTTTGAAACGCTGATATACGCTCTGTGGGAGAACGCGAGAAAGTGATGAAGGTCACGCCAAGTCTCGAGAGAAGGAGAGATGCGTCGGTGGGTTCTTTCTTTATCGCGGGAGTGATAGCGAGTTTAGGGGGTTCTTCTGGGAAATCGTGAGAGGATAAAGGTGTTTTGGTATATAGGTATAGTTTCACACCCCTGTAATAATATTCTTTTATATAGACAACGTTATGTAGCTGTATTCTATATAAAAAATTATTTATTTGTTGGACGTGTAATCAACAAGTATAAGATATTCTTAAAAAATAAAAAAAATAATTTAACGTAAGTACAGTGTTATTACATTACTTTTACATTTAATAAGTACAGTGTTGTTAGATTACTTTTACATTTATTTGATAAGACAATACATTACAGTACAACAAATGCTAAATGCTAACTGTTAAACGATAAATATTCACTAAGAAAAAGAATCTAAGTTACTAGAAAGTGCAGTAACATATAGATTTTTTTACATTCATTTGCAAAACGATTTTTTTTAGCTATTTTGTAAGTTGTCTGAAATCACTAAAAAATCGATAATTTGAACAACGTAATATTTCCATCATGGAGTAATAATAAATTTACAATAATGTTAATTTTTCTCTATTTCGTAGCAATTACAAATTTATCCTACGTAAGCCATCGTTTTCCGCTATAATTTATTTTAATATTTATATAAATACATTTATTATAATTTTCTAAAAAAAAATACGAAAAATGATCTCTTTAATTTTTTCCACCAACAAAAGCAAATACGAATATGAGCGAAAATCCTTGCAACTACATACGCGTTCTCCTGTAACTTCCATAAAACCTCTCTCGGCATCCTCGTAGGCCTCACACACACACATACAAACACATATACGTATCACCTCCTCGCGCAAAAAGGCATTTCCCCTCGTCGCTCTTTAAAAGCGAAATTTACGCCCATCGCGGCTACCGAACCTCCTCTCTCTCACAAAAAAAGAACCTCTCTTTCGCCAAGAAAAACCGCAAAGAGGAGCCGTCGTCGTCCGTAGCACGCGTGCGCATATATACGCAACAAAAGGAGAGAGTGTGTATACGAAGGCTAAAAAAGCTCGGCGCGCGCAACAATCGCGGAATAATTGGAGCCAAGGCGCATGCCTCTTTACGAGGCTAAACAATGAGACGTACGAGGAGCAGCCGAAGCAGCAAGCGAAAGAAGAGAAGAAGACAACGACGACGACGACGACGAAGAAGAAGAAGAAGGGAAGGAATATTGATGCGTGGCCGTAACTCATGTATATATATATATATACGCGCAAGCAAGCGAGCGATGCAGAAACGCGGTCAGGTGCACAACTGGATCATTGCATCGACTGTGTATATGTATACGCGCGCTCGCGAGCGGCCTCTTCTGATTTTATCGCACACGCACGCATATACACGTGTGCGATATGATATACGAGAGAGTGTATATATATATGTGTGTATATACGTACGAGGAAGAGACGCGCCGAGGTTGCGAACCTGTCGCGCGAGAATAATATTAATAACTATACAGCGTACATAGTCGCGCGCTATCGTATAGGTCTTTCTGATCCTACGCGAAGGATTTTCGAGGATTTTAATTTATGAATGCACGCGCTCGTAGGTACATATATACATAGGTGTCTATAAGCGTAGTACGATATTTATTCGGTTCACGATGAGAGGAGGGAAAGTCACAGTCGATGCCACGTGGTTACATATTATGATTTAGGATTGCGTGGAAGCGCGATTTATAATTGAAAGTCGCTCGTTCGTTCGCTCGAGGCATCAAAAGCTGTGTATATGTATATCGATGCACGGTTATTATTCCCGAATCGCCATAGAAAAATCCATATGGGCGAGTGAGTATAGCGGTCGGAAGTTACGCGATATCAGAAGATATGATGACTATGCATGAGGCTTGCAATGATGATGATGATGATTTTTTATGCGAATATCTAAAGGAGGGGGGAATATTAAACTCAGCTGAGGGATATGACAAAGGACGCTATTTAAATAACGGTACCGGTGCACTTTATCAAGAGCGTGAAAGGGTTGTTGATGAGCTCCCTCTCTCTCTCTCTGGCTTTAGTCGGCGGATGAAAGTTCGCCCATGAGTGTTTTATGGAATAGCGCTTTGAATTAATAACTGTATACGCGAGCATATAAGCTTTTATTATTTCAAAATTACCGTGTCAAAGGCTCGCGCGCTTGCTTAGATCGAGAGCCGCTTGTGTGTAGCTATATGGAAAATGTATAATTCGCTCCGAGCTGATTAACCTACGGTACTCGAGAGCTCTAACTTGTTAGGCTGGCAGCCTTGTAAAGTTTCTGATCGTTATTAATTGCTCGTTGCAGTTGAAATTTTTTTCATTGCTGTCTTTATGATAAAGGGTTGTGAGTATGAAATTTGTATATAGTACTGCCTGCGTAGAATGTGACAAGTAATAATAATAATAATAATGGTGAGAAAAAATATAAATGATATGAATTACTAAGAATATGTCATAATTATAAAAATAAAAGTTTAATAACATTCATAAATTGTTAACGAACACGCAGGACTCTCATAAAATCTTGACAAAAAAACAGTAATATAAAAAATCTTCTGAATAAGTATTCCGCATCACTCGTGCATCGAAGTTCTCGGAAACCCTCATAAATCGCTATATCAGCACGTCCGGCGTAATTCAAATTTCTCCTCTAGGTCGCATTACTAGAATCAGAAGCGCGCGCTATTGCCGCCGCTGTTACGGCCTCCCGCGCATGCACATACAGGTTTTTCGAGATCATTAATCCGCCCGCAAGTACGTCGAGAGTGGAAAGCCTCAATCGAGCGTATATAGTATATCTATATATACAAGCGAACACAACTTTGCATGTGTTATACGGTGAGGATATAGAACCAAGCAATTCGAGGATGAAAAACGATTACTATATATATACAAGCGTGCAAGCGAGGGCGAGGATGAAATACTTTGGAAGTTTTGATATTTTTATTTGCGCCTTAGGAAATTAGCGGTACAGTTATAATGTGTTGTTATTATCGATGAGAGCGAGGAATGGGAAATGACTTTATTGAAATTATTGGTAGAGGTGCAGTAAGTTCTCGTAATGGATGTTAGCAGCTATATACATTTTTTAAGAGCATAATATTAATATATGACAGATATACTTTTTATTCAGAAAAAAATGATAACAATATAAAGATTAAATAATAACCCGTTGAACACTCTTTGTGAATATAGAAAAATTCAATCTATACCACTGACCAATAAATAACTCGTTCGGAATCGAAAGTTACCTTCCTTGCCTCCCATACATCACGGCACGCATGCAAATCAGTACTACACGAAAAATCGCTTCTTTACCATTTCACCGTCTTTGAAAAAAACCACGGCAAAAGTGAAAAGTCGTCGGAAAAGGCTGCTACGTTACTGTCTACGAAGAAATGAGCGTATATATATATATATATATATCGATCCCCCCGGGGGCGAGCTTTCACGCTCGCGATCCTCTCGCGGAAACTCGTCCGTCATCCATACAACGCGACTACTGTAATTTCGTACCGTCGTCCGCGCAAATAATACCTACGCCGAGTGCTCTATAGCGTTGCGCTTGGATTTGCATGAGCGGGAAAATGATAATTAAGGTCCGCGCCGTAGTATATGTATATATATAGAAAGCTATATAAATATATACATATATACCTATAGGAGTTTCCTGTATATATATATATATATATATATATATATATACGCCAGCACCTCGGGCCAATTAACAAATCGGACCCACACACACATATATACACTCGGCGCGCAATATAACAGACGACAACGATTTTACCGATGCTAAACGACGCGAGATTTATTGGTCGCGAGGACTTTCGCCTAGGTTTTATTGCTGCGCTATCTGTCAACGACTGATTGGACACACACATATATATATATATACGCGTGTGAGAGATCATTATTGGGCGACATCGGAGGAGCGCTTGTTCGGTTTCGCTTTTTGCTCAGTGGGCGCACTGGGAAGTACGTAAATTATAAGGCGCGTACGAGTATAGACCGCGGGAAATTAGAATGCGCGTGTGTGGGTTTGTATTCAGCGATTGTTAAGGAAGATTTTTTTTAAGAGAGGGATGGGGGGAGAGAAGTACGGTGATGTTGGATTGAGAGGTGAAATTTCTTTTGCCATAAAGGAGCCGCGAGTACGTCGCTATGCTCGCTGTGTGTGGTACGGAGTTTATGACCTTGTCGAGAAATTCAGGATAATTAAACTTGGTGTGATCTAACTTGAACATTTTTTTGGGGGGAGTTAGTGTTTTCATGTTAAGTTACTTTTATTTTTAACATCGTTCGTTTGCAAATCGTAAACGTAATAAAACTGGGTATACCTATTTTTCAAACCAAAATAACTAACATTTTCTAAAACATACACGTCATATTTTTTTTCTGCCTTACTCTCAATAACAAAATTATTTTCTAGTTACTTTTTGCTAACAATTAAAATCCTTAATTACACGACATTCTTTCAACCCAACTATAATGAGGCGACACATGCTGCTTCCTAATATACAAACCCCCGTTTCTTCGCACCGACAAAAGTTCGTTATCTCACGCCTCTATCTGTGCTTCCCCACACACATACATGTATATGTTAACTACCATTCATTTTTGCAAATTAAAATTCATTAAGATCGCCGCGGGGACATAAATCGCGCGGCAAGTGACGAGGAGGGGGGAATGTGCGAGCCGTTTAAGTCGCGGGGACGTCATATTTTAGACGCGAACGCGAGCGATTTCTCGTTACGTGCGATACTCGTAAAACGCGAGGGTAAAAAGAACGACGCCGACGACTCCCATAGAGCTTCCAACGGTATATACACACACTGCGGACGTCGCGAATAATTATACGTGTGGATATATATATATATATATATATATATGTAGTACCTACGGCTGTGACTGAGCTCTAAGCGTCTCGTCGTCGTAGTTGCAGAGTACGTTCGTTCTTCTGCTGCTGTTGTTGTTTTCTCTTTCTCTTTCGGTCGGTTATGTGAGCGAGGTAGCCTTTTTCTTAGGGGAGAGGGTTCGTCATACGCTCTCGCGAGGTTATGTAAGAAAAGGATTGTGAGGTGTTGCTTGATTTTTGTTATTGCTATGTATATATTTTAAAGTCGTCCTGGTTTTATATAGGTTTGTTTTGGTTTTTGCAAAGTATTGTAAACTCTAATTCCTAATAAACCGAAATTAATAAAAGATAAGAGTATAATGAAAAATGTTAAATGCATTTATACGCATAAAAGCAGAGAAACCCTAACACTCACTCAGCAACCAAAGACATAAATTTTTCAGCTCCACATTCTCTCTTCTCATACTCCTCCCCATCTTACCCCCCACTTCTCTCCGCATACATCCGCTACTTCTCCTCCCCCTCTACTTCTCTCTTTACTCGCTCTCGCTCTGGAGCCCACCGGTGAATTACGAATTTGATATGAAATTATAAAGCCTCGCAGAGTCGAGTCGTCGTCGTAAACATAGTTGCTCTCGCGGCACAGGCATACACACCGGCGCGTACCATTGCCCGATGTCTCTATTAAAGAGCTGGCTTTATGCGGACTTTGTAAGCTTGGCGCATAATTTAAACGCGCTCTTGAGTGAGCCCGCTTTGCGCAATGCGGATGCTAATTTCGCGTGCTCGCTCTTCTTCTTCGTCTTCTTCTTTCTCTAAAGTTAATAAACTTTAGAAAGAGCTGTCGAGTAAAAATCGACTCCGCGGGCGATTGTGTAGCGCGCGAGTCGTTTTCTTTGGCGAATGGGAGGTGCATGCTTGTGTATATGCGTGTGCAATGCGTAATGAATGAGCATTGATATTGATGTTACTGCCGCTATTGCCGCGATTTATTGTTATTTTAACATTGCGCGTAACTGCTGTGGTTATCTCTTATCGAATGATTGCATTTTTAGAGAACGATAGATGAAAGCTGAGTAATAAAATTTTGTTCTTTATTTCACCATTCGGTGATAAAATTAAGTTTTGTTGTAATATCGTAAAATACTTTGAAAAATTGTAACAAAGCAGTAGGAAAAGATTGTTCATATTGTACGAATAATTTAGTTGAACGAGTAATGTATTGCAATTATAGAAATAAATATGACAGGAAGGTTAAAACTAAAATACGAATTAGACGTAAAAAAGAAATAGAAAGCAGAGGAAAAAATATATGAACAGCCAGTAAAATAAAGTATCGAAAGTAAAGAGAAATGGGAAGTAGAGGTAAGATTGAAACTAAAAACTATAAATTAGAGGTAAAAAGAACCGGAAAGTATAGTAAAAAACTGTAGGCGTATACTTGCAATAAATTCGTGATATGTATATTTATATGTATTTTTATCTGTACACATGCAACTAATAATTGAGAACTAGGTTTGTTAAATAAGCTTGTAAACAGCTAGAAAAGCGAAGCCATATTTGCCGTTACATTTTGTAACTTTATGACCTAATAACGATACGAAACATACGAATTTATATATTTTTAAGAAATTATTACGAAAGAGAACGGACTCTATTTCCGAACTAATCGAAAATACGGGCGGAAAGAGAAATCACAATAGAAATCTGAATTGATTTATAAACTTTATTTAAAGAAAGCCACAAATCGGGTTATCTCCCGTAACACGTAATTTTATTGAAATCTCAACGAGAACTGATTCCTTCAGCCAAACATTAACAACTATAACTAAGCGACGCACAACAATTGTTTTCCGGAACAGAAATCAATACGTTATAGAATCTCTTTCGTAATATATATCTATTTCTTCCTATAAAATTCAGAAATTACACAATTATATTTAATCACTATTTCAAATCATTTTTCGAATTCACGATCAACTAAATGTTACTATTCCGTTCCGTAACACTCTCCCTCCCTCATCGTCCCCAGTAAAAAGACATTGCACATCAGGGCGGAAAGAGGTAGTATTGAAGTGATTTCACTATGAAATTGAATTTATTAACAAATTTATTTAGCATAACTCCTCTTTTATGTTAAATTTTTGGATAAGAATCTTATTTTACTTTGGTTTGATAATTATATGCCAATATAGAGTAAATTTTGAAAAGACTCTTAGGTATGTAAAATTATTGTAACATAGTGATTTTTATTGAAAAGATTTTTATTTGATTTACTGATTGTTTTTTAAATTATCATCAGGTGTACACAAATTATAATGTACAAAATTTTGAATGGAATATATTAACAGAAAGAGATGTTTATAGTTGTATAGTCACTGATATGATCGAATTGTCTAACGGTTTTTACTATAGCAAAAAAACGTGGATATAAAAATGTTCAATAGAATACGTTTGTAATAAATTAATAAAATATAATAAATTAATTACAAAGAAAATTATTAGATTATTTATTATTTATCCCCTTATTGCATAATGCGAGTGTGCGTATGTACATTTAAAGTATGCATTTTAATATCTTAAATAATGATTTAGTTATTCAATCTCATTTCGGCTATATATCAATATTTTATTAGAAAATTATTTAAGTGCAAAATCTTTTTTTCCGTCAGATGGCGACGTAAAACTCGCAATTGCCGGAACTGTGCATTTAGTATACAACTCTAATGATATATGATAATGCGATTACGTTAGAGGTTATTGTATACGTTTAGGTTAAGGTTTAGATAGGCGATAGCCTGCGTTAACAAAATTTCATTGTTACGTAAATAATTATTACACTTATAAAAGTACCATCAAGTTGCGTTGAACTGCGTTTAGGATTTCATCATTAGAGAAAAAATTGCATTCCATTGATCAGCAGAGAAACCATCAATGAGAATTTTTAATTAATATTTTATTATTATAGTTTGATCACAATCGATATAAAAATTACTATAATCCTATACTAAAATTTCACATTAAATGTATTAATTTTAACTTTAGTCAAATTTTACCATACTTTATCGTAATTTTTAATAGAAATCAAGGTTGTCGCCTCGTTACTCTAATAGTAATTTTTGAGAGAAATTATTGTTATAAGTAACCAGATATTTCTTTCCGTATAT
>JAWWEQ010000001.1:8637219-8690644 GCA_035583055.1 Torymus tubicola
TATTATTTCTTAATCGTATTGGGAAATACAGGTTGCACTAGATAATATTTAGAAAATTTTATCATATCTTATAAAATAAAATTAATTTGTTTACTTTCTCTTCCCCGGGTGCATGCGAATTTGTGTCTTTTATGTAACTCTTTCTCTTTGTTTCCGAACTAATCGGAAATACGGACGAAAAGAGAAATCACAATACAATTTTTAATTGATTTATAAACATTATTTAAAGAAAGCCACAAATCAGGTTATCTCCCGTGACGTGTAACTTTTTTGAAATCTCAACGAAAACTGACTCCTCCAGTCAAACATTAAAAACTAGCGACGCGCATCAATTATTTTTCAGAGTAGAAATCAATACATTATAGAATCCCTTCCGTAATATATATCTATTTCTTTCTATAAAATTCAGAAATTACATAATTATATTTAATCACTATTACAGATCATTTTTTGAATTTACGTTCAAATAAATGTTACTATTCCGTTCTGTAACAGATTCGTTAAAAAAAAGTCTGCGTAAACTGACATGAACCCCGTACAAAATCCAATTCTCATTTCCACTAATAGCTACCAATAATACAAAGCCTTCTTGCAGCAAACAGATAACGCAGACGGACTTGCAGAGCAACCGGACCCAGCTAGGGGAAAAGAAATCGAAAGCGAAAATAACAAAAGAAAACGGAATCTCAGCATCCTCATCTACTCCTTCTCTATATCCACATGGGAAAAGGCTCTCCTCCGCTCATACTCAACGACGACGACGACTCGCCGCGCGCACTGAGGGCATAAATATCCGTTACGAATGGG
The DNA here is from genome assembly GCA_035583055.1 of Torymus tubicola. Classification (NCBI taxonomy): domain Eukaryota; kingdom Metazoa; phylum Arthropoda; class Insecta; order Hymenoptera; family Torymidae; genus Torymus; species Torymus tubicola. The sequence continues at coordinate 8,638,027 of JAWWEQ010000001.1, forward strand.
GAGGAGGAGGAGGGCGAGAAAAGAAAGTCGCGCCTGGGAAAATCGCGCTCGCGCGCTACTTGCCTCGCGCGCGGCACGGGTGACCATAAACTCGCGCGATGAACGATACGGGTCGATATGAGGTGTACATATATATATATATACACACACACTTTGCGGCCACGGTCAAACCCACACAGAGGGCCAGCCAGCTAGCCACGTGCGCGAGAGAACGAGAGTAAGAGAGATAGACGGAGATAGGGATATGGATATATGTGGCGGCTCAGGAGAGGGAAGGTAATTTATTTGTGCTCCGGAATAGGCGAGCCTTGGCCGTTTAATATCGCGAGGTTCTCCTTTTTTTTTGTCGAGCGAGCTCGGGACTCTAGGAGACTGACCCCTTACGTTGCGCTGAGGTGTGGATTAATTGGGTGGCTAGAGAACTCGAGGAATCGATATGGCACTGGGAGTGATTGTAGGGCTAAAAATGATGATACGGTTTGGTAATAAATTCTATAAATATGGTATACTTGTTAAGAAGGGGTGTTGGGAATCGCAAGATTGATAGCCTGAAGTAAAATATTTCTGTGTTTGTAGAGATTTATGTGTGAGTCGAAGAGAACGTGAATATAATTTTTATTATGGGCAGTGTTCCTTTGTCCGAATATTTTTATATATGATTCTATTTGGTATTATAGCTTAATTAAAAAATTGTATTAATAAAAAGTTAATTGTAGTTCGAGGTGTAACTGGTGATATCTATGTTAAAGAAAGAAACGGAAAATCTTGGAATGCAAATGAAAAGTATTTCTACACTTTAATTTAACGCTTCGAGGGTATGAATTTATATAGAATTTACAGAGATATTAACACCCTTACAAATCGTTAAGTTACACAGAAATAAACAAGTAACATTATTTCATTTCCTGCGCAGTGTGTGTTCTATCTTACGCGCGTTGGTCATGATTGCTTTATTTTGCTAATTAATTTACACTTCAATTAAAATTGTTTGAAAACAATTTAAAATGATATTAACACTGCCGGAGAACCACTCAAAGTTATTCCAGATCGTAAATAAAGTGCATTCCCTTCTCTCCATCCGCGCATATATGTGTTATTGCTATTTTTTTTTTGTTTTATTTTCAACGGCTTTATGCGCAAGTTCACACATGCAATAACTCGAAAACGTTTCCTGGCATTTTAAACGATCCAGTTAAGTTATTTCTATAATTGATTATTGTTTGCCGTAAATTAAATCATTGGCATGTTTACAACGTAAAAACGTGTCATTAGCATCTTTTTCTGTACAAAACACGTGCGCGGGCGTATGTAATTGATATTAATAATCGAAAATTGCACGCTATTTATCTATCTGTCCGCATATTGCGAGCATATATATCAATGTGAGAATTGCATTGTTTCGCGCTGCGCTCAGCGTCTACTTATACCACCATTAAATGCTATAATATCGACATTGGTACCGATATGTATATCCTTGAAAAAAAATACTTCGCTAATGCGTTTCGAGGTATAGATTTCATCTATTCGATAAATCAACTAATGGAGTGTTAAGTTTTTCACCTCGACTCAATTCAATGGAGAAAATTTGATTAATTACATCAGTAATTTAAAAAAAAAAAAATACAACATATGACTCATGAATTAGCATAATACGGTTAACCCAGCAATGTCTTATTGCTGTATAGAAAACTTACCTTGGCAGACGGGCGAGGTAAAGTAGAAGAGATGCCATTTCCCGAGAGGAGACAACATCGCGACGTGTCGAGCCACCGTCGAACTCCAGGACCGGCCTGCCGGCAACGTCTGTGTATCCTGCGCATAAATAATTGAATTGGTTGAGTTATATCGTTGTTTACATCATTATTAAGAATTTTATTTTATTTCTACTTTTAATCGTATTTCAATAATTGTAAATCAGTTTCTTGCATTAATTAGAATAACTATATGATAGTTAAAATGATCTAGCCGATAAGCCTTGATGTACGGGTATAACACGGACTAATATATTTATATCATTAGGTAGTTATTTTATCAGGACGTAAACTACGCTATTTATGCTTCATTAAAGACAGCCATTTAAAAAATGTAACGTTCAAAATTAACGATTATTAATGGTTATTCGATTTTAATTAAGAGCACATAATATAGGCGCAGACGAAAATAGTTTAGGATTTAATCATCCGTATCTCCGCACATGGTGTATAAGTAAACACCGTGGATTATCCTCCAATCGTATCAGCTTTATCCTTAGGAAAAGCGCGACCTAAGCGCACGTTAAATAAATTCCTGTCGCCCGAGCAACACGACCCAAGATTGAGTAATTACGCGTAATCGTTTAATTTTGCCACTCGATCGGCCAATAAATCGCTCTCGTTCATTGGTGCGGCCCTTAATATGCCGCGCCGCTCGCATTATAAACGCGGCTAATTCCATGCTAATGAAGCGGGACAAGAATCCACGGGCTCAGCAGATAATAAATTAATCGCCCTGCTAATTTATTACAAAATCGATCTTATCTCTCTTTCTCTCTCTCTCTCTACCGCCACCCCGCTGCGAAAAACAAAACTATCCACAATTTCGTCAGAGAAACTTTACGCTGTGCACGCGCGTAACGAGCTTATACTCACCGCGCATGCAAATGTATGCCTCCCTCTTTTCTTATATACATATATATTTACTTCAGTGAAAATGTAAAAAAAAAAACAATCGCTCGCTACGCACGCTATCGTATCTCGAGCAGATAATCGAGAACGGCTAGATTCGCAATTATATATGCGAGTACGCGCGAGGCAGGAATGCCGGGACGCATTATCGCATCGTGCGCGTGTGCGGCTGTAATTGCCCGGATAATATGTAGTCTATAGGAATGAATTATCATTAAAGTGTAGACCGCGCGGCGAGGTTGCTGCTGCTGCTGTTGCTTGCTACTTGCCTCCCCAGGGCGAGACGAGCTTGCGTATATACATGCGTGCTGTATAGTATACAGGATGGATTTGTCTTCGGAGAATTTTAAAGAGCGGAAAATGCAAGTACGCGAGGATGAAATAGAGTGTTCGTGTGAATGAGCATTGAGTTAAAAATTTTTTTCTGCTTTATATATATACGGGTGTTGTATTGTTTCGTCGCTGTATATCAATAGAAATTATTTTATTTAAGAATAGTGCAATTATAGTTACATACATCATTTTCTTTTTTAATGCAACAATAACTCGACTGAAGAAATAAAATGGAAGAAAATATAGTTGTAATAAAAATAAAACAAAAATATCAAATTCTCTACATTGTCTATTAAATGGAAGTATTTGAAAAATGCTTTGAATTTTCTTTTTCTTTTTAGTTTTCACAACTAAAGTGAAAAAAAAAGTTTGACAAGTTATAGATAAACGTCAGATATCAGCGTCGCGAAATTTTAAACTCTCAACACCCTCCGAACCTTCAATCGACCACAGCATTCCAATCGAATACCATAACAAAAGCACTCGTACAGTTCTCCAATATCCGCGAAATTCGAACAATTTATAAAGAATAAACCAATACATCACGCCGAAGAATTTCTATAACGATGCACATTACAAGTGCAGCCGTTAAAAATTCCGCACGCATTTTCTATATCAGACCAGCCACCCGAACTGCGAATGCACACGAGGTCCATATACCACGGTCACATTCCATTGCCGATAGATAACATTCAACTCTCTTTCGTTCTCTCTCTCTCTCTCTCTCTCTCTCTCTCTCTTGCGCGACACTCGACCGATAACAATGCAGATGATAATCGTCCGCCACGGAGAGAGCGTCAGATCGCATTGTCAGTCGAGTAATTTGTCACGACGTTGTCAAACAATGGTAGTTGCATACTGTGTATATAGCACGTGGCAGCCGATAATCGAAAAGTATTGCGCGAGCAGCTCGATTATTTCGTTCGGTCGTCGTTACTGTACACTGTGATAAGCCCGCGGGGTGAGATTATAGCTGCGTATGTGTACGCGGGGGAAGTAGTCGCGTTTGTTATGGGGAGTATGCGCTAGTCGTGACAATGGTGTACAGTTATGGGTTTGTTAACTGCTGCTGCTGCTGGGTAATGTGGTTTGGCTGATGAGTCGGATGAACAGTTAGAGACGGCCTGCGTGATTGGAGTGCTTTAATTGGTGCACCGGATTTGCTCGTAACAAACAAGTGTTTGCTTTTATTAATTTTATTGCGGAATGTATTGATTATAGGTGGTCTGTGATCTAATTATTTTAATGTAAAAAAATTGCAAGTGAAATATTACGTGTTTATTTCTTCTTTTTTAATAAACGGCACATTATAGACATAACTAGATTTGAAAAAATTTTGTACATTTATCTTGATTATGATATAATACCCAAGTATTAATTCTACCCCGCCTTGAAAAAAGTCAACGATCGCATTACAATCGCCAATACGGGAAAGATCCATACGACAGAACTCATCGGTGTGCAGTTAGTCATGAACGCTGTATACATGCAAAAATTATCGGAAACCGCGGCGCGGGACTTTAATGGGTCAACGGATAAATGTATATATATAATACCGGCATGTATACGTGTACATACACGTGTGTATATATACGACGCGAAGCAGCAGCTGAAAGGTGAAAGATTCGGGGTTAATCGAGGTGTCTACCTTTTTCCCGGATTACGTGCGGCGATTTGAACTCGCGTTTACTTTCGCGTTTGCTAGTATATAAGCGCGCGAGTATAATTACACGCGCGTATACATATAGGCGAGTTTTTCGCTTGATAGATCGTATTCACCGTTCGGCTATCTCGTATGAGATTTTTATTTACTCGAGAGAGAGAGAGAGAAGGTATATAGGTACTGTTAATTTCATGGTTGATGCAAATGAGTAATATCTTGGAAAAATTTTAAATTTTATTTTATTATTTTTTTTGTTGGTATTATAAACAAACTTTACTGGTTTAAAAAATTCGATGATACTTTGCGAAGAGAAATTTAGATCTTATTGACGACTATGATAATAGTGCAGGTTTAATGGTAAACATTCTCTTGATGGTTCCAATAACTACGTGCTTCAATTAAAATTCAGCGCAGAACTAGCTTTGATGAACTAGTTCTCAATTCGGAACATATCGATAAATCATACTTTATTCGAACTATGAATTATAGCGTTTCCGGAGTAACAAGAGTGATAAATGAGTTCCATAAGAAGAAAATCAACATTTAAACGGTTTTCCATTAATGATGTGTAACTCCATATTTTGAGTTAAGTAAATATTATCGATTGATAATACATTTAATTCCATTTTCACCATTTAAATAATACAACAAATTCATTTATCAATTAGTAATAAAATTATCCATCAACTAACAGCATAACTCTCGTCTCCTTCGTACCACTCAATAGATTCATGCTTAACGGTACCGCAAAAAGTACCGACTATCCCCGACGCATGATTTACAAAGACAAAACCTCTCTCTCTCTCTCTCTTACCTCCTTCTACCCCATCGCAAAAACGCTCGCGAGCCCATAAAATCCGCTCGGGCAAACACTATGAACCCGGAAGGGAGGGGAGACTACGACTACGACGACGACGACGACAAAATATCCCGGTGTCCCTTTTTCTCTCCCGCCCCTTGTTGACCCCTAAATGCGCGCGCGCGCGCTCTCTCGACTGCTACTCCGTCCCCCGTGATTTACAGTCCATAAAAGTGAATTTTCGCGAGACGAGTCATGAGCCACCTCCCGTGCGTTCTATACTCGTGCCCTCGTAGCGCGCGGGATTCCTTCGGAGCAACGGAGCAGCAGCTTGTGTACATATATAAGTATAATACCCCGTTACGAACGTGAGATATTAATTAGCCGCAAGCAGCGGTACTACAATGGCAATGGCAGAGTCAACGAGCGAGACACAAAGGGTCGTGCGTGGTTCAACAGACTGCGTGTAGGTATAACGTGTACGTTGTGGAAAAGAATATAGTCTATGAGTTGTTGTTGTTGTTGTTGGTAAGGTTTATGTAAGGGTTGGTAACGGTGAGGTGTATAACACGTGTGGTCGTCTTATTAGTTTTAATATTATAAGGTTATAATACATTTTTAACGGGATTAGAATTAATTTGTGTAAAATCGTTCATTATATGAGCGGTAAAAATACTCTTTCCAGGGTAATGCTATAGAATATTAATAAGCATCTTAGATTTTTACTGGTCATTTATGTTTTATTTACAATTTGGCGACAAATATATTAACTCTGGAAGCTTTTCACGAAGTATAAGTATATAGTTACATAACCGAAATAATTTAAAAGAAATGAAAACATATTACTGATAATTGAAAATAAAATCTCTGTTTTTATTATTTTCAAATAATAAATTTTAATACATACTGTATAAGCAAAACAAAGCTAAACGTGACCTCGTGACCTGACACTATACTACACAACCTCCCCCTCACTATTACGAAAATCCATTCGCATGCCCTCTCCTACCCCGTAATCGCTTCTCTGTCTCTATTTCTATCTCTCTTTCTCTCTCTCTCTCTCTCTCTCTCTCCCGCATAACGGACGCTCTCGCTTTGTCGGCCGCGCAGCCTCCGCGCGCTCCGAAAACACTTTCCTAGTCCTCACTCGCGTTCTCTCTCTCTCACTCTCTCGCGCGCACCCTTATCAAAACGAGCGCGTTTTCTCTTTCTGCGCACGCGCGCGTTGTCACTTTCTCTTTCTTTATCTGCTTTGGCGCGCGCGCGGTCGCTCGCTTATACGAGCGGGACCGCTTTATATTAAAGCGTCGGTGGCGGCGGCAGCTGTTGCTTTTTCCGCCGTTTTCTCACACCTCGACGCTGCTACCGCCGTCACCGCGCTATCGTAACTTTTTCTACTTATCGCTAATGTATGGTTTCGGTAGTGGCAGTGGCACGCGCGTACTCACGGATATAATATGTATATATATGTGTGTTGAGGTTTGGGTTTCTATATCTGTGTGTGGGATTTTGTTTTGGGGTTCGGGTGGAAATGGGTTAGCGGTAAGGTATTTCCAGTTGAGTGTGAAATTGTATAATTAATATTTTTCTTTTTCTTGAGAAAGAGAAACTTGTTTACAATAATATGGGGTTTTAATGTTCTTAAATTATTGCTTTTATATTTTTTTGTATATATTACTTATTGTCGATTTATTCATATGACTAAATATTAAGTATATACTTATTTAGTGTACATGTGCATTAAATATTTTTATTAATATTGATAAAGAGTATCTCGGAGGCGGAAGATATTTATATAACAAAGTGACAAGTGAAAAAAAACACAACTGATATTATATCTCATTTTGTTTTCAATATTCAATAGCCTGTATCAAAATAAAGCCATAATTTGAAAGTTTACATTTCATTTTAAATCCATTCAGCCGTGTAATTTCACTAAAAATCTTTTTACATAAGATCTCTTTTTCAAACAACACGGTAATCTTAAAAACCCCACATTCTTTCGAGCTCCCGTACACTTGTTGTTCGTTATCGTTTGAGGCCCTGACTACGTCTTTATTTCGCCTTGTTATCCTCTTCACTTTCTCCTTATCTTCGACTGCGTTATTGTTACGCTACTACCAACAAGAGCAACAAAAACATACCCAGCTTCCGACTTTCTTCGCGCGTCCGCGGCTTTTTTTTTCATTCTCCCGATTTCGGAGCGATGTAATTTTCCCTGAACTACTGCCGTACGCTGCGCGGATCTCATTAGTATTGTCCGTATGGTTATACCGTCAGTGTGTATACATATATATGCCGCATATACTTCATTTCAATCCTGAAGAATAAGCGACGCTTGTTAAAAGAAATATAAGGCTTGTTTTTACAGCGATGTTAACTTTTATCTGCAATCAGTGATACCACCTTCGTTAAACTTTGCACATTGTAAAGCTCGCTTCTTTTTGCAAAGATACAAAGGAACTTTCTACTGGGTCTGACGTTTCTTTCTTTTTTTTTTAATTTACTCGTAAGTTTTTTTAATAGAAAATGACCTTTAAAATAAAAATTGTATTAATAATGTGTGACTTTTTCAATAAAAATAAGAATAATACTATTGTTATTAAAGTTATTAAGATATTCGAGCCGTGTAATATAGAAACGTAAAGTAGCATAAAAGTCACGATAAATTTACAAATGAATTTCATGTAATTCAACACATACGGTAGCTGTAATTTATGAAGAGATTTCAAAGAGGAAATTCAGAAACTCCAAAAGTATAAGTTTCCTACTACACTAAAACTTTCTCCATTACTTTACTACGTGAAGTAATGTATGCGAAAACAAAACTCAACTTCATGTAATAGGTACCCTTACCCGAAACTTATACCGACCGAAATCAATTAAAATAAAATCTCCTTCTTAATGCCACTAGAAACTGCTCAGTAACTCAGGATATTTATACTTCTGAACATAAAGTTCCTTATGTGTAGTACAACCGATATCTTGTCTTAATAATTTTTAAAATGAAATTATTATCAAATAAAATATTCGAATAAACCATAATAAAATCTACCAAAAAAACTCTTCAGATTACAAAATCCTCGTATCTCAGTCCTACTACACAAAACAGCTCCACATCAATACACCGCTCGGTAATAATAATCCCTTGCCTCAAAGCACCGCGATTAGCGCACTCGTAACCCATTGACACTTTTCTCACGAGATATGCGCTAGCGCGCAGTTCAAAACGAGCTACCCACGCGCATATTATGTACACCGCACGTGTGGCGCGCGCTTCCGCGCGCTGTGATTTAGTGACGGTGTCGACTTTCAAAGCTTCGCGCGCGCGCGCGGACGCAGCTGACATTTTTCGCGATCTGTCAAAATAAGTAGACGGAATGAGAGAAGTCGTATTGCGGTGTGAATGCGGACTCCCGAGTATATTGCATCGCGGGGGCGTGAGAGGAAATGACGGTGTTATGCAGTGCGGGTAACGATTAGATTATGTAATGGGGGGGAGTGCTTTTGTTTAGTGGAGAATGGCATGTTTTGAATGCCGTGTTAATTTGGTGCTGATTTGTTGAATCAGAGTGACGTTTGGTAAGGATTATTTTTGGCATGCTATTGTTGCATTTTTGTGATAGAAGATGATGAAAATAGGTATATATGATTTCAACATGTATATTTATCTGATTATTATAGAAAATTAAACTTTTGTTGCAAAAAATAATTCGAAGGAATGTGACGAGATCTACAGTTGTAAAATGCACAATAGCTCTCACACAGTCTTCTCTTTTCATTTATTTTTTCTTTGTCTTTCAAGAGAGGTCGACTGATTCTTCAGTTAGGAGACGCAACGAATCATCTAAATTTACGAGTATATATTTTACTTTATGAGGAACGTTAAGATTTTATATGATAATTGTACGTTGAGATAGCAGTTGGCTTAGAATTATCGATGATTTACGAAACATTAAAAAGGCGTCGTCGTAATTCTGCGAAGCGAAATATTCCCGCGGACAAAGCGCCGTCCCTCCGACGAATGGATTTATTAGCGAATGTCCACTCTGCGCTAAAACGCTTGCCAGCTAAAAGGGGCGCATATTTTCAATTGATCGTTTAACGGTGTCTAATCTAATAATTTAAAAATTTATGCTCATCATATCCAGGCGATATATACATGAACAAATTTTCCATTTTAATGATATGGTTTTTAATGAAGAATATAATTGTATAGAAAAATAGTTTATTTTGATGGTTAATGAAATTTGCACAAAATTACAATAAATCATATGGCAGTTCATTATTTATAGCATTGTATAAGCGTCGTTTTGTGAAAGATCTCAAGTAGTGTTTACATTTCCGCAAGTAATATTTATTTAAATTAAATGACATTTGCATAACTAGAAAATACAAGTAACTTGTATGATTTATGGATTATTTATTCAATTTATTAAGAAAATTATTATATTCCATAGTTTAATTACTTATTTAAGCTATTATTTATCACATAAATTTTATGAATTGTATAATTAAAGCTTTATTATACTTATATCTCACTAACTTTTCTCAGAAAGGAAAAAATCTGAAAAAGTGATAGTGACATTTATCATAAAAGCAAAGGATACAGGTAAACACAGCTGTAGTGAATTGATTCTAAAATCTGTTTTTGCCAATTTCTCTTTCTAAGAAAATAGGAAAACCGATTCTCTCTCCATTCAGAAACTACCTAGATACGCTCTCGCTCGCTAAACTGCGACAACAGCCTCTTTACTGCAATCCTCCCCACATCCTCGTATAGCATCTCTCCGCAGAACCGGTCAATCGCGCGCGTGTGCACTATACGGATTACCTCCCCGTATACGAACGACAATCAGAGAGAGAGAGAGGGAGACCCCCGCCATTACGAGCATTACAAGAAGGCGAAAAAGCGCGACACCTCGAAAACGCCGCGTTATTTACGAGGCGGATATGCTCGCAGGAAAGCAACGAGACGCGTAAGAATCGTCCCTCTCTCGCGTGGTGTGCGCGCGCGCGCGGTTAAGGTCAAGCCTTCTCCAGCTCCTCCTTCTCCTCCTTCTTTCTCGCCGTAGCGAATCATTGATAAATTGCAAGCCGCGATCGCATCGGCGCGCGCGCGCGCGCGTTTACGAGGAGCTAATTACCGGTCGCTGCGGTGGAAGAGCCGCCGCCGCCTCTTGATTAATGAGCGGCTAAGCGCCGCCGAATTCGCTATCCTCGTTTAATGCCGACTGCTGCGTGCTGGAAGATCCTGTTTTGATTTTTGCGCGAAGAAAGAGGGAGAGAGGAAGAGGGAGAAAGAAGCTGGTTGTTGCGGTGGAAAGAGGGGAGAGAAGGATTATAAAATTGGGATGAAAAGTGGGGTGAAAAATTGGGGGCATTTGTTATACCGGGTGTAATCCTTAATGAGCACGCGTCTTGAGTTCGAAGCTTTTGTTTGATTTTTTTTTAACGTCTATGAGTAATACTGTTAAAAAATTATTTGTTATTTTGGAATTTTACATTGTGATTCTTTTATTTTAAAATTTTCTCGTTTTTATGGATTCTTTATGCATGTATTATATTGTATTCTATATTCTTTATTGTAGAATTCTTTATGCAATTTATGTTAAAAATATTTAATAAGAGTTTTCAATTGCATAAAGTGTTTTTAAAAGTATAAGAAAAATTTAAGATCTTTACAAATCGACTCGACTAACTAAAGTTAGTCCCGTATTTCGTATGCTCTTTTCAAGATGTCAATTTTATCCGTACGAAATTTCCGCATACATTTATAATCGCGCGGGTGCAGGACTTATCGTGTAAAGTATTCGTTGACTTTTACATTAACTCCGACGTTTATTGATTTCGGGATGCGAAGCGAAAGAAAAATAATCGAAGAAATTGATTTTTACTTTTCAGAGGATGTTTTGTAAATTACGTACATTTGTTACGCTTAGTAAGAAGGAATTAACATGAATTTCGCATTGATAAATGACGCAAAATAGCGAATACCTAATACATTAGGTAGACTGAAAGTGTGTCGTCAGTGGTTATCGTGCTATTAATAGTTTACTTTAATATATTTAATTTAAAAATAGTTACTTCTGAAAATAAATACTACTTGTTTATTAACAAGTAGCCGCTTGCATTATCAATTGAATTTATTCAAAAGTAAGAATAAGGAGTAGATATATTGTATTTTATCATTCATTGTGTGCAAATTCTGTTTATGATTTATTTGTTAGCCAACTACTCTCTATTCCTAAGTTTATTTCCATACAATATTTCTGCGTGCAAATTATAATAAAAAAAAATTCCGAGTTGTTTACTCGTCAACTAAATACAAGTTTATTATATACGCATTTTGTTACTACTTTAAAACTATTGCACGCCGTTACGTAAACTTTTCAACAATTAATTTTCCTAAGAAAAAAAAACTCATGGGAACATAGTTCACTTAATACCTCACGTTTCCACTATATGTCATCCTCTCGCAATGTCGCCGCTTCGCCGTCAACGCAGAGTACACATAACTCCCGACACAAAGTTTCACCGCGTCACCGTTAAAAGAACATGCCGCATCTCAATTATAACCGCCCGGACGACGTAACATTCGGCGCATTCCACCTTTCGCGGAACTCGCAAAAATTTTTATCGTTATACAACGGCAATTACGAATTCTCAACTCTCGCGCAATAAAAAGCTTCAACAGTCGCGCGCATATAATACGCACGCGGAAAGAAAGAAAGAAGGATTTTCGCGACGAGGGGAAAGAACCTTCGATGGTCCATTAACCGTCTCCTATATATATATATATATATATATATACGTGATATATCCCGTTAAGCCCGAGGGACAGATACACACACACACACACGCTGCGCGCAGAAAATAGCCGCACATGCACGGTCAGTGATATGACGAACGTCGCACTGTGGAAAACTCGCTATCTCGTATATAACGAATGCAAAGAAGGGGAAACGTCTTTATCGGCGTACGATGCCCTCGTAAAGTGCGTTGCGCGGATATGTGTATACGCAAAAGGTTGAGGGGGAGGGGTTGAATTACGCGCCGGCATGATGATTCTTTATAACGGCCAACGGGACTTTATCGAAATTACGAGCACGCATGTATATATATGTATATGCGGGGCCGGTGCGGATATGATTTTTATCATGCGCATTAATGAATCTGCGTTTGTTCGTTTGATCGATTTTTATTGATGCATGTGTGTATATATGCGAGAAAGGTGATTTTTCTTTTGGTTTGCTCGTATTGTAGCGATATCAAGGTTCCTTGTCTATTCATATACGCCGAGTTTTCAAAAGGCTTTTGATCGAGATAATTGCATGTTAATTTTGGGTGGTATATTATTTTAAGTTCCATCGAGGAAACGCCGTATATTAACCTCTTGAAGTTTATTGCTGAGAAAAAAACAACAACGGAATTTGGAATGTACGAAAAAGTTATTTTATATATCAAATTCGTGAATTATTACCTCAAACGAGTCATTATATCAAATTAAGTTCAAAAAGAATAAACGGGACTTTAATTTATCCCGGCGTATAATATGCTTAAAGTATAACAATATCGTAAATTGACTTCTCGCGCATAAACTCTTGTAAACTAACTTGTTTCATTTATAAACCCTCGATGCAAATAATCTACCGACTAATCTACCGACAATCTATATTCAAACGCCTTAGTACTGTATCCCACCATACCAATCAAGCTCGTTTCATCACCACAGTATATATACCTAAAAATTTCGCGCAATCTATTTTTCCTCTTATAGCCCATTTCCCTCGTTCCATTTAACCCAAATTCAAAAGCTTCTCTCGCGACTCGTCAGAGTAGAGTTGTATATATATATACGCGCACGCGAAGATACGTACGAAGCGCGCGGCACGTCAGTTGCGGTGTACTGCTAAGGTGCAGCTCGTAGTTAGTATATATCTATACGTGTGCGCGCCTCGGTACGCCAATCGTAAATCAAGCGGCGCGAAAATTTACAATGTCGTTACGGAACGGGTCGCACTCGTTTATTAACCCCTTCGTGTAACACGCAAAAACTCGCCGATCGATATTGCAAAAAGATACAGTGTGAGCGAGTAGAAGAGAAAGAGAGAGAGAGAGAGAGAGAGAAAATCGGTTGTCGCGATGCCGAGTAAAAAAGCAGAGAGATGGAAAAAATACGGTTTACGAGTTGATTGCGGCGCCGGCGGTGTGCTGTATGTGTGTTGGTATGGATAATTTCGATTTTTATTCGGGCCCTTTGATGAACTTCCTCGTGCCGCGGCTTATAGCCGTTGTTGTCTTTTTTTTTATCTTGCATAGGTATACAGCAGCAAAATATTTAATATATTCTCTTTGGATTAACAAAAGACCGTAAAGCGCAAGTTCTTTTTACACGTTTTATTCATATAAAGTTGAGTTTTTTGCGCGACGGCGAACAAGTGCTTTAATAGAAAATTATTCATCGGAAATAATTGAATTGTTCCTCGTCCCGTAAAATACGGCACGTAATGCGCGCACGGCTACCAAAAAACTTTTCGGAAGCTTATTTAAAGCAAACATCGTCATCGAAATTGCGCGCGGTGTATAAATCACTCTTATTTTTACATGCACAATGCAACGCGTACTCGTTGTAAAAAATAGCCCTTTAAAAATCAACTTCACGACTTCTTTTTCTTTTAACAAAGAAAAAAATATTCTTCGCGAAGGTATATAAGTATACGCATACACGCATATGCGTCCGCCCGTAAATGTCGAACGGCCAACAGCACATTTTTCCATAACCTCCGGCCGATCGCGCACTGATAAAACTGTCCGCGGAAAGTCTTAAAAGTGGCAAGACGAACGACGAGACGAACGAACGGCCAACTGACGTATACGCGCGCACGCACGTATTCTTAGCTTTGCGTGCGTCGAATTGCTCGACGTGCCTGTACTCGCATCGCTCGGACGTTACCGGTGAGCGAACGCGTGGGTGTGTGAATCAAGGTGCCCTCGGGATACCTGGAAAAGGCAAAAGGAGTGAAGAGAGATGTAAGACAGTTTTATACGAAACTATAAAATCATTCGAAAAATTGTACGCTTTCGGCGATGTTTCGTTGTAATAGTGTGTTAAATTTGTTAGCGGTTATTATTTGGGTAGAAAATGTATTATATTTTGTAGTTGATGTGTTAATAGAACGGAAGCGTTTAAAAATAAATCAACATTCTATATAAATTTCGTAAAATGTTAAGGCCAAAAATTTACTTTAAATTGGTTAACGAAAAATATGTAATTCGTTGTTAACATATCTACCAGGGTTAAATTATAAGAATAAGAATGATTAACATCAAAACTATAGGAAATTCAATAAATACGATAATTTTCTAATTAAGTACAATCTTTACACGAAAAAAAACCAATTATATAAGACAATACTACCGCGATTCCTATCAGCAAACATTTAATATCGAACGCCAATACAGAACCCAAACATTCACTCATTCACTCACTCGCGCGCGAAACTTTCTCACACCCTCACTGACGCTCCGGTACGCGCGATAATTCAACGCACGTTCGCACCGTCTGGGCGAATCGTAGGTGGCCCGAGCGCGTGTGGCGCACGATCGCGATCATCGCGCATAAAGCGCCTAATCATCCTCTCCGCGCGAGAGAAGAGATCGTCGCTCGAGATGAGACGTGCGTGTGTGTGTGTGAATGAGAGAGAGAGAGAGAGGAAAGAGTTTCTAGCATTGCAACTGGCGAAGTAAGATCTGCGAGCGCGTGCGTGAATCGCATGAGAATTAAATGCGCGAGAGAGCGTATGGTCGATCGGGATTGTCCGTTAAGAGTAATTGCGAATCGAAAGTTAATTTTCACCGTCTGTAAAAATCATGGTCGAGGGATTTTTTTTTCGATGTAAGGGGGTTTGTTTATTTGATTTCTCTCTGACGCTGTCGAGATAAGGTGAAAATTCTAGGGTTTGGAAAATCTTTGTAATTATATATGTTTCTTATGTGCACGTTTTTCATGAATCGATTAAAAAAGATTGATTACAAAAGTATTTTTATATGGTTGGTTTGTTTTTGTAATTTTGCGTTATGTAAATTTTTTAAAAATTCTGTAAATTATATACCTCTTTGTACGTACGAAGACAGTAACATCAAATCTCACCACATTTTTTTAACAGCAAATAAAAAACAATAAATGTATTTAATTTTCCACAAAAATAATCACAATTTAGATTAATAATATTTACTAAAATTCAATTAGAAAAGTTGATTTCATGAGTATGACAGATCAATCAAGATCAATCACTATATGATTAATTTCAGTCCATACATCAAATTACAATTGTTCACCAATACTAATAAAGTTCGAAAATTACTCACCAGGTAGCGTAAGACCACAGTTGAGCGCGCGCTCGGAGATCTCGTGCACAGTCCTGGGCGCCGTGACTTCGTCGACGCGCTTCTTCGTGCCTGCAACAGAAATCGCCTCGTTATTACCAGCGCCGACTAATCTTCGCCTCAGCATCTCCCGTCGCGTCCATCTCTCTATTAGGCCAGATGCGCATACTCGCGTGTGTGTATATATATATACAATATTGACACGTAATACGAGCGCGTGTGCATACATATCAGAAACCGGATACCCGTCACATATGAATAAATTAGGGTGGAATTCATCAGCGTGGTTTGTTCGATTGGATGTAGCGTTTTTATATGTGATAGAGAGGAAAATGTCGAGATTGGGGGGTGAGATAGCAGTGTTATGTAAGATATTTCAGGGTATCGAATGTGGAAGGAGGAGATCGAGGGGTACGATACGTCGGGAAAAGTCAATTATTTCAGTCGGTTTTGATGGATGTGTCATCTGTGGTGAGAAAACACATTGAGTGTAGGGATAAAAATTTTTCGATTGAAAGCATAGAAGTGGTACTTTTCATTTTCAGCATATAATTAATGGTAACTGTTTATATAAGAAACAATTTATAATACTGTACACCATAACGTGCAAATTATATTTTATCGCTTATGTACAGTTTTTTTAATATACTCAATTTTCCTTACATACGCCGCTACACCCAATTATATCCTAAATTTAATGACGATGAAAATATAGTAACCCTCATGATACTGTACTTAATTAGTAAACCAACACTTGCCACGCGCGTTCACACTAACTTATATAATAATCACAATCCTTAAGCCACGTAAAGCAGCTACCCCTTCAGACCAGTAATCCTACACCTACCATCAGCAAACCTCATCTTCCTAACCCTACACCACCGTATAAAAAACAAACTAACGGACCAAAACTAAACTGCGTATCTGACAAACCAGAAAACTCCACGCGCACCTTGTCGTCGATAATTCCAGTCTGCAAAAACTCATCATCATCATCATCTGCATTCGCGCGGTACTGGGGAAATCCCACCAAGGGATTTTTCCACACGTAGATCGTACAACGGCAGCTCTGATCGACAGCGTAATCGATCGAGACTTGCGCGCGCGCGCGATTTAAATATCCCGCGGCTGCGCGTTCCTAGATTCTTGCCACGTATATATATATACGTACGGAGCAGTGTAATTTAGCCCTGCAGCTGCAGAGACCCTATATACACAGACATTGCTTTCTTTTGTTGAGAGAAGAATAAGTGGAAAAGAAGAAGAAGAGTATATAAGGGATCGCCCTGGTTTGCACTTTGATTTTATGCTCCGGTAATTCGTAGTCACGAGAATAATGAGGTAATGCGCGACTGGCTTAGAGATGTCCTTCAACATCTGTGCGCATGTGTATATAGTGATAGGTAGACGTGAGAGCGAGAGTCTAGGGAGATTGATTTTTTTAATGGCACGAAATTCGCCCCCCGCATGCTGTTTGCTGCCGCGAGGCTTTGATTAGGTACTTTTTTTCGATTTTCCTCGAGAGATTGACTTACACGATTACGTATGTTTAAGATGTAGAGGCAGAGGAGAGGTGGAGTCGTAGACCGTAGGATGTATATATTCTATAGTGGCGTGTCTTGTTTGCCATTGCGTACAGTTTTATCGACACTTTGTCTTTTTTTAAATCTATGCTGACTTTATGTTGTGGTTCGCGTAATAAGTAGTTTTATGAGATAATTAAGTGTTCAAGGTCGTTTAATACAATATAATAACAAGCATTATATTTTTAACGACTTCTAATTCCTAGAATCGTCGATAGTTCGCCAAATGTTGGATATTAGATTATAAAAATAATGATAGCGTGTGTGCGCAACTAATTCGTAATAAACTATGTAATTAAAAAAATAGAATGTTCTGTTTAAAATCAAATTATGGATAACAATCGAATATTGTATACAATAACGTTAAATCTATCCTCGTACCTCCTTTTAAAAATCTCAGCCACTTCCTTTCCACCACTTCCCCCAATTACCACTCAATCTACTCGACCCTCAACTGCGCTCTCACCTTTTCCGATCCATCCATATACTTCCGATCTCCTCGCACTTCGAAAAACCCACCTCTTAACCCTTTCTCACCTCGTTGCAGTTCTCTCGCACGCGCGCGCGCGTTCATGTCTCATTTGCATGCCGCCTGTGCGCTCTCTTACACTCTTCTCCTCTCCACGGTGCGTGCACGCGCGAGAATGCGTCGATCTTCGCGCGCCGTGCGGCAGTCTCTTTTTTTCTCTCTCTCTCTTTCTCTCTTCTCGCCCCGGCAGTATCTCTTTCGCGCGCACGCGCTCTTTGTTTGTCCGTGGAGGATATGGTTTACGAAGACTGAGTGAGTGAGAGGGAAGAGAGGTGAGGGCGTTGCACTGTAGTCGTGGGAAAAAGTTAGGTTGCGATGGAAAGATGAGGGCAGAGGTATTGTCTGTGTATGTTTTAGGAAAGGATATATGGTTTTCAATGCAGAGGGGTTTCCGATGGTTGCAGGGTTGTGTAGTGGTTTTGTATTGGGGTTATTTTAGATTTAGATAATAATTTGGATTGGTAAATGTTTTTGTCAGTTGTGTGATCGTAGAAAAAATAATTATAGAATCGATAGTTCTAGGTAATAAAAAAATCTATTCTCAGAACGCATAAATAAAAAAATGTCTTATTAATCGGAACCACCAATATATAAAATTAAAACTAGATAATTATTATACAAGTAATATATTGTAAATTCATTGATTGTCTGAATCTTAATGCCGTTAATAATATACAAATTAATAATTCAAAAGTTCAAGACCCATTAACAATTATTATTTCACGTATCTTCCAGCAATAAATAAAAGAAAACATTTATTTATGTATGAGTAATCTTGGTTTTTATTTATTTTTTTTTCTACAGGACTGTACCACTCCGTTCACACACATGTACACCTCGTGAACATTAAATTCTACAGCGTTCGACTATCGCTTATAAATCACAAACCGTTTAGCGACAGCAACACTGGGCAACTCTGTCGTTAAGTGTGCGTGCGCGCAAGCTGCGGCATTGTTTAAGAACACATGCGATGCACTTCACCTGCCTAATTGAAATTTACAACTGGTTCTGCATTGTAATTCGCCCAGTGCCTCCTCCGCGCGTGACGCCATGCAAGTAACAAGGAAACCATTAATATATACCAGCTGAAAATTGATATTTCGACGCTGTCGAAGATTCTTTTTTATTTTTTTAAATGACTTTTTAAACGAAGAGTTTAAATTTAGACTCTCGAGGATATCTGTTGTCCACTGTAATTCCGTCTCGAAATTTATTGTATATACAATATATTTCAACCTTTCTCATTTCGTTACACCAGTACTGCGCATTCTACACATACGTACACAACCCACACGTCGACGTTTATTTTAGCAACAAAAATTATTCACCTAAATAACCAAGCGAACACGTACAAGACACATCACCGACTCGTCGCGTATACCCAAGGAAAAAGAAATCAATCGCGATCGGTCCCACATAACCCCACACACCGTATACTCGCGTACAAGTAGTAGTATACACGTCTATAGAATCGGGTCAGGGTAGTAGGCCCATCGCAGCTGACGATGCGCGCGCGTCGTCATCTTTGTCAGCTGAGGGAGAGAGAGAGAGAAGACACGATGATCGCGTAATGCACTATACTCGCCGAGAGTTCCGCTATACTACTCCGCTGTTCAAGGACTCGGCTGTCGGGCAGGTGACATTATGGTTACGCTAATTGCCTGGCGCTCAAGAGAGAGAGAGAAAGAGAGACTGCTGCCTGTCTGCGCGCTGTCGGCGCTATATGGCGAGCGTCGACGCGGTCGCACTGTGATTGCTGCTGATACGGTGGCTGGCTTTTGAGGTTGACTTATGGCATTTGTAGGATGTATAAATGTTAGATATTTTTGTTGAAGATTCGGAATGAAGACTTGATAATTTTCGTAGCGGATTGATTGAACTGCCGTTATTTACGTACAAAGTAGTTTGAGTTGGGTGATAGAGCGACAAGTTTTTTATAGGACGCGCGGAAGTAAGGAATGCGGTATTCGTCATAGAAATATAGTTTTATCTTGTCTGCGAAGGTATTTATAGGGAAGACCAAAGTCGGCTTATAAATAAAAAAAAATGCTCGTATTAACAGTTTACCTCATAGGATTAATTGCAGCAGCAATCAATTCGCACCAAATAGATCCTCGAATTTTGATGTACCCCATGCTTTCTAGCATTCAATTGCGCGCAAAACGACTTAATTTTCGGCAGATCCACAGCAATTTTCCTGCTAATTAAACGCAGCCCGTGCTCATTAAAGTCGAACAAGACGCTAACGGGGCATTATCGAGCAATAGGGGAAAGGAAAAGCGCGCGCGTGCGCTTGAGTGGGTTACGTGCGGCACGAGTCGAATCCTCCTCTCGCGGGCTCTTTTTCTATACACAGCAACGAAGATGCAATCGTCCTTAAGAGAGTATATAGAGGTAGCTTTACTGCGGTATTTAATTCCACTTTAATCAATCGCTCGGCGATATTTTCTCATCGCATATGAGCGTTGTAAAATATGTGGTGTTTTAATGTTCAATTCAAGAAGGCATAAGATTTATCGAGATGGTTGGTAATTATATTGATGTTTGTTCGGTTGGTGGCACGCGTTATTTATTCGGCTGTAAATAAAGTTATTTTTTGACGTACAGTGCTGAAAGCCTTATTACATTGTTTTCGTGGAATCTGGTTCATTTGGAGGGAAAGCAATAAAAAGATAACGAAGTGTTACGAGGCTTTCTTCGCGACTATTGCGCGTTTGTAAAGGATATATATTTCTAAAGCTATATAAGCAAACCAGGCTCATCACAATGAGATTTCTTTCCTGTGAAACAGAATGCTGAGGATACAAATACAAACAAATAAAGTCTTAGAAACGTAATGATCGCAGAAAGATTTATAGCTATTATGTATTTGCAGAAGCATGTTATTATATAGGAAAAATATTTTGCTAACTGTAACCAACAATATTTCTAGTAGTAATGTATCCAAAAATGAATGATTTTAGAAGTGTATACGTACTTTCACACAATTATGTATTTAGGTAGCACGTTTAAAAGAATATAAGGAGAATTAAAATTATAATACAATCAAACTCAAAAGGTCAATGTGTTGAAAAAATTTCTAAAAGTGTATACACACCGTTAACTACGCTTCTCTGCTTAATGAAACCTAAAATCTAAAAATATCTATAAATTAATCGACTTCTACTGACCAACTATACCCAACCCAGCTGAATACACTACAAAAATCCGATAGCACGCGCACACATATACTCCAAAACCTCAGCTCATATATGCGCCCCGACAAAGCATTTACGCGCGTGCTCCTCGCAATATAAATCCTCGTAGCTTCGAAGCAATAAAATCCGTCGGAATTCGAAAAAGCACGATGACGCAGGGTAGAACAATGGGGTCGCGACAGAGGCCGAGAGAGAGAGAGAGAAATTTCTTCCCTCCCGCGCCGTATATCATCATCTCTCTGCGCGTTCCTTTTACGCGCGCTGTGAGTTTACGAGGCGCGTGTTGCGCAATGGTAGAGGAGCACGGTGAAGAGCTTCCGAGCGCATGCGCAAAAAGTGCGCGGGGTAATTGAAAATGCCCCAGGGAGAAAGAGTGAGAGAGAGAGAGAGAGAGAGAGAGAGAAAGGTGGATGGGTTTGATGGGAGTGCGCGGCATAGCTTTTGTTTCCGTGTTTGTTCGGAGCACGAGGGCTGTTTAGGTGGGCGTGGGTTTATGGCGTGGGAGGTGAGTGGTAATGCGGATTAAGGGCTTTTTGGGAAGATTTCAGAAGGTTTGGTTTAATGATGAGTTAGAGATACTTTTGAATTCGGGAATGGAAAGATACTGTTGTGGTCGCAAAATTCGGTCTTATTTTATTTTGCTTCGGGGGAAGCAAAAGAAATAAAATATCAATAAAAAAATTTTCACGAAATCGTATATTCATAATACTGAAAAATTATCTGAATTAAGGTGCTTTAATTTTTAATAACAACAATCAAATTAATTAATTTCTTTTAACGAAGTAAAAAAAGTGCTTTTTTTATTTATCACGTTTTATACTGTTTGATTGAATGGTTCCTGTTCAATATCAAACCAAGTAGACTTATTTCGAAAAACTGGGTTACAAATGCGAGAAAGGAAGAAGAAATCGTTTACGTTACTCACGTATACGTGTGCATGCAGAGAAAGGCCGACAAGATGGAATTATTGTGATGATTCCAGAACGAAAAGAGGAAGGAACAAGAAGCACAATTTCGGTCAGCTGATTTACGCCGATTGAGATATTTCCCCGGTGGCTGCTTAAAAAATTGGACAAATTTAAGGTGAATATGCTCAGGGCGAATCCGATAAATGAGTCCCTGGAGGATGAATCTTCGTGCGGAATAAGAAGTCAATTATTTTTCTGGTTAATCGTCGGCTGAGAAATGCTTTTACGACGGCAATACTTTTATTATTTATTAACCGATAATTGCTTTTGCATGCAATAATAAAAATAAATTTATTAATATGGCAATGAGTTAAATATTTTCTCGTTAGTATACTCGTGTGTAATACATATTTCTTGTATTAATAACTTCATTGTGGCATTTCTACATAAAAACTACTCTCAATTGCGTTCCATTAAGTTTTGTTTAACTTATTATTATAGGAACATATAGATATTTGTCATAATCTTATGAAGTGTAAAAACATATCGATCGCTTTAAAATTGTCTAATACGACTAACATTTCAAATTAATGTTTTAAATTTTTAGATCTAATGTAAACCGATTGATTCTTGAAATTGATTCTTTAAATCTTACTTTGTCTTGTACACGATACAATAATCATGAAAATTGGCGTAACCATATGTACCAAGACCACATAACAAGACCGCATTGTTTACTTTCTTGCCATTATTTGCATACAGTTGAGATCCTTAAAAAAAAATTGCTTATTATTCCGCAACCATAGTAACATCACCAAACAAAATTACACCTAATTGCACGTTACGCGCGCTGCACGCGCACGTGGATAACACATACATACACAGTAGAAACGAGATCGCGCCCAATTTCACGCGCGTGCGCAACAAAAAAAAAGCTGCACCCTCCGAAGAAGACGAGCTCGCTCACGCGCGTTTCGAAAACGCGGATTCATTACGCGCGAGCGAGTCAATTACCAGGTAATGACGCGCGCCGCCCCGTGTACGTTGCGCAAAACTGCAAGAGATGAGCCAAGATGTACGGCTCCAGCAGTATATATAGAGAAGCTCATCAGCATACGTGCGTCGAGAGGCGAGGTGCATTGTTGCCACTAGGATGGAGTGGTGTGGTTTAGATTTTGCGTTATGAATGAGCGAAGAAAATTGGCGTGGGGAAAGCTTAGGATTTAGTGCTGAGAAATGGCAAGTTATTAGGGTTTTTTACGTATAAGTTACGTGCTGTCGATGTGTTTTAGCTCGTTCGGACTTTGGCTTTGAGAAATATTTAAATATTATGTTTTAGTGTGATAAAATATCTTTAAAAAAAGTAGTTGAATTATTTTATATTACACTATATTTTTTGTATGATTACCTATACAGGTTACTTTTGATGTGATATATTTATACTCCCTTTATTCTCCGTTCTATTACAATCAATTACAAAGCTTGTTTTGTTCGTTTATGCAGAAGTTGAGATATAAATTTAATTAAATTAGAAAATTAATTTTAACCATGAGCAATGAATATGTGTAAAGGGAAACGTAAAATTATTTTCAGAAAAAATCAAGAAGGATTCTCACGCTCACAAGTGACGAACGCGCAGTAAAATTGAGTTGTAATGCCTCCGCAAATTTTCAAGCGCATCATTACGCGCCCCTAAAAAAACCATCAACCGTAAGTACTCTGGCTTCATAGGATGCTTATTACGCGCTAACCTACTTCAAAGCAGCTCTCGCTCTGTTTAGTATTTCGAAAAATTCACAGATAAAAGCTTCTTGCGCAATTAAAGTTTACAATTTGACATGTGACTTATTTAATATTCACCGATCGTATAGTTACTATTTCTTACAATAGAAAATTATTATGCATAATAAATTTTAAGTAAAATTATATCAATGATACTTCCCACTAGTATCTTATTTTCTTACAAGTTAAATGCTATGTTATACATTCTTTAAAGAAAAAGTCAATTGCCATATAATTTATGAAAACAAGGTTTCCGCAGGTAAATAAAATACACTATATGTATAAACTATTAAAACGTGAGAATAAAGTTTAATAAATCTATACTCAGTGCAACCTTTGCCGTAATAAACTGAAAACGTTAGAAAAACTTAACGACTGCAATGCTTAATTATTGTGCAAACCCTCACTCATACAGGACGTAATTAAACAAATACATTGCAGAATCCTTGAAATAATATAACAACACTATATACAACCAACAAACCGTTCACTACTCTGAACAAAAAACTCATCGAGCGCATATACAATCCTCCGCAAACAAAACACGTACATCATTCGCAGAGCAAGAAAAAAGGTCCGAGGGATCACGATCATGAAAGAATATCTCGTACCCCCGAGTTCTCACAGAACCGCGTACTCGTACCATTACGCTACGGCGTATAACCTACTATTCGAAAATTACTCTTGAAACGTTCAATAGCCAACTCTCCACGAGTATACGAATAGGAGATGGACCGTAGGGGCGACACGTGCTGCTATATAGCCGTTTTCTATTTCGACGTATAGTATAATATACGCTAAATAAGGCTATATACCTATATACACATACATACATACACGTGCCAGCGTGTTCTTCCCTTCTAACGAGCTTCATTAGTCATCGTGACCACGCGGCGAATATCAGCGAATTGACTCCGATCACGAATACCGCTTACTTTGTTTTGTAGAGTCCATATCTCTTTGCAAGATGTGTGTGTATGCTATATGTACGTATATATACTACTATTATCCCTGGCTACTATTAGGAATTTATATAGAGAGAGAGGCTCGTGCGAGTATGCGCGCACACGTGATTCAGATTCGCGTTCGATAATGATGACATTATATTCCTCCTGCAAGAGAATCCTTATATACTAGAGAAAGAGAGATAGAAAGAGAGAGTACTAATTAACCCAATAAGTTTTTAGGTTGTCGCGCGTGCCGCGGTCTATCGCGATTTATACGAGTCGTATGGGATTGCCGAGCGAATTGAGTGTGGAAATTGGAAACGCGCTAAGCGATTCGGCGCGATTGTCGGTGAGCGCGAGTGCTGTATTCAATTTTTTTTTTATTTAAGAGCGCGCGAGTGGAGAGTAATTGAGAAACAGGAGAATTAAGATTGCGATGATCGCATCGGAATATGTTGCGGGATAAGAATGATAAGTTTTTGTTCGCGGTGGGATTGAAGCTATTGCGCGATTTAGAATGGGTGCACGTGCTTTTTGTCGTTGTACTATTGAACTAATTGCGCATTATATATACACACATAGATAGTGATATATAAATGGCCTCGTGTAGGATTATAGTATACAAGTTTGTAGAATATCCTGATAAATTTCGAGTAAAATTAAATCAAAAGGATTATATCCATTACCTTGTCATCCTTCGAAATAATTCTATAAGCTCATCTCTGGAAAATCAAAACAACAGCTATATACATATACTTTAAATCCCACCGGACGACCCACATGTTCAACTCACTTCTCCAACCTCGACTTCGTTTCTTATTCTCTTATATATATTCCCATGATAATCGTCAATCTATAACTCAAACATTTCACCTACACATGAAATCACAAGCACACGCGCGCGACATCCTCGCACGCGCATAATCCACTAGGCCGGAATTTTCTAGGTTTCCAGGTTTCCAAATGTCACATACAGTCACATATACTATAGTATAATCCTACCGCGAGATAATAAATCTCACATCGTCGTCTCACATAATCGTCCCGCTTTGCTTGATATTGAAACTCGTTCCTTTTCCCTCGACCCTCTTTATAGGCTTCTTGCGCGCACGCGCTCGTACGTACGTATAGGAAATTGGCTATAGACGTCGCGGAATGCAATCTCGGGATCGTTGACATAATGGGCGAATGATATTCGACGAGGGACGAGAGAGAAAGAGAGAGAGAGCCGATCGAGGTCGTTGATACACACACACATATATACATACATATATACACACGTACACGAACGCGAGTCCAGTCGTAGCTTTATAAATTCAACGATGCAATAGTTACGCGTGGAGAGTGGTCGGGTGCGCGCGTTGCACCGGCGACGGTGTTTTATGTACCTGTCGATCGACCGAAATACCACTTGGTTGACGACGGGTTTCTGCAGGGCGTATGTGTGTACGTGTGTGCATGCGTGTGCGTGCTTTTGTTTTATTCCGGTTTTCACGAAGGTTCGTGGGGGTTTTAGACACGAGTGGAAGAGAAAGAGAGAGAAAGAGAGAGAGAGAGAGAGAGAGAGAGAGAGAAAGACTGCGTGCTTTACTTCTAACGATGCAGATAAATTGAGTTTGTTAATGTACGATTGGTTTAGTACTTTTTTTCGGAAGTTCGTTTATTGTAATTTAATACGTGGTTTTGATAAATAAATGATAGGAAAATTAATGTTCGTAAAAATTTTAATGAATGTATATTTTCCAGATCAATAAAGGGGCAAATGAATGTTTGACGTTTTGTTATCTTAATTAATTTATTCAAGGATACATGTGGTCTGTAGATATAACAGTTATCAGACTAATGGCATTGTTATAAATTTGTTAAAAGTCTGCCTACTACGTTGGCAATGATAAGTGACATAATTTATATTTGTTTCAACTAAATCTAGTTCCACGAAATTATGTATTTGCGGTAAACATATTGATCTTGCGTAATGTAACGTAAGCTGGTGAAAAAAAATTCATAGAAATTCATATAATTTGTTATAAAATAACATATAACATTTGAGATAAAAAACTATTCTGCAATAAAGAACAAGGAAAGTGGATAGTAATAAATAATATAATTTATCACGAAAGAACATAAAAATCATGAACTGGATAATTTAGTAATTCTTCAAGTTGTTGAACTCATAATTCAAGAGACAAATAAAAGTCGAGAATAGCGCGCATCCGCTCAATGAGCACACATTAGATAAAGTGGAAGAGCCAATTCGAATTTCCAAGATTTATACAATCAGCAGTGTACCCTGATCGCTCGATTCCATAAATCAGCGATGCCAGACCTAACGACAATGTCAATACTTTCCGCTTTTCTCTTTTGTCTCAACCTTCATCTGTCTGACTTTAGCGCATTTTATTACCTACATTTTAACTTCATCTAAAAACCATTCTCGAAGCGAAACGTTTATTTACTTTAAAGATTATATTTGGCATTTTATTTAAAAATAAAAATAGCATTTAGTTAATTTTTTTTATGTAAAATTGTTAATCGACATGCGAGATAATTACTGTTATATGCAAAAACGTTCATGCAAGTTTTTTTCTCTTACCCGTGAAAGATTCGAGACCGTTTAATTTTAATCTCAAGTTAACGCCGATCGATCCGTCGATAAGAAGTTTCTGGATACTTATTAAATCATCACGTACCGTTATCGGACCTCTGGCTTGTAATCTATTGATTTATTAAATCGCAATGGGGAAATTGAAAATTAGGAAGATTAAAATCTCCGTTAATTATTTATAATAAACATTAATATAATTTTAAAAATACGTTTGTAAAATTCGAATCGCAGTATAATTTGACTAACTGTTCACGTATGCTCACGTGAAAAAAACGCTTTTTGTTTCTCTTTCCGACATTATACGCGTACAATAATTTTACAAAGTTTACTTTTCTTTATAATTGGAATTCTCCCTATTATCATTATACATTCAAAACTAAAATCAGCATAAATTCCCATTCGCACAATCCCCAGTATATTTTCAACCAATCTTATAAATTATAAACCGTGACGTCAGAGCGCATTTAAATTGCCAGACGCGCCTGAAATAAACCTAAAAATTTTATTAACTCAATCCCCGAATCGTTAGCAAAACATCCGATATGCTATATTTAAAGAATCCAATATTCTCGCGTCATACACCGACAAATTTAATTCCTTAAATTACACCGATACCCGAACCCCTCACATAAAAATACCGACTAAACTTCCGAAACCGCGTATATGTATATATATAATATCATCGCGATTCTACCGCGATCATCAGACGCGTGGTAACCGGTCCCCAGTTAACCCAAATATAATCCACGCGCCGGCTCGCTTATCAAGCCGCTCGTCCTTATTTTCGTATACAAAATTGATTTTTCCCTTGCACGCGTGCGTGCGCACGTGCTCTCTTCTCTTTCTCTCTCTCTCGCTCCCACCGTCGTAAATAAGCGCAGCGATTAATTAAGCGTTGTCGGACGAGCATCGGAACCGCCTTCGTCTTCCCGCGGCCCGAATATTGCACACCAGTCGCAGCTTCTTCTTCTCTTTCTTCTTCTTCCTCTTCGTCTTCGTCTTTTCCCGCTTCTTCTCCGCGCTGTGCGTTTATGACGTTTCGAGATTTAGTGGAAATGGAAACGAGAGGACTTTTATTAACCGTAAACAGGTGTCGTACCCGTCGCGCGGTCTGCAAAAATTCTATAACGTATATAAGGGTTGACGCTTCCTTGTTTCAAGGGACTTTGTTATTTATATTCAATAAGTTTCGGGGAACACGCTACGGATTGTGCGATATTTCATTGTCTTTACGTGCGCGCGAGTGCTGCGGTCACGCGGCTAGCGCGGCTTGTGGGACAAATTTTATCGGTGCTAAATATCTGCGCTTTGCTCGGAGTATTGTTGTCGCAAAACAACAGTTAAACTTTTGAAATCTCTTCGCGTGGCAGTTTTAGTTTTGAAAATTTTCGTTATAACTATTATAGATATAAACTTGACAATCGTTGAAATTTTTTCTATATATAGAAACTAAGGCTATATAAGTGAGAATTACATTTATATCGTTTTGCATTAAAAAGCTCGAACATACAAATTCTAACATTCCATATACCGCACCTACCTTATATACCAACCACATTCTTCCCGCCAAATTCACACATAAATAACTCATAGCAACATCGCCATTCATCCGTCGGCGCGACATCGTCTCTCTCTCGCGACTGCGTAATTTTTCTCCGAACATATATCGAGAGACGTTAAAGCCGTGCACAGTGCAGCACGCGCTCGCAAATAAAAATTGATTTTACGACTCATTTCCATGCACTCGCGAAATCACTTATACACGAGCGTATATATATGCATGCGCGCTCTCTTGCAGCCGCAAATCTTTTTTCGACGAGTCGAGAAAGCGACGGTGGCTGCCGAATCCGTATACACACACGTACATGTATATATATATATATATGGCTGTGCAATGACCTGGGCTCGTATATGCGGCGCGACGTCGTAAAGCAAGTGCACGCCGCGACGTACAATGGACGCAAGGATCTTTTAACGGTCGAGAAAAAAAAAATATCATCGCGCATCTGTCGTTTATACGTGCTTTACGAGTGTGTGCGCTGTCTAACTGGCTTTTGTAAATTCTTATACATATATATGTGGGTTTGTTACCGTGTGTTGCGCGTTCTTAATTGCGAGGTGATTATCGAGTAGGAAATTAGTACACTGATGGTTGATCAACGGGGTTTGTGATTTAGTGCGTGAGGAGATGCATATTGTTTCGATGATTGCGACGAATGTCGTTTATACTTTAGTATATATACACACGCGGGAAATAAAAGCGAATGATTTATCGGAACATCGGAATTTAAATTATTTTTCGATGTGAGGTGGAGGAAAAAATTTTTTTCCGATCATTAAATTTGCATATATGTATGTTGTTTATGGATTCGATGCGTGTAATGTGATATTTTTATTAATTTATGTAAAAGGGAAGCCTTGTACCCGTCGTTTAACGCTTGTATAGCCGTATAAAATTCGCATCGATATTTTACAGGATCGAAAATGGTATTAAAAGAATTCGATATTTTTATACTTTATTAATGGAGCTTGCAGAACAAAGAGCTTTGTGTGATATTTTGAAAAATTCGAAATGAAAAAAGGGATTTCCGTGATAGAAATGTAAAAAAAAACATTTTCTAATTAACTTTATGATTAAGAATAATATTTTTTAATTTAATATAATACTTACATCGATAATAATATAATACTTACAACGAATTTGTTTATAATTAATAAGAAGATATATTAAAAATACACAGAAAAATTTATTTATATTTATTCTTTGTGAACTCTTATTAACTAAGCATATTAACGATTAATATGCCATCATTAATAGTAATATTTTGGAATTTCAGTCAAATGTGAATGTTTTCACATTTACAATTTCCTTATTTCCCCAAAATCAACTATTTCGTATTAACTGTTACTAAATATATTAACTATAAATAAATCCTTCTCTCGGTGTGGTAATGTCATAAATTAATTTTAAAATTAGTGCTTCCATTTAATTAATATATTAATGGTAAAATATCGTTAACTTTTTACCAGTTCAATTTGCGATATTATAAAAAATAATAAAAGTGGTAATATCTATTGTATAATATAACCACTTAAAAATTTGTATTATTTTTGAAAAAAAAATTATAAATCTACAGTAGAAACTACATTAAAAATTTCCATAAATATTTCCACAAAGTAAACTATTAGACTATGGAATGCGGATTACGTGATTACACACGCCCAACAAAAGCAACAACACCGGACATCGCACGTAAGAGCATCGATAGAACAAACATTTTTTATGTCACCCGGGGCACATGCACCATTGCGTGTGTAGGGATCAAGCTTTGAAAAACGGGTCTCTTCTCCTTCGTCAAGCGGCTTTACGATGGGCCGTCGATCGCGGGCATCGTTTCACTCGCGTGTACACTGCGCGCAGAGAGCTAAGAAAATTTACACAACAAGCAAAGGGCCGAAGAAGAGTACACTTGGTGGACAGGTGACGCGAGCAGCGCAAGTAGAAGAGAAGACGTTTCCAAGCGCATCACGCGCTTGCGGCTTTATTAATCCTCCTGCGAGGTTTAGATTTTATCACGCCACACGCGTGAGGTATTTAACGTTTTACATGGCTGTTATTACGTTGTTAGGAATTCGAGAGTTTTGTGAGAGATGTTGCGTGGAGATCAGTAAGAGGAGTAGAGTGGGACGGAGGAGAAACAGAAATCGACGGTGGTAGTATGATATGTAGTGCTGGTGAAGATCGCGCGGGTACTTTTACTAATTTCGTTGTAAGTCTTCCAGAACAGTCAGTTGGTTTGACTTCAATAAAGAAAATAGCAACCAGTACTTGTATGCTATAGTAATCTATCTTGGAAGCGTTTATTTATTGAGAGAAAGAAAAATGAAAAAATATAAGTACAATGGTTTGAAGCTCAGTTATAATAAATTATTCTATGAGTAGATGTCTTTTTTTAAAATATCTGGTACGAAAGAAATTAATTTTAATGCTAATCATTCAAACCATCAGAAAATTATAAATTACAACTTATAACCAACGCAGTAGATGAAAATATAAATAATTCTTCTATTCTCCTAAAAGTAAATCATAATTCATTCAACAGTTACTTCCCTCATATATCCCCCTCTTCCTTTTCTTCATCCTCCTCACTCATCCTCGCACAAAGAGAATCCATTCTCCCTCTCCCTTGCTCGGCTCTCATTAACGTCTCAGATACGATCCCACGGCTAATCAGAGCCGAAGGCTTCGCGTACAGTCGCAAAAATTCAATTACCCCGCGCGCCAGCGCACAAAGGCGACAAAAGAGAGCCGCGAGTGTCACGCCTGGATACAAAAATCGTGAGCGCGCGCGCATCGATTAAAAGCTCGCGGCGCCGGCATTATATATACGCGCGCGCCGTAAGGCGTAAATCAAGCGTACATTGCCGATTGATTCACGTGCGAAGGTCGCGTATATATATATACATACACAGCGGATTTATAATACAAGAGGAGGATGTCCTTTTATGATGAAGTGATTTTAATGAGACGCGAGGCACTCGTTTTTTTTTCTCGTCATTTTGGAGAGCGATGAGTCGCGGTTGCCTTTTGTCGGAGTTTATGCACTTGAGAGAGAGAGGAAGAGAGAGAGAGAGAGAGTAAGAGAGAGAGAGAGAGAGTATTTTTGTAACGATGGGAGAGATTATTAAAAGTGTCGTTGATGATATATGGAGCTGGATTATTCAGCAGTCGAAAGTGGTCGATTGGTTTTGTGATGTGTCATTTTTAATAAGGTCGTTAATAATTTCTTCTCTCAAGTATATAAATAATATAAAGGGAGGCCTTATATTGATGGGATTTAAAATAAATTATTTTTCATTGCGCTGGTGATAGACGTTTTGGAAATTTCTTCGTCCCTCCCATTGTTTATATATAGTAAATTGTAGCTAGCCCTTAAGGGATAGTATACATAATATTCTTTCCTTCTTTGCAACGTATAATTCACGTATATACGTTCATCGATACAAACAAATAATAACGTTATTAAGATTTATCACAGCGCTCTCCTCCATACCTTTTATCTACCCGCTCCAATCATAACAACCGCGTTACGAAATATCACAGTACAAAGTAAACATAGCAATGTAGTAGCCGCGCATAAACTTTTAATAGCAGATAGACCCCGCACCACACGCGATCATACCAAAGCCAACAATTTCCCCTCCGCATCAAACTTCCGTTTTCCGGCGGAAAGCGCGTGCGCACGTCATTTGCATACCCGCCGTCGCGGTGCAGCGGCATTGCAAGAGCGCTCATAAGATTACCCTCTGTATAGCCACGCGTGACTAATTGAGACGACGCAAGCTGTGATGAATGCCGCGGCTGCTCTCGCGAGAAAAAGACCGGAGCAAGAGAGAGAGAGAGAGATCGATGACGTCCGATCGCTCGTGCGAGGCGATTTTTCTTCAGAGCAAGAGAGAGAGTGAATTAATCATTCGTCGACGGACGCGCGAAAGGCGCGATAATACACCGAGATTCTTCTTTTTTTTCGGGTTAATTTTAACTGTTATAACGAGCGTGACGCCAGTGTACGCGTTGCGCTGCGTGGGTTTACGGTTCTTTTGTCGGCTTTTGATTTTCGGCCGAACTGATAAAGAGAGAGAGAGAGAGAGAGAGTGGAATTCGCGAAGAAAAACGGTTTTTCGGAGAGTAATTATTGTGTTTTTAGTTGGGGATGGGGTAGATAATTGCGGAAGGATAAGCAGGGTGTAAGGTGTGATAGCAGAGAGTTCAGTCGATGATTTGGCGAGAGCAGTTGTTAAATAATGTAGTTTGCATATAAATTATAAAAAAACGAAATTCTGTGACGTTCGTG
Organism: Torymus tubicola; assembly: GCA_035583055.1. Lineage (NCBI taxonomy): Eukaryota > Metazoa > Arthropoda > Insecta > Hymenoptera > Torymidae > Torymus > Torymus tubicola. The sequence goes on from JAWWEQ010000001.1 coordinate 8,671,280, forward strand.
AGTTTCGTTACTGAATTAATAGTATGGTTTCAACAAAGTTCAACAGTTTAATGATACTGTTCAGTTTAAAATCAAACTGTTCTAGTTTTGTATACTCCAATTTAAGTATACAATGTCCTGACCACATGCGATTAAACACTTCCACTTTAGAATATTATTCCCCATGCAGACGACAAAGCATCCCGACACACCCCGAAAACCGCTCACCTACTTCCCCAGTACCATACTCTCATTATCGGTTAATCGTCGCCATACTCTCTCTCTCTCTCGCACCCGTAATTAGACACTTAGCGTTAAACCAGCGGCGCTAATTGCACTACCCGCAGCGCGCGTATGTACACACACGATGCTCTCACGTGAAAAGTCTCCACGGTGTAACATGCTCAATCCTTCTCTCTCTCTCCCTACAGCAGCACCAGCATCAGAGATGATTTCGCATTCGTGGCACGCGCTTCGCGGGAATCGCCACGGAATCCAGTTTCCATTTGCGACTTTAATTGCTTCCGTCGCGCGTGTGTATATGTGTGTATGTGTGTGTGTGTATGTGTGTGTGACGAACGTGCCAGATTTCAAGGGCCCGCCACACGCGTAAATGGACCGGATAATGGAGCAGCGGGTTTTTCGGGATGCGCCGCGGGGGGAGAAAGAGAGCTTTCGCTTTTTTTTTTTGTTTTTTGTATATGCCGAGGTGGAGTAAAAGAGAGAAAGAAAAGGTCCTTGGAGAGCAACGTTTAGTCTCGCGCGTATGGTTTTGTATATATTTATATATAGAGAGAGAAACGAGATATGATAATATGTGTTTACACAGTAGTATGCCTGCGGCGCGTGGTTTTTGCACTTTTTGTACGTGCGGACGAGGATGCGCTGAGAAGTGGGAGCGCAAAAGAGGGAACTGAGCTTGAGAGGTTTTGATGTGTCGTTGGGCTTAGCTGAGTGGAATCGTTGTTGTGTGTTGGCTGGCAGGACTGGAAATTTTTAATGGTGTTTTGTGTTGTAATTCATGAAAGTGTAATTATGAAGGTAGTCCCATATTTCCGAATACAATCTTATTAGTTATAGTAAATTGGATACAATTTTAATTTAAATTTATTATAAAAATCGTTTGGAAAGAAAGATTAAAAAAAAACTATTTAACGTAGTTGTTTAAATGCACTAACGGTGTATGGATAAGCAACTTGAAACTAAACATTCTCGTGACAAATACATTTACACTCGTAATTTTTCGCATAAGAAAACAATAGCGTATCGATATTTGACATCACATTTCCAGCTTTTTGCCAAGCACAATCATACTCGAGAAAAAAACGCGCCTACAAATTCTAACACAGCTAATTATTTACAGCGAATTCAACATCGCTTCCCCAGAAATCCCACGAACCAGCCCCTCTCGCCATATCAAGAGCACCGTGTCACGACACTTTACGACCGGCACAACAAACCACGCGCTCGCTCGTTCGTTCGTTCGCTCGCTCGCACACTACGTCGATTGACATTTTTCCGGCCACTAACTCACTCCATTGTCTCCGCACCTTCTCTATCTATCTCTCTCTCTCCTTTCTTTCTCTCCTTCTAACTACCCGCGTATCCCATACCCACGTTCGCAAACTTACTATATATATATACGTTGTCGCGAACTCACGTGTGTCTATATGTGCGCACGGAGCACGCGTGCGTCTATTGACCCACATACCTACCGCATTCGTTCCAGTTCTTATTGGGTATAACCTGCGTATATATATATAGTGCCGCGACTGCGCAGCTCATTCGCTTAATGAATCACCGGGCAATTTTCTGTCATTTCGCGAATCGGCGAAACCGGCGACACTTACCAGCGCGCGACTGTGTACATATACGAGCGTCTGATTTACGACGACGACGCGTGCTCCTCTTTTCCGGGTGGACGCGTTTGTCTGTCTCTATATACTTCTTGGTTTCTTTTCTTTTCTTTTTTTTTTAACTCGAGTCAGGGGCAATTATCCGTCGCGGCGCGTATAAGTGTTATACTTTTCCCAAGGGGCAGCAAAAAGTTTATAGCTTTTATTGAGGCACTTTTTCCAAGGCTTTATTGAAATTTAATAGTGGCGCTGCCGCGCCGCCTATTTCAGCTGGCGACGGCGCGCAGTAAATGTCTTGTTATACGGTTTATTGCGCGATCGATTTTATTTGGACTGATAAGCTTTTTGCGCGCAAGGTTGCGCAAATATTTCTCGCGTATAGAGCGCTTGCTTTTGGCGTGTGAAGTGAATGAATTGTTTCTTGTGACTGACAAATAATAGCTGTAGCCCAAAGTGATTGCTTTTGACTCTTAATTATTGTGGTTTTGTGTAGTGTGAATTATAAATAATTGGTTTTGTAATGTTATTATATTTTGATTGAAATGTAGATATTCTGTTGATTAAAATTGAAGTAGTATTTATTCGGAATTGTAATAGATGAATGCAGAATAAATCTATTCATAAAACGGTAAATTTAAATAAAAAAAAAAATTCATAATAAAAAATATTTCTTATTTTCTTTAAAAATCAACATTCAGTGTTTACAACTTTTTCTTACTCCTCGTAATAAACAAAAAATATTTGCAAAAACAGCAAAAAAAAAGAGTCCAGCCATCAACACACACCACCATCAAAATTGCAAACAAAGCATCAATCCCAGTTCAAACGTGCGCGCAAAACAATATAAACACCCGTAGAACTGCAAGTGTGACTGCGCAGAACCGATCGGCCGATTCGATTCGCCCGCACGCGCGCGCCCACGTTGGCGTGACGAGAACGACCCTCTCTACTCTACACATATACACACAACAAACGTGCAAGGTAAGACTCTCCTTTGTTTATCGGCGATCGGTCCAGGCGAAAAGCGGGCCGTGTGTGCGCGGAAACGCGAAACTCGCGGGAGATCGATTCCTGTGTATATATATATATATATATATATATATGTCTCTCTCGCGTATACAGTGCGGACATTGTGTTCGAGGTCCGAACAAAGAGGTCAGGGCCACGCGCGGGCGGCTGATTTTTTGCCGGCCTACATACAAAGCTGGAACGACATATACACATACACAGAGAGACGTAGAGTAGGTTTTTGCACGGTGAGGTTTCGAGTTTATTGGTTTCCCGACGCGAGGCTAATGAATCGCATGCGCGCGCGCGCGAGTGCGAGCGAAGCTGGTTAAAAGAGGGAAAGAGAGGAGTCGCGCGCGGGCACGGCGATCGATCTCCTAACGAGGGGAAATTGCTTCATTAGAAATGTGTGCGAGAGAGTACAGTAGTGGATGTATGTGTGTATGTGTGCTCTCGATCTGTTGTCTGGTTGAGGAGACGATTTATGCTTTGTTGGGAGCGGGGCAATTATTTTGTGCCGAGTGGTTTGTTGAGGAGTTTGCTTTTGGATAATGATATATAGGTATTATTTAATATAGATTGTAGTGAGTTGTCATGGTGTTTGGTTATTTTTAAATTACATGAATGTATGTTATATCCATCAATATACATATCGCTAGATTCCACAATACCCTTTTTAATTAAAAACACTATTGCGCAGAATAAATAACGGCTGTAAAAATCGGTTGTTACTCGTATATAACGGTCAATTCCTACATGGCAAAAGATATAAAAACGATCAAAGCCAACCGGCGTAAAACATTGCAATACCGATGAAACAAAAAAAGTTTCTCGGACTGCTGCGTTTCGAAGTTCAAGGGTGCACACGCATGCGTGCACCACTCGCATGATATTTCTCTCTCTCTCTCTCCTCCGCCGCACGTTCCTGAATTCGTGTATGCGCTCACGTGAACCTCGCCTAATCACCGGAAGCGTTTAATGGCCGTGTAATACAGCTGTGTGTGTCTTTGTCGGTAAACGTAATAATCAGAAGTGTATAATATGTTTGTTCTTTGAAACATTTAAAAGCGCGTTGTCTGGAAGCTCATATTTGTTCTCATATATATATGTAACAGAACATAATAACCAAAGATTTCCAGTTAAAAATTCTATAGGATATTTATGCATTGTATTGCTATAACAATATACTTTAGCTCAATAATTAGCGTATAATTATATAGTGCGGTTATGTTGCTTCCGTACACAAGGTATAATATTAAAATTTTTATGAACAACCATTATGGAAAATTTATTTTAATAATTATAAATAAAAAAATTATCAATCATCAGGAGTCAGTTTTTATCTACAAAATATATCTAAATTTACGTATACATATAGTACGTCATAAAAATGTAAATTCAGAGAACCGTTATTTTACATATATTTATATATAGATTTATATTTTGTAACGCAATTCAGTATGGTAATTACGATCAAAAGCGTTTTTACTTTATGAATACGTCAAACATGATTCTAAAAAAAGTCAACCGGAACAAAGCCCGAAAATATATACCTGGCCCCTTTTGGACACGCGAGCACGACGAAATTACACGGCTCGTTGCGCGGGCGTGAACGTGATCACCACACGCACACATACACACATACATGGCTGTTGTCCAGAGGGGAGCTCCCGCGTAAGTAGACGCGTCGCCAGGCTGTTAAACGCTTCCGGCGATTAGGAGCAGCCCTTTTTTTTCTTTCTATTTTTCCAGAAATTATCGCCCGGTTCACGCGTGACGATGTAGAACGTGTTGGTGAGATAGAAGTATCTATTTTTGCAAATAAACTTTTAAACGTATACTACAGTTAACTTTATTTAAAGGGATGCGCTAATAAGGACACGGAGAAATTAATTAGCCCTACGCGAGTCGAATGGGAAGTGGCTGAATGGCGTTTGTCTAAAATTAGATTGCTAATAGTCGCACGAATAGAAGAGAGAGAGAGAGAGAGAGGCCATAAAGGAAAGCAGATGAAGACAATGGCGCGGACAATAGACTGCAAACATGAGAGATAATCAGATATGAGCGAGTGAAACTTAATCGAATAAAAGCGTTTCGCACAATCAATTTGACATAATCAAGTTATTTTACCGGCATAAATGAGTGCTCCCTGATAAGATCGCTTCTGTTTGTTAACCGAAAAAAATGTTATAGGAAATAAATAATAAGAATTACGAGAAAAGATAATATAGATAATCAATACGAAATTTAGTGAATATACACATACTTTGTCAGAGTACAAATATTACTTCACCATTGCAAAATGAAAAACGTCACGTCCATAAGTTACATCCGCACCCGACGGAAATTACAGCTCTATAGTTCACCCCGCAGCAAGAGAGAGAGACGTGGATAAAACAAAGAGAGCTTCGTATAGACTAAGAAGAGCACGAAGAAACGTGAGATAGACAAGTGAGACTTAATCAAATTAAAGCGTTTCCAGGGCCCGACGACGATGAAGAAGCGCAGAGGCGATCGTCGTCGCCGGAGGCGTCCTGCCTCAATCATACTTAACGCGAGAGCGCGACCTTTCCCAGCTCGGGTGCTTTTTGTGCGTGTCGGTAGACGAGCGCAATTGGACGGAGACCGATACAGAAGGAGTAGGGATGGTGTGCGCGCGTTTGATGAGGGAAGTGGAGGATTGGTTGTCGCTTGGAATGATTGGAAGAGAGAGACAGAAAGAGGAAGGGAAGGGTTTTCGATGTCAATCGTCGATTAGGAGAACAAACATTTTATAATGAATTGGAGAAAAGAAAGTAAATGAAGGTTTGAATATCTCATTTAAAAAAATTTGTCACGTGGACTTTCGTAATGTTGATGATTTAAATTCTTTGAAATGAAATGAACTATTTTTAACCAATTTGAATTGAAGTATCTCGTATATACAACGATTAATCGAACACCTAACAAATTTAAATTCCTGTAGCTCAAAAAGTTATTCTTTTATACACGGTCGAAAGCTTTAGTATTCAAATTTTAATTCTATTACCGCTCTTTTCGTAAAAACAACAGAAGCAGCATCAAATGAATGACAACATAATAGATCCCCTAAAACCCATACCGCTAATCCTGCCAAATCTCCCGAACTATCCCGTCATCACGTTCACCGCCGTTCATCCATCACCACCACCACCGCATCATCTCTCACTCTCAATCTCGTCACCCTCGTCCAATGATGAGAACCACTTAGTTATACACAACTGTTACCACGATATATACCACTATAGGGCGACTTTGGCTTAGAATTAGCCACGGATAGACCTTGACTCTGACACACGGGAGAAAGAGACAGACAGAACGTCGCCATTATCCCGTCTCTGTAGGGTTCGTTGCTCCCGCGGGTACAACGACGACGTCTCCCTCACTCTCTCTCTCTCTCTCTCCGAACGATAGCGAAATTGCATCGCGTGCGAGCGACGCGCGAAAATGACGGAGCTCGGCTGAGAGCAAGCGCGTAATTAAAAGCGTCCTTCCTTCGAGCGTCCCGCGCGCCGTCGCTTTTATGATCTCAGAGGTTTGTTTTTTCTTCCTCTTTTTGGGGTGGGGGGAGGGAGGAGGGGTTGAGGTGTTTCGGGTAATTAAAGAGCTGCCGTTGGGTGCGGGGTTTACCGGGTGAAGGATGGCTCTTTGCTTGGTTTTTAATTAATTTTTAAGAGCCCGCGTCTACGGAGACGCACGCGTTTCTAATGGGCTGTTGCGAGAAAATCGTTGTTGAGGTAATTTCGAGAAAATGGTGGACTGGTTTAAGCAGGATGAAGACCTTTATAGAACTAGTTTATTTAATAAAAACCGACTTTTCCATAATTTTAATATGAACCAACCACTTTTGAACAACCTATTATGAACATAATATTCAATATACTCGTTTTTACAAACTGCAGTCACTTCGCATAACCAATTTAAAACCTTTCTCTGAACCTCTTCCAACCCTGCCGACCGTCGATTTGCTTCTTACATTCCTAACGCGCGCATCCACCCGCGCACAACAACCCGACCGCTATAACACTCCTCTCTCTCTCTCTCTCTCTTCGGGCGATTTATTCCCTCGGCCGCGAGCCGACAGGTCGACAAGTGGTCGTCGTTCTCTCGGCACTCGCTATCTTTTGTCGTACAGTCCCGCGCCGCCGCTCGCTTTTCTTCCCTGATTTGATTAGGCGAGAGGAGAAGAGGACGCGTGGGCGGCCACGACGTGGTTCCGGCCGAGATATTGCACGCTGCCGGAAAATTGCACTTTACTGGTCGTCGAGAGGTGGTAATATTCTTTTTAAACATGAGCGACCGAATATATCGAACGGGCAACGGATTAGTAGACTGTCGGCTGGTGATTGGTAATAACTGGAATGTTATTGGTTTCGTGGTGAATGTTGAGTAGTGTAGACGATGTTTATTTTTGAGTTAGAAAAATTATGTATTAATTTATACCGTTCATTGAATAATTAATTAAGATTTGACATGTAGTTCAATTAATAATTTCAGACTGTAATGCATTCCTGATAATTTCTCTTCATGAAAATCTTTTAAAAAATACCATAACTACTCTATATTCACACCGACCCTCTCCACAAAATTACCGATCACCTTCAATTTTCCCACCGTACACCTCACCCTCTCTTCCCTCGTGCAAGCTCATACACTTGCAGCTCGCATACCTCCTCGACCAAGCAACACTCGCAATTAAAATCCACTCAGACCATCTTTCTCTCTCACTCTCTTTCCTTCACACGCACACACTTTGCACCAACAACGTACTACGGCGACCTGTTCGCATTAAAAGCGTCGCACACAAGAACGAAATGCCGTCGAGTCGCATTCCCCGCAGGGCAGCGTGAGCCGTTTTTCACAATCGCCTCGTACAACTAGCCGCCCACGCGCGTGTGCCACACCCGCGAGATTCGCCTCTGTTTTTCACGCCGCGCGCCGGCGGTGTATAAGTAAAGAGGTGCGCTTATAGCGCGTTCGCTTCCTCCTTTGTTTTCTAAGCTCGCGCATGGCCGAGCGAACCGGGACTATATGTGAAGGATTCGTTTTGGTTTTGGTGTGCGCGTTGAGGTGGGCTGATATGGTGGTGGTGAAAGGATTTATGCGAGGTTGTGAGGGTTCTTTTTTTGGGTTACAGATACTATGGTGGATGTGTGTGGATAGAAAGGAAGTGATGTTGGGCAATAGATGATGTTTTTATTTGATTTTTGGTTAAATAAACTGTAGTTTCTTTTTGGTAAGTATATTTGGATATTAAAGACCGACCTTCAGAATTCAAATAATGTTTTAGTTTAGTAAATTTTAATTGTTTCATTTATTATTTTAAACCCTTATACCATATTTGTAAAATGATTCATTAAGATTGATTTATTTATTCTGAATTTAAAACAATTTGCCGATTCCCTATAATTTCTTCACCAGCACCACAACGACCACCAGCCGTGTGTATATAATAAAAGCAAGCACATGTCATACTTCATCATCGCAATTCTTGAAACTCAAACCCGGACGTAGGTCGGGATCACACACCTTCGAACTGCATACAAAAGCATCCGCACGGGAAAATGGAATCCTCTCTCGGCCGACTTCGCGAGTTGCGCGTCGCATCCTAGATGCTTTTGCGCGTGCGCGCGCACACGCGTAGGTTTCGCCGAATGACTGGGCGCGTGCTATGACTGACGATTGATTCTCTTCTCTGCCGGGCTCTTTTTGCTGTTGCGGCCGGATGTTCGCTCGTCGCGTTTTAATTGAATTCCCCGACGCTCGATTTAGAAAGGATATATCGGCGATTCTCGCTAATTCGCCTAGTTAATCGCAAGAGCTTTTTATATACGCGGACCGCGTGTATGCGCGCGTGCATATGAGGAAAGTGGGGAAAATCGAGTTGAGTTATTTTAATTACGATAATTTATTGGTATTTTACCATTAACGTTTATATAGTAGTTATCACATTAGTGATGGTTTTACAGGAATGTTAAGTTTTTGAGAATAAATATTTACAGAAGGATTATACTTATATGCTATAAAAAAGATTGAATTATATCCTAATTGAAATTCACCAGCTTTTTCTACACTCTGTATGCCGAACATAACCAATAAATCGAAAAACAACCGTTTCCTCTATATACACGTCGTTCAACAAACCCATCGCCACCACGCAGTTCTAGCTCTCATTTTAAGTGTCGGAACGGTAACGTCTCCGTCCGCTCTAACCCATAACTTCCTTCGTGTACACGTGGGTGTGGCAACAGCAGCGCAACCTCAGCTTGCTTTACTGCCGAAATTTTTCCTCCTCGCCTCGCCCGCGCGCGCTCTCCGCGAGGCAAATTGAATTATCTTTGCGCGCATGCGGCGATATATATGTATATATATATTATACGCTAATTGGCGCGCCTCTCGGTAATTATGTCATCGCGGGGGCGCCTTTGCGGAACGCGAAAAGAGAACCGTAAAGCCTTTAATAACGACGATGGAAACAAGTTTAATTGCACGCGCTTGGGCTTTGGAAAGTGTGCGGTCGCATTAGTATTGCGTCGGTTGCTGCTGCTGCTGCTGCGCTGCATAATTGCTCAGTTTCGCGCTGGGGCTTGCCGGCTTTATTATAATGCGGGGGCTTAGGATGGAACTTTCTTCTGTTTAGAACTGCGGTAGAGCTAGTTTGCCGGAGAATTGTCGAGGTGGGATGGTGTGCGGATTATATAATTGCGTTATGTTGGATCAGCTAAGTTTGTTAAAGTTTAAGATGCAAGTTTCTTCTTTGCGGTTTCATGGTATAATCAAAATTTATAATGTTTCATTTGTTTTGATTATGTCTATCTTTATATAGGAAAAAAATGGATCGCTATAATATATATATACCATTCGACTTACTCCCTAGTAGATGGACACGAGAGAATGCACGTTTTACAGCCGCAGTATCTTCAATGAAAAAGTAAAAATGAAAATTTCAGTACTCACCAAAACCCATGCGCACTTCCTCCTCATCGTCGCTGTCAATATGCTTGATACCAGCCACCTCGAAGCTCCTCACCTCTGTCTTGACCTCGCCATTACTATCGCCAGCCGCTCCACATTCGCAGACCGCTTCGTTTTCGCAGTCGCAGCTGTCGCCAGCGCACTTGCATCCCAACAGTGGATCGTCGGTGTCGATATTTCGGCACGCGGTGCACGGGAACGTGAGATCGTCGATAGAGACGCGCTCGATCTTACGCTCGACCGTAACGAGAAGAGTGTTGATGTAACCAGGTAGCTCAAGGTCGGTTACCTCGTCTGGTCGTGGTACCATCGAATCTAAACGTTGTGTGTCGGAAGTGCCATTGCTGTTTAGTTGCCGGTCCTTGAATTCCGTCGCTGAAGTGACATTCTCGAGGGTGACTGGACTGGCGAGATCGCGTGGCGCCAGGACGCGACTGCGTGTCTCGCAGCGCGCGGTCTCCTTCCACTTTTCCATTGTGGCCGGTGATACGACGCGTGTGCCACGTTTTAGCTTGTTCCTCGTGTCGCCTGGTGCTGGATGAAATTAATATTCATTAGTTTATTTAGTTAAATGTAGAAAAAAAGTATATAATATGTATATAAAAGTTAACATGAAAATACATTAGTTTTAAGGACGACACTTGTTTTTCTTTTGAAAGTATGCAAAAAAGAAGAAAAGAAAATACAACTCTAGCTTACCGTGCACTGTCGAATACCCTGCATGCGCCTCAGCCTGGCGTTCCACGCATCTACTCGAGCTCGTTGCTCTGCGCTCGCTGGCAGCTCGCGCCTCTTCTGCCCAGGCATCAACACTCGACGACGACTTGCTCTTCACCACGTCGTGTCCAGTCCCAACCAGCTGATCCAGCTGCTGTAATCTCGTGCTGTTATAATTGTGCCTCTCCGACGATCTGCTCTCGTGCGTTCTGTAACGTAGCCGATCGACCTCGTCGCGATCTGTCTGACGTCGGTGGTTACTGTGATGGTGATGATGGTGACTATTTATCCAGCGTGACTCTCCAGATGAAGCGGATGAGGACGCGGATGAAAGGCCAGACGAGGAGGAGGGTAGCTTCTGGGACGAGGAGACGCTGGAGGTACCGCTACCAGCGGAGGAACTACCACCACCGCCAACGCCGCCAGCCCGCCAGTCCATGAACTCGTCCTCCCGGTCCCAGCCGAGGATCCCCGGGGCCCGCATCGACGACGCTCGCCACACCAGGGCTATCTGTATGGCAACAAGGGTGAGTTGTAGGGTTAGTGATTAGATGTTGTTGTGTGAATGACAATGTAATAATATTTGGGATGCTTAAGGTGGAAATGATAATTTGACATATATTATGTAGTGTGTATAAAAATGTAAGTCGACAATAAAGTACTTAAAATCGTACAAAGCAGATTCTGGGGACAGAAAATTATTTAACATTCAAAATTTTTTTTTGCTAACTATTACTGAAAAGGGATATGAGATAAATATAAAGAAAATTACAAATATAAAGAGAATATTATTGGCGTTTGTTTAGATGTTTGCCTTCATAGATGAATACTATTTTACACTTATATTATTAGATACGTATAAAATTTGATGCTTTTACACTGTCAATAATTATATAGAACCATAAGAATATTATTACTATTGTTCTCTAACAACAACAGTGTTCAGATAAAAGACCATGTATTCAAAAATATTTGATTTGTTTATAAAACACATGTATACAATTATCAAAATATCGGAAATTAAACTGCAATAAATACATCTATGCGTTTAAAAATAAATCACATCTCAAGTGTACGGTACCATTTATCTCCCTTACCCTAACCTACAGTGCACTTGAAATAAATTAAAATAAACTGTAGTATAATACGCGAGCGCTCACATCAAAGTATCGAGTACATAAATTTGCATCCCCGACGAGCATTAATAACCTACGCGAATATATCAGCGGCCGAAATGACTACCCAAATCAACGAGGCAATCAGCAACTCCAACGGCTAATTATCACCCGCGATCACTCATAACTTTTCACACGATAAAATCGCGAGCGGCCGTATACGCATGCGCGTATGTGTATACACCCAATTAAAGGCCGAGCCTGGAAAAAATTGTACACTGTCAGCGGTTCGATGTGCGGTTAAGAAAGAGAGAGAGAGAGAGAAGCCCGCGCGCAACGAGTTGTCAGTCGAGAGACGCGCAACGATTGGTATGCAATATAAGACCGCAGCGATTCTTCTTCGCCGAAAAGTCAGACAATGATATCCGCGGCTGGGATTCGAACCGCGAGATGAGGCGGAAGACATAAATTATTATTTCTTTGATCGAGCGTTCAGATGCATTTTTCATTTAGCGCGATGATAAATTCCTGGTATTTATTAATGGAATTTATGTTTCGTTATTTATCTTTTAGAAGAATCAACGTGCATATACGCAATCGCAAAGTTTTTATACGAGCTTTTAATTTATGATTCGGATTTAAAATTTCCCATGGCGATAACCCATTTTAATTAATATATATTTCAATTTGAAGAAAAGGAATTCGAAGAATATAAAAACCGTCGCTTGATTTTTCATTTAATATTGTAATAATTTAATATTGCGTTTATTTACACAGATTAAACACAAACATTCAGTGCCAACAATAAACTCACCTCAACAGTACTCCGCTCTGCCGTGTCAGCGGCGGCGGGGCTGTCCTCGCAAATCTCCGCACCGTCGACACTGCTGTTCGTTACGTTCGTCACTGTCGACGTATTTTGCTGTTGTTGTTGCTCTCGCTCGTATTGTTGTTGCTGCTGCTGTTGTTGCTGCGCCGTCTTCGTCTTCGTCTTGAGGGCGGCACTCGCACCCGCGTTGCGCACACAGAGGTAGCATTCCCCGAGGCGCAGCGCCGAAGCCTCAAGCTCGCCGAGCCTCAGGACGAGCCCGTGGCCGCCGAGGGTCAGGGGCCAGCCTTCAGGCGTCACCAGCTCGTTGCCCTGTGAAGAGAAAGGAGAGAAATTGTTAGGTTTGTAGGGTAATAGGCGTTGAAAGTATATGCGAAATTATTTAGCAAAATTTTAAGTAAAATTATATATTAAAATACAGAAGGGGTTGGTTTTAAAAAATAAAAGAATTTTCGGTATCGATGCTATTAAATAACTTATGAATAAAATTATATATCGGGTAGTTCATTGAGGTTTAATTATTTTTATATAAAAAAGAATTTATAATTAAAACCATTAATGATTCGCATCGTTAAAAGTCATCTTAATGTAATATGATAACGAGAAAAAATTGAATACTATACTACTATTTACGTAATATTATAAAATGACTGTAAGTATATATGTACAGACGGTTGCACTCTTCAAAAAAAATGATCTGATTCACACAAGATGAAACGTATCTTAATATGGAACACTATAGAATAATAAACACTGAAAGTAAAAGTACTTGGCAAACCTTACAGAAAGTTATCCAAGGAATCTAATTAGAAATAAATACCAAAAACGAACAACAATTTCAATACTATATTACGCATTCTAAAATACCAACGAGTTTTCCCACATCAGACACAACAACGTGTAGACACCAATCGACATTTCGCGCGAAAATTCACACGACAATTTCGAAAAAAGCTCTCCCTTCCCCATACATACATACATATATACTACCCGCTTTACTTTCGTTTAATCCTCGACACTCATGCAAAGCAAACGAAAAAAAAACAACGAAACGAAAGAAAGAAACTCTGTTCGCGCGACGCGCCGCCTGTATATGTATGTGTATTTGTGTGTGTAATCCCGCACGGGAATGTCGAACATAAAAGCTCGCGCACGCGCGGGCGGCGCGCAAAAAATTCAGCGGCATTTTCGAGTGAAATCCGGCGGGCGGTGTGATTTACCGGCGTGCGCACACTCGCGAGTAGAAGTGAAAATACGTGTTCGCGGCGCGAACAAACGCGGCGAGGTGATTAATGCGCGATGGAGAGGGAAAGAGTAAGCGAGAGAGAGAGAGAGAGAGAGAGATGGAGGATTTTCTCGCGCGTTCGACGTCTTGATTAGGGGCGCGTGTTTGGGCGTTTAGTGTATATGTGTATATATATAAGCTATAGGGCTTCAAGCTCGTCTCACTCTCTTTCACTTGCGCGCTAACGTTCATGGAGAGTTAATTGAAACGAGGTGGTGGATGGGTGAGTTATTTGTGGTATGTGTTAATTTAAAAGCGAGATGGTGGGCTCCTCAAGCGAAAAGCGTGCGGTGATGGGAATTCAGGTAGTTTTCGTGTTTAGCATGCGCGTACTCGCGCGTGGATAATTGAAAGGGAATGCACTTTGTGGTTTGTGCTGAAAGAGATTTTTCGGTTAATGGATTGAAGCTACCATAAATGGTAACGTCTTCGATTGGACTTTCGATTTGGACGGTTTTACTTTCGATTTCACGGAATTGCAGGGCTTTTCATTTTCACTTGTATACACGGTTTACTATGTGCGTTTACCTAGAATAACGAAATTTTAATAAGGTCATGTTGTCGACATGGGATTCTTGTATGATTTTTAATTTTTAAACACGACTATTTTTTAGGGAGCTTTATATTTTCATTAGAGTGAAAAAGTAAAACCCAACAATGTCTACAAGATAACAGTATAAAAATGAATACACTGTATGCGTTTCATATAGATATTTCAATATACTTGTCTATTTTGTTATTTTTTAAGGAAGAATTTCGTCTTGTATCATTCCCATACATCTACAAAATTACTATTTGATAATTTTATTTCCTTTCTGGAATTCGGGTTGGATGTCAAATAGCGAATTCGTGACTACTACGGTTACTGGGATCAGAAAATAATCTTTGTCAACCAGGAAGCATATATATGTGTATTATAAAATTCATATTTCTCATAGTCATATACAATACGACTACAAAAAACGCAAGTAGTTTCTAAATACAGCCCAATTAACCCCTTTCTCCTTGCAACCCACTACGTAGTCCGCAACAATCGCGAAGTTGCCCAATTCGACACAGTCGCCTCTCGCATTGTGCGCGCACTCTTGTACTATATACGCACACTATTCGCAGAACGCTCGCTCCATATTAATAGAACCTAAGCCCACAGCGTCTAGCGCGAAAATTTTTTTTCGCCCGCGCTAGCCGCGTAATTGGGATTAGCTACGGAGCGCGTATATTCGCAGCCCCGAATAAGTAATTAGACGCGCACGAACGCGTGAAAATAGCGCTTCGAGGAAGCACGGCAGTGTGTCGGCGTTGTGCGCGTGAAAATCGCCCTGAGCAATTAAGAGAGACACGAGTGCGCACATACAAGTATGTGCATATAACCGACGTCTTTGAGGTAAAAGAGGCGCATCACCCGCTTGTCGCTTTTTTCTAAGAGCGTGGATGTAGAGTGCAACGTGTGACGTAAGTTGTGCGTGGACGCAATGCGTCTTTTGGTGAATATTACAAGTGGAAGGGGGCAAGTGTATAATTTTAGTGTCTGGAGAATTTTCGATGAAGGTTGTTCTTGAAATTGGCAGTTTGTGAAAAATTGCTAAATTGGTAGGTTGAGAGGCTTTCGTTGGCATTGAAATATAGTAAAATATAAGTGCGTGTGTGTTTTTAAGTTTGAAATAAAAATAAAAGTATTTTTAATTTAAAACAAAAAAATTATAGCGTTGGGAATCAATTATAGATTATACTCTCATATAGCATTATGTTGAAGAGGAAACAAATTGTACAAAGCATATTTGGCCTTCAGATCAAGGATCGAAATTGAATGTCATGACACCCCTCTTATATATGATAATTTTTATCTGTCCAACGAAAATACAATTGAATACATTCCTTTGACAATTGCATTTTATACATTGTCATCTCCACCATTCAATTTCTCGATGTCACCTGATGATTCAGACTTATTTGTGCACAATATAAGGTACAAATTATTTTTCGAACAGCTTTAAATATACAGTTTTTATTTTCAATATAAATCATCTGTTTATTCCATCACTAAAATAACGTTTCAATGCACTCGATCCTTCAAATAAAAAACCCAGCGCAATATTTTTTCCATAGCTAATAAACAGAACAATAAACAATAAATTTCACACTCCACGCGTACGACGATTTTCCGCACCTTTCAAACAAAACACTTCTTCTATATAAGCTATTCCACAAATCCGTTGGCAAACAGCCCGCAGGGCAGCATACCAGGCGCATTATTACACACACACACACACTGCCCACGCGCAGGCGCGGCATTTCTCATGCAAATTTTCGAAAAATCGCGCTCCCGCGCACACGAAGCGCCTAATAAGCGCTAAAACGCTGCAGATCGCGAGTATATATACATATAGCTGGACGCAGCGCGGCGTAACAGTACACCCGCCTCTGTACAATCGCCCATTGAAAGCGTATATGCGCGCGAGCGCGCGTATAGGACGCTTTTGTGGGTTATCAGCGAAACGGCGAAACAATGGGGCGGCGCACATGCGCGCGATACGCGCGCGGGAGTGTGTATAACTGTAAACGTGCGGAGCAGCGGTTCACCGGCGCCGATTAGCGATTCAATTCCTATAAGCGATTTCCAAGGGAGCTAGAGCGAGTATAAGGAGGTGTGTATATGGGTATAGCAGCGACGAATTTAACGCGCGACTGGGTTGATGCATATATATGCGGTATAGGAGAGAGAGGAAAAAGGGAGGTTTTGTGATGGTATAGTGTTGTTGTGTGTAGGCGTGAAATTGGTTGTTTGATTGGGTTGCGATTTAATTATAAAGTTAAACAAATATTGTTTTTAATATTAAAAAAGTCGGGAAAATAGAAACAAAAAGATTTGAAAAGCTCTCTCTCTTTAATTTTATTTTCTTTTTTTTCAAATTTTGTATTAAGTTGTTTTTGGTGGAATAATTTAGAACTAAACTACAGCTATTTTTAATCATTTTCAAACAATTGATTATTGGTCCCAGAAAAATGATACCCGTCGATGGACTTTGTTCAACCACAGATATCCTTTCTAGACACGCTAACCAACAAGAAAAACCTAATTTGAAAGGTGACGTCGAAAAACAATTTTTCGCAGCGTTTGTGAGATTTGCACATATACGAGGAATATATTTTTTAAAATAAATCTACAATAGTCACCATTATTATAAATGCACTAGAAATTTATTAAAAATGACATTAATTTGGCAACAATTTCGAAACGTATAATTATTTATTATATTATATTAAATATTAAATTGTATACACTTTTTTTCTCACTAATGACAACAAAAATTATTCATTGAAATAATTTTTCTTGTTACAGAATATTATGTAAAACATTCCATTTAAATTTTAATCCCATACCTAATGACAAAAATTTTAAAAAATTCCTTAATCCTGGTAACTATACATATAACAGCGATACATCAACTGCATTCATTCCCGGAACCCCTATACATAATACATTCAAAAAGTGCAAACAACACCAGACTGGAAGAAAAAAATGAACAAAACCACTCTGCACACGCAGAAACGGAAGAAACTTCCATCCGCACTTTTCCGAGCACATTTACAGCCAGGTGTGCGTGCTCGACAGAGTCATTGTCGCTCGCGCGATTCTCTCTGTCGGCTGCGGCGGCTTTGCTTTACACAGCCTGTATGCCGGCCGGTCTAATCTGCATTTTAAACGAGCAGGCGAGAGAGTCTGTGTTCTTCGCACGAGGCGCAAAGAATGCGCTCGCGTTAAAAGGTTGCCGCGCTGCTCCTCTTGCAGCTTTTCTCGAGCTTTGCGCGTAATTTGTCACCGTGAGAGTTGTGCGGGGTTGTGGATTTTTGTTTTATATTTTTTCTTTCTTAACGCGGTTGAAAGTGTTTCGTGATTTTGCGGTATGGAATGTGAAGCGCGTGTGTGTTTGTAAGAGACAATGGAAAATGGAGATAAATGAAAAATGCGTGTACAGGAGTATTTAAATGTGCGCAGACTGGTATCTCTTGGTATAATAAGAGTAAAATATAATAATGTATTTAGTATAAGGTAGTGTAATAAAATCGAGTGTTGTTGTTACATTTTATACGAATTTAACAGTATAATTTATTGATATATTTAATTCATTTTAAAAACCTAAAATTGAAATTAAACAAACTTCGTTTCATTTCTAAGACTTGTTTTATATATCAGATCAAGATAAGTAAACATTCAATTAAACTAGTTTTATCTGGTGTAAAAGTCCTACGACCTTTCTCAGCAAGAGAATGATCATTAGAAACTACTTTATTGGTCAGTGCCATTCAGGTCGCACAATGAAAAAGAATGAATTGTTGTTGTATGCATTTGAAAGAATATATAGTAATAATATAAGTTACTAAAGCAGGTTATAAAATTAAAAGATACAATTCAATCTGTTAAGTATATACTTGACTTGATTTACAATGCTTTTAATAAAATTAATATAATTGTTGGAATATTAAAAATTTAGGCACTTGATTATAAAATGGACATTATGAAAAACCATATTACGTATCGTAACATGAGTAAGTACCGGACAATTTCTGTTCCAAACAGCTCTAAATTAACACCCCTTCGACCTTAAAATCCATTCTTCCTCTGTACACATTGCTCTTACTCCGTAATAAACTGCTCTCGATCAACCAACCTATACACCCATTATCAAACCACCACGTCACCTCTCTCTCTCTTTCTACACGCTCACCGCATGATCGCCCTTCCCAAACAATCGCATTACCTTATCTATTACCTGGCGCTATATCGCGAACAGCCGATCAATCGATCGACCGCCGCGCTTTCCACTTGGTAATATCGACAGCGATCGAACGACCGTGTGTATATATATATATATGTGTATGTGTAAGACGTTCGACGACGCTTGATATAGTGACAGGTCGCGCTCGTTATTAGAGGCGTGAGCGCAAGTGCGCGCCGTTGGAATAATAATAATTGTCGTTCTCACGAGGGGTTAATTGTCTCGGCCGATTGTTATCCTGCACGCGGTGAGAAATATATTGCGGTATTATTACCCAGGCGTTGTTTTTTTTTTATTTATCATCGTCGCACGTTGCGTTGTTGTTGCGAGCGTTGATGAAATAGCGAGTGCAAGTGATCGAAATGCTATTTTTTTTTGCTTGCTTGAGGTTCGTTTGTGTCATAATAGACTGTGATGATTGGTATTATTATGTTTACCGAGCTTGATAGTTGGTTGTGAGGAGATTAATTATTACGCATTGAAATCAACTTTTGTTTGTTAAGAAAAATATTATGTTTCTCATTTAAAGTTACTCTCAATTATTCAACTACAGTGATTTGAAAAATTATATACTTGGTATTGAGTTTGAAAACTTGACTAAAAAATTAATCTTGCATATAATTAATCATGGTATTGAGATTACAAAAAATTAAATAACAGTTAAATGATATAAACATACAATGTAATATATCACTTCATACATTCTTTATCAATTGTACAACTAAAATTATTTTATCGTTCTATTTCTGCCACGACATCTCTTACCAACAAGCGAACCATATACGCTTTTAAATACATACATATA
>JAWWEQ010000001.1:8700258-8787957 GCA_035583055.1 Torymus tubicola
CATACACCCGCTGTTCTCTTTAGCTCCGCGCCTCTATAAAAGCGAAAACGGCACGATAGAGCATCTTTCCGCATGGCTAACTTCATAATCGTATAGGCGACTCCGACTGGCACGCGTTTGCTCGACCGTCCGATTAAACTCCTGTATAATTATTCATCTGCCAGTCATTGGCTTAAAGTGTGCCTGCCTGCGCGCTATACACAGTCGCTCGGACTTTTCATCTCAATAGGCTTAATTATAAACATTAAATTGTCGAGTCTATAGCGCGGCCCTCTCGTTTCATCAGTTCCGCGTATTCTTATCGATCGAATATTGTCAATGGATTTTTCAACGTGTTGGTTTATCTAGAAAAATACATGTAAGAATAACAGAAATATAACATTAGATTTTATGATTCTTCATTTATATAACACACACTGATACGTTGAATAAATCCGCTAACCTATACAGCTCATTATTTACGACGTAATTATAACCGACGAAGATTATAACAATCCTCCCGTATTATAATTTACCCCACCATAAACAACGTCTGGCCAAGTCAATAAAAAGCACCACGCGAGGAGCGCGCGCATCTCTCTTCTTCTTCCGCGAGTCTTCAATTATAAGTCGTTACCCTCATTAAGAATGAAAAAAGAAAAAGGAAGAAGTATACAACGCGAAGAGGAGAGGAAGACATCCTCTGTATACGCTCCCTTCCCACTTTATCTTCACTGCGAATCGAGTCGATTAGATCAATCGTATATATGCGCGCGCTTGCGCGCAAGGGCAAATTGGGCCGAAAAATCACCGCCGCGGGCGTAGGTTATATGTATATTATGTATGTATGTACATATTCGTTGCCGTGTACAAGGATCATAATCATTATATACGCCGTATTTTTTCAGAGAGCTTCCGAGCGTAACCATGAGGGAAGAAAAGATGCAGCTGATATTCAACGTGATGTATATACATATACAGTGGTTGGTATTTTTCACTATGAAAAATATTTCTTTTGATTTTTATATATATATATAGTTTAAAATTAACAAAGTAAAAAAAATGCAATAAAAAACTTCGGATTTTGTTTGATATGAAAACTTTAAATATTTTAACAATGTCTTACCAAAAACAGAAACGTATAAGTACAATTTTGTATGCAATCCCATACTATATGACAAACCCTGTACCAGAATTCCTTTCTATATATACCCATAATCCGGAATTTATGTAGCACACAATCATCTTTGTAAAAACGAAATCTCCAACCTCTAATTTTTATCTCCAGACCCGGCCAAACCACCTCGATCGAATTATCGGCAGCGATTATATATATAAGCTTCCCAGGCAATCATGCGGTGCTCTTTCAAAAATTCCAAAAACCTCCCGCGTTCTCACGCGACAAACTTCCCCCTCTCCCCCTATATCCTCACACATATCCACATACCGAAAGTCAGTAGAGCAGATACATTCCGGTAACTCTAGCGTCCCGTTAAAAGGGCCGTCCCCTACCCTCGCTATATACACTAATACATATATATATATACTACCGGACAAAAACGGCAAGCAGGAGATATTCCAGTTTGCTGCGCCCGCAGCCGGAAGATCGTCCTTATGCAGGCTCGCGTTCTCCGCTATATGCGCAGGCAGCGCTGCTGTTCCGGGTTCGATTGCTGTTGCATCCGCGATCTTCTCCCGTTTTGCCGCACCACCACCACCACCACCACCATCGCCACTATATAGTCGCACTTGCCGCGGTTACTCGAGTATATAGAAGAGCAACAGATGCGCGGGAGTGTCGCCGATAAGGGCTGCGCAAAAGAGACTTCCTGTAACAGCTCTTTGGCCTTTTTTTCTGCGCTCGAGGGTTCGTGAGCATTCCGATCGCCGTGAGGGCTGTATGTATGTATGTGTGTGGGTGGAGGAGAAAGAGAAAGAGAGCTGCCTTTATTACGCGAAGATTATAAGCTGGTTTGGAAGCTGAGCTGTTTGTTAAGGACTAGTAGGTAAGTGTTATCACTATGGAAGAGTTGTGAGCACTAGTATGATTAAGTGGCGATAGAGGAGTAGACTGTTTTTAGGAGTGTAACTATATAAATGCTGAGAAATCAAACGGTTTCTGGTGATTCATTTTGTTTATGGTAATTATTTTGGTTTTGATAGGATTTGATAGGGACTGATAATAATATGTTTATCTTTTTTTCTAAACGGTTATAATTGGCGAATGTTATTTTATAACAAGTTGTATTAAAGATGCAAATCGATTAGTAGATATATATATGTGAATGAAACTTTTGATGCATAGATACGTGAAATGGTTTTCAATTCAATCTGATATAATATATCGTATGCAGTAAGCAGTAAAAGTATATCACTATCACTAAATCACTTATCACAAATTAAAAAACATTAAAAATCCAATACAAAATGATAAGCTTAGAATTCAAAGACTACCGAGAACTCTTATTATTATTAATAGTTATTTCTATTAAATAAAACGTTTTTATAAATATCTTAAGGAGATACAACAATTGTAAAATTGGATAGTTCAGATTGAAAATGACTAATGTTTAGTAAAGTGAGAATGAAATGGATTTAGAATAATAATATACAACATATATATTAATCATATACAATTATACTAAATCACACGCAAACAAAACACCGAGCAAACCGCAGCGACAGTATTTTTAGAGAAAGTTAAGATATTTTAGCAAAGCGCTCAATAGAAGGCACACCATATATACATCGCAAAAATAACATTATAAATTATTTCGTCCCCATAAGCTTTGCGACCAACCGCGCGCGCGGGAAAATTGATCGCGTCCCATGAACGCGAACCAACTCGACCATCGCACACCGACAGCGGCCCAATTGATTTACGGGCTAATCAAATTTATTCACCGAGAGAGAGAGAGAAAGAGAGAGAGAGAGAACCGCCGCCGGCAACCAATTTGAGGAATCTTAAAAGCTCCTCCTCTCCTCTTCTCCCCCGCGCCGTCGAACCGCTGCATCGGGAAATTATGATTGCGTCATTAAGCGATGCTGTTAACCAGCCATTGTCGTAGCCTCGTCTATATACAGTACGGTGCATGGCAGGATTTACTAGAAGCGTTCTAGAAATTCAATTTCACCGTTTACGGCCGCCCCGCCGTTTTAACGCGCGCTCGCGCATCGGCTCTTTTCGAGGACGACCGGTCGAAAAAGGCGAGCGTGTGCGCCACCGCGATTGATATATATATATATATATATATATATAGAGAGAGAGAGAGAGAGAGAGAGAGAGAGAGAGAGAGAGAGCGAAGCTTTCGTTGTCACATAAAATTATGCGACGAGAAGGGAAATTCTGGATGCGGAAAGCCGAGTTGCTTGTTTAGAATGTTGGGATCCCACGGTAATGAAATACGTTCGAATTAGTCAATTATCTTCGTTTGTTGTCAAGTAGATGTTGTGGTGTGGACGGGAGTATAAGGAAAAACTCGCGTTATACGCATTTTTAAAGTTTCTTATATCGTGCTATGAGTTATAGATTTCACGTATAAATTTTTAATAATT
This sequence comes from Torymus tubicola, assembly GCA_035583055.1. NCBI lineage: Eukaryota > Metazoa > Arthropoda > Insecta > Hymenoptera > Torymidae > Torymus > Torymus tubicola. The sequence continues at coordinate 8,703,793 of JAWWEQ010000001.1, forward strand.
TGGAATTAAAAAAACATGTATAACTCTAAATATTTTCCATATAAAACCCTGCTGGTAAAAATTCACTAAAGTTTTAATAACAATATAAAAAAAAATTATAATCCGCACACTGCCCGCACTTTAATATTAAAAAATTCGAACAATCCGATCTTCCACTCCTTCTTTTCTCAGAAATCTTCCTCCGAAAAGCATCGTTATGCTCGATCATCCCGAAAATATGTGCAATCTCCAGACTAAATCTCCGACGTTTGTCGGACGCGCTAAGGAGGCAACGGGCGGTATAGTATTAAGTATATACTCTGCGATTCAGGCAGTGAGAGTCTCGCTGAGCGATTCGTCATTCAGATTCGCTGAAAGTCGCGCCGACTTCTCGGGTATCCCCCGTAGGGTCAGGTCTTTGTTTTCTTTTTTTTTTAACAGACTTTTTTTATCGAATTAGTTGCTGAGTAATTTTGCTCGTAATAAACATAATTGATAATTTACGCTCGAAGAAATCATGGGTATGAATCATTTTATAGTATGATAAAAGGATGAAAAGTAAATTGTTACATCTGAAATGATAGAATAACCTCTATGCATACAATCTTATACAGAAATGATTTGCCTATATATATTTATGCATCAGTAATTACCTCGCGACCTCTATTTATCTAAATATAATGTGCACGCACTGCATGTAAAATCGTAACCCATCAACAACATTAAAGTCATTTCGCACGACAACCCTATATACGCGCGAGAATTGCAAAAGAAAAACGAAGAAGCCGTGAAAATCCTCTTCACACTCTCTCACGCGCGATCGATTCCGGGTCACAGCTCAGCTGATCGCGCGATCGATGAAACTGTAAACGTTCCGCCGTTAAACGACGGCGCCCGTACGTACATACGTGCATTAGCACGCGCGCGCGCGCGGCTCCTTTAATAAAAGCCTCTTCGCCGACGTACTAATCATCATCATAGTTGTACCGTTTGCGCGAGCGCTTATATATATACAGTCGCCGTGCAATCTGTGAGCGCGCGCGAGCAACAGCTGGAGCGGAAGGAAAAGGGAGGGAAGACAAGCGTGTGCGGTTTCGCGAGCGATAAAGAGCTTCCGCCGCGTGAGAACGCGCGTACTTGTATGTGGCGTCGACAGTCCTCTGTATATATACAGGACAGATTTCGCAAATTGAGAGCACGAGGTGAGGGTGAAAATATTGTTTGTCAAGCGTTGTTTTTGAAGTGGGAAACGATTATTTATCTATGTAAGATAAAATTTTAGAGGCTTTAAGGCTGAACACTTTATGTAACTGAATCAGTATTATTTATTATTCTATTTTTATATCTATAAATGTCTTTTTAATAATACTGTTTAATTCTCAAACTAAATGTTTAAATATTTAAAAATACCACCGACTTTCAATCAATCATGTATCTCCTTACGTTATGGAACATTAGCCCATCAGTTTTTACAGGTAATTGAGGTATACAGATTGTAACAATCAACCGATCGCAATCTTTTTATTTTCGTTTTACGTATCGGTCATCATTTTTTTTTAAACGGAAGAATGCCAAACCGAAAATCAATTTCAGTATTAAAGATATAAAAAGCCACCTCATGATATATTTTTCAGTAATTTTGAGTATACTGCACATTCAAAATAACTTAAAGAGCGCTGGATGAAATATGGGTACTGTAAATTTTACTTCTATAAAAGTATAATAATTTTTACAGTCTGCGATTGCTTGATGAGACCCTGAGATGATTTTTACCAAACGTTCATTTCGGCATATATGATAATAGTTTGCAACTCAATTCGAAACATGACAAATGGCCAAAAAAACTAATTATTCTTAATTTAAAATCCAAAAAAATGTACACTGGAAACAATCACTATACAGTTCAGTACCCCAAACGTTAGCCCCGCGGCAAAAGTCGCACCAAGAGTGACGAGTACTCAAATTAATTTTCGACAAAGAGTTCGTGTACGTGGACGTGCAAAAAAACTTTCTGCGGCAAGCAGGGCGTGCCAACGAATTGACCAGCCGTGACTCGGGTGACGAGAGCGACCTTCGCACGTACGCAAATCGACCGAAAAAAAAAAATCCCTAGGAACTTATGCAAAAAAAACGTCAAAAAGGCCCTGCTTTCCCGTCACCTCAGCGGTCGTAACTTTTCCCACTCTCTTTCTCACTCGCACCCCGACGTTTTTCTCCCCCTCTCCCTCATTGCGCACCGCGACGCGCTCGTAAAAGCCAAACTCGATTATCACCCTCGGAAGAGAGAGAGAGCATGAGAGCGCGAGAGAAGGAAAATAGAAGCTCCTTTGTGTAAATCAATCAGCTCGATCTTCTCTCTTCGTGCGCAAACGGATGATCTCCGCGTGACAGGACGTTTCTCTCTCTTCCTCTCTCTCTCTCTTCTAGCCTCGCCTCTTCGCGCCTCTTCCTCTTTTTGCCCGGGCCGTAAATCTCGCGGGCGCGCAGGAGAGTGAGAGGGAGAGAGAGAGAGAATTTCGCGTTTTCAATCGCCTCGACAAAGTGGACGATTCTACTGGGTGTAAATCAATTTAATATCGAACGGGGAAACGCGCATGAGCGAGTGGAAAGCCATGCTCCAGGTGGAAATTTCAGGCCCGTTAGCAACGAGATGACGCATAGTTTAGTAGCCGCGCTGCTGTTGCTGTTTTTTGCCGCCCGAGTAAAAGTGGCCGTAAATATGGTTAAGTCAAATGTCGCTGCTAAATTGATTATAGGTATTGAAGACAAAAAGTGACACGGGAAGTGTAGTTGTTAGTTTGAACAAATTTCTTTATGTAAAGTATATTAAATTCACAATATATTGTATATAATTCCCAGCTTTCAGATATTTTATGATTTTATAATATTAATTTAGCAAAATTTGACATTTTTCTCACTGTATTGATAATTAATATACACTCGCCTATGTAACTAATTTATTATTTCGGTATACAGTTACAGTATATTTTCCTCCGCAATTAATTGTACGACACTTGTATTCAGAACTCTATAATTTTTATTTCTTGCCACCCCGTCAATATCATAAAATAAATCGCGTTTTATCACCACATATTAATCACTGTCGTATCCGCAAACTCGGTCCAACACTTCCATCACCCAACGACCGACACCGGCATCTCAAATATGGAAATTCGCCGCACCGACGCGTCGCTAAAAAATCGTCCCGCACTTTATTTACACTCCCCTCGTAAAAAACTCTCGTCGTGTGTATAGTCACTGCACCGCATTACCATTTAAACCGCATTTTCCCCCCTTCCGACGAAAAAAAAAAAACAAAAATCACGCAAAAATCGGCATACCACCTCACGCGATTCAAGGTCAACATACACACGTAACCTATATTTATAGCAACTTCGTAAATTTCCTTCGTTCCTCTTTGCGCTTGTATATACATATATACACCACCGAAAACGCGGCGCTCGTGACAAATTCGGCCGCACGCAGCGTGTGATGTATAGTGCGGCGGTGCGGCGGTGGCGTCGACGACGACGGCGTCACGCTCTTGTCGCCGCCGTATAAATTAGTAATAACTCGGAAGGCCACGGGAGAGAGAGACGATAACGACGTAACTGTACGATGGAGAGCTGCAGCCGCATCGAAGCGGGCGCAGCAAAAAAAAAAAGAAAAAAAAGTGGAAGCGCGTGCGTGCGTTGATGTTGCTCATGCTGTTGCTCGACTTTCGGACGACTCTCCCGCGCGCGGTGCGGCGGCACACGATCTCGACACACGCAGTTGCGATCCGCGGTAATTACGCGCGCTTATAAGGCACTGGCGCGTAATCGTTTTTGCATAATTCGCAGCGTCCGTTGCGTATGCGTGCGCGCGACATACTTTTGCGGAGAAAGAGAGAGAGAGATGCGCGCGTGTACGCCGGGTCTTCGTACTGATAATAGTTTTATCGAATTTCTTGCAGTTTGATTAATGGTTTTTTAAATAAATGGGTTTTTCTTATATGAAAGAGTTTTGTTGTATCATTGATATTTTGAACGTGGAAAAACTAGACATACATTTTTTAAAGTATACATTTGAAGGTTTTATCTGTATTAAATAAGGTGTAACTTACAAATACTTGGGTATGACAGTATAAGAATTGTTAATCCATCAAATTACCTGCAACAAAAAATGAAATTTCGTATTAGATATATATAGATGAGTTATCATGAATCATGATTATAGATACAAATATAAATAAAATTTGTTTTATAGTGAGATGGATTCAACAGGTGTAACAAGATGTTGGAGTATAGCCATGTCAATATTTAACTTAGAATTATTGATCAAATTTATATTTAATATATTTTGTAACACATCATTCAACAATACGATAGTAAAAATAAGATAGTATGTTTATAAATGTTTGAATCTTTAATATAAGAATCAATATAACATACGTATTTATGCCATTTAGTGTATCTTTGCTTAAGTATCATCAAATACAAGCCGATTTTCACTAAATCTTTCAGGCAACACCACCTAAGCTTAACGCCTCAACCTCACACTACACATACCGCATTAGCTTGCGCATAAACAAACTACTAAAGCTTTCCAACATCGACAAATCCCTCCCCCCTTCGCCATAAATAAATAAAAGCGCAGCACACGGGATCTCGCTTAACAAGACTGGCACTGAACGCAAGCAGCCTCACCTCTCCTCTCGGAGGATGCGGAAAAAATTTAGGACGCTCTCTCGTCGCGCTTGGCTCTCGCGGCTCATTATCGCTGCGAATCGAGGCTAACCCGTCTCTCTCTCTCTCTCTTTCCTTGCGCGTCCGTGTGTTTGTACCTTACATATATATATACATATACAAAAGAGCGCGAGGTCGAAGGCCGTGCTATCGAATTAGTACGATCACCAATGGACGAGGGCATCGTGCATGTATATATATATGAAGTGTACCGTCGCCGCTGCCACAGCCGCGAGAGATGAAAGTTTGGAAGCCGAGTAATTACGTCGCGGCCGAGCCGCGAGTTGATTCGCGCATGATGAATGACGGTCGAATGAGGGCGCGTGCCAAGAGGTGTGAGATGAGCGCGAGCATGTGCACGCCCGGTGCTTAATTTTATTGCGGTTGTGAGAGATTTTTTTGATGCGATATGTGTATATATATATATAGGCTGCTTTTGGGCGACTGTGATTTATGCGCATATGGAGCGCTGCGATTGGAAGAGCACCATAGGTATTAATTTATCGATCGGACGAGTTAATTTGATACCTTATTAATTGAAAGATCGAGTGCAAAGATCAATTTTTTTCTTATCATTTTTTGGTCGTCGATGCTGTTTTGCGAGTGCAAGTATGGATATCGAGTGGGTTGAAATATATATAGTGGAGTATTGTGTGGTATGGCAAAATATTGCTGTTGTATAGTATAAAAAAGATTTTTGTTTTATTTTTGGTTTGTGATTTAAATAAAGCTAAAAATTATATCATAAACACCGATCTAATTTTCATTATGAGTAAATCAAAAAGTATTAAAATTTTGTTTACGTTTCGATCAGTCTTTTAAAAAATTGACATAAACAAAACTACCGATCATAAATAAAGATCTTAATAAAACAGTAACAAGTTGCAATTTTATATACTCATTGTTTACGACGATTTATACACTCAATCAAAGATTTTACAAAAACATACTATAATTTTTCACAAATAAATGATTCCCTAATCATTCAAATCTCATACACGGCTTTTCCATTCCCACATCTCACAATCGCACTTTTAAAAGTATTCAGAACGCACATAATATTCGCACGAAATGATCGCCATTCGTCAGAGCAGTGCGACGGGTAAGAAAAAAAAAAGAACGCGGGAAAAGGAGGAACCCTTGCCGGCGATCTGTTACCAGAGCACGGGCGGACAAAGTAGACGCGCGGGAGCACAAATTACAGGTTGCCCGCGTCCCGCGGGAGAGGAAGGAAGCGCACACGCGGCGCCGCGCCACTACTCCCACGTCCGCTGGGCGCATGCATATAAGTATAACAACCGACCCGCGAGAAGAGCTAAAGAGACGAGCGCATTAATTTTCGCTCTGAGTAACTGCTGGGTTCTTGACTTTTTCAATTTTTTTTTTTTTCGAGAAATATGTAAGTATAAATGGTCAGGTGTTCAGAAGGGGGTTTGGAAATATTTGAAGGAAGAGTAGGGTGAGGTGGGGCTTGATGAAAATAAAAGAATTTAAAAGAATCTGGGAAAGGATTTTTATTGATTTTGGGGAAATATGTTGTGGATGTTATTTCGAAAGAATGAATATCCACGTACAGCTAATCGTAGAAGAAATATTTTTAAAAGAACATCTAATGATAATAAAAATAAATCATCACTTTCTAATGTTTTATTTTAAAACCACAAAATTCACGATTTCAATAGAATCTCTTACTCCCTTTTAGTCTATCCCCCCCCCCCCACACCTTTTCTTTCTCATGTTACCTTCAGCTACTAAGATCTCGCTTGTATTAAAAAAGTTTAAAATAAAAACAAATTTCCTAATACATTATTACATATTTCTATGCATATAATAATAGTATTATAATTTCATTTGACAAACTATGAAATACGAACACAAAAGTATTTAAATTGTTCAATCACAACAATAAAAGCCTAATTCAGATACTAATCTAGCATTGTTATCCATATTTTTTTGCAATTTTTTTCAAAGCCTTAAATCAATTTGATGGATTTTTCAGAAATCGTGCTCAGATCCCTTTGCATCATATTGTCGTGGCAATCGTAAAGACAAATCAAAAGAATGGTGAAAGTGCTAACAATGACTTTCAAGATGCCTCGATTAAACGGTTTATTTTCCTTCCGGCTTGAAAAATTATACAATTTTAATTTATAATCGTTAGTGATAATTTCCAATAATATCGACACGTAATGCAACATCGTACATCCACAATAAAAAAAAGACAGTAATACCGCTCCAATTAAAATCAGGAAAATCAATGCGATGTTCCGGCAAATGTATATACAAATATTAACATAGTATAACACTATATGTATAGTATTCGATTTCACATATAACAAGAAAGAACGATCGTAATCCACACCCGAAGCGCCGCTCGGTATATCTAATTAAAATCCAATGAACGCACCTGGCACGCGGTAAATTCAATAATCGCCAACACGACGAGTATATAGAACAGATTAAAAGGTAAAATCCTCAAAGGACTCGCGCCGCGAGAAGTGTCTCAATTAAGGCTAATGATTCTCCTCCGCATTGGCTTTATTAATGCGAAATTGAACGCGCGTGCGCACACACAAACATACACAGAGCGATAATAAATTCCATCCTCTCACGCGAACTCTTCTTCCTTCCGCTCCCTCTCTCTTTCTATCGCTCTCGAGAAAAAGGGCGCGGAGAGAGAAGAGCATATCGCGCGGGCGCGATGAACTGCATTAAACGCGCGCTCTTTCTCTCTTTCTCTCTCTCTCTCTTGCCTATGGGAAAGGAAGCGTCCGCTGCACACACATACATACAACACGGTACAGTTACTTTCCTATCGTGAGCGCAGGTTCAAAGTTCGCGCCCAAGGACAAATATGCGCTTATATACAGCTTATAGTGTGCGCGGACAAAGCGCACGAGAGAAGGAAAGATGCACGCGCGGAGAGATCGCAGGTGTTTTGACGCGGTCAACACGACGATTTCACTGTTGCTGTTGTTGTTGTTCTGTATGTGTATGTTGTATAGAGCAGTGCATTGTACAGGTTATATATACGTATATGGCTTATAAGGAGGGAAAACAACGAGGAAATTCGTTTTGCGCTGGTTGATGCATTGTTTGCGGATTTTCGAACGGGATCGCCGTTTTGGACTGGTTTTGCATTAATAGCTGCATTTAATGTACGGAAGGTGTAATGAATTCTAGTTTTAAAAAATTACATAGAATTTATTTTTATCGTCGTATGTTAAGTTTGAGAAATAGTTTTAATAACAAAGATTACAATAAAGATTGTTAATATTATATCCGACATTGAAAATTAAAGAATCGATGCAAATCTGTTCATCTAAAAACAACGTACATTTTTAAATTAATGCTAGAAAGTACCGCGAGTTTCAAAAAGAAAAGTCCAAAGAAAGAAAGGGAGAAAGAGAGAGAAACGAATGCACGTGTGCAATTACACACGACAAAGGATTTCGAGAAAAGGAGCAATAAACCACTCCCACGACGTGCGATCATTGAAAACGGGCACCTAGGAATACTAATCCTAGCGTGGAAACCGGTTATTAGTCATTGAAAGTGAGGATCATAAGAGCCTAATAAGTTTGTTTCGCTATTGCAAGCCAAATGAAACGCGTGTGCATGCGCGCGCGCGCGCCATGGCACAATTGGAAATTGTATAATCCAAGCTCGCCTTTATCCAGGCATAAATAATCCTTTCGAAAGGGAAGATCTGCTCCTTATTAATTTTGAAATACAACGACTTTCCCATTGTTTATTGGGAGTGCGCATGCGTGTGAGTGTATGTGTCTGTGATGCGAATATTGAATGAAGGACTTGGCGGCGCGCGCACGTTTCGTTGCAATTTATTGAAATTTGATATTTTTACTTGTTGCGTTATAAATTGGTGATATTTGTTATTCCTTTGGCTGTTCAATGATACGCTCGTTATTGGCAAATGTCTAATTTGAAATGAATACGGTTTGATTAAAAAAACAACGTGTAATAGAATATTGATTGTGGAAATTTCTCGTATTCATTCGGTGTGAAAATAAAATGATTTATTTACATCCTTAGAAATCAATTTTTTACAATTGATTTAATAAATTAAACAATTACACATTTATATTCCAGTACAGATAAACATTACTAATTAGTAAAAAAATGTTTATAATTTTGATAAAATTTGATTATTTACGTTATCTCATTCGATTATTTATTTCCCATGTTTTGGTCATCTTATCCATTACAATTCAGTAATCGTGGAATTCCCACCATACCAGCACCTTCCACGTGCAGATCCTACGTAATACCACGTAAAATCCGATCAGACACCCAAACGAAAAATCTCCTTCCGCGTAATTCCGAATATGCGAGAATATCTAATCGGCGCAAGCCTATCATCGCCACCTTCTCTCTCTCTCTCCCCTCTTTTCCCTTTTCCACCCAAGATCTGCAAGGTAAAACAGAAGGCGCTGCGCACAAGAGTCTCAACGAGCTAGAGGAGAGACAATCGGCCCGTAGATTATCGATCCCACGGGAAAAGCGTGATTTATTAGGACGTGCGCCTCCGGGAGCTCCGCGTGCTATAGTGCTCGTTATACACCTAACCCTCTCTCCCTCTCCACCTTTTTTATCGATAGAAGAATATCGCGCCTTATCTACACGACTATACGACGACGAGGACGAAGACGACGACGACGACGACGCCCGGTGCGACTTCCTGCTTTTGTGTCCACGAGCATTACCGTATATCGGCAAGTGCAGCTGCTGCTGCCGATGGCATTTTTCGCACATGAGCGCCCGCACGCGCCGTGTAATAATTCTAATTAGATCCCTATTTTAAGGCCTTTCTCTGTATCCCTGTGTAACGGTGATTCTCGTAAGTGGATGCGCGCTCGTTCGCGCGTATATATATACACAGTAAGCTTTTGCTATATGTATATAGGTGTGTGTACGTGTATATATGTAAAGCGCGCGTTTTTGTTTTTAATTAATCGTCGGTCTGCTGCTTGGGCTTTGTATACTTAATGCCGAGGTCTTTGAATTGTTGGAGTAGCTGCAGGCGAAGCTAAGCTACGTGCGAACATTCTTGAAATTTTCTGGAAAATAGTTGAGAATAACGCAGGTGGAATAGTTATTGTGTTGAAAATTACTGTTTAGTGAAGTGAAATGGTAAATTCAATTTTTTCTTTTGTTTTGCTAATAATTTATTCATTAATATTATATGTATACATTGTTTTTATTAAATAATATTTATAAGAAAATTTTCCTAGCATTATTCATCAAATGTATGTCGCAATTTTGCAAATATTACTATTAGTATCTATTAGTATTAAAAACAATTGAAACACACATGTAATGATAAATTAAACTGTGGTTTTATTACATTTATTCCCAATATACACAACTTTTAACCATAAATATTATTGTACTATTGTATTTACAACTTTTTAAAAATTATATAACAACATTGACGAAAAAGAAAAAAAACAGAAGAGTATCATCCCGTCGACGGCTCGGACGACGTGGAATCCTCGCTTTTCTGACTACTACTACTACTACTACTACTACTACTACTCTTCTGGGTATCGCTGTTCTCGGGTTCGATGACCTCCTGCAAAACACAAACGAAAGTTTCGCCACTGTAGAGCTCTCCTATCGCAATCTTCCTCTATACAAACACACACTCACACACACACATACATACACACCGCGCGAACTTTATCTTATATACCTTCTCTTCCGTCACAACACTGTTATCGCTCGTATTCTCGGTCTCCATCTCCTCTGGTTTTTCGTCGTCCGCGTCGCTGCTGATGTTACCGCTCGTCATGGTGATCTTCGTTGCATACGCCTGCGCTTTGGACAGCCGCCTGATTTCCTCTTTGCTAAGAGCGCGTGGTTGGAGCCAATTCATATCGACTTTATTTCCGTTTAATAACGGCTATACGCATCCGTACGTGTGAGAATAACAAAGTGTATATATTTATATATAATAAACGTGTGTGAATTTATCGCGAATGAACGTGTGTATGTATAGTCACCTGCGTCGTGGTGCTGTTATCCATCGCCGAGTATATGCGACAACAAGATTAGATAACGTTGAGCTATGTATCGTCGTGTATGTTATTCTGTTTCTCCACTGCTGCTATAGCCAAAAAAAAGAAATGACATGCGCGTAGTGAGAGAAAGATAGACTATATAGGCGACGCGCACGCGCCAATTACATTAATCTCCGGTCGGCTGTTTGGTTGGTAGCGCGAGTTGACTCGCCGCCTTGCGAGCGAAGCTGTAACTACTTATGCACTAGCTCTTGAAGGTGCGTTCAAGTGCGTGCATGTATAGCCGCCGCCGCAGGCGCGAAGTGAAAAGATGAAGACGAAGACGCGGCGGCGACGTGCGCATCCTTTTCAGTTTATATGCGAGATATGCCGCGCGTTAATGCAACGTTGCAGCGTTATGTAATTTAAATTCTTTATTGAGGAAGTTGGATGATGGTAGTTCCGAACGATGGCAATGTGCGGTAATGTTTAATTGGATTTTTAATTGTTTATAATTTTAATGAATGTTTAGCTTCGATAAACGATTATTGGAGGAATATAACTGGAATTTATTCGTTTCTAAATGAATGTAAATAGCTAATCCCGAGTATAAACATCATTGCTCGTGATAAGTTTCGCTTGTAATGTTGTAATTAAATTAACTTTTCGATCCGAAACGAATCTATATTAAAAGAAGAAGAAGAAGTGGATAAAATAGATAGTCAATTGCGTTGATGATAAAATAATTCTCAATTGCGAACTTTTAATGAAACCAGAAAACACGTTGCATTCATTTCCACGGGCATATAAAATGAAACATTAACCTCGCAATCTGCATCTTCACCGCATTCTATTATTCAGATATTATTCAAGCGATAAAGCGCATTCGCTCGCCGTACTTGCAACCCGTAATGGTCTTAATCTTGACACTAATGGCTTGTAAAAAAAACATCATTTAAATACATCAGGCGCGAAATTAAAAAGAAAATAGCTGGACTTTTACTATAAAAGCTCTCGCGGACTCTGAAAGATGTAAGGTCAGCATTTTAATCGCGAAACTTTTATCATATACTTTTATGCGGATACCTATACAGTAAGTTCAGAAGATTTATAGTTGTAGCTTTTTGTTCCAGTTTTGATGTCCGCATGAAAAAGATTTATGTATTTTTTCTTACTTTAAATTTAGCCATAATTGAAAAGTATGTCACTGTTTTTTATGCAATAAATTGGCATTTGGAGGTATAGGCGATAGAAAATTCATGAATTTAAATACTTATTTATGAACTTAAGTTATATATTAGGCATGTAATGATTTGTTGTTTATTAATTTATTGAATGTTATTAAATACTGGATAGTAAACTATAACTATTATATAATTAATGATAGCGATTTTATGTGTCAAGTGTCGATAACAAACTTTATCTAAAAAGATGTTTGATTATTTTTGGAAATGAATCATGTCAGTTAAATTAATTACAATTTCAATCTATGACATACTGTTTACATTCATACCTTTTAAATACTTTCCATTTCACTAAAATTCTCCCATAACAAAAAATATTTTTTCGATTATAATACTTATATACTGCTTTACGAAACGCGAAGAGACAATGCTCTAGATTTATTTTCGCACACTTCTCCAATCAACACTTTATTACTCTCAAAATTATAGTTATACACTCAACTCAAATCTTTCGGGGGTGAAAGTTTAAATCATTCGAACGGAAAACTTTAACGACAATCTTACACATTCTCCGTATCTGACCTTCCGCGTGCTGACCGGACGACGACGTCGACGCACAGCTGCATCACCATGCACAGCCGCAGCTGTGCAAAGGTCCCGTTTATAAATAATTCAGGTAAATACGCGCGCTCGCGCGAAATGCCGCGTCTCTCGCGCGCGTTCATTATTCACAGCTGACAAGTGCGGCATTAGCCGATCGCGCGGGCAGGGGTGAATTATCATGCGCGCCATTGTGCGAAACGCACGTGCGGTTAATTGTTCGCGATGTCGGGGATTAGACGTGACGAATTGCAGTGCGCGTCGGTAACGCGGTTTGTTTTTTGGGCGGGTTGAGTGATAAAGGAGTGATGTCGTTGATTGACACTTTTTAATAATGATATTAGTACGTTGTATTGGATCATTGGAGTGTCCGTTATCAGATGTCTCTGTTCATGAAATAATTATAGTTGTCATCGATCGATATATATGGCGTTAATGTTACAAAAATATATAATACCTTTTTATTAAAAAAAAAGGATAAACAATTATACAGTCACATATATTTGAAAGTTTAATTACTCACATATTGATTATAAAATAATTTATCGTTTCGTGAATTCCACGTTAATTCAACAACAATAACAAATCGCCGTACATATATATAACGACACCGACAAAGAAACTTAATCACGTCGAAATTTCTCCTCCCTCGACAAAGTCCACCACCACCACCGCCCCTGTATACAATCCAACCGCAGAGGGAAATTTTTCGAGGCAATTACCGCGCACCGCGAGCTTCATTATCATTCAGCGAAGTCCTCGCGGCAAACTAGTCCTCTCTCTCTCTTGCTCTCGACAAAAAATCGAAAATTAAACGCCTACTTATATATACTCCCATGCTTCCACTCTCTGAAAAATAATAGGCCTCATCAAGCCTCGTAAAAGCCACGAGAAAGGCATACAATACTCTGCCATCCGTTTGGAGAGTGTGCTGCGGAACCAGCGAATAAAAGATCCTCGAAACCGCCACCGCAAACGAGAAGAGAGCGCAGAGAGGAGGAACCCACGTGTATATATATATATAGTATTATTTAAGCGAAGAGGGGGATATCGTTATATCGCGCGAGTGCTTGTAACGCGAGCGAAAACACAGAAACAGAGGTATATGATGGATCTGTCCGGGCGGTCGGTTACCGCTATTAGGCTAGAATCTAGCTCTCACTCGCGACGACGATGCTCATGCTCTCTCTCTCTCTCTCGCACGCGTGCAAGCACACTTTCGCGGTGGTCTGGTTCACCCATCTCTTTCTCTCTCTCTCCCGCGGCGTCGCGTCATTACGAGAATCTCTAGTACCACCCGCGTTCTCCAGGTACATATCATAAGTGTATGTGCGTGTGTGTGTATTATCCTCGCGTATTCGGATTTTTAGATTCCATGCGTAGGCGTCGCGGAAAGTTTTTACCCCCAGACACGCGCACATATGAACGTAACCGTTGTTTTGTCAACAGTGCCATAAGGCGTACGAAGAAAGAGAGAGAGAGAGAAAGATAGAAGCATTTTCCACGGTATTTGCTGGCTTCTTGAGACGAAGTGGCAGGGAGAGTTTTTACCACTCGGAAACAGAGGAGAAGGAAGACGGTGTCTCTCTTCTGCTGTGGTGGTCCGCGTACATGGGGTGGGCAGAGGAAAGAGAGTGGAGAGCTTGCACAGCTGCGATGGACAGCGTTGTGAGGGATTTATCGAGGGTCCTCGCCTCATAGGCGTGCTGTGGATATATGCGATTTGTATAAATGATTTTTCCGCGGTGAGCTTCTTGAAAAGCTTTGCAAGGGTACGGCTGTTTATCGTGTACTTGAATTTGTTGGAAATTACCTTTGCCTCTTAAGCTTTTTTTAAATCGAAAATAATGTGGGGTGTGTACTTTGATGTCAAATTAACATGTTGAATGTAGCAGGAGTGAATGGTGATGCAGAATTATATCCATATTCGATTAATGGAATTTACAATTAGCGTAATGTAGTGTTGATGTTTTTGAACGAAGAAATTTACCATTAATTATAACCAAAAGCATCTTCACGCGTAAAAATCTAGAATGGAACATAAATATATGAATTTTATGCTATGCAGATCTAAGATTGATGCAGCCGTTTGTACATAAGTAATTCTCAAACAAGGTTTATGGTTATTTCTCAATGTTTATACGAATTATAAACCATCGCTAATTCCCACGCGGCAGCGTTCCTTTCCGATCCTTCTGAAACGAAGCCGCTGCCGTTGCACGTCGCCGCCTACAAATGAAAAATTATCGTCTCTAATACACACCTATCCACCTTTCGCGCGGAGCTGATTTCACCGATCGTCATTAACCACTATTACAAGCCACCTTCACCCGAGACAATCGCTTATTTCTGCATAAAAGAAATCCGCCGCCAAAGAATTTACACCGGCTAGTGATGATGACGCTGCAGCAAGCGCGCGGTCTCGTCGTCGATGCATAATAAAAAAAAATGAATGGGAGAGGTCGCACCGTAGTGCGTTTAGCTTTAGCTTGGCAATAAAAAGCCGCGCGTTATTAATGTCCGACGTGGACGTTTAACGCGTCGGCCGCACTCGTATAATAGACGAGGCGCGGCGGCTTCGGCTTTTCGAGAGGAAAATAAAAAAATGGGGAGACGAGCGCGTTGAGATAGCCGGAAGAGTCGCGCACGCGCGCGCGTGCTGGTGTATAATGCGATGCAGAAAGAGTGTGAGAGGGGAAGGACGCGTGCGCGACTTTACTCGGCGATATCTCGAGCTGTCTCGAACGCACAATGCGCGGGAGAAGAGAAGTCGAGTTGCAGCAGCGCTAATGGACCTGAGGGGAGAAAAATTCGGAGAATTGCTGTGGCCTCGCAGTGAGAGTTTCGAATCGTAAAAGTCGTCGTTTTACATTTGGAATTCGGCTTCGATTTACATATATTTATTTGATATCGCGAATTTAAGAAATTATTGTTTTCGTCGATTTTTAAGTGTAAATGAATGCAATTGTTGGAGAAAAACTTGAATTTTTCATACGAATTTTTTATTTTATTGTTTCTAAATTGTAATGAACTAAAATAATTCTTATGACAACTAAAAAACTTAATGAAATTCTATAATCGTCTCAGTTGACATAGAATATAAGGTAATAAAAGGAACATACTTTTGGTTTAAAATACTTACAACATAAAGTAGAAATATCTGCTATCATAACATAACTCGAGAGCTTACCTGTAACAAACATAAAATAGAACGTTAAAAAACAGATATATTTAAAGAAATTTAGTGAATTATTTACAAAACATTAATAAATTTAGTTTTTATCATAACAGCTCAAAGTTCTTGAAAGATAAATTTATAAATATCTATATGCTACAGATGTAATATCAGCACCTTATTTAGCATAGAATTCGTCGACCTATAACTGTAACTTTCAATATTTTATTGATTCATTAAACAGGTTTTCCCACTAAAACTTTATAAACCAAAGTCAGCACCTATCTCCCTCGTTTCCCACCTCCTCCACGCACTTCCTTCTCTCTCATCCTCAAAGTCACTATACATACGCCAAATCTCACTGTGCACGCACTCTCGCGTGCGTCCTAATCTAGCCTAATAAATCCCTCTAACCATAGAGACGTGCGAAGAAATCGTTAACCCGCAACAACAGCACACGCGACATCGGCACGACGCCGCCGCCGACGACGACGACGACGACGAAGAAGACACCACATCGACTTGAACGTTCGTGTGTGTGCGCGCGCGCTTTCGCCTAATTAGCCCGCAGCGCGGCAGCGGCACCTGACCGGCGATCACTTAATTAGTACAGCTGCTACGGGCACTCGGGCCGTGTGGCACGAACCTCACGACGGCGGAAGTACCACAGAAGAGCAAGAGAGAAAGAGAGAGAGAGAGAAGAGAGGAATACATTTTCCTCGGAAAAATGCGAGCGCGAGGAAATCGTGGCGAGCTTTTGTCGCAGAGGTGCCGGTTGTATAGATATAGGACACGGAAGCTGACCGGGAGGCGGTCTACTAATGAGTGCACACGCGCGCTACGAGGGGAGAGCAAAGCTTATGGACGTGATGGCCGATTTTTGCGCGATGCGCAGAGAAAGAGAACGGGACTCGTGAGAGGGGGGCCTTTTTCGTTACAAGGGAACGGGATTTGGAATTTTTATTTGGACCTGGGGGTTCGTGTGCTTTTATTGTAAAGAAATCTTTTGTATTTAGATTTTGTTGTAGAAAAAGAATAAATGATCTATTATTTAGAAACAAATTATCTTGTAACCATAGTTTATACCGGATGTCACGAAATTATATTTAGCTATTTAATTTATAATATGAATTAAGTATATACGAGGAAAAACTTCAACGATAAAATATTATCTTTAACTTACTGATTTCATATCATAATTCTACTTTTTATTTTACAAAAAAGATCTGAGTATAACTTCAAATTTTAAAATATTTGTATTTAACTTCATCTAAAATCAAATTTCTGGTAAGTCCGATGATTATACGTTCATGTTACTGAAAATAAAATTTAAAGAAAACTCAAGTAATGTGAATATTATGCCAATGTTTATTCGAATAGGTACAATTTTTATAAATAGGAATCGATAAAGAATTTTAAAAAATAACACAGTAAATCATCGTTATTATTATAATGCTCTATTTTCATAATATAATTTTTATTACAATATATCACTCATATTCACCGAGATTTTATTCTACACAGATGATCAATTTAGTGTCTCCATAATGATCAATTTGAGCATACATAATCTCTCGTAACTTACATGCCACCCGTGATCAGGTGCATTTCCATAACACGCAATATTGAAACAGATTTCGGCTCGTAACTTGTCCTCCGAAATTTCAGTCAAGTGAGGGATAGAGCAGTTACTCTTATCCAAGCCATGCTTCACTTCAAACCACTTGTCAGCACCACGTCCATCCGTCGTCAACCTTCGCACGTGAAAAATATTGTGATTTTCTTTACCTTCCACTACCAGCATACCACCGTCTTCGGTCAGACTAAGGGTTTTAAGCCAGTCATACTCTGGAAAACTAATCTTAATGGTCATATTGAGACGAACTTCATGCCTATTGGTCTGGATACAACGCAACGCATGTTTGGAAACATTTTGTAGTGGCCAGCAAGCGCTCAACAACTCGTGGTCAACCGAAACAGATGGATTATAAAGATTTAGTTGCTGACTCGCGTCAGTTGCTATAAGGTGATCTTCATCGCTATTTGATTCTGCATAGGTTAGAATCAATTTAGCTTTGCCATCATCGTTACACCAGTCATCCGTGTAGATAGAATAGAATCCCTTCTTGTCCGATAAAGTTTGCACTGGGTAGTATGATGCAGCTTTCAGAAACTTTAACGGTTTCTTGTCCAATTCTGTGCCATCATATCCGTATCGAATGCGATAAAGTGGTTCCTGGGAGGTACTATGAAATGTGTCATTTCTGATTAAGATATCGACGCTATCATGATAAATAAACGGTTCATTTATGAATAACCCATACTCATTTGACCAATGTATTAAATTTTCACCAGGGTTTGTTACCGAACAGTTATTCATATTTACGATAATATAAAGCCAACACTCCTCTGCCATATCTGATGTTTTAAATGCTACATGACCTCTAGTTAATGGAGTTAGAGATGAAATAAAACGGTGATACTTATATTTAGAATAAAAATTTGAATATTTTGAAATCAGTTGTTTAACAACTTGTATTCGTAAGTTTTCGCAGCTAGCTACGACTTTGATGCTGCCATCGGTATCGAACGGAGTCACACGTGACACATTGCATAACTGAAAGTCCGGATCATAGGTACTGCTGCACGTGGCATAATAAACACTTGCATCATCGTCATAAGCAAAGTTGTCTGCAATGAGAAGATACTGAGTCGGATCCGATTGTGGAATTGTTACGTTCACAAAAGTTCTACGTAAGACGGAGGGTGTAGATAAATAAGAATATGCATTAACCATGTGAATATCGAGGTAAATAAAGATGACGAGCGCAATTATTACACGGAGTGTTGACATGATCGCAGATAATCTGGAAATAATGTATGATGGTTACAAATTGTAATTTATTGTACTTACTCTGGTGAATAAATAAATAAATAAATAAATAAAGTGCAAATAACTTACATTTTAGTTTGTACTAATTATATATTTCAAAAATGATAGTCAACATACAAAAATGTATTATAGAAATGATAGTGAACCATGGAATAGAGAAAGGGTTTATTACATACACAGACAAGAACTTTATAGTGAACTCTATACCAAGCACTGTGTTGAACTGAGATGTGAATGCCAGAAAACAGATATATTACGCTTCTCTCGACGAATACTATGTGCAAGAAAAAAATTGATAGACTATCTTTTTGTGATTGCAGTAAATATAATATCTTTCAAGTTCATAATTTCTTAAAAATAACTTATCGAAATATTATTTCGTATTTGCCACACAAATTTATAATCTCTGGGAAAGTTTGATGATTACATTATCAGAATAGATTATTTTATGTGATATAATTTTAGGTAGATTATTTACAGTTATTTTGTAAATTTATTACAACTACGCGTAAACTAAATGAATCATATAATTTAGATAAATTATTTATGACAATAACAAAACACAATACTCTCAAAATAAACAAGTATATTGCTGCAATTTCAAAGATATAAAATGAATATGAGAAATATTTCATAGTAATATAAGTTAAAAGGAAAGTGAACTAAGTGAAATGTTAACAAGATAATCGATAATAAAAATAAAAATCATAAAATTTTCATATTCTAAAAATTTTTGTAACTTCTCAACAGTTAGGAAAATTTTTTCAACTCTTTTAATTTTACGATCCCTTCGAAACCAGTTAAAAAACAGTAAATAAAACTTTAGTTCCGCATTGGTGGATAATAAAATAGATTTAGATAAAGACGTCGAGTTAATCGGATTATACTTAAAATTTCACGCACTTACAGAATGTTAAAACATTTTCTCCCAACAACGCTCTCCTCTTATCCTTCAAAAGGAAGAAATTTGATTTTCCCTTAAACCTCAATGATACCGTCCACGAGGAAGTAATCTGACAAGTTATTGGCAGCAATTTCCATTTGGAAAAAATAGCCGTGAAATCCCTATAAAGTGATATATACACACGCAATCGTACGTGACCAACCGTAACGGATTCATGCAACTAACATTCAATATCATTTTCTTCCCTTCGACGACACCGCATTATTCATAATTGCAATTAACAGTTATAAGTCCACTGAAAAAAATACGCCGTATTGAACCGTCAACTACACGCACTCACTCACACTCTAAACGCCCACTCTTAGATGAAACAGAAACGGGAAGCATCAGAAGAGAAGGAAGAGAGAGAGACAGAGAGAGAGGGAGAGACAACTCCGATTCTTACGAGGCGGCTGCCCGTGTGATGTGTCCCGAGACTTGGCACCTGACCGACCGAGACGCTGCAGCCGGGACGACTCGGCTAAATCCGATTAGGGAGACGAGCGCGCGAGAGGAAAGAGCTGCGAGTTAGAGGGACTTAGACTTTGAAAAGCTGAAAGAAAGGAATAAGGAATTGGAGACGTGTCCGGCATGGTTAAGGTTTTGTTCTTCCAAGGAGTGCGATTCTTGAAAAACTGTTTAGTATAATAGACGTGACGAGTAATGTATCTTTTTATAATTTGGTTTCATTAAAATTTTCAACAAATTTATTGAAATAAAAGTTTTTTATTTACTTTTTTGCGTTCCACCAGTTTTAAGAAGTCAATTAGTTACACAGAACTTTATCATATATCTTATCTAGTTAAGTAGAAACAGAAATATTGTTAAGTTCACACAATAAATAAATAATAATTCGAAAAAAAACATAATAATTTTAAATGATTTGAGCAACAAGAATCGACGTCGTACACTTTCAAAACGACTTTTAAAGAAACAAAACCAACAGCTCGTATATAGATAAGTAAACAAGATTTTTGCAATCAAACGATTAACCGCTCCGTTAAAAATGCCCCAACACGTGATAGCCGTAAGAAGGTCATATTTCACGCGGCAGCGTATGTATACGCGCGGGGAGCAGGAAAGTAGGAAAATAAGAGAGCAGGATAAGGAGGGATTTGCGCGAAA
Source organism: Torymus tubicola (assembly GCA_035583055.1). NCBI lineage: Eukaryota > Metazoa > Arthropoda > Insecta > Hymenoptera > Torymidae > Torymus > Torymus tubicola. The sequence continues at coordinate 8,724,439 of JAWWEQ010000001.1, forward strand.
AAAGGCACACACACACGGGAGAAAGAGCCGTGCGAAAGCTCGGCAGCAACGGCAACAGCAGCAGCAGCAGTCTCTCTCCCGACGTTCCGTAATTAATGAATCGCGCTCGTTCACTCGCGCACGAGCGCACCCGAATATAAGTAAACACACACACACACACACATGTATATATAGCGAGTGAAATTACACTTTGACAAGCTGCTCACACGGCGAAACTACACGTGTACGTGGCGCGTGTCGGGTAAAAAATGTTGATTTTTCCAACACCAAGCGTCCCGCGGGACGATATTCTTGGGATATTTCACGTGAAATTGCATCCTGTATACTTGTATGTATGTGTATGCACAGTTGTAACGTACGATCACGACTTTATCCGTGGTCATTTGTTGCCGATTTTGCGGCGCGCGGCAGCGGCCTTTATCGCAGCTCTGTTAATTATGGAAAGAAGCTAGCAAACGGCGTTAAATAACGCGATCTTCCCAGGGATTCGGGTGAACGTGATGTTTATTTTTCCTTCTCCTCTTCTTCGTTGGTATATATATATATGAGGTGGAACTTTCTATACGCTGTGAAAAGCGCGGTTGCAAAACCGTTTAGGAATCGTTCTAGTGTGTGATTTTCGAGCGCTATATAAACGAGGTAAATGGATTGGAAGTTTAGTTGATTTATGGGTTTTATAGGATTTTACAGGCTATTAGGATAATTACCTATTGTAAGTGGAAATGATGTATTGAAATATAGTAGCGAATTGTGGGAAGCTATATATAGTACTCAATATATATAGGATGTAATTATGACATAATGTATTGTCTGTAAGATTATGAAGGAGCATATTTTTTTAAGTGCAGGGCATCGATTGTAATTAGTTTATTTAGCACTCTAAATATAAGCTTGGAAAATTATTTTTTTCCGCATAATTCAATTACATTTTTACAAATAATCATCACAAATATTATCGCGAAATAATTACTTAAACGTGTTCGACACAGGAGAAAACAACATCGTCCATAAATCACCTTTCTAAACGCTAAATTACGAGCCACTAATAGACCCTAATGAACCTCCTCAATAAACACACCAATTTTCCAACAATAAACACACCGCAAATTGAATCGTCGTGTATCATTGAATTACAACCACGTTCTCCTATATAGCTACCTTACTTTCACCGCGCCTTTTAATTGCTCTCTGCGCGCGCACGCGCACGCGCGCGCGTGTGCGACATTCGCTTGCTCGCTCCCTCTATATATAAACCTTCGCGATATTAATCGTCTCCCACGAATTCTGCGCAGCGTCGCCGCACCGAATGAAAAGTTCGAGACCCGTGTGTTGCTGATGATGAATCGCCGACCGACTAATCAATCACGCCGACGCTGCTTTTCGTTCATTCATCATTGACATAGCACACGCGGTAACTTGCGTGGTGTATGTATATATGAAGACGTTGCGTCGGGAGGCGATCAATCAGACGGAAAAGTCCTTTCGTCGGACTACCGTGGAGACATGGAAGATGCGGTTTTTTTTTCGAATAAAGGTTGTCCGCGGGAAATTCATGGTCGGTGATTAGGTTGACAAATTTGGCGGGACAGCAGGAAGCGCGCGGTGTATATTTAAAAAGTGGAGTTTTTATGCAGAGGCGGTATACGAGTGTAAGGATGATTTCTAATGGTAATTATCGCTTGATTAATTAAGTGGTTTGTGAGCAGGTTGTTTTGTGCTTTGTGTGTATGTTTTGAACGTAAGGTTCGTGCGTTTATGGGTACTGTAAATTTCCTTAATTAATTTGTTGTATTAGACAACTTAATAGAATTAATAGCGGTTTCGATAAGTCACGTTACGAAACGTGTTCGAATCTTAGTTCGCTCGTGGATGCGTATATATTCTTGAACAAAACTATACAAATGCGATTCTTTCTATAAAACAAAAGAAAAAACAATGTTTCGTACATACTGTACCCGCTCTATATTTTAATTCTATTAACATAACAAGTTTTCGATATACTTCAACAACTTTTCAATCGATAAATCATTCCGACTGATTTACGTCGCGCTTATACACCTCCAACCATTGTTAATTAAAACTGAAAATGAAATCACAGCAGTTATGCGATATATAGCTATATGCTTTACAAAAGACAAACGCGCCAATAAACTTCGGTATCGTTAGCTCCAATCAGATACACCGTGTCACTTTCACTATATATTCACCTTGTATCGCTCAAAGCCCATTTCATCCGGCAGCTGTCATTATACCACCATCATACCAGCTGCAGTCATAAAAAAAACAACAAACTCCCTTAGAGCGCGCGCGACGACGACTCGCCTAACACCAAATTAAGCTTGCTCTCTCTCTCTATACATTTACTCGTGAACTAATGTCCACCAGCGACACCTAAATACGAGCAGCAGTGACTCGAGCAGTTATAATAAAGATCGTGATCAGGACCACACACGTATACACACAGCTCGACTGATATTCATCGCCGCAAGGGGTGCAATTTCAACGCGCAATCGATGACGAGATTACGTGTGGCGCGCCGCGACACCTCGTCTTATACCCCGAGTATATGGTTGACCTGTCGCTGTATTGAGCTCGTTTGTTTTTACGAACGGGGGCGTGTTTTCCGCGTTAGTAGCTATATATGGTTCTGGTATGTGTTGTCGCGCCTGCAGTATACATACGGATCGTTTCGTGCGCTATCCGCAAGTGTATCGATTGCCGCATAGTTTTTGCTTGGTTGGAAAATTGATTTTTTTTTTGTTTTTTTGGCGGCAGGAACTTTCAGGTGCTTATAGAAGCGTGGGTGTACTTGATAGAAGGTTATATAATGGTGACAGATTGTGGATATTGAACGGAGCTTTTATGGTTCCTGTTTAGATATTTTTTAGCAGGCGTTGATTTGCGTTTATTGTACAATTAATTTTTTTTCGCGGGGGCTTGAATAACTTTTATTATAAATATAGACTGCAGTTTTATGGATTAAGTAATCATAATATTAGATTATTTTGTAGACACTTTCCTTACATTCCATGCTACTTTAAAGATAATATTTATAGTGTGTACACATTATTTTAAAAACAATGATTATCAATGCATTTTTTAAAAGTTAGAGAAACCTTGATTCAAACCAATGATGGGTATAATATACACGTAATTTTGAAAAAATTTAAATGTGTAAATTTTGCTTGATATTTTTCAGTAATATATATATGAAAGTCAACGCATTAAAAAAACTTACAAACCAACGCCCAATATCGTACAATCCACAATTCGATGTACAAAAATACACCATCAAAACTTATAATGGAATTCTAATCTCTCGCAATTCTCCCATTTAAAGTCCCGTCGGCACTCCCGTCATACTCCTGCCACAAAAAAGGCGCGACGCGATGAAAAAAAGCACCAGAGAAGAAACTCCAAGTGAAGAGGGAGAGAGAGAGAGAGAGAAGACGAGTCGTCGGTTGGAAAGACGGAGGCAGCGGGGCGCCTTCGACGTGGACTGCATGACGCGCGGCTGCCGCCGTCGGGAATCGAGTTTTCTCGGAGAAAAGGTAAGAGAGGCAGCAATCGAGAAAGAGCAAATACCGCCCGTAAGGCGCGCGAGCGGCTGTTTGAGGTTTTTAACGGCGCACGTCGGCCCCCGTATGATGTATTTGCGTTGTCGGCTACGTTTAATAATTTATAGCGATTATTTGCTCTTTGCCGCTTGTTTACGCGCTTGTGTATATGTGTTTGTTGAATGGCTTTTACGCTAGGTTTAAACGTGAAATATCTATTTTGCGAGGATGTTTTATTATGTATTTTTCTTTTTCTTAATGATTGTTGCTGGTATGCTGGATATCGTTACTGAATTCATTGAGGAATTTGTTAAAATAATTGTGAGCTTAAAAGATTTAGATTTTATCGATGAAACAGGTGATGGTAGATAAGTAAAGGCTGATGTCAATATGACGCGTCTTAAAGACGCGCAAAAGTGTAGAAAATGGGTACGGGTGCTGACTCATAGCAAAATCTAAAGAATGAAGAAATTTTCAAGTTATTAAGAATATAAAACGCGTTATTGATTTATTCATTTATTATTGCGCCATATTTAAATAATTTAAATAATTTCTGAAGATTGTGATATTTTATTTTGATTTTATATAAATCTTAAAAATACATTTATATTATACAAATAAATTTCTATCAATACTCAAATTTTTGGAAATATAAATTTTATCTACAATTACTTCTTTCAGCGAAAATCAACTCAAACAATTTTCTCCCTTCTTCAGATAAAAAATGTCCCAGCACTTTACTGAAAATTGCGTCCTCGCAGTTCAAAATAAATATCACCGTGTCGAGTCTTCTTCCATCAATTTCGAGGACAAGCGTCGAGAAAAGACGTTACACTCGAGGCAGGGGGGGGGGACTCTCTTGTCTTCTCTCTTCCCATCATCCTGCCGAGAGATCGAACTCGTCGAGTAAATTGATTCGCGGACAGGAGAACACCCTGCCAGCAATACCAATCAACTCCTCCTCGAATTTGTCAACGCGCGAACCGATTTTGGTGGCGTACCACCAACCAAGGCCTTAATTAAATCCTCCTTCCTTCACGATGAGCAGGAGAAGAGCCAGCTACACTGTTGTTGCTTCTTCGGCGCGGATGAGGAATGAATAATTGAAGGTAAAGCGAAGAAGGTTTTCGGCTTCGCGGGAATTTCATTCTCAGCTCGTACATTTTTCATGCTGAAAGCGTTCCAGGAAACGCATTTACCCAAGAGGGACGAGATGGTTTGTTGTTGATTTTGCCACCATGAATAAGGAAAGTCAGTTGTTTCCGGTGAAGTGTGATTAAGTGTCGAATAGTAGCTGTGTGCATCGCAAATAAAATGCACAAATATTAATTGTAGATAAAAGTGACAACTCGCAGAAATTACGCGAGCGATATTCGTTTGGTTAGGTGGCGATGGATGATTGATGACATTGGGATGAAAAACATGATAAACGTTGTGATGAAAGCTACGTGTATTCTTGCCAATATTCGTCAATATTGGCATTTCAGGCATTTTAATAATGAAGATATCTACCGTGGTATTCGAATACTTCTACGTACGAAAGAAATGTGCAATTTATTATAATTGAATTCCGGTATTAGCATACAATAGTAAATATTTTACTTTTTATGATTCCACACTGACAAATAGTCGATTTCATGCAAATAAACACTCGTGACAGGACAATCCTCAGAAACTTATTACACACGCCGTCATTATAAAACCAATTAAAGCGTATCTTTCGCAAGAAAGAAAGATAAACATAAGGAAGTAATTCATTTACTCTCACGATTCCGTTACCAAATAATCAGCTTCACGCGCGCGCGCGCGCATAGATAAAAACACATACACCTCGAAGCATTAAAATTCGCGAACCTAAACAGCACGTCATATAGCCGCAACGAGCCTCCTAAAGCAAACATATCTCGCGTAACGCAAACCTCGTTATACCCGCCCATCGCCCATCAACGCCTATATAGTTCCAACCGACTCACGCTCACGTCAGTCTGACTATGCGCACCGTAAAACATCTCCTCACCACGTTGATAAAAATCCACTCCCTCCCTATATCGGAACTGTAAAAGGGGTCACGATGTCCGGTCGCGCGTCCAATGAAGTCGTCACCACGAAGACCATCGTCGTCGTTGTCGTCGTCACGCGCGGCGACCCAGAAAGCGTGCGCTTAGCTTTTAATTTACGGCTATGGTCTAGAAGCTAACGCTAGCGCTAATCTGCGAAGGGAATCGACAAGGCCAGCCAACGGGTCTCTCTCTCTTTCTCTCTCGACTCTCCGTCATAATCTCGCGGCGTTTTCATATCGGCCACCTGGGGCGAGGAATATCGGGCCCATGCACACGTTCACTTTCTCTTCTTCTATGCGCCCTCGAAAGTCGCGGGGCGCGATTTCCGTCGCCGCGAGGGCATGAGGTGCGCCATGGAAGTAGTCTTGAGGCTGCCTCGTCCGTGTCAAAGTTTAATGATCTTTCGTGGTGGAATTTTTTTACTAAGCTGGACGCGCTTGTTGTGAGCTTTGAAGGATTCATGTAGTTGGGCATTTTTGCTCGAGAAAATCGGGACGGGGCACGTAAGAGATTTTCCTTATGGTGTATCTTGTTTGAAATTATATTGTGCTTTAATATGCAAGTCAGACTGAATCGTTTATGATGATGATTGGGTCGAGTGAAACTGATATTACTTGACCTAATTATAAAAAATACTTGTTATAATTTTATTTATCTATTTTAATAGGAACAATTCACTCATACAAAGCTCTGTCATTTAAATAATTAGATTAACAATATCATCAAGAGGATCGAGAGTTATCTTGTACAGTGGTTTTGATAATCGAATTACTCATATGCGCTCAATTAATTCGGAGGCACTTCACATCATTTCCCGATCGATTGCTCGATTCAAAAGGTTAATTGTACCGGTTGTCTGCCACCAGAATTTTCCAGGAAGATCGATAATCTTGAACAGTCGAATTCTGATAGTCCTTCCGTGATGTCATTATACAAAGAGAGTAACGCGCGTAATCTCAATTTTGTACACGCGCTTGCATTAACAGACAGCAGCGAATATCGGGACGTCAGTCTGTAAGTACCACGCGTGGCGGGGGTCAATGCACATAGCTGGAGATATCTGACAACGACTCTAACGACGTCACGAGAGTAGCTCGTGAGCTTCTTCTATGTATTATATATTTGTTTCGCGTCAGTTTGTCGCGGTTATATTGTTATGATTGTCGTGTACGTTGTATTTGTCGTACACGATTGGTCGTTACTGTTTCTTTGATTAATGTCGAGGAGTTTATCATTGTACATTTTTTGCATTATATTTAAGCAAAGATGAGAGTATTTTAAAGTTTGTGTTTTGAAATATTTATAGAATGTATTTAATGATTTTGGAGCAACACCTGGATTTCAAAGATAATTAATTATCAATAATATATATGACAGTATTTTCAGAAAAAACAATGCAGCATATATTTTTTGAGGATGCATATTTATTAAATCTATTTTTATTTAAATAATACAATAAATATTATTATAATTATCACCATACCACTGGGCGTTTTAAATACATAAATAATTATGTTCAAAAATATTCTTATATCTAATAAATTAAACTATCGGCATATTCTCACTAATAACATTGTACACAAAGTACTAACAAATTGAATCTATTAAAAATTTAATCTACTACTTGTTTAGAAAAAATTGAACAAACGACCGAAGACCGACGGATTGTCTGCTGGTTTTACTGTTGGTTTAGGCGTTCCTGTCACTGGTGGTTTAACCGTAGACGTAGGCTGCGGTTTCACAGTACTTGGTATCTTTGTAGACGAAGACGATATTGGTTTCTGCGATGTTGTTGTCGGACGTCCCGTAGGAGGACGCCTCGAAGAAGTGGTTGAAGGAGCTGGAGAAGTGGAGGAAATTATTCCACCGATGCCTCTGCACTTAGCCTCTACTGGATAGGTGCAGACATTTAGTTTTGCGCTGAATTGAAGACCTACTGGGCAAGACATTACAATAGCACGACCATTGCTGCATGCGCAGTATTTGTCGCAGCGACGATTTGGCAGTAACACGGTGAATTCGATAGGATCGACTATTGGACAACGTCCGATACAGCTCGCAGGACTCTGCCAAGATGGTGTGGTCGGCTTGGCCGTTGAGCCGATTATATTGTCAACGTCGTCAGTATCAGCATAGATGGCTTCTCTTTTGTTAATACATCTAACATTTTCAGGGTCGTCGCACTCCTTTGTTCGCGGGTTAAAGTGCAAGCCGTAGTAACATCTACGTAGTGTAAGTTCACCGTCTTCACATTTATAATATAATGAACAATCCTTCTCATGGGGGATTTTAGTATCATACCACGGGCATCTGATGGGTTCTTTTGTAGTAGTTATTGGTCTTCTAGAAGTAGAGGATGGTTTTCTGCTAGACGTAGTTATTCTCTGAGTAGTCGTTGTAGGGCGCAGTGTTGAAACTGGTTTGTTTGTGCAGTTTACGTTCCATGGCCAATCACAAACTTGAAGTTTTGGATTAAAGTGCAGTCCACTGGGACACTCTTGCAGTACTTTTCCGGCGCCAGTACACGTGTAAAACAAAGAACAGTTTGTTTCATGAGGTATGTGAACAGCCTCGCCGTTGGGACCCACAGGTGGGCAATCAGATGCAGGAGTAACTGGTGGTTCAGGTTCTGGAGTCGATGGTAAACAGCCAGCGTCCTCTGGTAAATCACAATCGTGAATAGTTGGATTAAAATGTAAACCTCTCGGACATTTTTTCAGAATTTGGTTTCCATTACGACACAAATAGTATTTGTCGCAGTCACATTCGTGCGGTAATAAAATTGGGTCAAGTGGATCCTCCTTGGGGCAGGTTGTTGGATAATCTAAAATAATTTTTTTTATAAAATTGTTAAAATTTAAATCTATTATAAAATTCAAAAATGTAAAACAAGATACATATAAGATCATTTTATTCGATAATCATTTCAAACGAAAGTTCTTACCTGGTTTTTTAGTTGTCGTAGTTGGTTGAAGAGTAGTCGTTGTTATATTAGGTTTGCTGGTTGTGGTTGGCCTAATAGTAGTAGTTACATTAGGTTTTTTGGTTGTCGTAGTTGGTTGAAGAGTAGTCGTTGTTATATTAGGTTTGTTGGTTGTGGTTGGCCTAATGGTAGTAGTTGTTATATTAGGTTTTTTGGTTGTCGTACTTGGCTGAAGGGTAGTGGTTGTTATATTAGGTTTGTTGGTTGTAGTTGGCTTAATAGTAGTGGTTGTCGGCGGATTAGGCTTTTGAGTAGTTGTTGGCTTCGCAGGAGTAGTTGATGATGGTGGATTAGGTTTTTGGGTCGTCGTTGTTGGGGCAGTTGATGACGGTGGATTAGGCTTTTGGGTTGTTGTTGGCTTTGCAGGAGTGGTTGATGATGTCGAATTAGGGTTTTGGGTCGTTGTTGGTTTAACAGAAGTGGTTGTAATAGGTTTTTTCGTAGTGGTCGTCGACGGTCTATGAGTTGTGGTTAGTTGACAATTAGCTACAGATGGCCAATCACATATTCCCTGTTTTGGATCAAAATGTAGTCCGTCGGGACACTCTTGTTCATTTTTGTTCCCGTCGATGCACACGTAAAACTTGTTACATTCTCTTTCATGTGGTAATGTAATTAGAGATCCATTGGGGTCACCTGGTGGACATTCAGTAGGCTTGTTAGGAGGATCATCAAAAAATGCGTTATCACTGCCAATAGCGCTGGATACGCTAAGCAGCAAAACCACCGTAGAGGTAAATACTAAAATAAAATATTAATTTCATTAACTAAATACTTAAGCACATTGAACTAAAAAATATTCTTCATTTTGTAAAATATATATGAGAAATAAAAACTATTATATAACTTACTTTTCAAAGAAAACATCCTGTATAAATCAGCAAATTACTGATCGGGATCTGAGCAAACAGGAGAACTGTGCTAACTGCAGTACTGCAATGGCTTTTATATGAAAGTAGCTTATCGCATAGTACCAGGACGATTACCTTATCAATGACAGCGAAATGCATTTCGTCATGCACGAGGAACGTAATGCAATTGCCCAATACGTCGTCGTATATACTTTCGACGTGTCTTCTGTATTAGGCCCTTTGAGCAATCCAAAGTAGTCTTTACAATATATCTATATTGACTATAGTAATAGAAACTAAACGTTAAAGTATTTATATTTATAACAGAGAATCAAGTTATAAGAGATGTATGTGTCCATTTAAATTATAATATCAGTTAAACATTTTAATAAATAATTCAAGGAAAAAATAAAATTGTATACGAATACATGTGTAAATGATGGCTTAAACCGATCAAGTGCTTTTCAATTACCCGAAAACCAATTTTTTCAGCAGTATTCAAATTTTAAATAAAAACATTTATATTTTGACCTACAGCTGATCTATCAATTAATGTTTTGTCGTTAATCCTTTTCTAAAAATCTTATTTTCATCTAAGGGTACACATTTAACTATAATTAGTTTACAAAGACATGAATGCTGTCTTAATCTGAAGTACATGCTTATCAGATTCGATGTTAATTACGATAATAATGCGGATGCATTCCAGAGAAAAGAACATCGATAAATGCAAATATTAAAAGCCTAAAGATTAACTCTAATTTATTTAACAATAATTTATATTAGTCATCGAAATAGGTTTCAAATGAATGCATTGCAGCGTATGCTGCAATGCAGGCGTACGTTAAAGAACTTAATTTGATCAAAACGATCTGTCAGTATACCAACGCTAACCAAATGTTCGTATTATATTCAAATGCACCTATAAATTTAAGCGTATAATTAATTTTTCAATTTAAAATTCTAGTATTTCCATTTTGTTTAATAGAAAATGATTACATCCTAATTTTATTACTTATAAAAATACTGTAACTAATTTTTTAAAATGTCACTTATCGTTTAATTTTCTTATTCTCATGCAAACGAAATGTAAGTTATTCAAAGAAAAAAATTAATATAGATAAATTGAGGCTCATACAACTTCAAAATATGTTCATATGTTAGGCTATGCATTAATTACGAAACATATACTCAAAACTTTCGCTTTGGTCAACATTTTCGCTAAATCAAACGAAATGCGAGAGAGAGAGAGAGAGCAACGACAGAAGAAAGTGAAAGAACTTCAGCGGTTATTCTCAATCGCGAGCGAGCAAGCAGCCGCCGCCAGCTACTGCATGTACCCACTACCCATACTGTTATCGCAGCGTCGCCCGAGCGGATCCCACGGTGGTTCCTTACGTCCTTTGACCCCCAACCGAGCGTCTCCCGAGAAGAATAAGCGGTTTCCTAGTCTCGAATGGCTTCAGCTACATACGAGGGCGAGTTGTAATGCAGCTGGTATGCACTTTTCGATCAGCAGGGTAAATTATTTTTCATCATTAAAAGATGATTTGGTTGATGGAGTTTCTGCTTGTTAGTAGTTTGTTCTGTTGTTAGTAGGTCGATTTGTTTATGTTTCGTGTTAACCGTTTATTAAAAACTAATAAAATATCATACAATGCGGTATTTTCTTTTATCTTGTGCTTTTAAACATAGAAAGGTAATTACAATAAGAGGAGCTGCACATGTAGATAATTATATAAAATGAATGATGCTATAGAATGATGCTGTTGTTTAAGATGTAAATCTATTGTTTTGATATTAAATAGTCTATTTTATGGCGAATGTTAAATTATACAAGTGGTTACCGGGAAAGTGAATATTTTGAGGTTAAGCGAAAAGCTTTTTTACATAATTAATAATGTGCTTTCCATTAAAGTGGCCAGTTTCTACCGCAAAAGCGAGTATTTGTCACGTATTAAAATCTAAAGAAAAAATATTACATTTCAAAGTTTATATTAAGCGCCATTTAGCGGCTTACTTTGAAGGTCTAAGTGAACAATGTTAGAAAGGAATTTTAATAGCCTATAAATTTATAGAAATTTAACTTATTTTATTAAATATAAAATGATTTATAAATCGATTAAGATTTCTATATATTTTTTAATACCTGTAATAGGAAAGAAAAAATCAGTTCTGTCTTACATGAAATCAAATATTTCTAGTATGTATGTACATTGAAGATTTGAAAATTTTATATTAGTCATAATATTAGTAATAAAATTTGTCCTGATAAAACTAAGTTACTCTAAGGATTTCTACCAAAATTATAGTTTTTCATTAAGATAACATGTAAAATGACGTTACGTATACAGTGACAAACGATAACTCTCAAGATAATATTGTACGTTGTAGAAAATATATGGCAAAGATATTCAGCTAATAAACAATTGGAATTTAAATAACTCATGCATTAGTAGAAACTCTCGTGCGACACCTTCCACTCCGTGGAATGGCAATCAATTTGCATTACGATAAAGGAAAGTATATAAATTAAAATTTATACCGCCGTTAATGCACACTTGATTGACAACACTCACACGCGGGTAAATAACGATCGCGCCGCGCGCGGCGTGCGTTTCCAGCATTTTTATTCAACTATAAATTACCGCGAGCTTCTTCTTCTCCTTCGCCCTCTTGCAAACTGAAGAAGAAAAAAAAAAGAAACAGGCAACAACGGCCACCTTTGGCAACAAACACCTATACGATAAATTTATCCCATCATAAAGCCTCTCTCGGGCACGCTAGCTGGCGAGTCCTTTCCTACGATTTCCCACGAATTTCCCGGGGGAACACGTCGCCACAGCTGCTGCTGCCGCCGCCGCCGCTGTCCGTCGCCCTTTCTTCCTCCTCTCTTCTCTCTTTCTCTCGTCGTCGTCGTCGTCGTGAGGCGCTTCGAGTCTTTAAAGCACCTTGACTTCTAATGCCACGCGCCGTTCCGAGAAGCCGCGCAAAAAGCCGCTCGAATACATGAATGCGTTATGTCGGCGAAGGAAGAGAAAGAGAGAGAGAGAGAGATGAGAAGGAAAAGAGAAAGAGAGAAAGAGAGAGGCAAGTGTTGCACTCTCGTTGCTTTCTCGCGCGAACGCGCACGACGTCGCCACTCGCGCGGGTCGAGAAAGCGTTGCCCTTTCGGCGCGGGATTCTGGAATTAGCATAGCTGCGGCTGATGAGACTGCGCCGAGTGAGCCGTTGTCCGCGTCACGATGCTTTTGGCGCGAAAATCTTTCGAGTCGTGAGGAGGTGATGAGTTGCGGATTTGATTGCGCTTGATTAAAGAGTAATAGGCGAGGAAGGCTACGTTACGTCTGATGATATTCGAGATATATATGCGGAATTCGATTCGTCCCGTCTTACCGCATTAGACTTTTTCTACTTAACTTTTATCTAACGTCTTTGGTTCGAAAGTGAAAAGAGTTATGTGAATTATGAATTCGTATTATCATGTTCAAGTTCTAGTTTTTTTTATAATTATAATTGAAACGTTATTTGCATTGCTATTATACAAAAATAATTGAATTTATTTAAAACAATTGGAAAATAAAAACTATTAGAGATTTATTACAATATATATTATTAGCCGTATTCAGATCAAGAATGATTTTTAACCTGCATATTCTTTGTTAAATATAATTATAATATTCATAAAACTTTAATGATAAATATGCAATTTCTTAGGAAATGAAAGTCGAAACCCAGATAAACAAAAATCTATAAAAAAAAGCGTGCGCAACTGCAGGCAAGCATCAACATCTTCTTAAGTAACAGCAATCGCGTAACGCCAAAAACTAATACCACTTTGTATACGTACAGTGTAACAGTCGACGCCCGAAAAGACACGCATTCCCAATCCCCCGCAAACTTTTTGTCGCTAATGAGTTACGTCAGTCAGTCAATTAAAAACGAAAACTACTAGTCTCTCAACAAGAGCCGCCCTCGCCTGTGTAATTCGCTCACTAATCTCTGAGAATATCTAAACGACAAGAAACACACACACGTACACAATCGCAAGGAAAAAGTCAAACCGCGGTACAAAGAGCGCATAGCTGCAGTGAGGCGCACAAGAAGAGTAAGAGGGTAGAAAAATACCAGAGCGAGCCTCGATACCGATCTGAGCAGACTTTCGCCCGATTTTGAGAGACAAAACTTGCCGTCTTATGTCTATCTGTTTACCGTATGTTTGTACACACGGAGTCAATCCCTGTATATCTATATATACACTCGAGTGCAGCAGTCGCCTCACTTGTGCCCGCCTACTTTTCAGCTATTTCAATATCGATCCAATTTATCGACGACCGCTGAACGCACACGTGTGCTGGGGGAGTTAGGTATAGGCGACTATATCGTGTTGTGCTCGTGAATATATATATATATATACATGTATGTGGGCGACGAAAAATCGGAAGGTGCAGATAAGGCGAACTCACGTGCGCGCGCGACCCGGAAGAAAGTCGAATTAGACGCGTATCTGGCGCTATTAGTCGAAGGTAATTTGTCTAATGTAATTTACGATTTTATGAGAGCTCGAGATTGATTTAAAGCGCAAACGAGATAATCAAATTACAAGGGTTTTAAACTAACAATATTTTTTTTCTAATTTTCATTTTTACTCGATTATTTTACGTAATTTCAAAGCTATACATATCCAAAATTTCAAAACGATTCATCAAATTCCGGGTACACTAACAAATCATACGCTAAAGTACATTTCAACTACTACTACTACTACTACTACTACTACTACCATACCCCGTACAATCGTGTTTTCGCGTACGGTTCTCACGGGCCTGAAAAAGCACACAGCAGCAGCAGCAACGACGACGACGACAATGGCGCTCGCTCAAGAGCGGCGAAACGCGAAGTGGATCGGAATCGGCCGCAGGGGAAAACTGGAACGAAGACTCCTGCGCGAGCCTCGTAGACCCACAAACACAATGACGCAGCGCACTGTGTGTATATATATGTATGTGCGCCGTGTGTCTCAGCTGTTCGCGGATCTAGCAGTCGCAACAGCGGCGAGTATAGTGCGCAACGAGACAACAACGCCGGGGGACACTTTCAGCGAGTTCGTATAGCGATGATTTATCGATAGCGAAAAGACGGAGCAAGAGAAGGAGGAGGAGGAGGAGGTTTTTGGTGATCTGTGGTGCTGATGGTTACGGGCTTTGTTTGGTTTAGGTTGCAGCTGTGATTGTTTAGAGTTGAGGTATAGAGGTGGGGTTATAAGGATTGTTTATCAAGAATATAGGAGTGGCATGATGAGGATAATAATTATAATTGTTGGTTGGTAATTTAATTTTTATTGAAAAAATTTATTTATGATTTATGAATAGGCGTGTATGCAAATTTTGAAAGGACCGAAGCAGCTGTTAAAGCTTTTATAGGAACGAATAAAGATTGATTTTATACATTTTTTTACCAGAATTAATACAAATAAACGATGAACCTATCCATAAAGACTAATATGATTAGGAAACATGTTTTCAATTAAGATGTATAATTATTTGCGAATTAAATATCATCCTACCGCAATTGCCATCATATCAATATTGACATCACCTCTATATCTTTAAACAAACGTCATCACCGTTGCAGGCGCCACATTCTTTTATCGATATACTGTTTACTCAACCTCGACACCTCAAACAAGTATATTCCTACAAACGACAATTTACTTGGTCAACATGTTCCATGAAACTTCACAACCCTCACCTTCTCCAAATTTCATAATCCCCGATAACACAACCTCTCCGCGGAATAAAAAAAAACCTTAGCACAACTTGGTGATAACGATTGCACGTGCCTCCTCTCTCTCTCTCTCGTGTATATAAAACCCACACGCTATAAAACTGCAAACACGCGAAGTCGACAATGATTCTTGCCGCGAAGCGTCTCCCCGAGGAGAATCTTGTCGCGTTACGGTAAACCCGCAAAGTCTGGGAATCGTTCTCTGCGAAGATGTGTCGTGCGCAAGGGAACAACCGGTTAGCGGGATGGATTTTTCGAAGTACGGGAAGTTTTCGAAATCGCTGAGCGTGAGAGACACTACTCGTGAATCGCAATACATAGTCGTGTATAAAAGAATGATGCTATATATATATACGGGAAAAACGAGGATACGTGTGTGGCGAGAAAATGGAAATTTAAGTGAGAGATAAAATGCCGATTGAATATCTTTGTTAGTCAAGTGAAACATACACACGTAGCGCGCTATATATATGTACCATTTAACAGTATAACATATAAGCAACGTGCTAATATACAATTCATTCAAAGTTTCTAAATTTCGCTAATAAAACTCGCGCAGACTCCCGCCACTTTTTCGCTCTCCATCCATCTCTCTCTCTTTCTTTCTCTCTCCTTGCACTTTCTAATTTTCATTCACAAACACTCTCCTCTCTCTCTCTCTCGTGTGCTCGCTTATCCGCAACCATCTATCCGCCTTACTTTTCGCGAATGTCCCTCTCCCTTTCCGTTCTCCAGTTGTGCTCGCTCTGCGCGACATTGGAACTGGTCCGTCGCACACAGACCCACCGCCGCGTGATTTACGCGATTCGCCGAATCGATAAAGTGTATAGTGCAGCAGCAGCAGCAGCAGCTACCTGTACGCGTGTCGCGTTCGCGCACGCCGGAAACTGCAGGAATCGTCGGCGTCGTCGTCGTCGCGAAGAAAGTGGTGTAAATATAATGGAGTATGTACAAGGTTGCAGAGGATTGCGACAATGATACAGTACAAAAAACGTTCGGCGAATTGTTGTTGTTTTGTAATCTGATCGGTAGAGTTTGGATTTAAAATTTTAAAATCTGTGATTATAATTTTACAAACCAAACGTGACAATAGTAAGTTTAAATTTGTTCAATTATAGTGGTATCTTTTTATGTACGTATTATTTTTATAGTTTATAATATGTATTAATACCTTTTAATTAATACCTTTTAACGATAATATACCTTAACTATTTAGCCAAACAGTAGGTTTCTTAAATAATTAATTATGCACTAACATCTTTTGAAAATTACATGAGAAAATATATGCTCGAGGACTTCTATGACATTATAACGACCAAAGTTCCGCTACATTGAAATCGTCTACCAATAGACACCAATTAAAACAATTTAAACCCACATATACTATACCATATCTGAACCCAAACAAACCAACGCTGCTCTATCCATTTCACCAACCCGACCAATTCCATTCAACCGAAAACAAACTCGCTTACCCGAGAAAGAAAGAAAGATCAGCTGAGCAGCAACTCTCACCTCTCGCCGATCTGTCACACAGACATGCGCGCGTGCGCGCTAAGCTTTGCTCTCAAGAGGGCGTCGACGCCAAAGTTGTCGTCGCTGGTATACAGTGGTGTGCCACAGGATCCGATATCCGCGCGCGCGCGCGCACGTCGTGCACTAGCGTGCGGTAAAGCGAGTCACAGGACGCGATATCGCCGGTTCCGATCATCCTATTTTCTCCAAAGCTCTCGCGCGGAAACTGTGCCTCTCGCTCGTTCCTTGTTCAACGTGGTGTATATCGGTATGGGGTATACGTTCTTAACTTGATAAAAGTTTTGAGTTACTGCTATAAATAAGGATTTTCAGATAAATTTATTATTAGTTTTCAAAGGTCAATGTGTACGTTAAAACTTTGGTCGTTCACTCGAACGAACGTAACCGTCGAATTTGGAAGGTAAAAACGGCGACGCTTACCAACCAAAGAAACAATTCAATCGTAGTGGCCAAAATAAACTCATACATGGTTTCGCGAACAAGCTAATCGACGTCTTAGCATAAGCGTCAGCGATTCCAATAGCGATACGTACAACAGATAGAACCTCGTCTTATTTCGATTCTCGCATAGTCACGCGCATTTCGCAAGAAACCGCGAAAATCATCGGCTATCTGTGTACTCGCACTGCAACAGCAGTTTCTAGTGCGGCTTTTTGACGGAGGCCGCGCCAGTCGCACGCTGCGGTGAGGGAGCAGCGCGTCGCAACGATTAAATCGCTTGATCTCAGGTAGGTAGGTAGGTGTATAATGAGAGCGGGAGAGGAAAACGGTTCGCGGCCGGCGGGCAATTAGTCCGGGCGTGTCAATGCGGTTCTGTATGTATATCGCTTGTGCATACAAAAGGTAAGTGTATATATGTGGAGAGTGTATGTATATATGCAGGTTGAGTGCGAGTTGTATATAGTACAGGTTTTTGAGGATTGCATAACGATGTTACGGTTATGATTTCTATCGTGGAATTAATAGTTAATTGGGTGATCAATTAGCATGTGAGTATGTACAATGGCAAATATTCAATTTGCCATGCAGATTATTTGCCTGTAAGGAAAGCGGATACGAGCAGTAATTCATTTTAGAGTTGATATAGTATATAGAAACCAGGAAACTAGTGTTCGTTTTTATATGATAATTAAAAAAAAGTTGTTGAAAAAAATAAAGTAAAATTTAATCTAATCCTATTGGTGTTAATTGTAGTGCTAATTTCAAAATATTCTCATTTTTCTTTATATATTTTATATAGCTTTGTATGTAATGCTCTAAGTATAAATAGTATTAGTATATCTTTCATATCTTCATGTAAAAAATAACAAACTTTACTAGCCCACAACCATTTTCTTCCTCGAAAGAATTCTATTTTTCCGCTATAATACATTTACATTATCGTTCTCCAGGTCACGCTGGCCCAACGGTCCAAGCCTCCTTTTACCCCTCGCCCAATAGAATATGCAAAACTCACCAGAGACTTCGTTACCCCTCACTTTTCTTTCCCTTCCGCGTTTAAAAATTCCAGCTAATACCTTGGACCGTGGTCGAACATTGCGAAGCAACGGATACTAAGAGAGGAAGGAGAGAAAGAGAGAGAGAAAAGGTCGTCTCTTCTAAAAGCAAGAGCAGGAAAGGTAATTACGCGTTGCTAAACAGAGACACGACGCCGTGCGAAGAGTGACCCCAGTCGACCCAGAGGTAGAGAACGACTAGGTGAAGAAGAGGATGTATGTCCTCGGAACTTACGAAGGAAGGATTTGTAAGCGAGACGCTGCTGTGTGTTTTGCTTTTCTTTGACTTTTGTTTGGTAGAAAAAAATAATTTAACTTTTCTGAAATACGTTGCTTCCGGAACAAGTGAAATGCTTTATTGCTAAACAATTTTAACGGGCTGTCTCTTGCTGTGAGTTTCATAAATATTTAAATTTTGACGGGCAAAAAAAATTAGAAAAGATAAAATAAAAGAAAGTATAACTTTTGTAAAGATTCAATAAAGAATAATACCAGAACGCGTAGAAGACAAACTTGGAATTTCCCACCGGGATGCGTTAAAAATAGAAGCATTGTAGCGCACTAACCAAATGAAGTACTCGCGCGTAAAAACTAGGAAAAAGATAGCTTTAAAGAAAAAAAAAACGCAACGGATAAGCCTTCTCGGAAAACTCATTCTCCCGGTTTCACATAGACGCGCAAAGGCGACTATAGGGAGTACTACAGAGACAGAGAAACGTCTACAGTAGGAAAAGCCTTCCGGTCGACTCGCGGCATCAGCGTGCTTAGTACGCGTTTTTCGACGTGTATACGTAATAATGCGCGTCGTGTGCATATACACGTGCCTCTCCCTTGTCTTTCTCTCTATGAATTCAGTTATGCGAGAGAGAGAGAGGAGGCCCCATATCGATACATATTCATGGCTGAATGCCATTTGCTGGGAACCGCGCGAGTGCCATCGTCTCATCACGTTGGCCCGTTTCTCATTCGGCGTGTATCTCTCTCTTCTTTCTTTCTCATCCTCCTCCTTCTCTTCTTCTTTCCCGTCTGACGATGATCCTGTCCTCGTAGTATGCGCCTGCGCATGCGGAGGGTATAAGGAGCTTTACAACGCATATGTATATATATATATATATATATATATACAATCGTCGTCAGGCTCTCGCGACGTTTAAGACGAGGCTTCGTTTATTGCATTCCGAGAAACGGAATTAATACCGAGCTTCCAGTCCTATCCCATGATGTGCTCGCGAGCTCGCGTGTCTTTTCTATGAATATGGAAATGGATGCTGTCCCACCGTCGATATATACGGATATACGCGAGAGAGAGAGAGAGAGTTGAGATGTGACGGCTTTTGTTGCACGGGTTATTTGTTTGTGAGTTACAGCTTTTCCCTCGCCGGGGGTAAATGACGCGCGCGTTGCTGTGGCAGGTTGAAATTGCCTTTTTTTTCTTCCTTGTTAGGTACAAGAAATTTTTGTAAAAGCGCGTATTTTTTGCCGTCGATTGTAGAAGTATACAGGCGCGCGTAACGAGGTAGGCAGCTTTGACGTACGGTCTGTAATATATTTCACGTTTGTTTTTCGAAGCTTCGCGGGGAAAATTAAGCGATGCAAAAAGAGAGAGAGAGGGAGAGAGAGAAAGAAACGACGAAGTCTTTCGAAGAAGATGAAGAACAGACTCGGCAAAATAAGACATAAACAATCGTTACATGACTTTAATGAGTGGTTTTATGGCGAAAAGTATGTAACGATTAAAGTAAATACTTTATACTGCTCTGTTTTGCGCGAAGGAACGCGCGTGTGGACAAAACAAAATTGAAAGCTGCAACGGCTGGTGAGCTTCCTTATTTTTCTCCTTTTACTACGTCCTAAATTTGAACTCGATCCCATACGGCAAGTTTATCGTCGCGGCCAAAAATAAAACCACTAACCCAGCAAGCCCGCAAGCGTATATATATATATAACAAGGACAAAGAGAACGGTAAAACTTCGATGACCGCGTCGTCGCCGTGGCTGCTGAAGGGAGAAAAAAATCGAAAATTTCGATTAATTGAAGCCATTGAGTGAGCGCTTGGAGAATCGATCGTATAAATGCGCAATTACTTATGCAGCGCGAGAGCGCGCGTGGGAAGACGAACGCGAGGTGTTTAAGACTGGTAGTCGATCCATTGTCGACAATTGTTCAATTTGTCAGTGCGCTCACGAGTGAAGCGAGCGAAGGAGACGAAAAAAGCGTAATTGTCGTCGTCGTCGTCGTCGTCTTTAAGTGCGAAGCCGATCGCGCGCGGGTGTACGACCAGCGTCTTGAATTAAGAGCCGAGCTGCCTTTCGTGAAGGAGAACACACATAGTGGAGGATAATTAAGTGCAGAGTAACTGATGCGTTAATGGGGATCAATAGTTGAGTTCCCTCGGCAATAAAATGTAGTTTTGAAAAATTTTGGTAGCAATAGAAATTGTTTGTTGTCAAATGTCTATCAAATAATCAATTGATAAATGATTGAGTGTGTAGATAAAAATAAATGTGGAAGGTATGACCGAAAATTTTAGTTATAATATAATTAATGTGCTTAGGATAACAAAAATTTTAATTAGTATTAAGTAGATTTGTTCAAAGTATTGAGGAGGAATAAATGTTACAGTTATATAGTTTCAAATAGTTTACTAATGGTTTGTAAAATCGCGATTTCAATATTCATATATATAGTTGATCGTACGCGCGAAACAGGTTACATAAAATTTTTAAGCTATAACTCACATTAAAACTGCATTCCTGTACAGTACAAAACGTTCTATAACGCCTATAGATTAAGCTCTCGATAACTCACCTGAAACATAAAATGTAAAAATATATTTATTAGCTAAAAACGACCTTATGGACGTGTACGCTCGCACTTATAATTTTTATGATTAACAAACTGTATCTACTTTATCCATTTTCCTGCGATCGTAAATAAATGAATCATAAATAAATCTTATAAGTTATATACCGCCTTTCGAAAACGTCGTAACCATCATCCCTGACTCATCTCCCTTCTAAAAACAAATAATCTCCCACTGCAAAGTGAGAATTTTCCATCCAAACCTTTTCCCGCCTTCACTTCCTCCCTAAAAAGCCAATTTCACGCATACTCCCCCACCGGAATCTATAATTAAACCAACCGATTCTCTCTTTCTCTCGGGGAATTTCCCGTTCGCCTCGTTCTCGCACAAGGGGGGCAAATAAAAGGATCCTTGCTTGCGCGTCGTTTTGCTCCTTGCCGCCGCGGCCGTGCGCGTGTCTTACTCGGAAATCAATCGGCCCGCTCCGTAAAAGATCAAAGGCGACTGCTGTGGCCTGCAAGACTGATCGCTCGTCGAGAGAGCCGGGAAAACGGTAAAAGAAGGACGGGAGGTGGAGGAAAACGCGCTGACGTGAGCGAGAAGAAGGATGCGAGAAAGTGAAGCTGCCGCTGCTGCTGTTGCTATACGAGCGCGTGTGGAGAAAGAGAAATTGGTGGTGAGGTTGAAAGTGACTATTTTCGGTCCACGTAATTGATAATAAATGGCTGCGCGGTCGATGCTGAACTTTGCGCGGTTCGCAGGTTTAGTGGAGTAAAGAGGCTGGTTTGTAGAGCAAATGCGAACTTTATTTCTCGATAAATGTGGTTAATGTGTGTTTGTATGTTGGATGTGAATTTTGATATATAATATATGTTTATGTGGTAAACGTCGGAGCGATATTACGTTGGACGGTTGCAGTTGCTATATAAGTGAAGTATTGATTTTATTCGTGGTATTTTAACTTTTCTGGTAATTTGTAAGCGATTAAGTGCAACGAAGTGTATCAGTAATTATAATAAGTAAAACTTGACCCTTTTTTCTATAACATATAGCTAAACGCAGATAAATAAAATACCACGTTTATGAGATTGAAAATTTAGATATAATTACATTTAGAGTAGAGTGCATTCATTGACATAAATACCATTTATTTAGTTTAAATAGATAAAAAAAATTATCTGATTCTAATTTTTCACTACTAAATATCACGATTGCAATTACAATTTTTTATATTTCAGCGAATTTTCCCGAGATTAATGTAAAAAAAATTGATCTAAGAAGAACTTTATAAAATTTCATACTTTCAGTAATCTTAAACGCTTACGAAACGTTTTATGAAAAACTTCGATATAGAAAATGCAATGAAGTCTAGCACAGCCGTCAGATTAACGCTTCTTCTTACGCCTTATCGGTAAATTCTTCACTCCCTTATGGCAATCCCAAAAGAATTCAATAAGACGACTAAACCCGATATCAATTTCGCCACATTATTTAATCGTGTAAAAGCGAGTTCTAAGCGCAGAAAACAAACGGACAAGAACGGCCACGAACGGCACTGCGCACAGCAAATGAACGCTCGGAATGAGTATCAGGAAGAAGAACCGACCTGACGAGCTTCCCTCGATGCCGCGAGTGAGAGAGAGAAAGAGAGAGAGAGAGCGCGCATCGCTTTACGCTCCTAATTCCGCGTTTACGTCGATGCCGTTGTCCCTTGTCGCGCGGCATCGCTTCGCCTTTTAAGGCACACGGCCGCCCGACACAAACGAGATATTCCACTTAAGTTTGATTAGCCTTCCAGGACGCCCTTGCCTCTTCGTCGTTATTCCCCAGGGAAAAAGTTTTTGATGGCATGGGGTGGTATAAAGTGTCGAGTGAACTTTGCACATTTTGGACGCGTGGTGGGCAACTTTTTACGCTTTCTAGGAGGGATAGGCTGTGGAAAAAAGTTTTTTGGTGTTTGCTTTTATGATTTTAAAACTACCGTAAATCGAGGTAATGTAGTAGATAAAGATTCGCGCAGTAGGTTGATTTATTTTTTTCATTAGACGATATGGTTAGTAGTCCGACCAATCAAAATTTTATCAATGTATCAATAACAGTTTTTGCGCCATTAACCTGGATTAACTAAAAGAGTGTGTACGTCACTACGTATACGTTAAAAAGAAATTATAAATATGTAAATTATGTTTGACTGTTAATATAATTATCGTAAATATTGTGTATCTAGAAATAATTAACCTATTAATTTCTAAATGACACTGATATTTATCAAATATCATGCTATCAAGTTATTAATTTAATCTTCAATAATTAATCTAATCGTTAAACAATGTGTATTTTTCCTTACTGTTTCTAATTTACTCAAGCCGACGTTAAAATTAAAAAAAAAACTATCTGTAAATAAATAAATTTTAACAACAAATTAAGAATTTCCAAAACTCCTGTACCCCAATTACACCCCACGCTCAATGAAAACACTATATACACCCATTCCCACATCCCACGATCTCCTCGCTCATCTCTTGTTAATTCTCTCTTTCTCTTCTTCTCTCTCGTACATCCCTACAGAGGAAAATCCGCAGGCTGCAGTGTACACACGCAGCTAAAGATAGTCGGCGCGCACGCGCGTTAGCCTTGAGGACAGTGCACTCACTGCTGGCGGCGGCGGCGGCAGATCGCGACCGATATCGCGGGAGAGGCACACACGCGCTAATTTAGCGACGCGCGCACTTCGAGCTTTCGCGCTTTATTATCGGCCTGTCGAATCCGAATTGCGCGAGATTAATTGAATTCGTGCAAACCTTCTTTGGCTGGGCAGCTTCTTCTTTTCTTTTTTTGTTTCGTCGTCGTTGTTATACTTCGGAGGAATTGCGTGGGTCGTTGTTACGGGATTGTTGGAGAAGCGAGAGATTTATTTTTTGGATGGGCGAGAGATGGTGCCAGGAGATTTCGGTGCGCGGGATTTATTCGTGGGTGTGAGCCGGCTGCGTAAAATTATTTTATTAATTTTGAATGTAATGCTACAGCTATTTTAGCGGATTAAAGAGATACATATATTTGATGATTCAAGTTTTATCCTGATAAAATTGAGCGTTTATTGAGAATAATGACGTTATCAGAGAGCAAATAATTGATTTCTCATTTTACTTTATTGGATATGTATATAAATTTATATTGTCCCATCGATTTCGACAGCTTATTATATAAATGAATATTTACATCCTGTATTACACTTAAACAAGGTCAAGTAACCCGAGATTACTATGTCAACATTTTTACGCGAGCTTTTTCGTGGAAGCTGACTGCGAATTTAAGAAAAAAAGGATATGATATCCATAAAATAAAAGACATCGGCCACTTTCGCGTCTACGCAATATCATGAGTTCATCAGGCGCATAAAGAGGATAAAGCCGTTACGAGACAACGATCGACGAGCGATATATAAGCATCATCACGCGGCTGATTTTAGTGTGCGCAGCCGTGTTTTTCGGTGTTACATAAACCTGCAGACAAAAGTCTTTTTTTCCCCGGGCGCGCGCACTCATAAAACGCTTATCTGCTTCCGGCTTCATCTCTCTCTCTCTCTGTCTCAAAAAGAAAGAAAAAAAATAATCGCATGGGTACAAAGGGCACATCAGCCGCCTACGCGCGATCTCTCTCGCAACACGAAAAATCCGGAAGGATATCGCATCTTATCGGAGCGCATGCGTGTTAACGCATTCTATACTCCTTGTCTGTATATCTATTGAAAAGAGAAAAGCAGAGCTTATTATACCGAAAAATTCGCGCAGCTATATGTGTTCGACCGCGAGGCGTATAGTTCGATTTATTTGTAGATCTTTTGTTTCGCCCTCGTTAAAAGCGCGAAAGGTGTGCGCGAGAGGCGAGACCGTTAAGGGTACCGTAAACCCTATAACGCAAATTTTTCGGGCTATACGCACACGTATACGTACACATATACGCCCGCGTATTTATGTATATATATCGCTCGATTCAGTTGTTCAGGTTATGTACGTTTAATTGCGGACGCGGTGCGGCTAATTTATATGTACGCGCGAGAATTTCGAGTTTTACGAGATCTTTTGTTCGCGCTCTTGTGCGTCTTGTGTACATATGCGTCCTCTTCCAAATGATCAATAAAAGATAAGAGGGGAGCAAGTACGTCGTGACGGAGGTAACGGACTGGCTATTTCTTTATTTCTGGGTTTTCATAATTGGCGTAATATACCGTTTCGATTGCGTAATTGATATTTATATGTGTTGATTTTAACTGCTAAAGGAGGATTATTCAATAAAATGCGCTGTTATTGATATTTTGGGAAAATTAAATCGTATAATAACTTGTTTAAATTTTATCGTTCCATTTAATATAGAAAATGAAAATTTATGGAATAATCAAATACAGTTTATAGTATTGTATATATTCAACAATTTATTTATTAAATGCTAATTGACAGTAGTTTAACTGGTAAAAAAAAATGGAGAAAATTATAGAGAGAGAATTTATTCACCAATATATCGCTAAAATAATCTCTCGTCGTAATTCAGCAAATTAATTCTTAGTCTCAGTAGTAGACACTTATATCACATAGTAATTCAGCATAAAAGTATAACTGTAAACAGCTGTATTTAACGCAACGATAATTGCGCAATTATAAAACTAAAGTTAAACGCATTTAAACGACCGTAAAACTCAACGCGTGCACAAACACACACATGATTTCATTTGATCGTATATATGCGCATTCGCGATTCGCGATTAATTAAACCGTAAAGATAATGCGAAACATTTTCCTTTTCTTTTTCCTCATCCGCCAAAAGCACGCGTCCGCGACCCGCGTGCACAAAGATAAGACGAGAGAAAGACACTTATCGAAAAAGTGTTTGTTTTAAACTCCTCCTTTATCACCGAATCTCATAACCTTTTACTACTCTCTCTCTCTCTTTCTCTCTCACGCGCGTGCGCATGGCATTCCTACTTTTACGAGTCATTAAATTCTTGTTGAAAATAACGATTCTCATAACGAAAAAAAAACCCAGCCCGTTCGCAAATCTTCGCGCGTGTGCCACGAGAAAGCCTCGACACACCAAAGTGTTCCATTACGCGCTCGTGCGCGTTTAATAAATTGCACGCGCAAGAGAGGAGAATAAAAGCATGCGGCGGCGGCGGCGCCATCAGCAGTAAAGAAAACGAAATCCTCGCCCGCGCACACCGTTGGAGTATATAGTGTACATAAGCTCCTTGAAAAAGTTTTAGCCGCGTGTATATATATATATATATATGCGAGTGGGCGTGACAATGAGGTTTGCGATATATGCGTAAGTAAGGAGGTTTATTAGGTTAAGAATAGGGGAATTTTATTGTCGGTATATAGAAACTTATTATATCGTGGTATGACGTACAACTGTATAAACATTGCAAGAGTTGTATTTACTATAAATATACGTATACGTTACAATTGATGAGCAATTATATTTTAAACATCAAACAATATTTATATTTAACCTATCCTTATATTCGCTGGCCATCTAAAAGTATTAAAAACACCAGACAATTTTTCTATCCCCAAACAACCGTTTGACCGTAACGCTAAACCTTATACAAAAACAACCGAAAATCAGCACACATATATTGCATCAAATAATTCAGTCAACTCTTCTCGCTTATAACTGCATGTACTCTCGGACCTCAAACCGCAAAATAGCCAATAAACGCTAGGTCGCACAACCTCTGGAATATCCAGAGCGACTACAAAACAAGTAACAATTCCTTCAGTATTTTCCTCGTCGCTTTACCGGCACAGAGTGCGTTCATTACGCGATTTAAAGGCCGAGGCGCTCGCGCGCCGCTTAACGACTCCTTACTCTGTGCGCTGCTGTATATACAGCTGCGGCATCCTCTTTATACATATATATATATATATAAACGCGATTATTGTTTCGCACCTGCGATAAACAACTAGTTCTCGCGCTTGGCTTTTTCTCCCTTTTATTGTAACGCAGCCCGGATCCCTTTGTCTTTTCCTTGGATCTTGTATTTAATCTTCGCACGGTTTGCGAGCCGTGCGTTTATGTACGTTTTAATAGCAATGTTTCGTTAGGTGTGTTACGTGCGTGTTGATGTTATAATCAATTTCTATTAACTCCAATTGGGGTTGTTGAAATTATTGACTCGCAAGATTATGGTATACATATCTTATAAACATAATCAAAATAATGTAAGTATATATAAGTAAGATGAAATTGGCTTGTTTTGTTTAAAAGAAATTTTACAATCCGAGTTGACGTATATTGACGCAAGCAATGAGATTATGACGTGGTTCAAAACTTTCTCTGTTGATCCCCTAACTTCTCACCATTGTTGTCAACTATCATCCCAAATAAGCTGAAACAATAATCGCTCGGAACTGATAATGTACCGAAAGTAACAACAGCTGTTTCGATTTACCAGAGAGAACCTCGTAAAAAAGAATCCCAATGGCTGCGTGTGCAAAGTTTGCGCTTCTCTTCCTCCGTACGCTGGTTTTCGACTGCTATACTTCCCAACTGAAGGATCATTAACGCTCGTAAGGTCATCGTAAAAATTTCTCAACGTGCGCAAACGCGTGAAATTACATGCGATTGGACGCGCGCGTGCGTATATACTTATATATACGATATGTATACAACGTTGGGCAAAAATGCGGCTCGGGTGCAGTGCGCGTGAGAAATAAATTTGTAGTTACGCTTCTGACGAGGAGTAAATGGTCTCTTAGGATGATGCTCGACTCGCGTAAATCAATTTTCGACTTTACGCTCGTAATGTTGTGGATTTATATTTTGGATGGTTTTTGGACCACTTGAAGCGTATCCAGAAAGAAGTGGCTGCGGACCATCTATTTTTCTGGGCTAACTGCGCAGTTATAAAACATTCAATTAACATTCCTCCTCGAGTTGGGAAATAAACTAAAAGTTGTCTCTTAAAAACGAAATAGGCTTCTTTTAATTAATTGGACAATTAAACAAACATTAAAAGAAACAATTTTGTAGAATTTCATATATCACATACTTTTATTTATTAAAACTATAAACATTGTTTATTTTTATCGGAATGAAATCTTACATTTCGCGACTTTAGCCTCTCTAAAAAATTACAAACTCGTTATATCGTTATCGTTATATATTTTTACAAGCAATTTGAGCACAATAATATACTCCTTACAGCGAAAGAATAATCGTTTACGTTGTATCGGACGCATTAACACTTTTTAAATCGATACTTTTTCGCGTACGCTCTTGTGTATCTTAATGACCCAAAATTACCAGGCCGATTAAATGTTTCTTCTGACTCTTCACCGGTGGTCCGATCTCGCGTTACAACTCTTTAAAAACCCACTAAATTTGATTTTTATCATTAATTCGTACTGCGACCACTCTTCGTTTAAAAACACTGTCGCGACCGTCAAACGAGTATTTTCACATAACAATGCATCCGATCCGAACGTCAACCATCATTCAATCACTCTATATATCCATTACACTTGCATGCAGCACTTCTCCACACTTAACTAACTCGTCTTGCTCATGCACATACAGACCTACACACACATATATATACTGCATAAACCACCCTTAACCATCGCGCGCACTTCCACGCCATCATCCCATTCTTCGCAAGCACATGAAAGGGCGTAAAATCGCAATTGATCAGCACTAGTCTCAGCTCTCTCACTCTCTCGCCTCACGCGAAATTATCGCCCCGGGGTACACGCGTGTGGGTTTTTCGCGTTTGCTTTACGGCACGAGTATATACCAGCGCGCGCTCGCCGCGTTTTATCGCGCTGGAAACGCTGTAAATTGGTTCGTTTTAATGGCCCCGACGATTTACCGAACAAAACGCGCGACTACTTTTTTCACGCTGCCTCTCTCTCTCTCTCTCTCTCTCTCTCCCTTCCTCGCGCGACTCGTGGTTTCACCGTGTGAGCGCTAATGAGGAACGTCGCCTTGGTGTATATATATAAACATATAGATGTATATATGTACGTATAGGTATCGACGAAAAGTTGCGATGGAAATTATATCTTCGGAATAGTACGCATGCGGAGTTCTCGAAGAAGAGAGCGTGCGAAAAGGAGAAGCTCGGCATGATTGCCTTTTCGAGTAGAAAGCGCGCTAGAGAGAGAGAGGATCAGTGTAGTTTAGGCGTAAATAACGAATGTTTTATGCAGTAATACGTCCATTAGAGTTTACGTTGCGCATGTTAATGGGTTTATTATTGACCCCTGGGCTCTATGTATATATGTATATACATAAGCATACGTCAAGGCGGCAACGACGGATAATGTTCGAATTTTGAAATAGTTGCGGCTTCACATGAATATTGTCTTTGAGAGATTCTCCAGTTTCCAGATGTAAATTCGCGAAATGTTGGTCTCTTTACAGTGTGAAAGTTTAATACCAAGGGAAATAAAATGTTTGCATATGTACAAGGTATATGAAATTTAGGTGTAAATTTTGCCAGAATTATGTGTAAATTTAAACTGAAAAACGTGATATTATATTCATATATAAAACTCAAAAGAATTTATTTTACGGCAATGCTCAAATTTAATCGTACACTGAATCAAATTCTCTTTTACAGAAATAAACAAATACAATGTTACGGCACAACTGTAACCAAACATAGCGCAGAAACCGAAAATTTATTCTCAAGTACAACGGAATCCTCGCGCTGACAGAAAAGCACCGAGACAAAAGCGGCAATACCGTTCATTTCGATTAGCCATACGTATATTTACATAGGGCGTCTATAAGCTTAACTATACAAAAAAAAATTCTCTCTCTCTCTTTCGCCGAGCCCATTTTATCAAAAACAAATCTCCGTCCATGTATATAAGTACACACACTCGCATTGTCATTGTTAGCCGCGTGCGCGAGTGAGGCGCATTACCATTTTTCGTTCATGCAGTGAAAGTAGCCGCGTGCGCGCGCGAAGCTGCAGCAGCAGCTAGCAGCAACGACGGCGGCATGATTCTAATGACGCTTAGAAGACACGACGACGACGAAGGTCCGCGCGTTCTCACAAAGGCCTCGTATTTCCCGTAGAACGCGACGCGGGGAGATGTCGGGTTTACGAGATGTTTTGAAGGGGGAAAAGTGAGAGAGAGAAGAGTATGGAGTGAGGGAGGATGCGAACGACAGTCGGATAAATAGTCGAAATCGACGGTTAGAGGGGGAAGTGAGTGTGGCAGTGTATATGGAGGTTCTGTTGAGTTAGTGCTGTGATGTATCGCAGTAAATGTTTCTATTAATATCTTTATGAAAAATGTCGTAAAAGGGGTGCAATGTTTATTATGAAATGCTTCGTTGTTTAATGAATGAAGATTATATATGTTGAGTTTTTTCTCTTGAGAATTATGTACGTGTAAATGAGTTGTTGCAAACTATGGTCTACAATAAAAAAAAATTATGCAATTGTTAACGTAAAATCATAAATTACTGCATAATTTTTTAAATAAATTAATGTAATTTATTGTTGGTTGTACGAAGGATGTTTAATTAAATTAAACATACATTTAGTTTTGTTTATAAAGCTGATCGTTCCCACACGGTAAAAAATAATAATGTGATAACGTCGGCGTTAGCGTATAGCGTAATTTATTTCTAATTACATCTCGTACGCATGTAAAGTGCACATTAAGCGAAAATTATTCATTTAGAATATAATGAATTCACTATTATTTATCTCAAATTCCTATCACTTTTATATGATTCCTGCGATTCTATTTTTAATTGTTACTATCAACAACGTCGATTTTTTTCTTTTAAAACAACCATTTTAGCTAATCCTACTCCAAACAGTTACATACACATAGAGAGAAACGATGCAACTAAAACTTACGATTGACGCGTAGCTCATAAAGCACAAAAGAGGGTGTAGTATAGCGAAGAATTTCCAAAACACCACAAGAAATATATAAACTTTTTCCTTTTGTCTTTGCGCGGCTAGGTCGCGCGCGAAGACTGACAAAAAAAAAAGAAGAACAAGAGGCGGCAGAAAATCTCCACGCGCCTCGGAAAGAGACAGAGAGCGCGCGGTCCTAGAGACAAAGAGAAGGGGATAAAGAGAGAAAGAAAAGGGCCAACAAGGGCATCGAGCGCCATAAGACTCTCTCGCCTGTATGTGTATATACGTGGTGGCGCGCGCACGCTCGCACGTACATACGTGCGTGAAAGCATCCGTGTGTGTGTTTGTGTGTGTGTATGTGTGTAGAAGCACCCAGAGAATTATGTCCTTATTGTATGTTAATCGGATTCCCGTGTGTGCAGCCTCACGAGGCTCTCCGTCTCTCTCAAAAATAGCTCGCGCGATTCTCTCTCTCTCTCTCTCTCTCTTCTTCGATCTTTCTCTCTCTCTCTTTTCCCGACTATTTCTCCGTCGCTTGCTTATATTTTCGCTGCTTCTCACTCTCTATCTTTCGCTAGACGGTAAAAGAAGGTGCCCCCGAGGTCCCACGGGATTTTGCGGTTCTACGCCAGAGAGCAAAAGAGAAAGAAATCATATAATGCTGTTCTGTCGCGAAGTGTTTGTGTGTGGAGCTGTGAAAATATAGCAGTGAAAAATCATTGTTAGAAGAATTTGATAACAGAGTTTTCTGTGATATATTTTTCATATTTTAAAAATTTAAACATAAATAATCGTAATATTAGCTGTATATAATTAACCTCGTAACATTCACCTAATATTTTACAAAAATAACGTAAAACTCGATTATATAGGATTTTAAGTTTGTTTCTTCCACTTCCACGAATCCAAAAATAAAGTACAGTTATTCCTTATCTTGGTGCATTATGCCAAGCGTATTATGCTAATGTCTAAAGTTTCCATAACAAAAAGTCTTGCGCAAATATTCTTTTTTTTTTAGAGCGGAGCTTCAAAGGACTTTGCGTCGAAGAATTGTGTTCAAATAAGAGCCTCTCATTTGACTAATCGGCGTGACTGAGGATTGTTCTGCCAATGCAATTATTATTTATTCAAATATTTACGAAACTTACGTGATAGCTTTTTTCATAAGGTGAACGTATCATTAGGTACCGTGGGATACTAATCAGTAATTTAATGGTATACAACGATCTGTAATTAGTTTAGTATTCTGATATTTTAACTTAAAAATTTTTTTACAGACGTCGAACGTTCCAGTAACTTTTGACATAAAGATTTGTTCATTATCCTATAATCAAAGTCATTTAGAAATATTTTATTTGGTTCTATTTCATATTACATAATTTTGTGGTAGTTAAAAATGACGTGAAAACAATTTACCTTGTATTATTATTTAAAAAAAAAAGAAAAACAACAACAACAAACTATTACTACACATTTACACCAATGAAAGTGCATGCACTCTCACAAACCTCATTCTCTTCAACCACCCATCCCACCCAACATCTCCATATAACACATGCCTACTCAACATCACGCCATATAAAATGCCTGCCCGCGCGCTGCAGCTAAACTCCACGACTGATCTAAACGGCGCCCTCGTTCTTATCGTCAAAGGCGCTGGCTTGGCGGCGTCGGTGGCGGCCGCACGCTACCGTAAATCGAATTATCAGATTAATTAAAACAGCCGCGAATGATCTCTCTCTATACACGTGTACATAAGTGTACACGAGGTGCGGGCTCTCCTCTGTTTCATTGTTATCGCCCCGGTGCCATTGACCTGCTATCGGCGTGAGCGAGTGGCCCCCCCTCCTCTTCTCTTTCTGTACCGGTCACGGTTCAAATCGTGCGAGAGAGAAAGAAAGAGAGAAGGAAAAGTTGGCGCACTATACTGGTATGCTCTTCACAGAGAGAGAGAGAGAGAGAGAGGGTGAGTAAGTAAGTTATGACGTGGAGTTTGAAGAGGACCAGACGCCACTGGGCATTATATTCGGAGTGCGAAAATAAGTTTCGGCCGCAGATGTGGCCAAATAAAAGTGGAAATGGAAGATATCGTCGAGTAATTTATAGCCTTTCGGGAGTTTGGCTCTGATGCGATGATAAAGTTGTTGCTTTATATTTAGAACGAGAAAATGACTATGGTAATGTTTTCACGAGAGAAAAAACGCGTACGATGATAAAGATAGAATTGCACATTGGTATAACAGAACAACTAGTGTATTGACATTTCTATGAATTTTAAAAAAGCCGAACAAATTGACGATAGATGGTAATAGTTCTATTGTAAGTTACATTACATGAAATCTCGTTGCGTCATATGCCGCGCCGCCAATTGTCGTTCTAAAAATAACTCTATAGCTATAATAGATTTGTCCATGAATTTTTAGCAGAGCAATAAATACGTAAAGTCTCCACGTCACATTGCAATATATATATATATGTATATAATGCGTATAGTATATCGTGTGTATATATATACGTTGCAGTCTTGCCAAAGTCATTATCATTAAAGCGGCGCATAAGACGCAAGAAGATAGTGGAGCGGGGAAAAGAGGCAAGAAATCACAAATATCGCAATAACATACTTGCGTTGCACACACGTCGATTCCGAGAACCGGTCGGCAGCTTCCATAAATTGCACTACTATAGAAAAGAGACGGAGTGCGCGCACGCGCGTTGACGGCGTGTGTATATATATATATGTACAGCAGCAGCGGCGACGAAAAATGAAAGAAACTGTTTCACCGCGACATCGAGAGGAAAATTCTGATATATACCGAGATTACTTCGTGACAAAATTGTTACATTTATTAATGTAATACTGCGGTAAAAGTATAGATTGTCAATAGAATGTCTTTTTTTGTGGCATAATGGACTATTTTTATATATTTGAATACAGAAATCCCGATTCGATTATACTTAACTTACAGAATCAATTTAGCTTAGGGTACGAGTGAATTCCGCAGAATGTACCCGAAGGGAAATAGAATCTCAACGTAATTACAATTCAAATTTACTTAAACTAATCAAAACCATTTCTCCTCTCATATAAATTCCTCGACTACATTCAAATAAACCAAAAAATCACGGCAGAATATCACACTCTCCAATTAGCACCAACGACGTCAGATCAAACGATTGCTCTCCACTTCGCGCATAAATCACACTCAGGCAAACGCCTCGCCTCACGCGTATATATATATATATATACATCGTTCGTTCACTCTCTCAGTTAGCAACACGACGCGGCAAAACGCAATGCCCCCCCGGCATTTTTCCAGGAAAAGCTCCCGTTGCATAATGAAGAAAAGTCGGCGCCAGCGAAAACCGGACCCCGCGGAACGTCGTTCTACCACCGCGTGTGTGCACTGGCTTGTCCATCTACGTCACTCCTATATACGCGCAAGTGTCTTTCTGGTTCTGCGGAGATTTTCCTGAGCTTGGTATATACGCACGCGATTGGCTGTTGCTATGATGGCTGTTTGATCGGGAGTTTGAAGTGTGGTTGAAGTTGAGTAGTTTATAAGGTGGTTTTAGATTATTGTGGTGAGTGTATATGTGTTTTTATATATGGTTGTTGTACGTCATATACATGATGACTTAGGAACGATTAGTCATTGGATATTTATATGATTAAGTTTTCATGGGAATTCCTATTATTAAAGTGGTACCACGATGCAAAAATTTTCTAATATCGTGATACTCATGCCATATAAATACCATCTTCATATAATGTGCATATATGGGAGTGAATGCGCGAATGCGTCATTGCAACTTACTTTGAAAAAATGATGTAAAACGGGATGTGACTCACCTGTAACATAAATAAAAATATTCCGTTAGATTTGTTGCATGTTATATACAAAAATATGTAGGAATAGATATTATTTTTAAACATATAGGGTATTTCTGAAAAAAATCACTTTGATGATATATATAAACTAATATTTATTTAGCGAAATCCAGTGAAAATATTAAATACAATTTCCTTAACTTACATGGTTAATGTTTACCGATTAAAAATTTGCCAAAAACGACAAATTTAAAATAAATTTTAAGCTCTCATTAGTTTCAAGGAGCATACAACGGACGCAGAATGACAAAAAACATATTATATTAAGATCTTTTAAAGTAATGGTGACTCACTGCCACCTTGAACTTATTAATTATTATCTCAACCAGATATCTTTCTCAAATTCACAGCGTGAACTGGTTTTTCATCGAGATTTAAATTTAAAGATTATCCCCGTATTACAAATGAGATGAAAATAAAATATATCTCGTGCGTGTTAACCTCGAGGTAATTTTCTTAATGACAGTCCGAACCTGAATGAAATATTTCATTCAGCGTACAGATTTAAACCAGCCGAGTAAAACCGTTTTTCAGACTTATTGAGATATTTCTTAATCCTTCGACTATACCACAGCTCATATTCTTCTCTGTGAGAAAAACGTACGTTCCTATTTCCAAAGAAATCAGCAACAAAGCACACACATATAGCCTTTATACTTTGGTACTTATTTCAAAATTAGCAAAACGAAAGATACAAACACATGATCAGTTTACAACTTCGTCGAATGTACATAAAAGAATCCATAACGTGTATACAGCTGTTACTGCATAAGCAAACTCATTAGCAGCGAAAAATATCCCGTATCATTCTTCCTTCTCACCGACCACCAAGAAGAACCTCTCGCACGTGTATAACCGATCCCTGGCGAAATCGAGGGCCGATCGGTTTCAGATTTATACATCTCTCCCTCTCACTTACGCGCGAACCTTGTGATACGCGCGTATATAGCAATATAACCGCACGCAGCAATGGACCGCGTGCGCGCGCAGGGCAATTAGGCCGCCGCAGCAGCGTCCGTTACGAATAATTATCTCGCCCGTCGTCGTTTCTCCGTTTCTCTGGGCGCGCGCGCGCATATATGCGCGCTTCTTCCGCGTTAATAACGCAGTCGGCGCGTCGCGTGCCTCGGGACCATTTCCAGCGATACGCGTCGTTGGTGTTTTTTTTTCTTTCTCCCCTACCTTCGCCCCTCGGTTCTTCTTCGAATGCTCACGTATGTATGTGTGATGCGCCGCCGTTCGCAAGTCTGTTTGCGTTTAGCTGGTTGGGAGTTATTTTTTTTTTCGTTTGTGCAGTGCTGCTTTTTAGGTTTGCCAAGAAGAAGATTTATGGAAATTGAGTCGTTCGGTAGTTTCGTGTACGGTTAGCCTATGAATTGCTTTTGAAATTGATATCGATTTTGAGCTGGGTATTTTTAAAATATGATTGAATTTTCAGACGTTTCCGTACTCTTTACTAGAGTGGTTTGTAAACTAGACTGGTTATCACTTTGATTCGAGTTATTTAAAAAAGTTTTACGAATAACTCTAGTTACAACAAAAATTAAAATAACGAAATCGCGAAAAGCTCATTTTTTATGAGGAAATGTTAATGTATGCATGAATTGATATTTTAATACTTTTTTTTAAAAATTGCAAAGTATAATAATCTTTAATATTTTTCACAAGAAAATGCTATTTATAAATAAAATAACACCATAAAGTTCACCCGTGCAAAAATATCTACTACATACACGAGCCCAATATTAAATTACAAGACGAAATAAGCACGCAACCTAGAAATCTCCCACAAAACTTTTCCTGCACTTTATAAGCTAAAACTGCGGATTTACCGACCCAATTATCCACACATGAATCTCTTTCTCTCTCTCTTCTTCCCTCGACCGAAACAACTCGTAAGAGCCGCCAACCCACGAAAGAACTCTCTCTCTCTCTCAACTGAAATAAAGAAAGAAAAAAAACCGCTCCCGGAGAAAATCGTCGTAAAGAAGCTCTTCGCAGCGGTGCAATCTAAATTCTCGCCGTAAATCACGTAGCCTGCGCGCGTATATATACTCGGTTGCGGGCGCGGGTGCATCGCCCAGATGACCCAAAAATAATTCTTGCATAAGGATCCGCATCGCGTGCGTAATCGGGGCCGGCGAACTTCGGCTCGATTAATTCGCGAAAATATTAAGGCACGTGTAGTGCGGCTTTTATATCTATATAGAGATACGTGTGTGCGTGTATATATACGTTGACCAGCGCAAGTGAGTCGGCGACTCTTTTTATATGCCTATTATATATATATACGTGCATAGGAGAGGAGAACCCGTAGCTTTATTTATAGGAGACCGAGCGCTAGCTGCTATATTAATCGCCGCGCGGTGGCTGCGGTATTTCGCCGAGTGTAGTGCAGTAGTGTACCCATATGTATATAGCGTTTCTCTGCTTGCGTGTGTGTATATATATATACGACGCGGATGCACGGACCTATAAGCCTATATTCGCGAGCGGAGTAAAGTGGACGAGGCTTGGCGCATCGAGGATTGAAACATTGGTGGTATATGGCTGAGATTTTGCGTTTGACGGATACTGGAACTAATTTCACGCGAGTGCAGAGAGATAGGGATATATGTGCTTGTACTGATAGAATAATCGGTCCTAATTTTAATGATATTATGACGTTCTTTTAATTAGAAAAGCATGAATAATGAAAGAACATTGAAATAAATAAAACCCAAGTAATTTGTATACTTATTATGATAGTATATAGATTTTTCAGTTTTGCATACCTAAAATATTTTACAGAATTCATATTATATTTTTGTTCCCTTGTTTTTATACAATAAACCCAGGAATAAAAGCACACTTTAAAACCCTCCTAATATTCCCAAAAATATTCCCAGCCTGTACCGAAATTCCTCCACTGTCACCCGTGAAATTTCTCTCACTCGCGCCACATTCAAATTAACCTTCACAAAGGAAAGCCGTATGTGCGCGCTTGCACGAGCACGAAGTATAAATTTCACTCGTCTAATCACGACTGCGCATTTTCGATGGCACGAGGCTCCATGCGCGAGCTCACTGCGGGATTAACGAGAAAACAGATGTGCGCGCGGCTCCCGCGTTTAGTCAGATATACGCGGCGACGTTACTCATATGCGCATACTAATTTTCCCAACGCGCGCGTATACAGTCGACGACATCCGGCATATAACTCAGCCGACTTGAACTATTGAAAATTAATTTCGGAGACAAAACCGCGTAGGAATGATACGCGGGTCGGGTGAGCTTTATATGAAGGGAGAGTGAGCAGCTTTGTGTAAATTCTATTATTTGTCGGGGTGGTTGGTTTTGGTTGATATCTATTTTAATACGTTTAAAACAATAAATGAAGAAGCACTTGTCAGAAATTTTGTCAAAACGCTCACATTTTTCTCTTCTCGTTATTTTTTTAATCTGAAAACTATCAAAAAAATAATTCGAAAACAACCATCAAATAATTTTTCCAAATACAATATCCAATCAAGACTTCATATCCCCTCTCTGCACACCATACAATTCTAGCTCGAAATAAACTCGTCCCAATAAGCCCTTACTGCGTCCACGACTTGCGCCGCATACTTTCTCATCGATAAGTCAATTATTTTCCTCGCCCCGGACGAGGCAAATCGAAAGCGCGCGAATCGCCTTTTGCGATAACGAAAAGCGAATGACCAACAAGTCGCCAGGCCCTCGTCTTTCCATATATGCAAACAGCCGCTCGTTATAACGAATGCGTGCGCGCGCGATACCTTTTGAAGTCGCGGCGCACACGTGCGATGCTTTTCCGCGCGATTTTCACGATAATGCCGATTTCGCACAATACCGGATTCGCGTACGCGTTTGTGGGTGAAGAGATCACTGTGTGTGTATAAAAGGGTTTTCGTTGCGTAAACGTATTGTATTTTTTTGGTAAAATAAATTTCTACTTTTTTTAGTTAAGATGTACGTACATAAGCACATTTTTTTTCTAGAATCATCATAGGATGATTCTAGTGTACTATGTAGATAGTATTGCCGAATTCGTTGTACAAATTTAGAGAACTTTTCATTTTTTATTTTTCATTCGGATTATAACGGAATATTGAAAAAAAAATCAATTCGAGCAATGTTATAGTTGGAGAAAGTACTTTGCGTCAATTACAGAGTCGACGATTTCCGTATTATTCTTAGAAGTTCTCAAACGAAGTGGAGAGTCTTATAGTTGTAACGCGAAACCGAGAGTTACAAGAAAACTGAACTTTTTACAATGCAGCATGACACGCTTATTCATAAAATATATCCGTACGTGATTTTAGCTCATAAACATCTCGGTTAAAAAAAAAGCTTAATGAATGGCTAACACGGAAACGTATTTAAGTTTTTCCTTTCATTTTTTCAGTATTAACCTTGTTTTGTGAAACTTTATATCAGGCTATTGACACGAATTTCATTCCTATAGATATCCATAAACTGTGGATCAAGTCATGAATAAGCATTATTTATTGTAATATACAAAACCACAAAAATTGAATGATGCACTTTCAAAACAGCTTTATTTACTGCATCGTGATGTATAACATTAAGTTTAAACAAAAATTTAAATAATATACTTCCATGGAACACTCATTAAACCATTCTCTAAAACTTCTACAAAATACACTCTACCAAATTTGCATAACGTAAGAACGTCGAGGAAAACTGGCGTAATATCGCGTTTCAACGACATCCACGAGAGTTTCGAATGAGCTATATATATATATATATATATGAATAGCAAGAGTGTCGGATTTGTCATTCGGCGAAGGCGCATCACCATCGACGACAAAGCGCGACGCTGTTTCCCATAGCTGTTCGCATACCGTTAGTTGTACACCCGATATACTCTTACTCAGGCTCTTTGGTTACTTCATAAGCTTCTGTGTTTGTTTTTATTTACGAGAGGCACGTGCGCGCTTCACTTGGTTAGCGAATAACTTCGACTACGAGTACATAAACGATCCCATTTGATACTGTAACTTTGATGGTATAAACTATGTGCACGAGAAGTTTTTGAATTTCTAAAGGTTGTAGTATACTGCGAACGTTTGCAGATTTGTACAGATAAAATGAGAAAAAAGTACGTTTTAATCCTAATCATAGTTCCGATTTACATGCGAAGATAGAAAATCTGATTTTATTTTCTAAATTACATGTATAGAGTAATTTTATGCAAATTATTTGTCAGCACCAACAGCAAAGTAGTAAATAAAGTTTTGAATTAAATTCTTGTACGCGTTGATAGCGAATTACTGATAAGTAAAAGTTGCATCTGTTTGTAGAACAATCGATACTCCTCACGTTGCATCATTTTTTTTCTTGTGAATCACAGAGATAAAAGTATCTTAGCACTATAATTACGTAGGATTGTTTTGTGCAATCTCTCTGTAATTACATAGTGCTTTTAACGATCATTTATATGTAAATTGTAATATAATACGTTGAATGATATTTTTTTAAAATTAATATATTGAAAAAAAAGCTCAGGAAATATTTTAAAAACATTATAATTACACGTTGTATGTCACTATTTAATAAAAGAAATTTCACGTATGCACTTCATTACGCCAACATATCAACTCTCTCACGTATAATATACACATAATCGTCGACGTTACACCAGTATATATACAGTATAATTATAGTTAATTTCCATTGAAAAACATTTGCAACTCTGACTGTACATATATTTTATTGCGTAACACAGCTTATATTCACTGCATATCGCTTCTCAAGACAATCGCTGCCGCCGTCGCCGCTCATAAAGCACATACACGCAGTCGACCCTCGGCATGCACTGTACAAAAAGCAAAAGTGTTTGCTCAAAGATAACAAACAAACAGAGGCGCACGCCTCGAAGTCGGCCCTCGACTGATTATTACAGGCACGCATCGGATCTCTCTCTCTCCTCCTTCTCCTCCTCCCATCCGGCGCAATGCTAATTCCATCGATTTGATTTATGCAGGGCTCGTATATACACACACATGCGAAGCGGCTACTTCTCGGAATCCACCAGCAGCAGCAGCAGCGTCTCTGTGTATTAGCGTAATGAGTCATTGCAAGCGCGCGAGAGAGACTGCGCTGTGC
This sequence comes from Torymus tubicola, assembly GCA_035583055.1. Classification (NCBI taxonomy): domain Eukaryota; kingdom Metazoa; phylum Arthropoda; class Insecta; order Hymenoptera; family Torymidae; genus Torymus; species Torymus tubicola. The sequence continues at coordinate 8,765,417 of JAWWEQ010000001.1, forward strand.
TTATTTATAGATGGTCTGTGCGTTTGGATTATTTGGGTTTGTATAAGAGAAAGAGAAAGAGAGATGATATTGTCCGCGAGCGTAAGGCTGGACTTCGTATTCACTTTGATGCGCTGCTGTGTTGCAGTTTCGAGTGATACTGATTTACTCCGGACTGTTTGGGATTATTAGCTTTTTGAACGTCCAGAGTAAGGATTTTTTTTCGGTGGAAGGGCAATGATTCTTCAAGACACAAAGATGTCGAAATATTTTTACGAGAGACACGTTACGACTTAATCGCTTTATTAATGTACACGGAGCTCGCGAAAGTTCCGGTGGGTAATGTAGTTATTTATTGTAAGAGATCTGCTGTGAGTTACGATTCGAGATTATATTTCATGCTTTACTTCATAAAGTACCGTAACAGGTCAAACGCTTCCTGGGCACATTCATTCATATCTGATGAGCGACAAATTTCAGTGATATATAAGATACAACCTGAGATTTGTACAGACGCATGGAATATTTAAAGCTCATTTAGTATACTTTATAATATATGTATACTTTTTTTACTATTAAATTGTAATATTATTTTATACTCACATTTATACAAGGTCCATCTCAATACGTACATTTTACACTCGATTCATTCTACACAATAACAATGCGGAGTTCCCCTGGTTACAGACTACCTGCTATTACTGTACATACAACGTATATGTCGATGAAAACGGAAAGTAGCAACACTGCACCCAAATCAAAGCTGTTGCCTCATCCCGTCCTCGTATACATACGCACAATCCTTTTTCTCCCAAACCCACGCAATAATAACCATAATTATCAGTCTATACACATACGTATACACACGTGTAAATACACGCGAAATATATCAGGGCACAATAGCTCGACATTGCGCGAAATCGAAGAGAACTCGCGCATTGTTCGTATATACACCGCGTCTGCGTTATTGTTGAACGTTCGCGCGCGCGCGCGTCTGGCAATAAAGTTGATTGGCGTTTTTTTTCCCCCCCCCCCCCCCCTTTTCCAACAGCGACGGCGCAGTCCAAACAACACCGGAAGCACGTACTACTGCTGCTACTGCTGCGAGGGAAGCATCGAATAACGAATAATGAGAAAATTATAATTGAGTTGTGTGCCTTTTTTGTTCCTCGCTGTTTAATAAACGAGAGTGCAAGTATATGCGTATGGTGATGTATGATGGGGTGTGCACAGGTGCGAGTGCAAGTATGGTATTGAGGTTTCGTTAAATTTTGCGCTGGTATTGTTTATTATTATAATTATTGCTGAAAATCAAAATGATCGGTTCAAAGGATATTCGTATGACTTTGAATTGGTAATTATCTGAAAATTAATTAAAATTTTTATTTGATTATTTTTCAATTAAATTTAAAATTTGAAAATGAATAAATTATAAATTTTCGGTTAATTTTCATCATGATATCTATTATTTTTACAATTTTAAGCAATTAGCAATAGTTGTCCACATGAGCTGTAAATATATAAAAATTGTTAAAACTCGTGAAAAAATTTCTCTTCGAATAATAATGAAAATTGCTCTATCAACACATACCATTCTACAAACACTGCCTTCCGAACCATAAAAAAAATTATCTCAAACAACACACCCTTCACCTTCAGACCTTCGAAATTCACTTCGCGATTCAATAAAGCTCGCAGGCCCCCGTACCCGAAATCAATCTCTCTCTCTTTCTCTCTCGTGTACGACACGCCAGGAATCTCGACAGCCAAAACATCGGCTCATAAAACTCTGGGGCCTCCATTGTTCTCCTCTGTCTACTACTCTATACGACCTGTGTATATATGTATATACACTATACTACAGGGCAAACATTCGCGGCACGCGTTAGTCACAAGTCGAGCGCAAAAACCGCCTACCCCCGTAAGTAAGGCATATTGCATATACACACACACGTACACTGGCAACATCAACGATCAGCGACGGGGGCAAGGCTACGATCGTACGTAGTCCCGCGGCGGCAGATGGGCTGCACAATGCATAACGAGCATTGTCTCGTCGTCGTGCTCACTCTCGTGCTCCGCCCTTTCGATTTCAGTCGACGCTGCGAGATGCTCCACGCTCGCCTGCCCGCCTGCGCACTTTTCGCTGCGTACTATGCGCCGTGTAATCGTCGTGCGAATTTCGAACCTGAGTATGGGCGTGTGTATGTGCGTACGTGTATTGCGTGGTTGTGTATATGCATGATGATGAAGAAGGAAAAGGAGAGTGAATGATGGGAATGTCAGAGTGGAATGATCGAGGAATGGGTGCAATATTGATTTTATTTTTTTATGGTAATTTATTCTATTTTTATTTTTATAATTCTCCAATAATAATTATATGATACTTACAAAAATTTTAAAAAACATTTACAATAAATCATAATAACATATTAGCCAACTTTGTAGAGTTTAAGCATACAAGAACATAATTGTTAACTGACGGTAGGCAAGTTTGAAGACTAATGTATATTTATATTTCAAATAACCGTTTCCTTTGCAGCTACTGTATATTATTTCAAATAAAAAATCTCCAACCACACAGAGACTCGCACGAAGCTTTATTTACCGACCCGAAAGCGGCATATATATGAGCTCGTGCACATGTGCACTACTCGGATTATTTTCCCTTTCAACCCATGGAACTTTCCTTTTCCATTTCGTCGTTACATTGTTCGGTATATAAGCACGACGACGCTCATCGAGATGCTGAAAAGCTATATGGCAATTGTATATACCGAGACTCGATGGTCCTCGAAGCCTAACTGGAAAACAATTTCGCCGTTTATAGGAGTGTCTTTTTTCACTATTGTTTCACTCGAGGAGAACCCAGCTTTTGACTGGACGTAATGGGCCGGTGTGTTGCGTTTCGCTTTGCCTCATTTTCAAGTGGAATTTCAACGAGTTAATTGAACGCCGTCTGCGATGGCCATTCATCCTGCGTTTTGTATATTCGAGAGAAAGAAGTATGGAAAAATGAAACCTATTAACAAATCTGCATTGTTGATTGGGTTTTAGAAATGCACTGCTGCATCTGATAAATAAAATACATTTGCAAGGAATAATTACATTTGATTGCGCCAATAATTATAATACTATTGATAAACGTCGAGGTCTAAATTTGTCCATCACTTCTCCACACACTACGTTTAAAAAATAAATACTAAACAACAGCGTCTAAAAAAGCTATAACATCACTTACAACAATCCCCTTAACACTCGCACAAGCATAACTATTATTCGCGTTACACACGCAGCTACATCTTTATCACAGCCGTCAGCCGCACGTCTCTTAGCGAAAGAACGAACCAATCCCACCAATAGACTCGTCGTATCATCGACCCATCGGCAGCAAGTGTATACACCAATGTCCGACACGATTCTCACTCTCTTTGCATACGCAGCCTCCGCGAAATTGACAGACTCGTCGTTGTTAAAAATACTCTCTTCTCTCTCTCCCTTTCAACATAACCATGCAACTCTCATATACGTATAACCTGCATTGAATATCACGTGTATATACTCGCTGTTCGCGCAGGGCAAGTGTGTTATATGTACGCGCGCCCTTTCGCAGCTGCAGCATATATGAGCGATGAAATACGACGGGCGCGAACTCGTACGTACTATATGTATATATATAGATATATGCCGATATCGTGTAATACACGCGCGCAGGTGGGCTGCGTTGCGGCAGCGTATATACGTCGGCCTGCGGCGTGACGTTGCTCGTGGTATAACTCTTGAGCTCTATATAGTTGTGTATATAGGAAAGAGTGAAGAGCGAACGTTTGCTGTGAGCGAGATGTGTGTATGATGTGTGCGAGAGTATGTATAGGGAATGAAGCTTGCAAGGAAAAGAGATGAAATTGGATGGTTTGTTTGGAATAAATGCAAGATGGGAATATTTTGCTACGATGAATTATATGCATGTAAAAGGGTATGGACGGATGGTAGGTAATATGGGAATTTTATAAGATGTTTGATGGCAGGTGACAATTGGAGATTGGAGAATTGGAGAATTGTTGCGTAAAAAAGTATTAACGTAGTTTGTTAACCTCGTGGAACAACTGGAAGGATTAAATGAATCAATTTAGAACTTTATGTATGAATTCTCTTATCGAAACTCAATCTTATATTTTTCACCATAACTTCTGTATATATTATTCAAATTATCGCAAAAATGAATTGATCAGTATAAATGAACCTTTGTCAGTTCCAATATTAAGCAACCATTATATATAGTGCAACAACCACAACCATAAAACACGTTACTTATATCCAATGATCCTCTTACAATTAAAGCTATTCCATCCATTCCATATATAAAATTATCATCCACAACTCAGCACGCTTATATACTCGCTCACCATTATTCAAGAGTATAACAACACTACTCGCGCCCACTTCACGCAGGGACTAATCTCTCGTTGACGCAATCCTCGTCAATCCTCATACACAATCCTTTACGTATACCATTGATACCCCGCTGTTCGAGAACCCATATACCAACGTACTATATATCGATCGTACAAATCGCCCGCCGGATGCAAATGTTGCTGCGGCAGCCACTACTGTCGCCCTTATGCGTGTATGTGTCTCGTAATTATCGTTCGTTAATACCGCAAGCGATGCGACTTTGCAGTACGCCGAGAATGCGAGTGTTGCGCAAAAGCCATCATATGCGCGCCGCTACACAGCTGCCGTTGCTCTATATCTAATCCCAATTTAGATCCTTACCCGATGGATCGAGGGGCTTTTTCACGCAGGAGATCGCGATACGCGCGCTAGAATGATTTAACGACCAGGGCAATGAAGTCGTTTTGTTGTTGCGATAACACACGGAGCTACACGAGTATATAGTGTATGTGTATGTGTGTGTGTATATAAGGTTCGTTGTCCGCGCAGGAATTATATAACTGTCGTAATTAAAATCGATGGCTCGCTGATCGGGGCCGTTATTACGCGGCGGATTGGATTATATGAATTTCTCTTTCTGAATTCAATGCATCGATAAATTCGCGGAGATAAGTCGCGCCGCTCGTATATGTATATATGTTATTATTTGTCTAGGAGTGTATATTATTACGTGGCTGTAATATTGTATTTTCGCTAATTAATAATCATCGACTGGCTGCTTTTTTTTTCTTCTATTCGACAAATTATCCTGGATATTAATAATTCTCATTAAAATTAATAAGTTTATTGTGCAAAAGCATACACGCAATCATAATAAATCAAATATCGTGCATTCTTATAGTACACGATTTCTGAATCAATATAGCTATAAATTAGTAGCTGCATACATTTATCAAACCCCGAAACTTTTAAATACACCGCGACAATAAGTAACGGCTGTTATAGCAACACGCGAGCGACAAGAACCCGAACAAAAAGACTATACGTGCGAGAGTGAAAAAAATCGCGGAACACTATACTGCCGCCTGTGCGTATTATAAGAATTAACGCGGCGTCGATATCGTAAATATGAAATATATATATATATATGATCGGCATCGCGCAATACACACAGACAACTCGACGCTCATTAATTCAGTATTATCAAGCACAGCGCGCGCTTATAGAACAACAAAAGCCGAGCTTAAATCAGTCTCGCGAATGTGAATTCGATCGAAATATATGCACATTATATCAGCTGTAGCAACAATGAACGCAAGCACGCGCGCGCGCGCGAAGAAGAAAGGGTGGCGGCACAGCATCTGAGTGCGTGCGGTTTTCATTAGGCGGTGTCTGTGTCACACGCGAACTCTCGTATATAGTTTGTTATTACGTTGATTGGCCTCGAGATCGTAAAGATTTCAATACTGTATATAGGTGGCGTAAGCAAGTGCGGAAAGGATGAGATGCGAGTGTTGTATATATACAATGTTTGCATATGTGCGGCTTGGGTTAATTAAATGTTCAGTTCTCGTAACATGCGACGTTGGCGCGAGACAAAGTATAGTTGAATAAAAGATTAGTATAGATGGTAGAGTATTTTATAGAGAAGAATGAATTATATGACGTGAGAATGCAAAAGGTATTGTAATTTGAAATGAAGTTTTATGATTTTATTTAACTTTTTGATTTAGTTTTCCATTTTTCGTCTAATATATTAATTCATTTAAAAAGGTATACGCATATTGTATTATTTCAATAACAAAAAACAAGAGAAATTTATACAGCATTCACTGTAATAGAACTCATAAAGATATAGAACAATTTGACGCTTCAATAGACCTCATGATACCCAACCAAACGAAATTAACCCACATTCGAGCTTTTACAAAAAATCTCCCAACTCATTGAAAGTCAGCAAAAATCTTAAACTCCACACACTCGCTCTCAGCACAAGAGAAGTAGAAAAGAAAGAGACATACATATATACAAACACTCGCTCACGAGAGAAAGATAGAACCGAGATACGGTTATTATCGATGCGAGGGCGGATCAACTCTCATGTGTAATGACACCACGACGTCGTCGTCGTCGTCGCTGCTGCAGCTGCGCGCAACTTTCGACTCGCCGCGGCTTGCGCGAGAAACTCGCACTTTCGACCTGGGCCCATATTCCTCGTGTCGCGCGTGCTCGCATAATTTCTCGGAACGACAGTCGCCCGCGAATACGACGACGAGATTGCGGAATGCGCGGTGAAATGCGCACGAGTGTATTACAATCGCGGGTGTATATATAGAAGGGATTTGCGCGCGCGGGCGCGTTTGTAATCTTTGCGCTGAGATTTTAGAGGCGAGAAAATGCGAAAAGGTACATTTCTGTGAGAGGTGTCGCTTTGAGGTGAGTGGGAGGATTGGAGGTGTAGGAATTTTCGGTGGATTTGTTGCAGTGAATGCGCATGGCGTAAGAATTTTGAAGATGTAAGGCGATGTGGAGGTTGATTTTATACGCTTGGTGTATGGTGAAATTTTGTATTACAAAGCATTGTCTTCAGTTAAATGAAACCAAAAATGATGAAAGTTATATTATGAGAAATGATAATAAATTATAATTTGAATATATTTATTCTGTTGACAATTTCATACGTGAAAATCAGTATATTATGCAATCTCGGCTATGGTTGTTTGAAAAAAAAAATAACAATTTCAAATATTTTCTTACTAGTTAAAATGTTGTGTAAGTGTAAATGTAGATATATCAAAACCATTACGCTGATTAGATTGGCACACAAATTATTCATCAAAAATCGATGAAAAATCAACACAAAAATTAAGTATATATTAGCAATTCACTTAACTCGATTCCTCTTATATTAGAATACATACATAAACCTATCAAAAGTTGGATTTCAATTTTTCTCATTACTTCTCAAACCCTCACCGGTATAGAATCTGAAAGTGATTTAGAAATCGAAAATGGGTATATATTTCAAATTACCACGTTTACGTCTTACAATTAGTTTCTTCGATCATAACTCAAAAGAAAGCCCGCGCGTCGACTTGATGTGACAAGATATCTGTTAACGCACGTGCTCTATACACGCATATATACATATATATCTATCCCTGTAGTGCGCGCACTTTTACATAAGTACATGCGCGCACGCGAGAGAAAGAGAGAAATGTCCATTTAGCGTTTCTGTCTCTGCAAGCACACACACACACGAGACGCTATCTGTGCAGCATCTAACCACCTAAGAGGAAAATACACCACAAAACTAAACGCTCGCATGCGCTATCTCAAATTAATCGAGGCGCGTGCAGTATAGTTGCGCACGCTCGCGCGAAAAAGTGCGCAAATGTAAACAGATAATGCAGTGAAATTCAAATGATAATTTTATCTCGTAGTAGCGATCTACGGGTCCGCGCACACGCGTGTACACATATAACGTCGACGGCAGCAGCAGCAGCAGCGGCTCTGAAAAGCGCGAAACTAATCATATTACAATTTCTCCTTGTAACCTCCCGAACTTACAGTGCAGCTCGCACGCGCGAACATAATACTATATATACACAACACAGCGTCATGGCGCTTCGTTTTCACCTGTGCGACTACTTCTCATTGAAAATTCGCGAAAAGAAAAAAAGATTTTCCTCTCCCCCCGCGCGTTTACGTAAGAGAGGCGTTGCAATAAGCTGACATATATACAGGAAAAAAAGAACGTATATATATATATACACACAGGCACATAGGAAAGAGACGCGCGAAAGTAACTCGAGCAATCGATGGGGCACCGGGAAAAATTACGATCGCACTGGCGCGTGTTCTCACGCGCGCACACCACACGCTTCCGCAACTTTATATCCTCCGCTTGCGCGCGCGCGCGTCTCTCGATATATACGCCAACCTGTCGTTGTCTGTGTGTGTGTATAGGTGTGGGTGTGAGAGAGTGGAGCGGAGAGGAACACGATCGCACGCCGGCGCCGAGAGTGTCTATACATATATATACACGCCGGTGCGTTATTTACGCGCGGACGCGCCATCGGATTTTCCACCCGACGTATAAGAGAGGCGGGAGAAATAGAGGGAAAGAGAGAGAGAGAGAGAGATAGGGATGTGGAAAGGAGGATGAAAGTTTTGGTAACATATGGAGCGACGACGATGGATCGAGTGTGATGTATATACAGATGCGTAGATATTGAAGGGATTTAGTAATTTTATTGAGGGCTCTATACTTTGTTGAGCCGTTAATGTTTCGCATATAGGTTTTGTATTGAGATGGTGAGTGACAGGAAAGTTGTAATTTTATAGTAAAAGTAGATTGAAACATCAAGTGAGAGTTTTTGTGTAAAATATAATATAGTTGTTACTTAATTCATTAAATGTTGGTTTACATATTGAAAACCGCAAAAAAAGCATAAAATACCTAGTATATTATGCAATTACTGCATAAAGTAAACCATTTTCGCTGCGATCGCAAGAAAGAAAAAATGTTACTACCTGTTACAATATTTTTTGCACGGTAGTGCGTAAAGTGTCTGCGTAAAGAGTTGATTTTTCATTGCGTAAAGTATATTTTTTTTATAATGTCTCTAAAGTAAACACTTTACGCACTATCATGCAGAAAAATGTTTTTAACGATCTAAAATGAATGATTATTAAAAATAAAATCAATAATAACTTCCCCCAATTTCTTTCCTTGCATCTAGATGTATAATTGCTTGTTAATCCAACGCCGACAAACTTAGAACCAAAACACTCAACCACAGTCACCTCATAAACCCTTTCCTTCTCCTACCTCCAACGACTGCATTATACACAGGCGAAAACAAGCGTGAGTACTATATATACCACTCCATTTCACTTCCCAACCCCGTCGTCGTATACTAAAAACGCCCGCGTGAATTCGCTTACCTACACACATACACATGCGCACACACAATACTGCAGTTGCCGTCACTCGTCGACTTATCGGTCTAGCAGCCACGATAACACACCTTTACTATACTCCCAACCGTGGTATAATATTTTCGGCGGCGTGCTTTGCTTACTTACCTTCCACGCGTATACGAGCGAATAACGGAAAGGGACGACTAAGAGAGCGAATTTATACGCGCGCGACGTTGTGGCTATTTCGAGTACGTTGCTGCATGTGTGTGTGTGTTTTGCCGGGGCTGATGTGATTGTAGCTAAAAAGGGTCGACGCGCGCTTGTTTTCGTTCGCTCTTTAATTATACCCGCACGGCTCTACTTCGAGAATTCGTATTTTTACGCGAATATATATTTTTAGTTCTAATTTCTCGCAAAGTATATTATTTTTACACTGGCGAATTAATAATCTGAGGAAAAGGAGCGAAAGGTAAACTTGTTTACAGTAGTCATCACAAAGGGATTTCTTAGTGAGATAAAAAAAAAAACAAAAAGCTGCGAAGAGGCGCGAGATAGGAATCTCTCTTTAACTCGGTGTAAGAGAGAGAGAAAAAAAGTTTCACGAGCAGCGATCTTAAAGACTTGTCGTGTTTTCAAGTGCATCAAAAAGTCAACGAGGCGCGAGATGAATGCACAGTCGAGTGCGTTGTGCAAGCGCGCGTATACCCGCAGTATTTCTAACAAGGGGACACTACACGGCAAGAAGCAAACGCGAGCGGAAGTCTCGTGATTACAAAAAATACGAGGGAATCGTGGATGATGCATTGCTCTGGTTGTTTCTTTTTTTTCTCGTATGACTTGTTTTTTCTTTTGAAACTTTGTTTGACGTCATGGAATATAAAAGTTTTTAATTATTTAAAGAGAAATGAAATGTTGAATGTTTTTTTTTAATTTCGAATTTTATTATTGATTTTAGTATAAGAAGGATCCTATTATTAATTATTAATGAAATATTTCACCGCGCCCTATTAATTTGTATCGTAGTAAAAGTATAAAAAGAAAATTCAGTTCAATTTGAGATTAAACAACGATACTCAACTTACCCTTTATTACGCATCTGAATCACCGAACTCCCAACAAGAGTCCAAAAGCCCACATGCAAACTTCCAGCTGGCACCTGCCCTCTCTCTTTCTTATCCCCACCCATCAACGACATCAACAACAACAACAACAGCAACCCACTCAATCCAACGACCACACTCATATCTCGCTTGCGGGCGAGAAGCTAAAAGTAAGCCGGATATCATAAAGTTCCGCGTTCGCGAGGTAGTTTCTACTATACACACCAGTGTACCTCCTCTCTTTCGCTCTCGCATGTCGCTTCGCACGACCGGCGCCTTCTACAGAAGTCCGCACGCGTGCACGTGAGCCATACGTAAAAGGAGATACCGCGGCGGATTGTATATAAGAAAATTCAGTGAAACTATACGCTCGAAAGAGAGATGCTATTTTCGCGCCGGGATTTTCGCGAATAATTGCGAGCCGCATGGTGGGTGGGTTAGTACTAGGGATAGCAGAAGCAGCAAGGGGGACCGGTTATGGGAGGGAAGAACGAGGCCAATTTGTAGTAGGAGGCTATGTTTTTTTTCTCTCTCTCTCTCTCTCTCTCTCTCTCTCTCTCGCTCACTATGCTGCAGGAGGGCTTTTTTTGCGTGGGATGAAAGCCGTCGATATGGGGCCGTGCGGTGGACGAGTCGGGCGGGATTTCAATGCTGACGTTGAGTGATGTATTGTATATATATATATAAGTGCCGCCGGGTGCGATGGAAGTGTTATAGTGAAGAATGTGAAACGGTTTTCCAAGTATATATATATTGAATAAGGTCTTAATTATATATGTACGCGGTTAATAGTGAAATAATTAATTATTTTAACGAATTGAATTATGTAACAATACAGTCGACGAAGCTACGAGTTGGCAGATCACGTTGCCATTGCGCATGTATAGAGGAGAAAATTGGAGCTCTAAATTCGAGAATCCGGTTTCGCAAAATGAGTAGTTAGGAACCCCCTAAATATCCAGACCTACGATTGTTGGCGAACCGCCTATTAAGCCCCACCCCGTCTATTCCCCATTCATCACTATAGAATTAGATACAATCCATTATTTAGCAAAAGCTGTGTATGTGTGTCTCGCAGAGATCACGATTTGCGATCGAATGATTTCTATGATTTTGATTATAGTAATTTGAGCAGTTTAGCATCGCTTATGTAATAATACATGTAATCTTGTAATTTGGGAGGGCAATCGATTTTACGATACAGAATATAGTGTTTCGCAGCGATGAATCATCGCAATATCATTGTTGCATAGGATTGTACTTGTAATTGTTTTGAAAAATGTAACCAAAGTTAAATGTATAATTATTTATTTAGCTTCGCATAATGGTCGCAGATAATTTAATTACATGACTTCATCTCCAGGCTATCGTTCAACAATAAGATAAATTTATCTGCATTCCGCAATATTAAACATTTTACACATATACCTGAAAACAACGACCGTGTCAATGGATAAAATCCCGTATCACGCTAATGAGCCACCTCGGATTTCTTTTTTTCGAAACAATAATTACCCTCGCTTCGCTGGAAACATGCCCACACACAAGCATCTCTCTCTCTATTCTACACACCACCGCAACGCGGAACGAATCGGCACTTGCATAATTGAAATGACTGGGGCTTTTCCTTCTCCTTGCACGCGCGCTCGCGCGCAGAATTCGATAATAATTGCACCGCGCGGCAACGGTCCGAATTCCCGCACGTGGGAATCCGGTTCACCTTTCTTCCTCTCGAGTCCTATGTATATATATGTGTGTGCGTATGTATTAAACACACGAAATCAATGTAGCGGGTTATCGTTTTTCGAAACGCCCGAAACTCTTTCGCAAGGTATATATATATATATAGCACTGTATAAGCTACTGTATCTCTCGTCTCGTGCTACCGCGAAAGTGCTACTACGCCAAGTCGAATTTTTAATCGTCGGATCCCTCTTTTTCTCTACCATGGTGAGATATTCGCAACGTTTAATGATCTCTCACTACGATTCTGCAATATACGTGCGTGTACCAAGAAGTTTTTTTTTCTTTCCTCTGTACAGCAGTGGCGAGGAACGTGGAAAGTTCGAATCATATCTTCACACTTGGCGCGAGATTGTAAATTACGACGCGGTGGTGTGGTGCAAGGAGAAATGAGTTATTGATTTTTAAATCGGCACGCGTTTCATTAGCTTTCACTGAATATTATGTGGCGCGAGTTTATGGGACTTATATTTATGTAGTTAGTAGACACGCGAATACTACTCGGGTAATTATAATACTGACTCGTTTATTGCCGTTCAGTCACTTTACTGCAATATTTAGTTCTCGTTACACACATCGGTATAATTCCAGTCACTTTCAATGATTTAACATCGAATATATGTTATAATTGTACTCTTGTGTATATATATAAGCTGGTGAACAACGCGAACAAAGCTAAAACTATAAAGTACGCGCATCTTTAAATATACACCGAAATTCACTTTCAGCCAATCGAGACGGCGCCAGTCGTAAATCCGTCGCTCGCGAAATCGCCAATAACGTCGACTCGCAACTTGCAGAAAAGCCTCTTTACACACACACATACACATGAGCCTGCGGATTCTCGTTCAACCGCATAGACGCGCGAGCAAAGATATCCCACAAAAACGCCATTATAAACAAATTTAGCTCGGCTATATATGTGCACGCGAGTTTTCATTAGAGCGATAAAAATGAAATACGCGAGTGTTAATCTCTCGGGCGCATCAAAGCGTGAAAAAATTGCGGCGCTTTACCGTCTAGCGGTCGCGCGACGCTATATGCGATTATAAATAAATTACGGGGCAACAGCGCAAAAGTGCATGAGCAGAGGGAAACCGAAGGCGAACGATGCGACAAGGCAAGTCTTTGTGCCGCGCGAGTCTCTGTGTATATATAACGAGTGTAAACGAGAAACTTTGTACTGAGTTTTCGTTTTTCTAGGCGGGTGGAGGGATGGAGAGAGAAAGAGAGAACTAGCGTGCGACCGGAAATGGAATGTGGGATTTGGTGAGTGATTTAGTGGAGTTTTCGTAGGTGGGTCATGGGGTGTTATAAATTTTAGTATAGTTGCGGTTGGTAGTAAATTAGTTGCTGCTTCAATTGTAAAAAGTAGGCATATTTATGAGCTGCAGTACGCATTGCGGTGGTATGCTTTTTTTTTAAACAGTTTTTTTAATAGTGTTTGTATTAGAATAATGAGTATGCGTAGTTGAGAGTACTACATTAACAAAGACATAATGATGTAGAGATACAACGGAAAGGGTAATGGTACTTTACGAACTATGTCAGTATGTAAATAATAGAGAATATCGATAACAATATAAAATGAATAAATATGAAATTTAAAAATATTTTTATAGCAGAAGAAAAATCCTTAAATGTTTAATCTAAATAAGAAAAAAAGCTAGTAATTCTATTTTTGTACCTTTTCTTTCCTCTTTCAGAATTTTATAAAACTCAACATTCATATATTTATTAAACCAGATTAAATTATTTTTAATGTAAAAATAGTTAAACATTTAGTTCCAAAATAATATCTTGGTCAACTAACGATGACACTTCCGTTGTCACTAAATACATCAATGTATTGTTATAACGCGCTAAAGCTGCTTATCAAACATATAATTTATTCAAAACAAAACTGTATACTATACGAGGAACGATCTAAACCCTTTATTAATAAAAGCTTTAATCAAAAGCACACGTTGTTTACTATAATCGGAAGCCCAGCTGCTGGCTATCGATTACGTGCGGCCGAACTCCAGAGCGTGTGAATTCGTCGCGGGGATTCGCAAATCACATGATGGAAAGAGAACAGCGGGACTTATCAGCGTTACGGGATGCGGGAACGACAAGAGAGAGAGAGAGAGAGAGAGAGAGAACAGGGGAGGCACATAAAGTGGGATTGCTTAATTGTAACGGATGAGACTAGTTCGCTAGCTCACTTGCGCTGATTATGAAACTGCCGATGCGCAAGCTTTAAAATGTATAGAAGAGCGGCAACAACGCGCTTCGTCGCTATACAGTTGATATCGACAGGGTGGTAAGTAAGGTTTAGAGATGGAAATTGTCGGCGTGTTGTAACTTGGTAGATTAGATGAATTTAATAGGGCTCTCGTTATATGTTTCAACAGATTTTATCTGTCGAATGAAAGTATATCAGAATGATATCTGTTGAAACTCATGTCGTTTATTAGTTTAGTTAATTGTTACGTGTTGATATATGGACGGAGTTAAGGTAACAGGCAATAAAAAAAATAATGAGGTGATAAAATAATACGTATGCAGGCAGATATTAACGGTTTATAAAAACATTTTTAACCGTTACTATAGTGATTCACTTATAATTGTATATTTTCTTCGTACAAGTATTATATAACTACATGCGCAACAATCTAGTGAAAAGAGAAAATACCTTCACTTCAAAATCCCTTACAGACTCAATCAACACTCTTCCCTTGTACCAATCCCACACATTGCACACACACTCAACTATCTACCAAAACCAACCCAACCACTCCATTAATCCCACATCCATGGGTGATTTTTCGCGCGCAAAAGCTCAAACACTCGCGCGCGCGGCGCCATGCGGTAACCGTTATATACCCGCGTGCACGCGCGCACCTTTTATCCGGAGGGGAATAAATTAGCCGCGCGACAATGCAGCTGCGCCTCATGCTAGTGCGCGCCGCGGTCGTCGCACCGGCGGCGAGTTGAGAGAACCGCGCGCGAGTAAAGTAAATTGAGATGAAAAGAGTTTCCGGTGTTTAACAAGTTGGCGCGCCGCCGCGTGGAGAGAGAGAGAGAGAGAGAGAGGTGTGAAGGCTGCGCGCGAGTATGTATATAGAGGTTCTGTTTGTAAAGGTTTTCGAGCTGGAAAGAGGAGGACGGAATGAAAATGAAGGGCGAGCGCTGGAGTAGTTTCTAGGAATATG
Source organism: Torymus tubicola (assembly GCA_035583055.1). NCBI lineage: Eukaryota > Metazoa > Arthropoda > Insecta > Hymenoptera > Torymidae > Torymus > Torymus tubicola. The sequence continues at coordinate 8,780,757 of JAWWEQ010000001.1, forward strand.
GAGAAATTAGGGAGGGATTTTGTTGTTTGTGGAAAAAGGGTTTTGTGGTTATGTAATTTGATTCTTGATGTATTGTTGATATGATTTCTGACAAAGCTATCAGCCGGTTTGGAAAACGGAATTGTTTAAAGAAAATATATTCTACGTTGTTTGAAAATTACTTACTTTTATAGATACTGTTTACAGAGTTTTCAATCGTTAACCCGTTAGTTTGCCAGTAAACGAAGTTTAAGATTAAAATCAGATATGTAAATAGAAATAAATAACGTCTGGCTATTCCTGTACGTATAACTTATTTTTACGTTTGAAAGGTGTATAATATACGAAAGTTTATAGACACAATGCTTGAGGAAACATGAACCTGAATTTATACAACTCATGTTCAGTTCATCAAAGATTCAGTTCATAAGAGGCAGAAAAGTAAATAAACATGCGAAAAATTTGTAAAATATGAGCGAAAGTTTTGACAATAAAATTAGTGATAAGCAATCAAATTTCGTTTTCATTCTCTACCTTATGTATTCAAAGTAGCCTTTCTAACGACTTGACTGATTTGTTATGGCTGATGATTACCGCGACTTGAAATTTTACTACAAAGCGGCTTTGAGTAATGGATTGTCTTCAATAATTTTTCTATCAGTATAAATAAAATTTATAAAATATAGTTCGTAAAATATAAGTCTGTAAATGCATTGTCGAAACAGAACGAAACGATTTTTCATCGTTATGTAAAGATATTACAATAGTATTAATAACAAGTATAAATACAAATAAAACAAATAAATATTTACCATAAAGATTCAATAATTCTTGATTGAATAAAATTATATATTCTCAAAATTATATATTCCATTCATATGAAGTATACTCTTTAAATTTATTACAGAAAGGCAGTTATATTTATAATTAAAGCTATAGTCCCATAAAACGATAAAATCTTAATTTTAGAAATCATTCCAATAAAGTTCATCGATTGCTCTAATAGAACGCTCACGTTAAAGATTCCACGAAGAACCATATACAACTCAGCTTTTCATTCATCCCCACGATACAAATAAAATCCATCATCCACTGAACCAATCCTTCCCGATATCAAACCATTTCCCCGCTACCGAATCACCCATAAAGACGGTTTAATTCCATATCCACTTCGATAACTTCCCGTCAAAAACCAAGCGAGAAATCTCATTCGATTCCCCGTAGTCATCGCATCGCACATAGCGCGTGGAAAATTTGCGTATAACGCACGCGCCCGGCGACTTAATTACTCAGCTCGTTTCCGGCGTTATACGGCCGCTGCTCTTCTTTTATGGCTCTCTGCGCTCTTGCTACTTAATTACGATACGCACATCCACATAGTGTTTATACCTTCTGCTCGCTATGTGCGTGTGTGTGTGTGTGTGTGTATATACTTCTACAGCTGCGCCAATGTAATTACACGCGCAGGGAGTTTTGAAAATACACCGTGACTGGTTTTTAATTCCTCAACATATTTGCATACACGCATATATATATATATATGAGTTCTTACTACGGCAACTTTTGCATGATTTCCACGCGAATGTCTTTTTAACAGAGTTGCATAGAACCGCATTATCACTGTCACTTGATTACCATAATGCGCATTATGAGTTAGTAACCGCAGCGCTTAAATAAGCCAACTGCAATCGGCAATAGTCTATTTGCCGAAAGATATAAACGCGCGCAACCGCGAGAGAACGCTTCAATTTTAATTGCCGCTGTAAGAAAAGGAGTATATAGCGAAGTTCGTTAACAGTTTTAGAAATTAAAGGCACAGTGTGCGCGCAAATATATACATATGCACATACACACACACTTGCCTCGGTGCCACTTTCTAATATTCATGCAAAAACTTTCCAGCCCAATCAGCTGCTACTTAAGAGCCTATGTGCAACACGCGCGTATAGCGGTGAGACAAAGTGCGCAGGAGCTCGCGCTCGCGCGCGCGCATAATATAAGCAATGGAAAATCGCATAATCAGCCGATGACAGATCACGGGCTCGTAAAGAATTAAAATATGATCGGTTGCGCATTGCTGGCCGGAAGAAAAGCCGCCTTCACGTAGACGCCTGGATAACTTGTTCCGCGTACTATACAGATACTATGCATGTATGTATATAGCTATACTGTCTTGTTTTATTTAATATGTAGTTTTTTTGTTTATAATAAAACTTAAAAGACGTTGTATGGTGTTTTGTTAGTAGTGTGTTTGTGAGATAAACATATATGATGGTATAAGAATAAGTCCATTGAATTAATTGGTAAACTAGTTACGGCTATAGGTAACATTTGCATACACAAAAAGATTAGAATCGTTTTCGCTTTTGAATTGTAAATTCGACAATTTGAATTGTTTTGAATATCAATTTCAGATGCGACTCCTTTGTCCAACATTCGTCCGATGCTATTTACAATAAGAGGTTAACAGATAGAAATACAAGAAGATGCATTATAAATAATTCAATTTATCAGTTGCGCATTAATTAATATAATTAAGATGTACGTAACGGGAGACTTCTGTTTTGTATAGCATACGAATAAAAATTCAATTTTTATAACTAAGAAGCAAACTATTGACACATATAGCAATATAATATGTTACATCGATTCTGGTGCGTTGCGAATATTTAGGTCGATAGTGTGTTTATTCGATTTATATGACGATCGACAAATAAACTACTATAAATTTGATTGCTGAGTCATTGAACTCTAGGTAAGTATTTTACTCATAGTTAAAATATTCTTCAAAATATTTTTTATTAACTATAACCATTAGTAAACAGCTATTAATACTTTATTTTATAATATTTACTAATATTTTAATTAATTATTATATATATATAAGAACATGTTATGTCTACTTTCATTACTATAATAATATATCATGTCTATTTTGCTAATAATTCGAATGATATAATTACAAACTCTAATCCAACACAAAACGATCCGTATTTCAAAAACAGAAAATACGTAACAACAACATTCTTTCGTTTTTGCCAACTAAATTCCAGACATTTATAACATACAAAAAAGCATAGTCGTTGCACTATACACAAGTATACCCATGCACACAGCCACAGCAGCCCACTTCCAACTTCCTCAACCCAGCGTGTATATATACATATATACTCGCTCGACGATAACCGCTGTTAATTGCCACCGCGACTCATAATCACTATATACACACGCGCGCGCGCGCACGGGCGCCTACGCACCGCGCATTCTCCTCTACCTCGCGTTCGACGGGAAAATCAATCGCTGGCGCGCGCGAACGCCGCCTGGAAAGTCTTGAACTTTTTTTCTTTTTCTGTTTTTTAAACGCACACGCGCGCATTATCCTGTTAGACGCGATTAGCGCATGCGCGTACGGCGCTAATGGAATAATTGAATGCTTTATTAGGCAGATGCGCGCGAGTTGGCCTACTGTCTTGCGGTGACCGAAGCTGCGCGTTTCAGAGGATAATGAGTTGGGTCTTACGCTTCGGGTACGTCCGGTTTGTATAAACAGGCGGTTTTGGGTTTTGAGTGCGGTATGCGGCGAACCTGAGTATCAGTTCATAGCTCGCGTGGGGTGAATTAATTTCCATGGGATTGTTGAGGGGGAATTTAACGTTGCCTGGTTCTTTTTAATGGGATATAGAGGAAATAGTTAGCCAGAGGGAAATGAAAGAAAAAAAGTTAACATTCTGAAGTATAAGCAAGATCGTCATGGAATCGAGTTTTCATTATTAATCGAATGATAATTGCGAAAATTTATGATAAATTGTTCACAGGTTTGGAAAAATGGTCTTATAAAAACATGGAACTATGCGATATAAATCTACTTTCACTGCTCGTTACGAATTATTAATCGTCGAATGTATGGATTGTACTCACTCAAATTAATGAATGCGCGCGCGCTGTCTTTGTGCAGAAACACAGCTTACCTGAAAACAAGAAAACGAACGAAACATTAGAAATAATTAATATAAGTAAAAACAATTCGTAAAATATTATACTAATAAATATAACTGGAAATAAGTGGCCATTATGGTTGTTTGTAACGAGCAGAAGTCTATGTGATCGTATAAAACGTTGTAATTACAACAGAAAACAGAAATTTATCAGGAATAGCTTGTTAAATTGGTTAATTATAGTATTGCAAATAACTCTATTGAAAAATAAATAGCTCAACCAGGAGAACTGATTAACTACTCAATCACTCGGAGTCATAAATTGAATGTTTGCACTGCGAGTCTGCACCCATTTCTATTATATGTGCATTGAATGTTGTATTAGCGTAATAACTATAGATTTTTATAGGCATTTATTAGAGATGTGGATTATCTTATTATGGCTATGAAAAGTAGTAAAATCAAATGAAAAAATTTTCAAAATGTTGTAATAATAATATATAGGTAAGTATGAGCAAGTACTGAGTAAGAAATACAGTAATTAATACAAAAAGATCTAGTTTTCTAAGATTCTTATGCAATTTAACAGAGGTTATAATCAATTTCTTACTTTATTAATATTTCACCCAACGCTGATCAAGTCTTAATGAAAGATACACTTTGTAACCAGACAAATTTCTTTAAAAAAAATGAAAAAATTATAATACATAAAATTTTTTATTAAACCCACACTTTCATGTTGAAAAAAAATAGAAATTAAAATACAAGTACCTTCACAATACACAACCGACGACACTTCTTACACAACGACGTAGCCCGGAAAAAAGTGTCAGCCACTCGGCGAGCCCTCGCACGCAGCGATAAACCGCCTGGTTGCATTCGCACACACATATACACCTATATGCCATAGTAACAATCGCTCGCTCGCATATGGAGGTTAATGGCTCGCAGATGGGAAAACGCAACGCAGCGCGGCACAACGACGACGTTTGACTCTCCACGACGGATATACCCGCGCACATACACACATATCCTGTTCGAAGTGTAACGCGGTAATCAGCCTCGCGCGTATTATACACTCGTGCACTCCCATTCGCTTTTTTCCCCTCTTTTCCGCGCGTCGTATATACACAACACGCCACGGGAAGAAATAATCATTTCGTTCGACCAATCATCGTAAAATTCACCGGCCATTCGACACCTCATCGAAGAAATTATTATTGGCTATATATATATATATATGTATACCTGTACACACGAATGAAATATAAGGCGAGAGATATTCGATTTTGCACGATTTCTCGCAGAGCGCGGCGGCGCGCACCGCGTGTAATGCGCCGTACTTAGGCGGCTCGTAAACGCACCGCTGCTGTTGCAGTCGTGGGAGTGAAGGCGAAATTGAGTCGTAAACATTTTCGCGCACGATGAAGAGGGATATCAAGTGTAAAAATTCAAGCGCGACTAGTTTTTGTTGCTCCGGATAGTGTCTTATGGTGTGTGTATGTGTGTTTTAAGCGTACTTTATTTTGAAACTTTGTACACACGCGCGCGCGAGAGAGAGTGAGAGTAAATTTAAGAGGTTCATTTAAAAGCTTTTAAGCTACTGCTGGCATCGGGGTGAACGAGTGGAGGCGCAGATATCGGTCGTTAGAAATTATTACCCAAGGTGCATTAAATAATAAAATCTCTCATTAGATGTTTTTCGAGCAAGTGTCGCGGGCGGATTTTTACGAGCTTTTATGGTTTATACTCGAAGTCTGATAAAAATTCGAATGAAAATTGATACGAACGATTAAAGTGTGGACGAGAGTGCATTAAGCGTGAGCGCTGAGCGAGCTTGAATCGTAAAAAGGCGATGAACATTCGAATAATTTTAATAAAATAATCTATATAGAGTATCTTAATTCGTTTCCATTGAGGATAACATTTTTATGGGTGAACTGATTTTCTGGTATATAATCAAGTTCAACAGTCATTTCATTCGAATGATTCTTATGCACGAAGAATTATGAACTGGGCATACTTTTAAGTGACTTCAAAGCATCTTATTAATTACGTATCCACCCCATTCGCACGAGTACCCTAATAAAATTAAAATTTTAAAAATTTATGTGTGTGTATATAACTATGCCAAAATTCGCGTTTAATTAAAGATCAAACCGTATACAAAAATAGTCCCAATTAAAAGCAAACTTTAATTAAAACCTTGTTGTTCAAACGAGAAGCGCACCAGTGTAGAAAGAGAGAGAGAATCTTCACCGGCAAAGTTCTTTGGCTCCCGATGCGGCTAGTGCCGACGACCTTTCCCGGGGATTAGCGCGAAACCGGAAACGCCGCCGGCGATGCGAACGCGCACGAGAGACAGAGACGAACAATGGTTACGAGTTTATATATATATAGGCAAGTGCGCGCGAGTGAGCTTCTTCGAGTTTCATTAATTATTTCGCGAAAACGCGTTTTTAAATCGCGAAGACAAGCGGCGCAAACTTACAACTGTTGCAGTTTCTCGTATAGTTTATGTCTCGACGTGTATAGCTTCATTCTAATTAATGAAGATCGTTAGGTTCTATTTTCGCTGTTTTATTTGGATTGTATGAGGAAGCTACCGTGTAACGGTATAAGCTCGCGAGTTATTTGTTTAACGTTTGTTTTGTTCCCAGTTGAAGTAAAATAATTATATTAAAAATTTATGCTTCTTATTATCCATATAAAAGAGTTACGGTTATTTATGTATCAACTCGGAAATAAACACTGATACGCGCTGACAATTAATTAATGTAATTAGAAAAAAAAAGTTAAAATTACAAAAATAAAACGATATACAAGTCGTTTATATAAATTGAAACACAGGACGCGGGTTCCATAAAACCGCTAAAAGAAATCAATAAGGATAAAATAAATATATACCAATATAACCCTGGTTCCCCGTCAAAATTCTTGTCGACCATCGAAAGAAAGTGCTCGCGCGCAATAAAACGAGAAAAGAGCATTTACCAAGCGCATTATAAATACCTCCGCAATGGCCCTATACGTCGCAATAAAACCCGACGAACTGTCCGTTCCTGTAAAGTGAAACCCTCTCCCTGAAAAATGAAAAATCGTTAAAAGTCCGTATATATATATATACTCATCGGACACACGCCACAGCAACCCAGAGCGATAATGATCTCCGCAACGCTGCAGACCATCTCGTCCGTATAATCGATAATTCGATAATCAAGGGAACGCACGCGTTTCGGCATCGCAAAGGGTCTTCCTCCTCGTGGGGGGGGGGGGGGGGGGGGGGG
>JAWWEQ010000001.1:8787967-8827725 GCA_035583055.1 Torymus tubicola
CCCCCCCCCCCCCCCCCCCCCCCGAAAAGTACCAAGACGTGAAGACAAGATAAACAAGATCGAGAGGAAGGGAAAGAGAGTTCGTCCCATCATCATTATCATCGTGATTGTAATCCCCATCATCGCCGTCGCCAACGAGGTCCGAAATTGGCATCTCGCTCGGCCATCGCCAGCCTGGAATTCGCGGAAAAGAGATTCGTATGTATATATATATATATACATGCTCACGCATGCGTGTGTTATAGGCGTCTGCATCTTTCTCTCTCTCTCTCTCTTCCATCACCAGACAGGATCTGGAGAGGGAGATACACTTGGCAGATGAGGAGAGACGCTTTATGGAACACGCAGCTCGCGTTTCTTTTTTTCCTTCATTTTTTTCTGTTCTTTTCGCACACCGGAAGTCAGCAGTAGTGAAAGCTCGCACTCGTTGATGATGTAGATCGGTGTGTATTATACGCGCGCAGCGGCACTTTCGGCACGGTGTAATGGCTGTTCTTGGGTTACACAGTGTGGGTTTTTCGAATGGTAGCAGAAGAAAGTGTGTGCGATTCTTTTCGAATTCGTGTGTGTATGGTCGCGTTTACTTTTGCTTATGCGACGAAGAGAGAGAGAGAGAGGGTCGGAATGCGATACACCGATTCTGAGAAATTGGTATAGTGGTTATAGTGGTATAGGTACGACTGGGAATTTCAATTTATGGATATGAGGTGTAATTTCCGCCTGATTTTTTGCTCGAAAAGTATGGAATTAAATATATAGCCGCACGACGACGTATGATTATGAGTAATGATGATGAAGTGGCTTGTAACTTTGCATCATTTTTAAGCAGATTTGGAACCTTTTTTAAATATGGGTTTAATTTGGCTGTTTGTTTGTTTTTTTTATTTTTATGTGATTCTTTTGAATAATAAAGTTTTAATTGAATGAAGAAAACAGTGATAGATCTGTAAATGCATAGTTTTAGGCAACGACTTAGTCTTATTAAGATAAATAATCAACATTTTTTTATTGTCAGAATCAGTACAAAATATCAATAGTCATTATCTTAGAAGTACATGTAATTAATAGAAAAAGTTATTACGCAACTTGAAGTATTTTGAAAAAGAAACACTAGATACTGTACATTCGTATGCATCTCAAGAGTCAATCATCTAAAAGCATCTGCAGACAACGTATATCCTTGAGCGCGACGCACCACGGTTCTATATTTACACAATCGTTCAAACATAACCTCAAAAAAAAGAATGCGAGAACCGGTCGTATCTAACGTCCAACGTTTTTTTTCTTCTTTTTCTTTTCTCAACACAGATACTTTCGTGTCCATCGCGCAACGTCAAAGTGTTGGAAAAAAATGCAGTTGCCGTTAAACTCACACTATTTAGAATTTCAGTGTGAAACACAGCAGACTCGCTAAAACTTTGTCTTCAACGTTACTTTTATAATTTTTCCATCCTTATACATATATACACACATACAGTGAAAAATTTCACTCATTATTTTCATCGAACAATAAAGTTAATCACGAGAAAAGGCAAATATTGACTATTGATCGAGCATTTTCAATTAAGCCCCCCCGGAGAACCGATCAGCCTAAACACCATTGTTCGCGAATCGAGGGCACGACGATTTTGACGCGCGTAAATAAACGCGCCCGCCGCTTTAAAACTTAACAACACGGCTGCATATATACGGGAGAGCGGCGTATATACAAGTCGAATGACCACAGGCGTATTAATGGTAGGCTATCGATCGGAGCGGAAGCGTGGGCGATATACTCCTATGTGACACGTGAAACTCGCGGCTTGGAAAAGCCAAAAGAGCCGCCGCGGGCGCGTGTTCGATGAAGCTATATATATTGTCCCGCGCACACACGTGCGCTAAAATTTCTCTCTATAACTCTACTTCTTCTGATATATCCTATAATAAATAATCAAATATCTCGGCTTTTTGCCAGTATACACTTGGGGAAAAAATTAAGTTTCGTATGCACGGGATCGCCAAGCGCGTTTCATAAACCTTGTTTCAACATGAATCTCATTCGAACGTTTTATATATATATATATATATATACTCTCACGCGGGGTTCTTAATTACGCCGGTTGCACTCGATATTGCAATCAGCGTGTGCGCTTGCTACTCCCTTTTAAAGTTTATAATTACTTATGTCTCATACATGTGTATGTATGTATATATAATATGTATATATACTTGTCGTGGGTCTAAATTGCACTGTGGCCCAATAAATATCAATCAGCTGTGCGCGCGCGGTCTTTCTTTGCCCCAGCTGTCCTTTTAATTATAGCGTAACAGTGCGTGTGTGCATAGCCATTTAGGTACTCGAAGGAAGTGTATATACACGCGTAATTGAAATAGTGCGTAAAAAGTCCAAGTTTCTTAATTTCAGATCGAATAATAAAGATAAACCGCATTCGTATGTACATACAAAAAAAATTCATATACAATAAACGTCACGTATACAACGATTTTACGTCTCTTTCAATCCCACGTATTGAATTGTTATGTATATGTATATAGGTATGTATATCAATAAAAATTTTTGACAAAAATAAAAGCTGGTCACTTACAACTATATATAACACTTAACGTTTCCTTCTCAAACTTTATAATTGCTGTCACGGTCCCAAATAGACCTGATCCCCTATGTATATATACGATAAGCATCAACGGCGTCACAGCTCTATTCCCTCTATCTTTTTCCTCCCCCTTGAATTCCGCAGGCATCGATGGACCTGCCTACAAACCAACTGGCCGCGCGTCGAAACGCGCTGCACCTGGGCCGCCGTATAACCCACACAAATGTATACGACCACAAGGCGGGCTACAAAAGGGACCCGAACGGACGAGTTATATATATATTTATCGAGAGTTTTACGATTATGGGGAATAATTTTTTTCTCTCTCTCTCTCTCTCTCTCTCTTTCTCGCGAGTATACGTGCGGTGGGTCCCAACCGGACGAAATTAGCTGCGCGCGCGGCACGTTTTATTTACGTCTAAGAGAGGTCGCTCGACTCTCTTTGTTCGGCAATACTGCCGCGGTGCGATTTCCGCTTTATGCTCGCGCGCACACAGTTCTAATGTGAGTTGTGCAACCTGAGATTTTCGCGCGCTGACCGTTTTGGGGCGCTTTTTTTTCTTTAAGGGTTATACGGGTGGTTTAATGGGACCCAGCGTGCGCGCGTGCTGAATGACGAGGAGGGAGCATCGATCGTTATTTATACGGCGCGGGTGCTTTTTGGTACTTTGAAATTTGGGTTGCGGCAAGGAGGAATTATTTTTTATATGTCGTAAGAGTGCGTATAATTTTTTAAGAGCGCGGGTTTGATGGGTGTGTAATTTATATGATAGTTTCGTGTTAGATTAGAACTATACGTACCCTGGCCTAATGGTATGGTATATATAGAGTCAAGTGTTTTAGTGCTACTTAAATACCAAAAATTGCTATGAGATTTACATTAAACATTTCATAAATCGATCTACATTCAATAATGTTATATAAACTAAGAGACAGTAAAGCAAATCGATTTTGAAACACTCCGTGTATTATACACATTTAAACAAACATTGATTATACCGAGCTCTTCCCTATACGTCACTTCTGTCACCGCAATTCGACCAAAGAGAAACTTGTATAGAAAAAACAGAGCTGCCGATACCTTTGCATCACACATACACATATAGACTGCGCAATCCTTTCCTAAACCAACCAGACTCCATTTCTCCTTTCTACAAACTCATCAACGACGTTTTCTCGCTCTCTCTTCTCTTCTTCTCCTCCTCCTCCTCCTCTTTCAGTTTCTCCCGCGTCTCAACTCTCCACTCGCCGCAACTTGCCGCGGGCATTTCTCTCCATATTCTCTCTCTCTCTCTCGCCTCGTACACACGTCGACGACCGACCGATCGGTCGTTGGCGAATATAGTGCACGTATACATATACACTACAACCTGCACGCGCGTGCGCGCAAGAGAGAGAGAGAGAGAGAGAGCAACTTTGCTGTAAGTACGTGGGACGCGCGAGGAATGCAGGTTGCCGAGCGTCTATATATACAACTCGCGCGTTTCGATGTATATAAACCTTCCTCGCGCGAAGTGTCAGCGAAAGCCCGTCGTGGATGATGGTGAAAAATGCTGCGAGGAAAAGGTGGTAACAATGATAAACGCACACACCAGCGCCGTTCCACTTCGGAAACTGGAATGGGTTTCTAATGCTATAGCCGATTGCATCAGTATAGTGCATATATGCAACAATGCGACTGCTTATACACTGTAGCTGTCTCCCTGGATTCCTGCGGGTTGATAATATGCGTCCCATGCTACTGCAGCTGCTGACATTGATTGTGGAGGTTGTTGAACAAATCGGTAAGTATGAAGTGAAGAAATATATATATATATATGGAGACGGTGGATTTTCGTAGACGGGATTCCTGTGTCGGTGCAGGTTTGCTCTCTGCGGTTGCCGATATAGGTGACATGTGTTACAGTATAGTAGTACTGCTGATCGTGTAAAAGTAGAGGTTTCGCTGTTTCTTTGGAATTATATTCACTCGACATCGAAGTGGAGTACATTGAAAAGTGAAATGTGTTTTATATGTACTGTTATATGTATACCGCGCTGTGTTATTTATTATTATGTGGACTTTGGTATAAGAAAGATGGAAATTATTTAACGGAATTACATAAGGAGATTCTAAGGCGTAATCTTTAATGGCATTTCCCTAGTGAAAATGAGATTATTACCGTGAAGTTGGTAATTGTAAAAGAATAAATGCCAAGTAGATGTATCTCATATGCGTTTTAAAGGCATTTGCATAGTATGTTAATGAATGCATATTATGAAATTACCGGAATTTATTCATCAGCGTAAATTTTATTTCAAAGGATACGAAACTAGTTTACTTTCTATCTGTGAGTCTTTAAAACAAATCGTTACAGTGTGTCATTACTGAATCATTAGTTATATCAGAATTACAAGGTGAAATTGTTTGTAAAAAATATACCGAAACAAGTATATTTTAAAAAAAATATATATATATATACAACAGTACTTCCATTTGGTATTACGTGAATCGTCCAACCGTATATTGTTCACAACAACAGAGCATTGGAAATTACGACAAGTTACTCATACACCCGAAGAAACTACAACCGTCGAACACTAATAAAATGCAAATTCCACAGCAGCACCGCAGCTAGCGTTGAGCACGAAAAAGCCATCCCGCAACAGGACGTATATATGCATACGCAAATACGTATACATACATACATACACACCCAACCCACCTGCCGGCAAAAACGCGTGTAAGCGCGCTTTAATTAAATTATACCTGTCGGTGTAAACGAGAAATCTAACGGAAGAGACCAAGCGAGCAGGAAAAACGCTGTGGGCACGTAGCATAAACACACGACAAAAAGGGACGCGCTTGCGCACACCGTATACGAAAGAAAGAGAGAAAAACGAACTAAAAGACATATACACGCGCAGGTTATATTATATACATATACATATATACACACACGTATATAACGAAGTGGAGTCATGTCGCCCGGTAGGCAGTCCACTGTGTGTAGCGCAGCGACGGCCCACGCGTCGCACGGATAATTCATATCGCCGTGCTATTACATGGCGCAATACCTGCCCGCAGAGAGAAAGAGAGAGAGAGAGAGAGAAGAACACATCGGCGCAATCGGCGCGAAACAGAGAGCACGCGCACGCGCGGGGGTTGTTTGAATATTTCTCTCCAACCGGCCTTGATTAAGTAGTCGCAGTAGTAGCGCGGCGGTGCTCTTTCAATACACCGCGCGTGTGCTATTAGACGAACGCACTAGCAAGAACGTATAGTCGTAAAGGAGCAAGTTTAGTGTGTATGTGTATGTATATATATATATAGATACAAGATGTGCGCGGGAGGAGATGTTACGAGGGGGAGGAATTCTTTCGTCGGTTGTTTAGGACTTATGCGAATGATGATGATTCGCCGCGGTATGGTTATTGATGTGTATAAAAGGCAGTAGTAGTGGTGGTGGTTTTGCTGCTTCGAGTTTTGTTTTGCTGTTGTTGAGGAATGTGCCACGGGCTTTTTGTATGTAACGGTATAAGTTTTTAATTAATTGAGTGGTATCGAATTTTATTGCCAGCGTATATCGCGTGACACTTTATTCACGTTACTTTCCCGGAAATCAGCGTTAATGCGTACGACGTTAAATAAATTTTATATATATATATATATATATATGAATCGTCGCGTTGTTCATGTATATTATATGTGATTGTTATCTTGTTATTACAATCGAGCGAGTCACGCAAATATGTCGATTATTTTTACGTTGATCAGGGAGAAAATTGAAACGACCCATCGACGAGTCTAAAAATCAATTTTCCCATTGTCGTATTAGATTTCAGCCCTGTACGTACCGCAACGTACGTATAAAATAATACCGTTACACAGGATTTCACCCTCTCGGTGTGAATTTTTACACGCTACCATTGCACACGCATTTGCGTTTCCACTCGGGCAAATCAAGCGAAGCAGCAGGGGCGATGCTCTTATCCTCGCGTCGCGTCCTCAGCAGGAGACAGATCATTTAGCGGAGAGAGAGAGCGTATATATATATGAAAATCACTATGCGTGCGCGTACTGCAACTACTCCCCGCTGGGCGCGTAAACATTTCCGGAATGCGATCCCGCTGCTGCTGCTGCCGCCGCCACGCCAGGGTAATTCGATTATTCGCGTCGTATATATACGCACGCGCGAGCGATACGATCTCTCTCTCTCTCTCTCTCTCTCTCTCTCTCTCTCTCTCTCTCTCTCTTGGAGTGTAGTGGACCGGTCGTCGTCGATGCGAACGTTTTAATAGAAAAGTCGCGCGAGCGAGCGAACGAACGAACGATTTATAATTTGCGAAGGAGTTTTCCCGGTTCGCCGTTGTCGCAGAGTCGCTGCTGCTGCTTCTAATTGGAGCGTTTAATTATATACGCGTATTAGGCGGCCGTGGCAGCTGATTTATGAGAGTACAAGAGGCTTTTTGTTTTGGGAGATTTTAGAGTGGGAAGGGAGATGGATGATTATAGAGGAAGTGATTGTTAGGCGGGGTTTCGAGTGAACGCGCGAGAAGGAGGAGTTACGTGAAAATTATGTGTGGATGGTGTTAATACGGATTTCCAGTTTTTATACGAAATTTTGCTACTTCGGTGTTGGGAGAGCAGACGTTGATAATTTATCGACAAGGTTACGTAAGAGGTTTAGTTGGTTGATAGTACTGAATGCAATTTGGAAAATGTCAAACAAAAAATAAATAAAACGATTTCATCTCGATATCTATATAATTTAGAAAATAGTTTGAGAGTATAAATTTATACTTTATCTAATATGTCCGACCCGTATTAAATAAAATGTATTCAGATATAATTTTCAGTAGTAGATACGATTAAGTCGATATGGCAATATGCAAAATTGTTAAATCAACTTTTTCTCTTGATTTCCTATAGGAAACTTTCAATTTTCTATCCCTACGTTAAGTGTCTAATCTTGCCATGAACTTCAAGACATACTGTAACGAGTCTTTACCTTTTTTTATACCAATCAACCTCGAAATCCCCTAGATCTTAATGTTATTCAAACAAAAATGCCCAACTCACTAACACCAGGCTACCGACAGAAGTATACAGCCAGCTCCTTCACCACCGCAACAGCAACACTCACCTAAAACAGAAAACAGAAACATTTTCATTAGCATCAACGTCACACTACCGACTTTCCTCATAATAAGCTATATATGCACCACATAGTATAATTCCGTCACAAGTATAATTAGCCGTCTGGTGTATTACAGTCGCATTTGAGTATATCTTACTCTCGCCGCGTGGCAATGATACACGCGTTCTCGGAGAAAAAGAGCGAGATAAACGTAGAAGAGAAAGGGCGAGGCTACACTACTGCTGCCTTTCGTTACGCATCGTTGGTGACACACACATACACACACATACTCACAATGTCTCCTCCAAAGGCGTGCGAGAACGCCAAGAGTGAAAGAGAGAGATAAGGAATTAGAGAGTGGCCGTATAGCGCGACAAAATCGCGCGGAAAAACGGAGAGACAGCCTTAAGGGGATGAGAAAGTCGATTAGCGCGAGCGTGGGCGTTATCGTATATATATATACCGGTACATATATATATATATACACGAGGGGGGACAGTTGTCCCGTACGCTGATGACTGGTTTGGACCCCATAGACCTCCGATTAGCTTTTCTGATTTATTTATATACATCTATATAGCATTGTTACCTTCGATTTTCCTCTCCCGGAATCAACGTCGCGATTTATCGTACGATCCGATCTTGGTATTTCAAAACACGGGGGGAGAGCGTATAACCGCGAATGAGTCTAATATGCATTAGGAAATATTTTCCGCGGCTGGTATAACGTGTGATTAAGTCGTAATTCAGGCTTGTGACTATATAAGTGGTAGTGAGTGTATATATGGACTATATGCGGTGTTGACTGGAAAATCAATAATTTTTAGCCCGCACGTGGTATTAATGAGTGCTTTAGGGACGACAAATTATGATACCGAGGCGATTGAGATACAGTTTAATGCCGTAATTGGACCGTTTCCCACTAGGGAGAGCCTTAAATCGGGCTGGGCTATATGATGTACGAGTCGAATTATAAATTTTAATAATGACTTCATTGAAGGATATACCTATGCGTGGTTAGAGTGCACTTCTATATATATGTGTGTGTGTGTGAGTCATTTTTAGTTAATTTCTATAGAGTGATATCACAAATCAAAACTTAATGGCAAGAGGTAATTAAAACCTAAAATGAATTTGAAAAATGAAATACTGTGCGCGACTACATACACGCCGATTGTATATACTTTACGCATTTTTCTCACGAATGGAACAATTTTGTAATTACAATTCCTACTAATGGAACCATAAACCTCTCTTCCCCACTCTATCTATACAAAAATCATCATCATAAATTAATAAAAACATCGGACAACAATTATATATACAAGTCCTACACATACAACGACCATAGTTCAATCCAATACAACCAATACCACTCGACGCGATTCCTCTCGTACAACAACTCGGCGCGCGAGCATCGTATCCCGCATCAAAACAAGCTGCCCGATAAACCGTCATCGATCAAAAAACACTTTTTCCCCCAGCTCGCGATCTCTTATACACACTGCTTGCACATCGCATTCAACGTGTGTCTTTTTCCACACACGACGGAGACGCGCGCGCCTGCACAGCAGTCGAACAGAAAGAAAGAGAGACGCACACACGCCGCGCACACCGGCCGGCCGGCTTCTCTCGATTAAGTCGTAAACCAGCAGCGACTGCGCGGCTGCTATATAACAGCGGCACGGCCACCCACCGCACACGCGTCGTCTCTTACTGCTCCCATTTCTTCTTGCGGCTTTATTTGGCGCTCTGTATATATGTGTATGTGTGTAGTTACAAGTGAACGTAAAGAGAGACGGTGTCTGGGCGTGACTATTGGGATGATTCGTTTCTTTTGTTGTTGTTGTTGTTGTACGTTGGTATGGTACGAATTGAGTTATGCGCAAGAGGGATTCTTAATTGGTACGCGCGCGTGTTATCGGCGATGCTTTAGAGGTTCCAAGTGCTTTTGTTGCGGGCGGAGAATATTTAAGACGAGGGTTTTCGTTAATTGAAGTGGTATTTCATTTGGTTGCTCGTGCTCGAGCTTTCGGTATGATGATGAGTGCTGAGATCATTGGGAGGGGGATGTAATCTCGCTTTTTTTTAAGTAAGAGGGTGGAAAGAGTTATTATTGCACATTAACGCGTAGTGATTCTGTAGGTCAGATTTTACATTGCTTTAGAATTTTTTGCTGATAGAAGGTAATGGCGCTGAAAGGCAGGTTTATTATTTTAATAAGCTCGTAAGTATTCTACATGCAGTGGATATATATCATTAAGATTCTATTTTCGCAGACTATGTACATATAAAGACAAAAACAACCAAACTTTTTTAACGTGAAAAAAACCTTTTTTTGTCTAATACGAAGAACTACTTCATATGCAGAATATATTATTAGTACACGTGCACTGACGATTTATACATATCTCTTTAAAAGCTGCAATAACAATCATCGTCCATTCCTCAACCACACGTGTGTTCCCACGCACAAAAAGCCACGCACCGGTTCCCAAATATACACATTAAACTAAACATTCCATAATTGCAGGAGCATCAAGTGCTACAAGGACCTCCCGAAAAAAATCGACTGCACTTTTGCCCGACGAACGATTCAATTCCAAAGACCCTCCGGTATATTCGCTTGTAATTTCGCGAAGCCTTTTCGAGAATCGTCGCAGCCGCCGCGCGCCAGGCTGTTCTTTTTTTATTTTACGCCAGCGGCGTAATTACAGTGATTGCACGCGCGAACGCAAATGCCCGAGTTTTACGAGACCGACTTACCAAAAGTGCTCCTGCGATGCGTGCGCTTTTGAATTTGGCGCGCGCAAGCGCAAAGGTTTAGGATGAGGCAAAAGGTATACGAGCTTGTACATATATATGGACGCATTTATTATGCAAGACTAAAATGTGTAATTTTGTGGTATATCTAGTTTTGTTTGGGGCTTAGGATGTGCGTGTGTGGCTGCACGCGAACGAGAGGAAACGAGAATATTGTGATTTTTCATGTTTTTATTTTCAGAGCGTGAACATATACGTTGCTGCTGCGGCTGACGAGCAGATGTGTGACGCTGATGTTCGTAACAAGCTTGCGTAAAAGACCTTTCCGAAGGTGAACCATGCTTCTTTTTCTTGTTTTCTTTTTTTTAAATTTTGTTGTGAATTTTTTCCACAATTTTTTTCATTTAAATAATGTGAAATCGCTGGAAATTTGTAGGCAGCGAAGTCGTCGGTTTTTAAATACAGGTATCTTTGCGCTGGTAATAATTTTAATTTATTGCTGAATTTTGTTTTGCAAATATACTTATGTAAACAATAAATTATATACCGCACAGCATCAATAATTTATGTTTATACATATATACATTATATTTATTTCTGAAAACATATGGGTAACGCGTTTTCGAGTGAAAGTGTGCAAAATAATAATTAATAGCCGTACTTCGTTTGAATTTCATTGCGTAGAATTGTTATACTATGAAATTTTCGCCACTTTCATTGACACTTTTACAGCACATTAAACGAAATGTGCTTTTACCCACTGAAGCTTCAACTCTCCGAGCATATTATACATACTCACGAAATGGCTACACTTAAACTTGCAGTTCTCAAATCTTCATATAGACAATGATAATACTTTAGCGTAAATGAGGAAGTATAATATAACACACGCGCGAGAGAGAAGCGTTCGCTAAAAATGACGTATGCACCTGACTGACAGCCAACCTCGTCTGCTTACCCTTTATTAAACAGTAATTTGCATGATAATATATGAAAATCGTGAGCTTACACTTTATGCGTATATAATTTAACAAAAGACTTATATACACACAGCCTCCAGATTTGCGTATAAATCAATCATATTTGGTCACGCGCTCGCGTGTGAACACACAAGCGTAGTTTGCGACTTGCCGTATAAGGCAGAGTTTCCAAAAACGCGGGTAAATTCTCGCGCGAGGAGGAGCAGCAACAACGAGAGGATCCTTTATTCGGACACCGACCGTAAAAATTAAGCAGCGCGAGTATAAGGATACTCGGAGAGAAGAGGATCTCTTTCGAGGTAAGTCGTTAGGTTAAGTGGTCGCAGCTCGACTTTGCAATAATTAAGTACCTTCGGGGAAACTGGTAGGTTGTTGAGGTACGAGGCATGTATGTGTGCACCCGGAATTCGTGGGCGATCTCGTAAATTTTGACGAAACTCGCCGCTATACGACGAATATAGAACGCGTAAATTTACTTTGAAGCGTGATCTGCATAATTTTGATTGAATTTTCACGGTTCGTTGTTGGCTATATAACCGCGCGTGTACATGAGCATTTAGGTTGTTTTTTATGGGACGTATAAAAGATAATAAAAATGTTTTTAAAGCTTTTAATCGTAAGTATAAAAATTCTTTATAGTATAACGTTCCGACCATACCATACTACAACTTTTATAAAAAAAGTTTCCTATACATCTCACAATAATTTTTTTCCAATCAAAGCACTATACACTGATTTGTTAGGCCATCCAAAGTCACATTAGGTTGTCGGACGTTTAGGAAAAGTTATGCTACAACAACTACTATGGCGTTTTCCCATTGATAGCGGCGATTCAGCGAAACGGAAAAATAATACTCGGTACGTGTATTTACAAAGAGCTGTCTGGTATATATATACACACACCCGTTTTAAAAGTCCACGCGTATACCTAGTAGTAGTAGTAGTAGTAGTAGTAGTAGTAGTAGTAGTAGTAGTAGTAGTAGTAGTAGTAACAGCAGTCGCAGTAGTAGTAGACGGCAGTATAACTGCTGCGGGTAACTTCTATAGACATACATACACATACATACAGACACACCGGGGGCATTTCTTCTTACACGTGACTTGGGTCCGCGTAGCGACATTAACGCAGCACGTAACCAGTGTATCATGCTTTATAAAGGCATTTCTTACGGTCGTCGCACGCGCGTACGCGGGGGCTTTTGGTTGAAAAAAGTGCTGCATATTAAACGCCATCTTTTTAATTCTTTTCTTTTTTTTATATCTTTTTTTTATTACGGCTGCAGCGCACGCGCTTTCGCTAAACGACGTGCTATTTATTGCTAAAAAATGGGGTTGGTTGGTGTGTTTTGTCTTTTTTTTTTCGCTCGGCGAAGGAATCGACGACGACGCATCGTGTGGGCGAATTAATTAACCAGCGACAAAGTTGATGATTTTAATTTTAAATTGCGTATTTTGTACGACTACACTCCGCGGGTTATCAATCAGAGCGACGTAATTGCCTGTAATTAAGGAAAATATTTTATTCGCGTATAAGTGTGCTAATTAAGAAAGTCAGAATTCATTTTGCTAATGATGAAAAGCAAGATGATTTTCTCGTGGAGTTGAATATTACAATTTTAACGATGTAAGAAAAAGAATATTTATATTTCAAATAGCGTACTGTTTGATTTTCTATTACATCAAAGCTTCTTTTCTAAAATACTTCCACCAATCCACCAAAAACCAATATCCTCGTGTACGTTTTTAACCTGACTTCTCTTACACATATATACACACTATGTGTCTCATGTAAAAAAAAATTTCACGAAAACCGTCGCTCCTTAAACGACGCGCGTCCCGCTTCGTCCTCTCGGTCCACTTGACGATCCTGGCTCGTTGCAACGATTATATGCGCCGGTGCGACCTGCCAAACTCGTTCTTCTCTCTCTCTCTCTCACTTGAGCGTAACTCGCGGGGGGCTGGCTCCTCAAGAGCGCGACCGGTCGCAGGCAGATGATATCGGGTTTTCGCATTCTTGAGGGAAGGCGGATTGATGACGAAGACGCGACTGGTTAGTGGGTGGGGAGAGAAAAATTGCGACGGGTTTATATAGGAGGTGCATTGAGATTTGTGGGTCAGGTGCGAGTGACGAGTATAATAAGGGAGGATGGCTGACCTCCTGATGGTAGGTTTAATGGGACACTTGGGAAGTGGGTTATTCCGTAGTGATGGAGAATTGTGGGTTTTAAAGGTTTTCGATTAATTTTATAGGGAATGGGAATTGGTGCGTTTGATTACACCGCGATGAAGGGTTACTGAGTAAACAAATTAAGTTTAATATGTATAATTAAATAAACAGATTTGTATAGAGAATGGATATAAAAGAAACGCTTTTAATTGATGAGAATCGTTCAAAAAAGTATTTTTTTCACTCACATTTCAAATAGTTTAATCAACAAATTGTTCCTTAAACCTCACTTTATTTTATTTAGCAAAACATGTAATACGCATGTACACAACAAGCCGGACTAAGCTCGTCGCTATATGAAAAAGCCGTCGTTGTAAGACTCTTCAAGGAGACCAGACACTACAAAACTACAAAACCGAAACGCAAACGAGACAGACTAAAAAGAAATCGGCGAAACGGCCGAAACCAGTTCTCTCCGCCCTAATCGTTTTCCCTTTGCGCAAGATGGTTCAGGCCAAACTTGACTTCTAATTAATGGCGCCGCGCAAAAATGCACCGTCGGGAAAAACGCAGAGAGGGAGAGAGAGAGAAAGGACGATTCTGCAATATCGAGGCGGCGTGTGCGCTGTTTACTTTTATGGGCGTACTTCGG
Organism: Torymus tubicola; assembly: GCA_035583055.1. NCBI lineage: Eukaryota > Metazoa > Arthropoda > Insecta > Hymenoptera > Torymidae > Torymus > Torymus tubicola. The sequence continues at coordinate 8,802,244 of JAWWEQ010000001.1, forward strand.
TGCAGGCTTCCTGCCCGTTTCGAACGCGTGTTTTGGCTTTTAATTTGTCCCTGCTGCAATCGCGTCGATGAAGTTTCGTGGATTGAGACGGATATTTGCGAAAGAATTCGTTTGACGTTGGGTTGCCCGGGAGCTAGTTACTACTGGAACGTGGCAATTTTTTTATGTCGAGGAATGGTATATTGCGTTCTGTTAAGATCGTTGATCTTTTTTTTGTATGATAAATTATAACTAGAGTGTGGTAACTCAACAGGTGCTGAATTCAGTAAAAATGTTACTATTTTTATAAATATTCATTTATTCTTTAACTTTAGCGTATAAGTTATAAATTCTTCTGTTAATTTTTTTTTACACATAAATACATATATGTTTAACATTATGCGTGTTGTTGCAACACATTACCTTCATAGACGAGCTACTAAAAAAATAAAGATGATTAATTATCAATTGACAACCTCATTCTATAAATAGTAAACGATTCTGAAGAGTATTTCATGACTTTCGAAAAAAAACCTTTTAAGATTCCTATATAAGAAAAAAAAGTGAAATACGTCAATGTATGACGAGAATATCCCTTGCAACCTAAATCAACACTGACTCACGGATAATGCTTAGAAAATCAAGAAAACCATATGCACGTGATATGCTGAGAATTGCTTCGTACATGGTGAGAAGTTATTACACGGGATAAAAGAAATATCAACGTTTTTGAAAATCCTGCGTATTCACAGACTGAGCATGTCCAGGTAGTAATTGACGCCTTTAAAGTAAATATTTTTGCTCTATGGAGCAATGTTCTAAAGAGTTTATTTAAAATGCAATGAAAATAAATGGATCTATTTAAAGTCTAAAGTGAAGGTATACCATAAAGTTACACTACAGTAAACATTTTATTCACTACGTAAATTTATACATAAAAACAAAATTGTTTTCTTTCATCGTTGATAATTATACAACGGAAAAATTTTATAAATTCATGTAGAAAATTATAAATACCTCAGCCATGACTTCATCCGAACGTAAATTATAATTTTTACATCTCCAACCTGCTCAATTCAATTCCTACCAAATTATAAAAAAAGTATCTTACCAACACGGTTCACATGCACATTGCATCGACTTCCTTATAAATTTATGATTAACGTCTAGAGCATTTTTAAAACCACACAAGATCATTTTCTCTCCCGCAACCTTCCACTTCACCTTCGGCATCTTTTTATCAACCACTTCGCTACCTTCATATACACATACACACACATCCAATTATCCCACCCCTCGCCACCCACTGAATAATTCATCGACCATTACGCATACACAACAACCACCAAAAACTCGCCCAATATCGCACTACTGCACCACCATGCAAAAACCGACTAACCTCGACTCTCTCTCTCTTTTTCTCTCCCTACCTGTATAGATATACCACATTACACACTCGACTCCGCGCTTCCCCGTTCCGCCACACGGCGGTCATTGACAATGAAGGTGTATATATACGCAAGGGGGGGGGGGCCCTCGCAACGTTACATTACGCTGCGCGGACACGCGTCATGGGTTTCGCGATGCGCTGCACGCAAACTGCGCGCAAGCGCAAGCGCAGACACTCGCGAGAAAGGTGAAACGCCTCGGGAGATCCCGCGGCGGATTCGTCCATCAGGCGCGAGTGAGCAAGAGGGAAAGAGAGAGAAAGAGAGAGAGAGAAGGCAAGGTTAAGGCCGCGGTGTGTGCGAGCACGGAGAGCTCGATCGATTGTAAGTAAGCGCGTATGCGTACTGTATATATATGTACGAGTTATATGAGGCGCCTGGCCACGAGAAGGAGAGAGAGAGAGCCGATCAGCTGGCAAGGAAGAGATGAGGTGCAACAGCGGCTTTTGGAGTGTAAGTACTGTATGTATTTCCGTGAGAGATGGCGAAGAAGTGATTTTTAGAAAAAATTAGAGATAAGGTATTTCGCTTTGAAGATTTGGTAAATTAGTTCTGTTTTAAACTAAGTTCTAAGATTGACTGTCGTCACACGAGGCAGTTTAGTGAGCAGTGTTTACGACTTTATTATAATTGGTCTTGCAGCACTATAGCTTTATGGAGTAACCATAATTAGACATTTTATGACAGTAAGTTGTATAATAAACTACTAAATAGATTCAAAATTTTTCATTCCTCTGTAGTAAATTTACTTACACTTCTGTAAATTAAAATGTCAAAATTGACTGATTAAACTAAAAAAGTATTTGCACTATCGAAAATGACATTAACAATCGTACAAAGTAATTTTATTGTTCTATTTGTAACGGCAAAATCCAGAATTCGTTAATTGGCTGATGCTATACCACCATGAAAATAAATTTTATTTCTTTGGTCTAATTAAAAAAGATCTCACATTACGATAAAGTCTTCAGATAACTTTATATCCCGCATATAAATGTATTTATTTATATACAAACTAACGGTAAAATAAAATTCTGCAAGCCCTCTTATCTCGTTCACGCGAACTTTAGAACATCAACACTACGAACAAACACAAAAAAAAACAACGCGACCCAGCACGCGAGACAGAAAACCGACCTACGACAATCCGAGCACGAACCAAAGGGCTCTTCGTTGCTCTCGCAATTTTCTCATTCTCTCGCTACCGCTGTGCAAATGTAGTATATGCACACGCGCACCCAACGACTATATATACACAACCAACGAACGCACCTCGTCCTCGCCCTTCCGTTCCGCTTTTTAACGCCGTTCGTTCGTTCGTTCATTCACTTTTACACTCGCTCGACGACAAACCTACACACATACATACATACACACGCACGAGCGTGCATACACGCAGACACGTAATCACGCGAGTCGCTCCCCTGGGAATGCGAAATGCAGAAAACAAAACGAGGACTATGAGAAAAAGAGAGAGAACGAGAGCTGCTTTTTCGCTAATTTATATTAAGACCGGAGTTTTTACGAGCAACGTCGTGTGCCGCATTTTATGAATGAGTCGCGATAGAGGTTCCTTTTTTCGCTGTTGCAGTGGTATAGGATCGATGATGAGTGCGCTTAGAGGCGCGGTTTTCGAAGTTTGTTTCGTTGCTGTGGGGTTGCTAGAAACGAGGAGAAGGAAATAGCTGTGCGAGTGGTGGAATGTCACGAGACAACAGTGGAATGGTAATTTAATTATAAATGATAAGGATGGCTTAGGAAAATAATTTTGATAAGTAGTTTAAAAATATTATTATCGTTTAGATATATAGTTTTTTTATTTAAAACAGAATGATGAAGAATGATATTATTGATGAAAAATGATAAGGAATTTAATGCAGGATCAATTAAAATGTGTATTTAATCACAATTTAAAAATATTCATAGTGTTATAGTAATAAAGTTTTTATAAAAATAACATATTTCTCGAAGATGTAGTCTAAAAATTCACGTAAAAATATCGTAAGTATTTTCGAGTGAGATTTACATAAATTCCCACACTCGCATAAAGAAGAATATTATTTCCAACAAAATGATACCCGGCAGAATTATATCTGGCTGCGCGCATTCCTGGAGTCCTGGCGTGCACGACAAAAAAAAGGAAAAGAGTCCCCAACGAGCTTCATTCAACGTTTTAATTTATAATAATGCATTTGCATATAAAGTGCGGGCCAATTATTGTAATTTTTCATTTCGAAATTTTAATATCCCGATGCACGCATTTCAATTTCGCGCGCACTTCACCGTATGTATATATTCGGAAGTGAAATGATCGATAAAGGATAATTCGATCTTTAAGTGTTACAAATGGCACCGGTTACACATTTAATACAAAATACTTGAGAAATCGTCGTTGACATCCGCCTTGAGTAATTTTTCGGCCTTTATGTGTAATTATTATACGGGCGATTGGGCAACGCGGGGACGTAAAATAATGCGAAATTTAAATATTTGTTTCAAGTTGAGTAATAAATACCGTGAACTTGTGAAATATCACGTTGATAAGAAAATTATTTGCACACCCGTTTAAACTAAAATATTTAAACTTAAACGTATTATACACTCCAATTGTCGACCCCTTCGCAACCGAAACCCCCGTATACGTATATTCGCGTATTTATTCCATCACCTCCGACCTCGAACTACCAACCGCCAGGTGCACACCACCACCACCACTGTGCCCATTAAATCCGCAATGGTCCGTGCCCCGGAAGCGCATAAATATACACGCGCCCATTTGCCCCCCTTTTGATAAAAGGGCTGACTGACTGACTGACTATTTTATACGGCGCAGTACTGACCTAATCGCTTGACGAAATCGAATTACGAAGAGACCCTGGCGACGAGGTGTAACTGGGAAATTCAGCTGTTGTTAGCACCACTCGGCAGCAGCCCACTGCCCGTCATTGCACTATATCGGGATATTGAACACTAAAACACTGTATTACTATTATTGTTGCACACTGGGATTTTTCAATGGTACTAAAGTGCGAATTTTCTCTGGTGGAGTTCACTAATGTTACACTTGTGGAGACTATTTCGCACTATATCTGGTTCGTTTGAACTGTCGTGTTGTGTTAAAAGTGGTGGTGAACTTGGAGTGTTATTGTTTGTTCTTTTTTTTACATTTAAGTTTTAATGTTTGCGACAGTACTGTGTGTCACTATATTTGTACTTCAGTACCAGACAGGTGAAACTCGCAAGTTTACACCATTCGTTTGAAACCAAACAACCACAATAATCACGAAAATCCACTAATCACCCCTTTTTTCACCCACCAAGATCAGCTGTCTAGCTGACAGAAAATTTTCGACGACACACAACACTACTGCGTATCCTTCACGATAACAAAATCATCACAACAGTTCACCAGAGTACCGCAAAATTAACTGTAAAATTAAAAAAAAAAACTGCATTGGCAACAACTGCAATTGTGCATGTATATATACACACACTCACGTATATGTATATATTACGAGAGACAGTCACACACGTGGTGCGCGCGCGTCGAGCGAGGATCGTATACTGGCGCGAGGAGCGCGCTCGAACTGTATAGTATCGCGGCCAACAGCAGCAGCAGCGCAGCCAGCCGCAGCAGCAGCGGACGGCAATGCCCCGGCGCGCGTCGGCGGCAACGGCGGCGGCGGCGGCGCGGTCGGGAACCCCGACAGAGACCGAGTATACACTCTCTCTCTCTTTCTCTCTTGCGCGCGTGAGCGCTCCCGCCACCTGGTCCCCTTCCCTTCTCTCTCTCTCTCTCTCTTCTCCGGTCGTCTCTCGTTCTCCGGTTCTTCGCTGCAGCGAGCGAGTGAGCGAGCGCTCGCAAGCAGTTATTGCACTTTTGCAGCGATGCAGCAGAGTGCGCGAGTAGAGTGAACGAGTAGAAGAGAGAGAGAGAGAGAGAGAGAGAGAGAGCGCGGATGTTGATGGGTTCGCGGATGTTGCGAGCGAGTGTGTAGCAACGGGGATAACACGTGTTAGAGGAGGAGGTAGGATGAGAGAAAAGAGAGAAAGAGAGAGAGAGAGAGAGCTTGATGGTTGAGGGATGATGGATGTGGGTTTTGGTGATGAGCCGAGGTTTATGGTTCCTTTGCTGGCTTAGAATAAACAATTAAGGTAGTCGTTAGGCTCTTGTTTAGTGTGCTGATGCGCGAGGTTGGTTTAATCTAATCGAGAGCAGAGGTTGCTTTTGTTTGGGTAACAATTTAATAGGACGTTACCGTAAAATTATACAATTATGTTAAAACTAAAGCATGGTATATTTTTTAAAAAGATTCTTGCTACTTTTTAAAACTATAACTTAATGATTAATTATACGGCAAATACGTAGCCTTTGAAAATGTAAAAAAGCTATATCGAAATAGTCTTCGTGGTACCGTACAAATCTTGTTTACATCCTCATTTGTAACCTTGCAATCTAATTGTATAATCAAATTAAAGTGTATCAACTAAATATATGACCATTAATTGCCTTTAAACATGCATAAACTCCAACTATATATACCGTAGATTAAATTTCAAATAACACAACGTTTTATTAGAATAATTTTTACCAAAGTTTTGTTAGCAGAAATTATTTACCACTCTTAGCATAGAATTACAATGTATACACATTATATCACGGCTATTTTCAAACCCCCATGAAAAGTTAAAAATAGCCTCCGCAATATCCGTTCGCAATCATATAAATGCACTACGAAAATATTACAAACCGTAAAAGCCAGATGTCACTCTTATATGTCGTATTCCCATCTTATACACCGCGACCTATACACGGCTATCCAAATTCCCTCTCATTCCACGTAATATATATAATACTCTATCCACCGATTTAAAATCCCCTCGAAAGCTTACTGCACTAAACAAACAATACCTCTGTATGCAGCCCGCACGCATTATAGCTCCCCACTACCACCACCCCCGCAGCGTCTCTCTCCTCTCTCTCTTCGCATTACACATGCGCATCTGTACACCTATATATATGTGCGCAGCTCACGCGGAGAAGAGAGTACATATACAGAGATAATCTCTCGGATGACTCGCGCCGGCGTGCAGTCAGCTGTGCGTCGCGCGTTCCTCTGCGGCTTTTCCGCGTTCTGGACATTGTTTTCGCCCGAGGCTTTGTTGCCGTTCTTTTTTTTTCCTTATATACGCGACGCAGCTTTTCTCTCTCTCTCTTCCTCTCTATACGTGGAGACTATCCCGAGAGAACCGCGCGCACGACGGCTTATCGATGGGAAAGTCTCGTCGCATCTTTTTTTTTGAGCTGCAGCGTTTCAGCTATTCGCGCGTGTGTGTATATGTATACTATATATGTGCGAGCCTTTGAGCTTTCGCGCTTTGAAGTCAGGATTTTTAACACTGGAGGACGAAAGGTTGCCCACGGCCGCTTGTAATGGATTTTATTGTTAATTAAATTATCGGAGTACACGGTAGATTAGTAGGTTTAATATAGTAAAAAGGGGAAGGTTCGTGTCTGATACTGAGCAAAACGCGTTAGTAAATTACTATATTTATATAAAGTATACGTATGTTCATTTATCTTTAAAAACATACCGTAATAACGTAAATAAAACTTTATACTGACGAAATTGCTTTATGAAACGCTGAAACACAAACAAAAATTGTATTGATAAAGTGTATTAGAAGCCCGCATATAAGGCGCCCGGAGCAATTGATTTTTTTCACAAAGCCCTGAATCACTCGATAATTGACAGACAGATCAAAATAACCAGTCGATGAAACTCATGCGCGCCACGTGCGCGAGCGATATCTGAGAACCATTTATATATACATACACACACACGCGAGAAGCCGTCGAGTCACTCCCAAACGAAAAATTCAAAATATTTCGCTTCGACACCTCTTTTTTCCCGCCGCCTGACTCGCGCTGCCCGTTCGTGCGTTGTTCGCGCCATTCAATTTATCAATTATGCCATACGTATATATATATACGCTCGGCGACAGATAACATCGACTAGTGTCAATCAGGTGTATACTTAGCCGCGTGTATATAGCGGGTACGTATATATATATATATATACTTATATACACGTTGAGTAAGAAAAAGATCAATGGAGAGTACGATCACATTTCATAACATTCACACGTGTGTATGCCTGACTGGTGTTCGCCGGTATGACATGTAGGTGGAAAAACGTGCCTAGTAATTATCGCACTTACAACTTTTATGCGTTGCGGCTCGAATTGTTATTATGATTAATAACTCTATAACAGTTCAATAAATAGCCTTAACTGTTTGAAATTTATATATGCAATAGAAAACTGAAGGATAATGGTTTTTAAACAATACGAATAAATTTCACTTTTGCCGGTAGAATGGTTTGTATATGTGATTCAAATGATACATTTTTTATATATAAAGGTTAATATTCCTGAAACTTCAATCAAACCCTATTATACATTACTTCCGTTATATGATCACACGATCTACGCATACCAATAACAAATAAATACACGAATCACCGGATTAAGCTTATACACTAGAAAAATCCAATCAAGTAATGCAAAACCAGCACCGCACGATCTACCTCTCCAACGAAGATTAAATTCTCGACTGAAACAAAACACCAACGCGACAAGTAAACCCATCGAAATTATACGAATCAAACGAAAGTAAAAAAAATACAAGAGACGACGCGAGAAGGGTCGATATTGCGAAGGGTGGGAAACCTCATCTGCCGTATGTCTGACGTCGAAAAATTCGTCCCCAGCGGCGACGTCCTCGTCTGTTTTCTCAGGCTCTTGATCCCCTTTTCTTACGCAATCTCGCGGGCTCGTCTCGTCGTGTTGTGAAAAGTTCGCGGATAGTGTTGTACATATCTATATATATGTATGTATATATGTACCCCTGCTGCGAAGCGATGTGTTGTATAGAAGACGCGCGGGAGCGGAACTGGATTACGAGAGTCACGACAAGAGTGAACAGCCGCCATCTGCGCGCGCACAACACCCGCGCGCTCCCGAGGATCTTCGTCGCAATTGTGGTTTGCAAGGAATGCGGGCTCGATGAAACATCTGACGTACGTATATATACAGTCTGAAGTTTTGATATGTGTGCGAAAGTTTTTAGTTATTTTTTTGAAAGTTTCGTTTTTATTTTTATGGAATTATATACATCATAATAATACTACAGATTATATATTAAAAACTTTAAGATATAGTATGTATCCACTTTAATTTTCCTCTCGATTACTTTCATCACCGTATACTACAAAAACAAAACCCTTCCATCTTCACCTTCACTCAGCAGTCAAATACCTCAAGCCAGAAGTCGCGAGCCAATCTTCCTCCAAAAACTCCCTTACCCTTCTCCTTAACAATCACTCTCTTTCGTCTTCTTTCATCTTTTTTTTCTCGTCGCGCCATTTTTCAACCACCCGTCATACCCGCCTCCTCTCGGGGACAGTTCGCCGTTTTGGATTAAAGAACAGCAGGCGTGCACGCGCACTTCCGGTGGCGAAATATAAAGGGGAAGCAGGGCGCGGCAAAATGTGTATATATATATATACACGTGCGTTGTAATGACGAGCGCGTATATATATATCGCGACGTGGGCGAGAAGTGTTGCGTGAAAATTGCGGTGGAAGCATGGAAATGCCGCTGTTTAAACGGGTTATATTATAAGGTTTTGCGCGCTATATAAGTATACATCCTGATTGTTATGTAAATCGAGTTTATATCTACATTTAAAGCGGTTTCAAAGAATGGTCGGAGTATCGTTATATTACGCGACGGCTTTCCGTAGAATATACTGGATCGATTAAGTCCGAGAGAAATGGAGTCGAGTTTTCTTTTTTCCTCTAAGCTGTTTGTAATGGCTAATTGTTCGGATCAGGCAAAGCGTAGCTATTTACTAAACTAAATCATTTTGATGATATAATTGAACATGAATTAGTGATATTTGATTTTTCAATGGTATAATTTTTATTCACATTATTTGTATTTTTATTCTCGCTAAAAAGACTGATGTAAAATGTATAAGAAAACGTAAAGTATATAAACCCCGAGATGAAGTTTCAGTAATCTTAAATAAAAAAAACTTATTCAAAGCTGTTTTGTAATTATTTAAACACCAAAATAGAAATATACATTCTACGCATACATGATGATAACGTAATTATTCAATAATACCATTATCATCAATCAACCACTATCTTTTATTAACCACAAATCAATGAAATTTCCGACACCCAAAAAAATCCGCGCTACCAATGACCCTCCACCTACAGCAACCGGTTGCCGCACAGCTTAATACATCATTTTTGTTAGCAATAAAAATGCAGCCAATCGATTTGCGCGTGCCGCTGTAGGGACACCCTAAAAAAGACTCTCCGCACACGCGCGCGCGCGCTTCAAGAGGGCGTTTTTCATATGCTAATGCTTCCGGTCTCGTCTCTCGTTCTCCCTTGGCAAAGAGAGAGAGAGAGAGAGAATAATAAAAACGAGAAAGACACAGAGAGAAAGAGACGAAATCCGCCTCCTCCTTCGAATTGGCCATTCTCCCCGTGCGCATAATCTCTCTCTCTCGTTCCTCGCGGCGACGTGTTTATGCGCAGAGGGGGAGAAGGGGGAGGATTTTCGTTCACTCCGCTGAAATAACACTCGCCACGGCTATGCGAGCGTGTATATATCTATAGGAACCCCTTTTTGTATGAGCGCGAGCACGCGGGGATAAAGCGTGAGTCGCGGACGTTGGGTGGAGAGAACTGTGAGGTAAGGGGAAGGACGAGAGGAAGACGAAGAGAATCGATGGACTCGAGCAGCAACGAAGGAGAAGAAGAAGTTGGCTCGCGTACGTATGGCTATGCTTGTGTAGCGGTCGTTTGAAAGTTTTGGAAAATACCGAGTGCGGGGAGGTTTATATATACGCTGGTATAGAATTCTTTTGTTATCCGCGCGGGTCTGTGGAAATGTTTGGTTTGGTGAAGTGGAAGTCGGAACAGAAGGTAATGCTGTGGTAGTGCTTAAAGTTTAAAGAATAGTTTATAGTTGCTTTGTATATTTTGTCATAAAATAACAAAGTTCTTTTTCTCTAAATTGGAAAAATGCCATCTTTATAGTTAAGATAGTTATCTATAGTTAGGAGGTGAAAATAACATTTTATCAGTGTAGTAAGATATTTAATCATAAATGTAAAAATATAATAATTTAACTTATACAATTAAAAATTGTATCGAAAACTTTAACAATATAATTGTTTAGATGTTTATTTCAACTATACTATACAATATCTGTAGATTATTCTGCACAGTTAAACTTCGATATCTTAACAGTTAAAATGCTATATTAACCGTAAAGAAATCTTTGAAAATATTTCTTTTACATGTAACTTAAGAGCAGAATTAATATAGGTATATATACTGTATATAGATATAGCAGTCATAAAAGTGAATTTACGTAAAGAATACAATGATTTCAATTAAACAAAAGAAAGCAACTACTCACTATCACTGCAATTAACACAACGGTAATTAAACCTAGCATATAATAACAATAAAAGCATATACCCATAAACGCCATAAATGAATCCAATTCCCACGTCATCCAATCAATCTCCGCCCAACCTCCTTTCACCTTGTCTCGACAATTAAAATTACCATCCGACCTCACAAAATCGCACACTCCACATATCATAACAATCGCTCTATACCAATTACACTCTACCACCCGTGCGCATATATGTATATACATTCGCACCTTCGATCCTCTACCAGCGCAGTTATCAGCGGTGGTAGTGGCTATTATACTTTTACTCATACTGTTAGATGGTGTCTAACCCAATCTACCCTCCGGTACCACGTATTTGCATACACTCACGTGACTGACCTCGCTCATGGAGGACGACGATGAAGAAAAAAATAAAGGAAGGGATGCGGGTTGGAGGGGATCGATTGTTCGCCGCGAGAGATTTAACGCTGTTGTTGTTCTTGATGCTTATGTAGAATGGATTTTGGGGTTTACATTCATTGTGGTTGGTAACGTGCGGTTTTTCACGTAGTTTAATCTGGGTAGACTTTCAGATGTGGATATTTTGAATGACTAAAATGTAATTGGATATTTTTATACGCGAGATTTTAAAAAGCTACTTTCTGAAAATATATATTATGTAGGTAGCTGTCAAAATAATAATGTCAAATTTCAAACCGTTATAACGTATTAAGATAACTTTTGCAACGTATTTATTTATAAAAAGAACAATTCACAATATTCCAGGTAAACCGAAATTATTTTTTGCTACGTCGTTCAAAGTTTCCAGAAAAAGCAATAAAACGCTAATGCAAAACTTCAACGAGCTGTCAATTTTCTCAAGGCTTCTTTACACGCCTTTCCACTGCTTTTTCCCTCGCGTAAACAAAACGCCATTTTCGTCGGTCAACGAGGAAGAAAAAAATCCACCTTCTCCTTCGCTTACACACATACACATATACGAACTTATTTTGAGGTCAAGAGTGCGGCCGCTTCGCTTCTCTCTCTCTCTAGCCGCGCGTTCGTCTCGATCAAGTTCATAAAGCCGACCGCTCGCGCGCGCACACGCGCCTTTAATTGCCTTTTGCGGTTATTGAGGTTTTTCCCTCCCGCGCGAATATGCGTATATATACGCGATGTGCATATACGCGTACATACATACACATCTGTAAGTATATATATACATGTATATGCGAGCGAGAGAGAAAGTTCTTCTTTTTTCTCCTCTTTTCCTCGCGGCAGTGGCAGCGTAGTAGTTTATACGTACGGTTTTGACGATATGACGAGCGAGGCGTTGAGTGTACGTGACGAAAATAAACGAGAGAGAGAGAGAAGAGCACAGAGACTTGATGGACGAGGCATATATATACATCGTTATATCTTATACACGTTGCACTCGCGGGAGTCACTAAATTAAAGTAATTCGAAGACGCGAAGGCACGTGCGGAGCTCGCGAAGTCTCACGATTGAGTTTGGATTTCTGGCTCGTACCGATTTCGCGAAGCTGAAATGAAAGCCAGAACTTATAAAAAATTTTTATAATTTTTTAATGTAAATATCATATATGTTTATGAAATTTTTACATCGTTATAATTTTATAAGCAAACGTTTTTAATATATTCATACAGAACTGCATTTCAATATACACCTAAAGATTTTTATACCAAATTTCAACCATTAAATTCACGCGATAAAAACTTAACATACTCACAGACAGCGTCAATGAACTATTAACAAGGCTGCAAATTATTATTAACGATTAGAAATCGTAAAAATCGCATCATTACATATTTATACATTCCCGATCGGGCCGTAAAACGTATCCATTTAACACCTCCTCTATTTCCCTGTATAACTGTTTCCCTCGAGGGGGAAAACGCACGTCGAGGGCTAGCTGAAAAAAAAACACCGGTGAAAGATTTGCATAAAACACAGCTCGAGCGCGTGGTATATATATAAGACGCAAGGCTTATCAGCACAACAGCGAACTCGGCTAATAAAATCCTCAAAAACGCTGCCGTAAAAGTATGCGTTACACATTTTACGCGAGGCAAGTCTCTCTCCCTCTCTCTCACCCGCACCGAACAAAGTGCATCAACGGGCAGTGCTGCCTTTATGTAGAGGATTTTTAACGTTGAAAGCGTAAAACCCCTCTGGGGAAATTACATATTTCGAATTTTAACACAATGTTTAGAGTCTATATACATCGAGGTCGCGCGTACGTATAAAGTGCACTGCTTAGATGCTGCGTGTGTGTGTATAACCCTTATAGAAGGTTAAAAATAACTTACAAGCCGTAATAATTTTCCACCAAGTTTATAACTATCTCCTGGTGTGCTTTCAATATATTGTGCGGCTAATTTTAGATTAGCATCTAATCTGGCATGTACCTCGTTGATAACAACTCGTTTATGTAATTACAATATTATATTCGAATAATGTGTGTACACATATAACGATAAATTATTGAAACTGTGATAGGTAACATTATATACGGAAACATCAACTTTACTTCTTTCGTTATACAATTGACCCGCAATGGTTCACAAAAAAATTTTCTGTTTTTTTTCGCTTTTCCAAGAAAAAAAGAGCACAGCTTTCCTAGGGAAAACACAGCCCCAGCTCTGCCCGATCACCGACTATATACGCACGAAACGGAAACGCATCTCTTGGATTTTCCCCCGGAGCAAGCGAGAAGGCACGCATATATATATATAGGTACAGAGTCCACGTGTATAAAGTCAGCGCACGCGCACGTTTGATACGCAATTAATCCATCGCGTCGCGCGCCCCGCCCGCGGTGAATAATGCATGTACCGTACGAAGATGCACTTGGCGGCGCGAGAGACGAACGCGAATGCACGTATACATACGTGTGCGAGGTATGTAACGCGCGAAGCGACTGATTAATAGAGGCGATATACGAACGCAGAGTTGGAGGAAAGAGAAAAGAGACAGAGAGAGAGAGAGAGAAGAGGACTATTGAGATTGGAATACCGAGATGATCGGTTCCTTGAATTGTAATGCTGCTTGGCGGATGTGTCGTGGATTGTTAATCAATTGTGTTCGATTTGCGAGATAGCATCACAGGAAGGTGGAGGAAGTGCAGTGATGATTTGAAATGTAACGAGGATGTAGTCATGCATGGTTGGTATAGATAGTTGAATGAAATTCGTGAAAAATTTTCTTTTATCTCGAAAAATATATATGAATTATTTTCTAATAAAGTTTAAAAATATTATTGGTCACAAATCCTTAGGAAATTTGATAATCGATGACATTTACAAACAATTTCGCCTAATAATGACAATAAATCAACTTACGAACTATCTTCAATGGGAAATAATAAGAAACCTTATATATGTAGGTATAGATAAAACGAGAGAAAGTCCACCTTACACGAGGCGACAAAAACCCGTCATACGAAAATCACTCTATCAGTCTACCACGGCACGTATGCCTACACAATAAAAACCGGTTCGTTCGAACGCACTATCACTAAACTTGCAAAAATCTCCACGCACACATACCACCCACAACTGCGCGCGACTAATTTCGCCTCACGGCATACCTTCCCCCATATCTCTCGTCGCTTGCTCGCGCTACTTCAGCTTTCCGGGAATGCATATTATATATACATATATATATACGCATACAGAGAGTACCTCATTCAACAGCTCTCATATCCACACACATACACGATAAATAAGATACCAGTTCTCCTTCATTGTGCGCGTTGCACACCAAGGGATAAATAAATCTCACCGAGCGTTGGTATTTAGAGCCTTGCGGGCGATTAAGAGGCCCATGGTGGAGTCGCGAGTGCGAATAAACGAACGACTCTTCGCGTGTTGGCAGCGGGGAGGGTTTTAAGTGGGTTAAGACCGCGGCTGCGCGAGCGGACCGTTCGATATATGTATATACGGTGCAGGGTATAATACGGCGCTGCAATGCGGTTATTACGCAACGGTGCGCACGTACGGGGCTCGTCGTTTTTGATGATTGCACTGAAGGTGAGGTATGGAGTGGACGTTGTGGAGATTTTTGTAACTTTTTGGTAGAATGGTTGGATATGTGTAGGATTGGTTTATTGTAAGTTTATGGGGTGAGAAGAGAAACTTCCGTTTTTAATAGTAGATTAATTGTAATAATAATTATGATGTTATGGGTACGTAAGATTATTTAGTATATAGTGAGTTGAGGTTTTGATTTATCACAAAAATATAAAATATGTATGTTTTTAGTTCTTTTCTCACGTTTTTCAAAACCTACATTTCTAATATAAAACTGATTTCTCATTAATAATCTTAAATTTATGTTACAGTTAATAACCATTTATGAAAAGGATCGAATAGTTGCAGTGTATAAATGATTCGAAAGTTAACGTAGTAAACATGTAATTTCGTAAAAACTAAAAGTTCCATATTATAAAATTACTTTCTTGGAAACTTTTTTGATTTATATATATTTAATAAGCTCTTAATGCTCAGATTTATAGCAATAACGAAATAAAACATCGATGTTACTTGATTACTCATATACGGTAAATTATAAGTATATGTATACGAAAAGATTGACGATCTTCAAGATATAACTCGAAGTCATACTATTTTTTCCATTCCGAAAAAAAAAACATTTCCAAGCATCGTACGCGACTACTTCATTACACCTCCTTCAATTGCCAGTATCGCACTTTACGATATCGCAATACGTAAAAGGGTTAACATATCACAGTAACTTTCACGCTTAATAAAATAGCCATAACGACAAGCGAGAGATTTACGCACAAACAGGTTGAAACACTTAAGAGACTTTACGCACTCGCTTTCGCGAAACTATACGAGTATAAGACGTTTTCATCTCAATCTGCACTCGCGGGTGTATATATACTATATACTACACCGCATATAATAGTATAGATTTTTTCACATCCAAAGGAGTAGTTTCCCTTTTTCTCAAGCCGCAAAACCAAAGGCTCGCCGCCGAGCACGACTTTATTTCAATAAAGTCCTTTATTGCCGTCGATCGTCGACTATATGCAGTCCTACAAATTGCATCATTACAAGTGAGAGAGAGAGAGAGAAGAAAGAGAACTGCTACCACGAACGCTATACGACTTATCGATGTCACGTGTCAGACGAGAAAGACGCCGCCTTTGTCTCCAGCGCGAATCATCTCACGATTTCCCGTCGTATATGTATACAACGAGCGTGTCGGCGAAAAGTCAGTCACGCGTGTGTGGCGCGCGCTCGCAGAACGCGAAAAGTCGATCCAATCGCTCTGTGTATATAAGCTATGGCAATCGTATATATAAGTATATATATATTCGCTAGGGAATAAACGAGTTCGGTGTTCTTAGTGACGGTGGTGAGTTGTTTTTTTTTGTTTTGGTTAAAGGGAGAATTGGGAATACATTGCGTAATCTTTGAGAACACAGAAGATAGTAGTATATACATTATGGCGAAAGTTGTATATGCAGTGCGAAAAAAAATGTGTGAATATGTTCAATAGGAGTGTGAAAAACACCAAACATGGATGTAGGAATCTAACGAGCGATTTGGCGAATGTTTTTGTTTTAAGATACAGAAGAAGGTGTAATATGGCATTGTGATGGTAATTATCGGGAAGACGTAGAGTTGTACACCTCTCGTGTTGACAATGTTCTTTCGATTCTTTAACATTTTCGGCATTCCTACGACGCGCAGGGAATTTTATTCAGAATAACCTAAATTTTTTGTTTTTATATACCAACGTATGCTTAACAATATAGGCATTACAATACACATACATAAATATGGCGCGGTTATTCGGAATATGTGC
The DNA here is from genome assembly GCA_035583055.1 of Torymus tubicola. Lineage (NCBI taxonomy): Eukaryota > Metazoa > Arthropoda > Insecta > Hymenoptera > Torymidae > Torymus > Torymus tubicola. The sequence goes on from JAWWEQ010000001.1 coordinate 8,819,019, forward strand.
GACGCAAGGCATTCCCAACACTCGCGATATAAATTAAACGCCAAACATATTTCGACATATACCAGCAACGAATTCTCAGGCGCCAATCATCCGGCAATCTAAAAAAATATTCGGCTAAACTCTTACACAGAGCTTCCAAACTTATTCGGGTCCTCGTACACGACAACGAAAAATTTTGACGAAAGATCTCACAGGCATGCATTGTCTATTCTTATCCCTTTGAATCTCACGATATAACCCGCACAACTGCTGCGCCGTGACGATCGGGGCGCAATTACAACGTAAACATACGCTCGGTACATCGGCACTTAGCATTGAATCATCGCCAAATCCCTATACACATACATATATATATACAGATTGTCATCGACCCTCTCATGTATGTATGTGTATGTGTGTATATACTCCGAGCGACAATAATCATCGATTTATCTCCTTTTCTGTAGAGCAGATGCGAATCTCCCGAATTATGGTAATGAAAACGCTGCTGACGTTTTCGATCGCAACAAGCGATATGAGTGTGTGGTATAATACACTATATACGCGAAAGCTCTCCTCGCGAGATATCGCTTTTAATGGCTGGTGAAAGTTTCGGCGGTGTCTTTTGCATATATATATACACGTGAGGGGCTGGGTAGAACAGTGAAGGGTGTTGCCGGCGATGCTGGCGTTTCAAAACAACTTTTGGTTTTAAAACTGACTCGTGTATGCCGCCTCTGATGTTTCTCTTTCTTTTTCATGATTTTTGGGAGGGACTTTCGAATGTTTATGGTAATCGATGATGGTATACATGTTCTTTTGTAAAAGCTCGGTGATTGACGTAATATAGAAATACCAGTGTGGAGTCGTTTGGTTTTAACGGTTATACGAGAAAATATACGTTATGAAAGTAGATGTGTTATGGTAATGACTATTTTAAACATGTTAATTTAAAAAATAACTTTTTACAGAATGTCAATTCAAGGTTTATTATCTAATGATTACAGTAAATGTATATATTTTATAAATATATAATAAGCACAGCTGTTATCAGTTGAAGCAATGTACCTAAATTTCCGAACCACTAAGCTTGGGATTTGGAATCCATTCAAATATTTGCCGCATAACCAAGGATTCACCGATTCCTGCAATCCACCTCTCAAACGATAGCAAAAATGTCCAGAATTTCAAGCTCCTCGCGATAAACCATCGGAGATTCTTGGCAGCCGAATCTGTGCTCGCAAACATCGCAGATATACAACAGCCACGCCTTCTCTTCCTCTCTATTCTCTCCATTCCTCTATATATATACATACACACATCCGTGCATTCTGCCCTCGTATACACAGATGATTACGCGATATCTGTATATATAAGCGTGCATAAAAGCTGTTAATCGAGCAATGACATCGATTAAACGTTCATACATATATATGATCGATACGATGGTGTATCCCAGATCTTGCCCATATTACCTTTTCTAGACATTGTCGCATACATATATATACACGCACACGATGGTAGAGAAACAATTGTAACAATAAGAATTCGTGCGCAGTCTGTTTACGGCAGGCGATCCGCGTAAAAATTCGCGGTTCACATATATATCTGCATTCGTTCCCGCGCGAACTTTTCCGGGGTGAATTTGTTTCTCGTGCTCTCTCTCGCGCGCGCCGACTTTTATATCGACATGCGCACGAGATTAATTATACCCCTATTGAGAAACCGCTTCTGTATAAAGGATATCAGATTTACATAGAGGGGACTTTTTCTCAGAAACATGTATGTATGTGTGTGTATATATGGTCGCATAAGGAATGTCTGGGGATTACGGGAAAATGTATTGTTACATAATTTAACGGGGATTACGTAGCTTCTATTCTTTAAATTATATGCGAAATGAGCTGAAAGTCGGTACGGGATCGATTTACTTTGCGTTATACGACTATACATAAAATAATTATCATGACAACGATATAAATATATAACATATTGTATACTAAAACAATTTTGTATATGTTTGAAAACATTACGTACAAAAGAAAATTCTAGTATTATTCATTTACGAAAAAATATGATAGGGCCACTGCAATCCCACACCCCTTCGCTATAAAAAACACGACTTATCTCTTAACTGCAACTGCAATAACGGCAAAGCAGAGTAGGTAGACGGCGTAGCGTAAAAAACTGTACCCGTAAAAACCACCAGCGCGCGCGAAAAGTTGAGGCGCACATATTCCGGGCACACAGTACCGTTTAATTTTTCGCGCGTCGATGTTATCCTGGGCGTCGATCTCGCCGGTAACTCAAGCGCTGCGCAAGTGAAAAGCGCCTAAAAACGAGCGAGTCGCGTGTTATCCTCGTCTCCTTTTTTTTGCGCCCATCACTTCTTCTTCTTCTTTTTTTTCCCTCTGCGATAAAAAGTTGCAGCGACCCGTTTGATTCGCGGGCGCGTGCGCGTTCTTATCTCGCGAGTTTCGCGTGCCTCGGCTTGTCCTAAATCATTCGCTAGGCGCGAGAGCCGCGAATGCAATTAAAAGTATGCCGACGCGCGCTATACGCCACGAAGTTTCTGCGCGAGTGCGCGGAACGCGAGGAAACGCCGCTTGAACTTGGAGTTTTTTTTTGGCCGTACGTGTGTTAATTCTTTTTGTTTTCTTGACGTGAAGTGGGAATGGTTTTTATTTAATTGCACGGTGACGATTTATTTTCATTGTTTTTACGTTTAAGTTAAAGCGAGTAATTTGTAACTATACAAAAATATCATGTTATATTGTTCATGGATTGTTATCAACGTATACGGATTTATAATAAAGGTATTCGAAAAATTGAATTGAGTGAAATTAATTTATCAGGTATAGACGACGTGTTACATTGATTCCAGTACAATTAATCGCTTTCTATTGCTCTATTATTTGACCCAGACATATTAACACAATTCGAATTGTATTTCAAATGCATTAAATCGCCTGCTTATCTATTCAAGCGTGAAGGCTGATCTAATAATCTAATAATGATGTCTGGTTAATAATATAAAATATTCCAACAATATTATTAATGATTCTTACAATATACGAACCACTTTCGTACCATAGTTACATGCAACAACGTCTTTAAGCTTACCTGCAACAAAAACAGAGAAAGACATATTTAAATCATCATCGACAAACTGTTATTATTAAAAATTTGTTCAATTAAATAAATAATAACCTACAGCGACCATTACATGTGTGTGAAACTTTCACAAATGCAGTATGTAACAAAATTCATATTAAAATAAACATAAATACATATGTGTTAATATTAACACAAGAGACGAATTTATCGATACTAATTAAAATTTTAATGACTTTCATGACACGCATCATAAAATATTCATCGGCAAAAGTAATAATCACCAACGAAAAGCAGCACTTCGCAAGCTGCACCTTACAGAAAAAAAACACATAATAAATATCGCATTCGACACATCGGAAGTCCTTTTTCCCATATCCCCCTTCACCTGAAAACAAATAATTATTAATTACTCGATCGAAATCTCATTAAATCATCTATATAATTTACCCGCTCTCCGCGCTCAGTAACTTTCGATTAAAAAAAAAAAAGAAAGAAGTCCAACAAAAGTACGCGCGATAAATTCATCGCTATCAATTTAAAGTAACAATCCCCGAGCGGTTTACAGTTATACTACTCTCCTTGAATGAAGCATCCTTCATTCGGTCCCCGCGAGTCCATTCAGAAGTGAGCGCACGCGTTCCCGCTCGATTTCACTCGGGCGATCGAATGCTGCCACTGCTGAAAGAGTGAGGAAGAGAGAGAGCGAGAGAGAAGTAAGTAAACAGAAACAAAACAAGGGTCGGACTGTTTCTTTCGTCTCCTCCTACTCCTGAGCTCGAAATCGACGCGTATTTCGAGCAGCTCCGCGATTGCCGCTCTGAATCTTGATGGCGAGTGTCTTTCTGTCTATCATTTTCTCTCTCTCTTTCTCTCTTTGCGGTGTACTGTCGCCGACGCGTGAGAGTCATTCGAAGAGATTTCGACCTGCGATGCGCGATTTCGCACGTGGTTGAGAAGTAAATTGTGACGGAATAAGGACGCTCGATCGTGTACTTGAAAAAGATTTACCTTCTCACTTTATTCCCTGAATATATAGATAATTGAAAATAACGTTGAAACGATGATATAATGTACGTTAAAAAAAACCCAATTGTTACAATTTATTTTACCAATTATCCCATCACTATAACGTAAATCCTTTTCCCTTTGTACTAGTCGATGCGCTCGTAAAACCGTACCGCGCGCGCATTACCCCACCAATTGCCTTCCTCTTGACTCTTCAAGCGCCAATACTTGACCTATGCCGTGTACTACTGCCGCATCCGTTTATCCTCTATGTACGCATTAATATACGGAACCGATGAAGCTGCAGCAGCAGAAGCGGCAACGATGGAACATATGGACAAACACGGAGAACGATTGTTTACCTAGGACAGTCGTGTGCCGGTGTGGGGGAGCGGTTCTGATTTTCCGCGATCGTCGAAAGCGCCGCTATATACGTGTGTTTGCTCTCTTATACCTATACATGGTAGAGAGAAAGATCATCTGTAGCAAATAATCGAAGCAGCGGAAACCGTTGCGGGTATTATTCTTAGATCGACGTTCGCGTTGTGGATATTCACATATATATACACATGGCCACGAGGCCTCGGATTCCTTCTGGCGTTGTTTGAACTACTTTGAAGAGTCGTATTATCGATGGGGAATATATCGATATCGTCGTTGTGGGAATAACCGGTTTTGTTTTTGTTAGATACATATAGTTTCCATTACGACTTTTATTTCTTTGAGTATTGTCACAGGCCCAGCTACTCGACTGTATATGCAAGCGCCGATGCGTCAGCATAATGATAAAAAAAGATGCGCTCGAGGTCATCAAGTAAACCTCGCAACATTATAGCTTAGTATAGTCAGAGCACCGGACTAGAATTCCGGATCTGTGAGTTCGGGCCCGGGTTGTTGCATACTTTTTACGCGATTCATTCATTTCATGATTCTCTTATACCCAACGATATCTTATACATCCAAAAGATGTATTCGACCTCATGCGACTAGCTGTTTACATTATGGATGTGCAAATTACGTGTTTCGTGCATATTACGTAATCTGAAACCATGTGATTTCTCCGGAGCCAATCAAAGATCGTGACAAGTAGCTAAGCAAAAACACTTTCCGACTCGCAACTCGTCGTTCGACAGTCTGCGACTATATCTCGCTCGACGCGCATCTATAGTGTACGTCACTCCGCGCATCGTTGTAAACAAGTAGCAATAAAGTGATATACATATAGTTCTTCTTTTCGGTTAGGTTGGCATCGTGGAAACGTACGGCCATCAACTGGAATACATATAGTTATTGAAACGTGCTGTGTAATTATATCACCTTCAACCCAGCATATCTCCTGACCACGAGCAGTGCAGGATTTCTGGAATTTTTTAGATGTCTGACAAACAAAAAGGCAGAGTAATGGTAAATTTTAATAATAAACTTTTGAAATTTAGATTTTAAAGAATCTAATAATTATCGGGTTTATACAACAAAAATTTCTTTCATTATTTATCAATTGAAATACACAGGCTAATGTTATTTTTCACTTGACAACAAATTTCTCACTATTACATCATTTTTTAATATTTTACATTTCACACATCGTTACAATATATTAGTATTCTACAATCAACTAATACCATCATCGACAACCCACATTAATCACGACATAAACCACGCCGCCGCTATCTTAATTTTCGACAAAGTCATAATATCAATTTATGGAAACTCAATTCACTTCTTCGTGCGTTCCACCCATGCGACCGACAGCGTTCTTCTCACGCATCTTTCTTTTTTTATTTTCCTTCTGTCTCTCATCGAGAGGAAAGAGCCCGCATGCCACTGAAAAATAAGATAGACGTGTGCAAGGGGTGGAGTATCTCTCTTTCTCTCCGTTGGCGGGCGCCGGAGGAAAGCAGACTACTATACTACCAGTACGCGTGTGCTGTATACGGTCATTCGATCGACTGATGAAGTGCTCGGCCACTTCACGGGAGGCGACGGCTGTTAATCGAACGTGCGCGCACACACACACACACACCCGCGTGTGCAGGCGTTCGCGCTCGCAGCGAGCTTCTATAAATACGAGACAATCCGACGGGTGTGTCTAGACGATCGCGTAAATAACGCTTTTGTCCGGTGTCTGTAGATGCGCGCGCGCAGTGGGAAACGCGTGCGTGCGTGTCTAAGGAGTCGGTTGGACGAGAGAGAGTATCGATTTTTTTAAATTTAATTTATTGATTGGAATTCTTGAATTTCGATTATAGAGACATATAGCAACCGGGGACACCAAAGCTAGTATACGTAGTTGTATTTGAATTTTATAAATTTGTCGGTTGAACACTGTAGATCTACTTCGTACTATGGTGTAGGTATCTTTATTAAATTTCATTGTTTTATGTAGTTCTTATTCTGTTTGGTAAAGTTTTAGAATATGAAAATGCAATAAAGATAAATGTAAAACGGAATTGCTAATCAATTGATAAAACCAAGTTTCAGAAAATATTTGATGTAATTTTCAAACAACTAATAATTATTCCTTTTTTTTAATAACTTTTTTTACTCGTATTTTCAATGATAATGCAAAGCATCTTTTATTGTCAAAGCATTTATTATTATTATTATTATTTTAATGGAAAAAAATTCATGTTTCATTATTTGTTTAAGTAATTTATATTACATTTTTCGAAAGAGACTTTAGATTTGGAGTCCATAGGATTGAAGTAATAAATGAGAAAAGCGCTAAACGTAACAGCGTAGACACAATGTATTGATCGTATGATACGATATTTTTAGAATAATAAGATATCACTTTTTTACGTAAATTGTAAATTTAACTATACGAAAATTATAAATATATAACATTTGTAGAATTAAAAAATGAAACATATACTGTATTCGTTTATTAAAACAACAATTTAAACATATTTCATAAAAAAATACTAATTAATATTTATTATCATTAATCTTCAACTAATTTATAATTTACATAGCAAATAACAACATTTTACTATTGTTAAAGAGTTGTAAAATTATTTTTTAATTATTTAATAAGACCCTCGCAAGGGCCGTCAAAAATTGCCGTAGCCGATGGTATTTCACATCGTCTTGGCGGGGTATTGGTAAAAGTTTTCAACTAGCAATAATCGCACCTCGGTAGAACCTCATCGGTTACGATATCGCCGCTGCGCAAAGATGAGGAGAGCGGTGCCGCCGGGGCTTATATAGTGCCGGGCTTGCTTATTTGTCGAGGGGAGCTGAAAACGACACCCGTAGCCGCCTGGCGGTTGAGACGCGAACCCACTAGTGCGCGAGATTCGAAATGCCATGAGCGCGCTCGGATATAGAAAGACGGCGCATACTTCGAATTTCGGCAATGCCAACAGTGAAAGTGGTGTAAAATATTGTTACTCATGTGAAAAATTTATGTGATTATACGTGTGATGATATTTAAAAATAAAATTGGTGAAATTTAGAGATAATTGTGTGTAAATTGATATAATATTATTAATATTACAATTAAATTTATAAAAAGTTATAGTTTATGATTGTTGTCATCATACGTTTGTTAATTTTTTTATTAATATTAATTTATTGAGGAACATTAAATGTACTTAAACTTAATTATAAAAAAAATAGTATAGGCTTTTTTATTATATACAAACACTTTTATCATTAAATTTCTTTTTACTTACACGTAGAAAGTTAATTAGAATATTTTTAATGACATTTTTGTGCTATTTCTTTATAATTTTAAGCAAAATATAAATCTATATTTTTTCGTTAATTGGCAATTACAATTCATTGTTCGCAACAATAACAGTACTTAAAAATTTATAACGGTTTTGATAAGCAGTAAAACCAGTCAGTGTAAACACGACTTCAAACTTCGTGCGCTCACCGGCGGACTTAATTTTAAATTAAGTAGTGACACGCTGCATTATTAACACGTTGAAACTCCGGAACGATAAATTCGAAGTCGCTGTGTATGCGAGCGCAGCGAAGAAAGCGAGTCGCGTATACATATACATATATACGAGTACGCGCATACGTTAATCTTGTTTTGAGTATATACATGCAGAACGACTTAAACGACTATTTGAAGCTCTTTTCACATTTCTCCGTTGAGATATTTTACGTTGCTCGGTCGCTTAATCTTCTCGCTGATTTTAATTAATGGAAATTATGAATCTTCAGAGACTTCTTCGATATTTATCCGCGAGACAAGTGCATTTCACTGTGCGTATATTTAATACACTGTGTTGAATTATAAATGTGATATCGCGAACAACGTTTCAATTAGTGTAATGACAAAATGTATATCATGCGATTCTGTTGAAATTCTGACAGCTATTATTTCATTATGCTTTCCAAACCAGTCTCATATAAACGTCGATGTTCAATAAATACAGCAATAAATTACTTATCAAATATAACAGTAAAAAATAATCGAAACCCTACCGGCATACGTAAACTTCTGCCATTGTTTTTACAATGAAATACGGTTAACCGCGTACCTTGGCCTTAATTTCCCGAAGACACATACATATATACACACTCCTGATCGACCAGAAAAAGCAACCCCAATTCCACGAGTCCGCAGATAAAGTCATATATATATATA
>JAWWEQ010000001.1:8827825-8991959 GCA_035583055.1 Torymus tubicola
TAGCAACGGCATCTCTGCTTTCTGTACTCTGATGGCCTGCCCAGACAACGAGTAAACGTGCCAGAAGAACTGACTTGGTGTTAACACTTGTGTGTTAGACAATATTTTTTGTACTGAGAATATAGATTTTTTATGGAAACTTGTTTTTTTAATAAAATGAAAATATAAAATAATATCGTTATATACATTGTCTTTATTTTGATACCGCTTAAGAATTTCTGCAAACTATATAACCTTGAAAGCTTTATTCTGTTACGAGTATAGACTCACGCGTAACAATTCGAAAACAGCTATATTCATATTTTAACCATGCACTATTTTAAGCGATCTTTACAATCCATCATCATGGAACTAACAGGACATCGAAATCGTTAAAATACACGCATGCTGCATCCGTTAGCGATTCAATAAAGGTAATTAACCCAGTATTACAGAGACTCATGTTCAATTACGGTATGCAAAAATAACCCCGCTATATTATACGCATTCACAAATAACCCCACCTTTGAATCACTTATCCAGCTCATTTAACGACGCTCGCACACCCCGCGCGAAATCGCTCAATCTCTCATTGAACGCATGCGTGTATACTCTAACTGTAAATAAATCGACCAGCTCGAAAGATTGTCTTCTTCTCGTTCTCTCTCTTTCTTTCTTTCATTCTTTCTTTCTCTCTTTCTACCAGGAGCTACCTCAAAGTCGCACGGCTATCATATACACACACGGCGGCACATGCTACTCTCGTGTATTAATAATAATCGCTTTCCACGCAGCAGCAACAGCAGCAGCAAAGCCGCACGCGCGCGCTTTATCTACATCTCGTATTTATTATAAGTGTATACTTTCGATTTACATGCATATTGCGAGCGAGAGAAAGAGGGAGAGAGATGAAAGTCAGCGCGCCGGTGTGCCTCATCGTTTATCCCGCGGTATGCATTACCATCTCTCGTTGTGGCTCTGTGCGGCGTGCCCACCCCGTGTAGGTATATATATGTATAAAAGCGCACAAATAGTGTTCCGGACTTTTTCTTCTTAAGGAGCAGGAAACCATTAAAGTTTTGTACAAATACTTTCCTACTTCGCGGAGGACTTTATGTAATGCCAAGTTCTTTTTTTCTTCTGGTCGATGCGTAACAGAGAATAAAAAATATTATCGGACATACTCTGTCGTTATAATGTAGATATCAAGTGCGTATCCCGTAAAATTATATAGTGTTTAACGAATTTGTACGCTACATTTTGAAATTACTTTTATGGGATATCTTGCATAATAGCTTAATTTGTCTCGAGAAATTCTGTGTTACGTGCAGATTGGCATGGCATTGATGTGTATCATTAATTTGAGAACGTAATTGTAAATTATGAGTAGAAAAAAACCATGAAAATTAGTCAAAAAACGATGTTGTTAATTAATGACGAAATTCTACGTTAAAAATAAATTAAAACGATATGTACTTATGACATTTCAAAAGAATAATCTATTTCTCGGAATAAGCGCTAAATTTAGCATATATCGAATAACAATGTTATCTTCCGACAGCATAATGAAACTGATAAGCTATCCTCAAATTGTATGCTTCGAGTTACCTCCACTATTTCAATTATACAAAAGCAGCTTAAAAAACCGTGAAAGTATAGAATAGAAATGTAAATGATATTTTCCAGTTTCATCCGAATATCTTATCGCTACCGTCTCGTCGCATTTCAATGACAATAAAAAAAAGTCACACCCCAAAATCTCACACATACATACACACGCACACCCAGCAATCACTGCTACCGGAACCCACAAAACTGACTACCCGCACCATCACTGCCTGCATCGATAACCCAAGTACATAAATAAGCACCGCCACCGCCGTTGCTGCGCTTTAGTGGCACACCGCGACCCTCTATATACATAACGGGAAGAAGGGGGACGCGAGAGGAGAGCTCAGAGCGCCGGTGTAACCATTATACCCGTGGAGGCTTCGCCGCCCACGTGCTCGGAGAGAGAGAGACACGCGACGCGCGCGAGGAGAACGAGCATCCGTCGTCCTGTCGGAAAGACGAGAGCGAGATCTTGGGCAAGGGGGGGGGGGATTTTTGGACCCCGAAAAAGTTAAGAGATCGTCGTGGTTGATAAAAACACGCGAGAGTATGACGGATGGTGATTTCGGATCGGACTGGTTCGACACACGGGTTTATTGCTTGTGAGGGGATAATTGTGCGATCGCGGTTGATGCCGCAGAGTTTTGTGAGGTGAGGGTTTCATGTAGTGGACAGTTAGGTAATGATGAGTGATGCATCGAATGCCGACGAGTTAATGAGATTATTGATGAGGAAAGTGAGCTTTTGTGTACTAAAATAAGAATTTAGTTCAGTATAATAATAAAAATATAATTATTATTCTGAATCAAAGAAGTTAATATTTTGTAATTGTCAATAAAATAAAATTGAACTGTGATATTGTAATGATAACAATTGTTCCCGAACTAATCGAAAATACGGACGGAAAGAGAAATCACAATACAAATTCGAATTGATTTATAAACTTTATTTTAAAAAAGCCACAAATCGGGTTATCTCCCGTGACGTGTAATTTTATTGAAATCTCAACGAGAACTGACTCCTTCAGCCATCAATTGTTTTTCACAGCAGAAATCAATACATTATAGAATCTATTTCGTAATATACCTATATCTATTTGTTCCTATAAAATTCAGAAATTACATAATTATATTTAATCAGTATTTCAGATCATTTTTCGAATTCACGTTCTAATAAATGTTACTATTCCGTTCCGTAACAACAATTGTATAGATTTGATTGAAAAATATCAATGATAAATATACTTTAATCCTGTACGAAATGATACTTTTGAACATGATATTTTGTTTATAATTAATTAAAGTTTAATATTTTTATGATCAATTTTACATTCTAGGAGGAAAAAATAAAATTACAGCTTTTACGATTCCGCTTATTATATTCTGATTATTATCTCTACATGACAGGCTTGTACATTAAAAAAAAAAAAAGAAAAATAAAAAAGTACCACCGCGTATTATATATATATATACGACTGCCATCCTTTTTCTATATAATTAATTCCAGCAACTTGTCACAGATCATATAACATCGCGGAGCAGCTAAATCGCAAATCACAACGCCGAAGCATTCATCAATTCCGTCAAGCGTGTAAACAGGCCGGGCACGATCGCGAGAGAGCGGGAAATAAAAACAGAGGGGGAGAGAGAGAGGAGACAGATAAAAAGGCGAAACCGAAACGAAAGGACCTGGAGGGCCGGATCGACGCGTGTAACCGGATATAGGCGAGGAGAGCAAAACTCTCTCGCGTATATATATATATATATATATATATATATACATACGTATATATATATATGAGTGTGTGCGCATTACACAGGTACACATACACACATGTATATAGGATGAACGATCGGCCGGCGGCGCCCTGAGGGACTTCCTTTCGGGATTTACGAGGAAAATAGACGACGCCGAGACCGATGATACGCGCGAGGGGAGAAGACAGTGCAGACGAGAGAAGAAGGCTTTTGCTTTCCGTCGCACTGTATTATGATCGAGCTGTATATATATATATATACGCATAGAATGCACTACGTGCGTTCTTCTTTTTTTTTACTCTCTCTCTCTTTCTCTCTGGACAGACGACCGTCCAGCTCGTCTTCGGGCGCTCCTCTTCTCTCTGGTATATATACGCGCTCCGCGTCACGGTGCAGCGTTTTGCAATAGACATTCTCCACGCGTCGTATATGGGTGGTTATGGAGATCGCAAAAAGGAAGCGTTGGACGAGAGCTTTTTTACGTCGAACTGTTATGTACGTTATCTGATCTACGAGGTGTATGAGGTTTGTAAAAATAGTGCTGATGGTAAATGTTATTGATTGTTAAACTTTTTGCGGTTGGTTTTAATTTTGTTTATTAAATCATGAAATATATGAGAATTGGTTGTCTGTGATGTGTTTTAATATAGGTCTGAAAGATGTAATTGATATATTATGAAAAATAATTTAATGAATTTAAAGATTGAAATATATTTGAGATTTAAAAAACTAGTTGAATCTCGGAAATGAGTAAATCACTCTTCACTTCTATCAAATAACCAAATTATTTTTAAAATTTTTATAGATTAACTTATTGTGTTTGGTTCTAGGTATTGTAAAATAGGTTCATCGAGAGAGCGTAAACTTTTCCTCACTGCATGCAATAAACTTTATAAACATGTCGAGTGGACGATAATGTTCAAGCGCTGTAAATAATAAATTTTATTTACTCTTTTACGGAGCTGAAGGTGTAGAAAATTGTGAATTTCTAGAGGGTATACAATTGGACAGTTGGAACATTAATATCTTACTCAATTAATACATGCTAGGGTTTTTCATTAAAATCTTATTAACTGCAAAAACTTATTATTTCAACAATATTAGAAAAAATATGATCAGTTTTCAATTATACTACTAATAGAAACCAAAACGTCCATTTTATAAATAAACAAAAAAGTATCGCCCTTGCACCGCACATTATTCTTCTCCGACTTTTCTTTTCTTTTATTTTTTACATAGATACCATATCGCACTTTCCGTCACCACCAACTCTTCAGATAACGCGCATTTCATTCGCACTTCAGGCCGAAAAAAAAGATAAAGACAGAGCAAAAAACCGTGTTATACGCCGTATCATGCATGTAAAACACGACGAAAACAACGGCGTCGGAAGACGTTTGCTGCGGCGGACGCGCCTGGTCGGGGCGATTCGCGAACAATGCGATTAGCCGCGTGTATATACGCACGCGTGCGCGTGCGCGCGTATCATACCGCACGCCGGATGCGCGCGGCATATTTCCCCGGAGCATCGAGCCGTGAACTCTCACCTCATAATTTAAAAGACCCCATGCGGGGAGGGAGAAAGAGAGAGACATGCAAAAAGGATAAAAGAAAGAGATATATAGAGAAAAAAGGGGATCATGCGTTGCATAGTAAATAATCGATTTTTTGCACGCATCCGAAGGTTGTTGTTCGTATATAATATTTTAGTTTATGTGACGTTCAATAATACTGGTAATTAGAGGTTGGGCGGTTGATTCATTATGATTTATGTATTATGATGAATTTCCTTTCAGATAAAAGATTTTTCCAGATGATGTGGCGGTATTTGTAATTAATTCATAATAATTTATATACAAAAAAATTTAAATATTTCTTATCAAATAATTTAAAATATTATTATTGTTACAGTCTTGGCAAATTTAAGCTTGTGCAAGCTTCTAGTTGCATTTATAAAAACCATTAATTTATAAATTGTAAAAACGTTTTTAACAAGGTGTGATTTTATTGATAAATCTAACAAACCAATCAATTCATTTGTATTATATTTAAAAAGACAGCAGTAAATAATCTATGATTTTTCATTGTAATAATCATCAATAATTACCTGACCTTAATTCAAATCTCTAAATAAAAAACAGAACAATGCATTTATGAACGTGACGCCTCGTCGTCACCGTGGGCTTTATATTCATGAACAAAAAATTCCACCGCTATAAATATCACGGGAAATCAAATACAAACGAAACGCGAGAACAAATCAAACGCAATCCCGATGTTTACCCATTGCACACACTCGGGCATTAGATTCAAAAAGCCATATCGGTCTGCAATGCGTATATTTACTCTCTCTCTCTCTTTCGATGCATCTCCCTCTGCCCGCACACCAATATTTGAACAAGCATAATAATTCATACGTCATTCTTTATGCGCGAATAAAGGACTCGTTAGATGACGAAGGGGGTACAGAGCTGCTGCTGCTGCTGCTGCTGTAGTTGTAGCCTCGCGGTACACCATTATTCCCCCCGGGAAAAACAGACGAGGGAAGGAAAAAAAGAAGTGAAAGAACCCGAAGGGGAGTGATAAAGAGAGAGAGAGAAAAAGGCACGCTACTCAGTGATATAAATTAAGAGAGCGAAAAGGGCACGTACGATCGAATGGGTTGCCCGTTTCATTAATATCTCCAGTTTGTAATGGTGTTATACGTGTGGTATGAACTAATGCGGCTTTGATTTATCTTCTGGGAACGAGATGTCACAAACGTTGTGTATATATATATATAATATGGGCGTGCGACAAGGATAACAACGCTGTCTGCTAGTTCCGTAGACATGAGCTTGAATTGTACGGGGGATGTTGCGGTGATTTAGGAAACGAAGGAAAGATCATGGCGCGTATACATATGCGTATAAGTGAATTTACGATCGCGAGGAAATTGTGCTGTCGAGTAGTATGTACGCAAAGTTTGATTGACTGGGGAACGCGAGGTGGATTAACCAAGTGTATATATATATATACATATACGTGCATGTGTATTTGGGTCATGGTTCGAACTATATAAATTTCGTTTTTATTTTATGACTATTGTAATATCGATATGTGCTATACTATGAAGCTTTCTTTATGTTCATGAAAAATCTTCGTTGCGTACATACTAAATATAAATATTAAAATATATTTATTCTTACAGTTATTATACTTGTATTGTTTTCATCTGATTTCTTACGAAAGTTTATAATATATATAGCAGGAATTGATGATATATATCCGCTGAATTAATCGCAACAGTAAAATATTTAAATTGTATTATTCTCTTTTGCTAATTCTTACACGTTACAAATACCATTTTTTCACATTCTATCAGCTTTACTCACCAGGGCAGGTCAACTTTATCCTGTCGAGATATTGAATTTATCACGCGCGAACGGTACAACGAAGTATATAGTCTCTCGATAAAAAAAGCTTTCCCTAAAAAAAATATATTGCGTATACATACCCGCAGTCAACAAATCATTTTATCGTTACGCATATAATATACACTCGCTTTTGTCATATACCTTTTATACGCACTTATCGTGCTTCTACAGAGCCAAGATAAAAGAGATCGCCAGACCATCGCGCATAATTTCAATTTAATTAACGATCACTTTCTCGAACGGATAGCGAACAAAACAATATCCGTACCCGTCTACTCGTCCGAGTGTACAGGTATATGTATATCTATAGTAAACATACCTGTTTCACTCTCATACGTATACATATAGTCTAGCACTCTCGAACGAAAATGAAGTTGAGTAACAGTTATCCGGTGACTTCGGGCGGAAACCCACGTCGGACGGTGAAGCTCGCAGCTCGATATAGTTTTTCTCGTTTTCCTTTTCGTTCCGAGCAGTCTACTACTACTGTTGCTATTGCACGTCCCTTTCATTATGCACAAGTAGTCTTTCTCTCTGGCATTTCGATGCTTTATTACCGACGCGCCCGCGCGTATACACGCAGATAAACAATCATTGGGAAATTGATGTATTGGGCCGCGGGAGAGAGAGAGAGAGGAGAAAACAACAACGAGGCGCGTTTGCGAAATCGAGTTGAAACTACATTTTTTTGCATTGCCCAGCCGCGCTCTCGTCGAGCAGGTTGAATTTATGGCAGTTTTTAATTAAATCAGTATACGTAAATATATGGCGTAGGATGGAATATACACGTTGCATTGACATTCGATAAATCTGTTGTTAATTAATCGTGAGTAAAAATTAACGTTATGAATACAAATTACTGTTTAGACAAAGAATTCATACATATCGATATAATATCGTTGATGGATTTATTAGCAAATAGCGATAAAACAAACTGCTTTTAAAAAGTTTTTCAAATTAACGGCCAAATAATATTAGTTAATTTATATATAGATTAAGCTCCTTATCGCATTGTTTCCACACCACATACCGATACCCCTCCAAAAAAAAAACAACACAAGGTATACATTGAATAGCCAAACTGCAATTGCGCAACACTCACGTATACGTAGCGGCACGAATAAACTAATAACATTGCAACGCATTTTTCCTTTGGTTTGACCCGCTGGAGGCTCTGCACATATACATATACACACACACACACACGTGAGCGTTCGCGCGTTCACCGTTGCGAAGAATGACTGCAAATGTTATAGAGCGTACATGCGTATACAGAACCCTGCGTGCGATTCGCGGCTGGGACTTCCGGTCGACCGAACGGGGGAAAAATAGCCGCTGGCTAACTAGCTGTTATTATGATTTGCATTATAAGGATTTGTGTAGTTTTATGGTGGAAAGGGTTGAGTTTGATCATTCGCACGTGTAATTATCGATAAGTCATTTAATTGTGGTTTGAGATAGTAGATAAAATTGTAGGAATTTGTTGGTGTAACCGGTAATTTTTATACAGTGAAGTTGAAGTGCTGATTATAAAAATACAAGAGATTTTTATATTGTGAGTAATATATAATATCGTAAAAAATTATTTAGCAACAATTAAATTTTCTAATCAATATAATCATAGTGAATTGTAAATTTGACAATTACAATTTAATTCGAACTTCATATTAAATTAATTTGAAATTGCGATTAAAGAAAATAATTCTATAGTTTACTGATAAAGTTAGATACACATTAAGTGGTATATTCTTAGTATAGAATTTGCCAAATAAAAGGACTTATGCACAAAATTTTATTTTTCATTCAAGTTCTTTCTTATCGATCTACATAAAAAATTCTAAAGAATTTACAAAGTGAAAAACTTGGTGAACAGTAGGGGAACAAACTTTTGATTAACCCTCTCTGTTTCCTTCCATCCGCCTATCGATCTCCCCTCCTTTTTCCTCTCGCTTTGTTAAAAAACCCTCTCTCTCTCACACACACACACACAAACGTCGAGGTCGATCCACGTTTTTGTGCGTACATACAGTACCGAGATAAGCCGACGCTGCCGCCAACGTCGCGTCGCGTCGTCTGGCTAATTCCGTGGTTTTTTGTCCCTCGATGGAGAAGGGGCGAGTTTGCATGGGAAACGACACGCGCACGCGCGGGGTTTAGAAACAAAATGCTGAAATGGAACAATACCGTGGTAGTGACGAAGTGACGGGGTTTTCGTTTTTATTCAGAAATTCGGTGGGAGATGAGTAACAGGATGAGGGGGATTTGTTGCGTTTTTTTTAACTAGCGCATGTTCTTTTGTACAGGCGTAGCTATCTACGTTGTTATTTTTACGGTTACAAGTTTTTAAATGGATTAAGTGAACAAGATCAATTAGCTTTCGTTACAAAGAACAAAAAATATAAAAAAATAGGTATATGTATAATCCAAAACATGTTAATTTGGACACTGTTCGTAACAAATTACACTTACTTATTAGATTCTGAAATAAAATAGATTATTTTTATGTTCAATCTATTTTCGTAAAATTAAAAAAAGGAATTACAAATTACCTTTGAGAGAACGGTATAAACGGACTTCTGGTACACGATATATACTTTTCATTCGCATGAAAAATTTGGATACGTCTTATTCACTTATAGTTATCATGTTAGAATGAAATAAGAAATAATAATACGTAACCAAAATAACATTATAAATTGATAGTTGATTTATTTCAGACGAACGCTTTATTACTTTCTCATTTCCAGTTTCGTATTTCAAGAGTCACTGCGTCGCGCCATATTATGACAACATTATCTCTGACACACGAGAAATTTGAACAACAAATCCCTCGTAAAACGATAAACAAACTTTCTATTGCAATTTTGAAACTAAAGCAACTCGACGGCCGGGAAAAGCTACTTTTATCCTTATACCCCTTATCAAAACATAACGACGTATATATATACATATATAACGAATCACACACGACTGACTTGTTCTCGTGCACCCGTCAAAACAGACATACTTACGAAATCTACGACCCCCAAATCGCAAATAATTCGATAAATTTCCAAACGCACACGTAATATATATATAAACGTATATGCAAACGTTATAAATATGCACGCGGGGAGGCGTTCGAGTGTGCGCATGCGCGCGCGAAGTCTTACAAAAACGCGCGCCGACGCGATATTCATCGTCGAAGGCACGGCCAATCGCTTTTGACGTTTGACATTTTTCGCGAGAGATATCACTCGGCGTGACGTTGACAGCTACGCTCTCGAGCGAGAGCGAATCTGTGTATATATATCTCTCTCTCTCCACTGCAGTCAAAGTGCAGTGAGCTGTTCGTGCATGTATGTATGTGTATGTGTATATATATATATTCTGCGAAAAGTTTCGTTGCGTCCGTCACTTGCACTCTCGATTCCCATGCCGCCCGCATCTCACGGGCAAGCTTATTACCGTTTTTGCGTGCGAATACCGCGACGGCCGTACTAGTGGTAAAATTGGCTTTGTTATAATATAGTTTTATTTAGCGACCTTTCTCTTTTGCGGATTTTTTCTCGAAGGTTATTGGTATATCTCTGCGAGTCGACTCAACGCACACGTGCTCTTTTATTTATACTCCGTTATGTATATATACCGTTTACGGCTCGTTTTGCTGATTTGCTCGGGAGTTTAACTGATGGAAAAATAAATTGCGAGTGGTTAAGTGTTATTGAAATTTTTGAAAATGCACGAGTGTACGGAAACATGTCTAATTTCAGGCGTGAGTTATAAATCAACCAGCTCAATGTTGTTTTGCAATTCGTTAGAATATACGTGTAAGGCAAGTTATGAACAAAAGTTTATTACAAATCGCTAAGGATAAATTTGCTATTTCACGAAATGATTTTTCTAAATTAAAGATGGTTTTATTAAAAAAAAAATTCTAAAAAGAACTATATATTCGTCATTAAGATTAAATAGCCCTACTAATTTTTATATATTTATATGTAAAAGAATGGTATTTTTACAGTAAAATGAAAAAATATCTAAAATAACGGCAGTGTGTGAAATAATTTAATATTTACATAAATACTGCCTTGGTAAAATATAAATTAGCTTGATTTTCAAAATATGGTGATTCGGTAATAACGCTTTTATTATAAAATCTGAATCAGTTTTGAAAAGCTGGTTAACTTTTTACCATACGGATTGTCAGTTATTAATATGTTAACTAATTAATAACGTCAAACAAAATAAAAATCAAAAAAAAAAATCTTTTTGCAGTCTTCAAAATTCCAGCTAATAACACTCATTGAGAAATATTTTGTATCATTTCAATGTACACCTTATAATATACATATATATATATATATATACATTGTAGAAATTGAGACTAAAATAGCACTTAAGATAAAAAGCTGCTGCACCCTTTCTTTCTCCCATCCTCAAGCTCCCTCTGTACATACCAAAAACTGAACAATTCCAACAATGCAGCTGCGCTCACAAAGCTCTCTTTCTATATCCTTCATTCTCTCGTATACTTATACCTCAACGCTAAACACTCTCCACCTCCTCTTTCCCCACGTCCATTCTCATCCCGTCGGCGAGCTTTTCATTTCCTCAAACTCCCTTTCTAATCGCAACCGCTATATACTCTCACTGCTGCTGCTGCTGCTGCCTCCTTCTTTCTCTTTCGTTCCCTCCTCTCCCGATATCAACACAACAACCTTCTCTCTCTCTCTCTCCTCCTTTGTTGTTTCCCTCTCGTCCATCGCGAAAGATACGAGCTAGCAGGATTTACGAGGCTCGGAGCTCGCGGAATTCATTTCTCTCGGCGAGCCGCGCCGATTGAAACGACCCGTTACTCAGCCCCCGGAGGTGTCGTAGCGGGAAACGCAATTTTTATATCGAACGCTCGCGTGTATACATATGCCGTGCGCTTTTTAACCGGGAGTTTAGGGTAGGAGTATTATTATGAAAAAGAACGCGCGACGAAAATCCCGCGCGGTTAATTATCACAAGAGAGTAAGAGAGGGAGAGAGAAGCGCTCGGTAAATTATTATCGCGCAATGATGAATTATGGCTCGTTATACGTACTTATACCTATATATACATATACACGAGTGAGTGAGTGAGAGGGAACAATGTGAGCGCGCGCAATGCACGAGGGGAGGTCGCGAGTATCGATTTCCGTGCGCGCGCGCGCGGCTGTCGAAGAAGTTGCGCGCGTTTGGCGCACGGGCGACAGGAGAAAGTGCGCACGCACACGTGTTCGCGCACTCGGGTACTCGCGCGCGCGCACGTGAGGTGGGGTCCCCGCGGTGACGCGCGGCATATACAGCGAAAGAGAAAGAGAGAGAGAGAGAAAGAGGATGAAAAGCGAGAGGATTAAAAGGCGGAATTAAAACGTTCGATGTGCGCTGTTGTCTCGCTGATGACGGGCCGCCGCGTGTTGTATGTGCATATATGTCTCTCGCTCTCTCGCTCTTTCTCTCTGTCGGAGCGAGAGAAGAGCTTATGGGTCGTTGAACGTATGAGAGAGAGAGCATGTGCGCGCGTCGTGGCATTTGATGAGCATGTGATATTTGTGGGAAACTGATTTGCGTCTCTCTCTCTGGCTGTATATGGTGGAATTTTTGTAATGTCGGGATTTGATGTGGAGGATCTGCAGGTATTGTGCGAGTTAATCGAGGGAGCGGACAATGATTTATTGGTGTAATTTCAAGTTCGAGAATTAATAAATTATTTTATTATTAACGAAGTATTAATGTAAATGTAGTATGAAAAATAATTAAATATTTGTTTATATATTGATACCTCTTATAGAGGTATTCCGAAATGTCAGAATGTTTTTGAATTAACGACACTCGGTAGGTTTTATAGAGCAGCTTTTATGTTGTTTAGAACTCAAATACGATCTGACACTTGAGACTGTAAGAAAATTCACATTTAGATGTAGTACATCATGTAAAATATTGTTGAATTTTTTTTTCTAATAATTTTATTTAACTTTTATCGTAAATGAACGTTATATTCGTAACCTCTACTAGTAGAACAAAAGATGAATTTCATATTAAAATAAACATTCTGAGGAAGTATAAACTTTACAAACTTCATAAAAACTCTTTCAACGAAAACTTTACCTACTATATAACAACAGCTAACTTCATCAAAGCAAACTTTGCGGCTACAATACACAGCATCGAACTTGCACCTCTCAAACGAAAACCACGGGCAACAGAATATCGCTACCGTTAAGGACACAGACGTCGCACGGCGCCTCTCTAGGATTATCTCTCCTCTCTCTCTCTTTCTTTCTTCTCTATCCGCCCACTCTTATTATCTCCTTCCATTCACGTCGCTCGCGCGCGCACAAAAGGAGGCGCACACTTTTAATTGGAACACCCACTTGCCAATCGAACCGCGACCCATCGGAAGCATCAGCATCAGCAGTCTCGCTCTGCAGTAGTAGCGCTCGCTGCGAGAGTTACACAATATAACAACGGCGGCGGCGCGAGGAAAGGACGCATCGATCAATGCCCCCATACCCACGTCACGTTTCGGCATGCTCGCTATATAGGCGGACCACCGCGAGACATGGTATTCAGCAGTATTAATCAACCGGAAGTGGTCCGGTGCAGTAGCAGCAGCATTTGCTGGAATATCTTGCGAACGAAGCTTCCTGTTTCGTGGAGGTTGTATACGTGTGTAGAAGAGTAGGATAGGAAGAAGTGGGAGTAGAGCTATTGTGGGATATATGTCGAAGGAGCTTGATACGAGGACGACGAGATGGAGATGTAATTGTAGAGTGAGAGAGATGACTTGCGTACGATGACGATCGAGCCGATGGGTTTGAATGGGACGGTTGATTGGGGATAGGGAGGGAGAAGACAAGTGCGGTTGATGGTGGATTTGTAAGGTTTGTTGTAAATATAGGGGTAATGGATGAATTGATGTCATATTGAAAGTATTCTTTATAGATAATGTTTGCATTTTAAGAATTTGAATAATTGATATCAATTTATAACTATAAAATTATTTACAATTACGATGACAATAAGAGATAAAAATTCAACTATAAAAACTGCGTGTATTACATCAGAATGATTTTTTAATCTCATATTATACGCGTAAATTATACGATGAAGTTTAAAACGGCAGTTACAAAATCTCGTTCTGTAAATATATATAAAAATATTGAAATCAAATAAAATAGAATGTAGTGGCAATTTAGATGTGTTTCATTAGTACCCCTTAAGACAGGTTTTTAATTAAGCAAAGTGATTAGCGAACACATATTAACGATAATGCTGTAGTCCAAATGACAGGCAACCATATAATTTCGCGTTCACATATAATGATCTAAGCAAGTGAAACAACAAGTCTGCTAACCTACTCGCAAAATAATATAAATAAAGATAATCGAGTTTTTGCAAACTCTATGCTACGTTGACCTGTTACCACGATCATTAACAATTAATCCACAATCTAAAAAATATAACAAACAATTGTTAGAATGACAAAGAAACTGTACCTGTGTGTAAACCCACCCACTATATTGCTACGCGAATCCACTCATGTACGCTATCTCATAGCCCAAAAACATATTATTCGAGCAACAATCTACCACGCGCGTAGACAATAACAGTATAACAATGCGTCACGACTTGCACAGGTCACAAATGTTTGCCAATCGCAGGTGAACATCAATTAGACGTCAAGCTCTCGTCACACGCGGCGACGACGGCGACCGCGACGAAATCCCACGACACACAAATATAATCCAGGGCGCAAATCGAACAAGTCTCTCTGTTTTCCTGGGAGAGCATATATAGCGTCGAGAGAGGCGTGCGCGCGATCGTGATATTCGCCCCGAGAGTCCGTACGGCACAAAGCGTATATGTCCATGCTCCAGAGAGAGAGAGAGAGGCGAAAGCACCTTCCCTTTTGAGACCGGCCAGCCGCTAAAGCAATTATAATCGAGTCGTGTCTATACGTGTATGTGTGTGTGCAAGTGAGTCTCTCTCTCTCTCTCTCTGCTCTATGCGCGTTTGTTGTTCGATCGGTATATACGTCTGTGTAATGTATGTTCGTGAGGTTATTGAGATATTGAGGGAACTTGGACTAGAGACGTTGTAATTTGTATTAACGTGGCAACGGCATTCGACATTGCGTGTATGTAGTTCGTGCTACGTCGTGGCCAAAAGCCGTTTAATACAATCGTGGAGATTCGAGTATATTTGTTTTAGATTTAATTTTAAAAGATGTCGGGTGAATATTTTTTAAAGCCGCAGTATACTCATAGATATTATATCAGTAGTATTGATAGTAGTTTCACAGATGTAATAACAATAATAAAATATATGTAAACACAATCCATTCACTTATACTTTTTTAAAAACAGAAAAAAAATTAAAATTAAAATTGTAGAATTATCAATATATTACGTAATGAGATTTTTCTCGAATATTCCAACAAACCTTATATATTTTACCTATATACATACATAGAACGATCGTCGTCACGTTCGAAACAATACGATAGTGTTATATACGCTGCAAAAAGTATATTATATACGCGATAACAATCGACAAATTCGAAATCAGCCATATAGCCGCGCACGGTTGCTCTCGACACCCTCTCAATCCCACAGGCACATACACGCGCTGATTCATTCGTATATTTATTCATGCGCCGATATAATTGCTTATTTATTGGCCCCATGCATCTGTTTCACCCAATACTCCCATTTACATTCATGTATGCACCTTAGCGTCGTCGACCGACACACATCACGATACACACACATATATATATATATATACACGGCGCCAACGTCGACGACGGCGCGGTGTATATATATACTATATAGCTAGAAAAGTCTATGGGAGCGACACACCCACCGGATGCATTTTATATTCGATTCTCATAGGCGAAAGAGAGCGACCGATAGATGACGTCATCTCGGCCTACATGTTCAAAGTGTCGCGCGCTGTTGCTGCTGCCGCAGCTATACATGTAACCGTGACCTGCCACGTGTGTCCCTTTGTGCGATTACGAATCATCGCAAACGGGCGCTTCGATTAATTAATTGTGCACGTACGTATGCGTATCTTGTTGTTGTATTGTTGCGCTATACTTCCCTGAAGGCTACATGTATGTGTGCATGTATATATAGATGACTGACTGACGTGTAATACTCTGGGCGTTTAATAAGTTTCGGGGCGATCACGTGCAATGCCGCGTTGGTATTCTTTTTTTGCTCAAGCGCGAGGTGAGAGAAAGAGTATATTACGCGGAATTAAATCAAATGAAGTGCTGCGCGGATGAAGTGCCCGCCCGCCAGAGAGAGCGAGAGAGCAGCGCACTTTTCTTACGTAATTAGGAAATTAGTTGCTTTTTTGAGGGTTATTAAAGTCTTGATGTACTTTTGATATCTCGCGTTTGGATATAAGGTGTCATAATGCGAAATTTCACGTGTACGCGGATTGCGTAATGAGTGAGAGAGACTGTTTAATTGAAAATATCAATGTCAAAGTTGTTTAACATATATTTTTCCGCGATGTTTTGTAATTGAAATTAAGACCATTTTATGATAACATTGACTTGCGTATTATTATTATGTAATTTGATTCTTTTATAACAAAACAAGAAGCAAATTATAAGATTTATTAATCCGTTCATTTTCTAATTTCGACCAAAATTAATCCTTCCGCACAAAGGATACTTCCAGAGTTTTATAACAACGTTATAATATCAATTACGAATAAATTGGCTTCCCAAACTCTTCTTCTTCTCATCATTCCCGTCTCACTCCACGCACATACACACGCACGTTGCTCTCATCGCAAATTAAACAGCGAATTGTGAAAACCTCATTAAGGCGCGGCGAAATTTAAATTTCCGCGCGCGCCCGCACACACAAAAGGGGGTAAGTAAATTAAAACCTTCATAATTCCAAGCGGAAAAAATTGCGGCACCAGCAGCAGCAGCCGGCGTCTCTTTCTCTCTCTCGCGGTATTTTTTACCGGAATAATTTAACGGCGCCGCCAACGCCGCGTGACATCGATCAGACCGTCGCTCGCCCGGCGTCGGTCGGAATAAAAATGAAGCCCCGGGTCGTGCACCTGTGCGTATACGAGCAAGAGGAAAGAGGAGAGAAAGGGGAAGAGAGAGAGAGAGAGGAAAGAAAAAAAGCGAAAGTGCGGTGGAAGGGAGGTGCGGAGGTTGCGCGAGTTCGTGCGAGCGAATTTCCCAGAGGTAAAATCGCCTCGTAAGGGGAGAGGGGAAGAGAAGAGGAAACGGTTAGGTAATATTCGCAGGCTGGTGGATGGAGGTGAAAAAAAGCTGGTAGTTTGGGGAGATGGAAAAGTTCGGTAGGAAAGTCATGAATATTGATGGATGATTGGTTGAAGAGACTGAAAAGTTCAAGGTAATTTTGGGGAACAATGCGGTTTAATTTGTTATGTGATTAATTTATGTAATTCGATTTTTCATATTTTTGCAATATTATTAAGAATTAGAAACAATTTTTACTTTATATTACAGAAGAGAAGAGAATAAATAAAATGAAAAGTAATAATTTGTACTATAATTAGAATTCTTAAAATCCTACAAAGACACTCGCTTCCTAAACAAATTGAGGATGCAAACCTGTACATTCACCCAGTACTATAGGACAATGAAATTTCAGTGCGCACCTTTTTATTCGACGGAAAAAAATTGGCACATCCTTTTTCTCGCATTCACGCACAATACTTTACAAAAGCCCACGCCTACGTACAAAAAGAACCCGAGAATTGGCCCTAATCGACGTTTTCCCTCCCTAACCCTTTTACCCCTCTCCTTTCAAATTCCACGCGCTTAATGGATAATTACACGCTTAATTTACCCCGGTGCGTACATACTACAACACGACCCGACAAATCGCACGCGTACGTGTATACACAAAAGCTCTCCTTGCGCGGCTGCGGTTTTGGCGGTTGTTCGGTTTGTTACGCGCAATGCAATCGTGCGTATACAAGTTCATTTGCTACGGCGGCCGAAACAAGTATTATATGCTCGAGTTAAAAGGCCCAAAACAATGTCGCACGCGGGAGAGAAAGAGCGAACGCAAAAGGGGAGACAAGAATGATGAGCGAAAAATGCTGCGGTCGATTACGCGGATTCTGAGCGAAGGGTTACTCGCAATTAAGTTGCGGGTTGTTATTACAGCGCCGCGTGATTGTGGATTAAATTGGATTTGTTTTTAGAGTTCTTTTTTTTTTAAATGGTAACAGCGGATTTAATGAGCTGAGAAATTAGTCAGTTTTATATAACGTAAAAAATAATTGCGATGATTGAATAATTGTCAGTTTCTTAATTACAAATTGTTACGTTATATATACCTCATCTTATACTTGCTCTCATTATATACATATTATATATATCTCATGTTGACATTAAATATATAAATGCTCTTATAAGTACACTACGAGTACATGTTCATTTCCGTAACCCGCGTGTGTTTGTACATGAATAATGTATGATTTATCACTCGTGCGTCCGAAAGAGCAAAAGGCATTTAATTATGACATGAAATATACTGTCGAAATCAATTAAATCAACGCGTGCGCGCACACTGATCGCAACGATCCAGTCACGCGATAAAAAAACTGCCAAAGACTTATTTAAACGCGTCGCGTCCGTACAAGGATATCGCACTCAGCTCTCTCCCCCTCTCTCTCTCTCTCTCTTTGCGTATCAGATCGATTCGAATGTGTAATTACGATCAACAAGTTGTAATAAAATCCGTCAACACCCAGGCAGTATTGGCGGCAGCTCCTGTATGGTTGCAAATTTGTCTCCTATAAACAAGCGCGCCGGCTTTTCGCAATTGAAATTATGCGTGCACGCGCGGGGGTCACGCGCTCGAGTGTGATTGTGAAATGGCGTCTATATAGCACGCGTGTGCCATTGATACGCGTGTTAGTGGAGTAGGAAAAACTCGTGATTTTTGAACTAATATAGAGTGCGCGCTATTGCGAGTATAGTGCGTGAGTCACTAATGGGACTGCGTAATTCGAAAGGCGGGTTAATTAAAGTGATTCGAGTTTCAGTGCGAAATGTGTGGCGTTCAAACGAATTGGCGTTAATGGCGTTTATTGACATAGTTATTAATTATGTCATTAAAGGTTGGTGAAAATTGTTCAGGAAAAAGCTGTGATTAATTTCTTTATTTGCATGAGAAAAAGTTGTGAATAGCACTATTTTATTTGTACGTCATCACTCAAATAAAAATGTCTTACCATTTTCACTTGATACTACTTAAACTTAAACAACTTGTGTATTATACTACTTTTTTAGACTTATTTAATGTTTATTTTATTAAAATAACCGATATGTACTTTTATCAATTAGATTTAAATTTTCTATTTATCATAAGTTTGTGGATTCCAAGAACACATTTAATTTCTCTTAAACAAACGGTTTCTCGAATCCGAATATTTACACTTTCTATTTTCTCTTCGTAGACATATTATAAATCGTCCTCATTAACAAATCTATTTTTCCTCTGAGAATCAGCATCAAAGTATATAATAAACTTTACAACCAAAATTTAACAGTGATAATAAAGAACCCATAGACGACACAGGTATGTGTAACTTGTAGCCCACGCGCAACAGTCTACCGGTCATACACCCGATCGTTCCTCATTCAATAAATTATCCTCAGCGGATTCCGCGAATTCAAGCGCCAAAGTCAATACCACGCTCTGCACTTGACCCCAGTCTCTCTCTCTTTCTCTCTTTACAACCATCATACACTCCCACGCAGTACTCACACTTCAACTCTCTTCCATCCGAGCAATTTCGCGGCTACTCTTCCTCTCGCCGCGCTCTCTCAACTAAAGGAGATGCGCCGAACAAAGGGGGGAAAAGTACAAAAACCTTTGGCGCGCGCGAGTGCAACAGCAACAACAACAGCGGCAGCTATAGAGATGACTTTCACCCGCGCACGAGTGCGGGATTAAAATCGAGAGTCAGCGTTTTGCTTCTGCTGCGAGCATATATGCATACACATCAGTAGAGTATAATGTGTGTGTGTATGTGTATGTGTGTTTAAGCGCAATGACGGCGATTAAAGACGCAACGGCGCGCGAGCTGGTATTCGAGACAAAAGAGAGTGAGCGCGCGGGAGGAGCGGTGCATGTTCAGAGTGAGTGAGAGAGAAAGAGAGATTGTGGGTCGCCGGTGTGCATGCGCGAGTGGGAAAAGGGCAACGACTTGTGGGTATTTTGACAGTGGATGTTATAGAAATGATTTGTGATTGTTGATGTGGCGCATGAGTTTTTATTATATCATCAGGTAAATATATTCATTGTAAAATTGTGTGATTTGTATTCTGTGTTTTGTTTTGTAGCTATAATAAAAATGCTGTAATGAAAATATTTGTAATAAATGACTATTCTATTATATTTTATAATGAAAATACAGAACGCGTTTCAATGTCCTATCTATTTAAAACAATACCGCTTTTTTCGAAACATTTGCGTCAAAAACAGATCTTACCGTATAATTATGTGAACGAAATTCTTTTATTTTTAACAGCAAATTATAAAATTTCAACAGTAATATAATTTAAAAATTAAAATAATAATAAAACGCAATGACTTGCGAATAAATTATTATTTATAAAATTCAATAATTCTCATTTATTCGGCAACAACACATACCACAACAATTATGTAAACCAATCATGCTTTCGACCTAAAAAAGCTAAATCGGAAAACTGTTCTCACTCCATACCTTACATTTCTCTCACGTCGCGATTAACCGCGCTTGACACTTACAACACCAAATCCTTCTCTCTCTTTCTCTCTCTCTCAACTCCAAGCCGTCGTTGTATTACGTGGATCGAAACCAGCTTATAAATATGCGCCGAAAAATGCGCGCGAACCATTCCGCTGTCGTATCAAATCCTCGTTCGAGCCCAATCCGCGCGCGTTTCCCACCGTCGTCGTCGTCGCCGAACTTTCATCCTACACGACGCGATTACCATACGTCTCCGCTTCTCATTTTCATCGCGATCACCACCACCATCATGACCGCCGCTGTTCAATTCGCGGCGGCACCTTTGTGTATCGTTCTCCCTCCTTGCACGCGATGAAAAATTCGAAAAAAAGTGCGGCAGTACGACATATAAAGCTAAAATGGTCCTCGTGAAAAAAGTCAACGTGGGTGGTGAAGAATCAGTGGAAGGTGAGGTTCTCGTCTCTCTCGGGTTCATGTATACTTATATATATCCTTTATATTACATACAGGCGGCGCGACAATATGCGCGACTGTTACGAGCGTGCAAGCGGCTCGTGCTCGACGCTTTTATTGGCGGGCGCGATTCCCCTGGATGTTGCTTTTTTTCTATTGGCCGATGGGTTATGGTATACCTTCGACCTGACGCTGCTACCGCTATTATTGCTGTACTCGAATACAGGATCCCGGATGTAGAATCGAAGCGCGTATTGCTGCTGCTGCTGCGGTGGCTTGCGGTCGTTTAAGGGTTATAGGCTGTAGTTCGACCACTGGTACATGGCTACGCAGTATAGTGCGGGATGAATCGTCGTTCAGTTTCGGTGAAATTATTTTTTTAAAGCTTTGTCGAGGACGTGAAGGTGTTGTGGAATGTTAAAAAAAATTGTGTTTGATCGGTTATTAAAAACCTTCAATGTCAGTTATCATGAAAAAAATCGACTTGATCGATATTTAAATAAGTGCCTAAAAATAGAAAAGAATAAAGAAACAAGTGTATGTAAGGGGCTAATATTATATTTATTTTTTTGCTAAAATTTAATATTTTAGATTTAAATCGTTTTATATACAAAATTTTATCTAGTGCCTCTAGTTAGAGGGACACATTTGAATATTTTAAATTTTCTAATATACTGACAAAACAATAGATTAAGAATCATTGGAACTCATGAAGTACCTTAACGTTTAAATAACGTAAGATTCGGATACAATATATTTAAAAAAATTCCCGAAGAACCCATATTCTTTCTAACGCAATCCATAATTACCGTGTACTCATACGCACAACCTTTTCACCTCTACATTCAAACCATCTTTCCTCTCAGAACCTCACATCGACAACCCCACGTCGCAACACTTCACTTATCCTCTCTCTTATACCGCGACCCCCCGCTCCCCTCATCTTCCAGATACCATCAATTACGAATCACCTTTACAGCGCTACGAAACAACAAAAAAAAAATCGAATCCCGAGCTGCTTCTTAACATCCTTTGGAGTTATACGACTGCAAGCGCACGCGCGGTTACGCTGTATATATATAGTATATACTACTACGCTGCGTGGTGCTGTCGTACTGCTGTCGCCACGCGGGACGATCGTAAAGTTCGGATGCGCAGCAACGTCGGTGAAGAGGAAAAGTGAAATTGTAAGAGACTGGCCTGAACCGTTCGCTCTTTAATTTTTTCTTTCTTTCTTCGTATCCGCGACCACCACTACCGCCGCTGAGCACGTGGCACTTCTTCTTTGCGGTCGAAGCGGATATGCGAAAAGGAGCTGAAAGGATCGTTCGGTTTCTACGTCGTGGTTCTCGCGCTTGTACACGCACGTGATGTCGAGAGTGGCTGCGTTGGGACGGAGATGAGTGCGTCGTTGACGACGGCTGTCGCTGATGTGTTTTCGAATTGAAATTTGTGATTTATGGGGAGTTTTGCGTTTTAAAATGCGTGACTGCGGTGGACGGTCAAGTGGTAATGAAAGAAAAATATGTATAATGAGTATTAAAATGTATATATAATTAAATGATGATTTTACTTTACGTTGTAATCAAATAGTAACAATTAATGATCCATTAAAAGAATGCTATACAGGAAATTAACTTTATCTTGTCGCATCAAACAGAACCCCGTCGAGCTTTCCGCTTCAATTTTTATCAATCGGAAAATATTTTTCGACCAATCACAACCAGAACTACCGTGTTCAGTGAATCTGAAAATCGCATCAAACAACCCGCAGTCCGCACGCACACTCGCATTCGTGACATCCCCAAGGCAAATCTCTTCCCACGAACTTCAAAGCGGACTTGCGCGAACCACGCATGCAGCAGCAAAAAGCACCACACATACATATATATATACGCGCGTATAACCCCTCTATATACGAAAAAGAAAAACAACAAAGCTGAAAGCGAAAAGCGAAACTCCCGACTGTATATACTCCCCGAGACAAAGAGGCTGGAAAAATACGGCAGGAACAGTCTCGACGACAAGCGGCAAGCCGTGTAAGTAGCAAGCAGCAGCAGGCCTAGAGTTGCCTTTTAATAAAGTACTCGCTGCTGCTGCTGCTGCGCGGTTTCCCAACTCCCTCCCTCCGATTTCAGTCGGCACTGCGGCATAATATAACGAACGCGGTAGATTTCTCGGCTTTATCGCGTGCCGTTGTCGCGCGTATATGTATATATATAAAAGGTCCAAGTTCTATCGCACGCAGACAGCGCAACAATATGAAGTTGCCGTATGTGTGTGTCCTGCCGCCGCAATGGTATAGAGAAAGAGAACGCGACTACCGATACGCGCGTATGGATATCGCCGCGCGAATAATTAAGCAAGCGGTTGTAGATGTAGAGAGGTATATATATGTGTGTATGTGCGTACAAGGCGGCGGATTGTTGTCGCTGTCGTGTGGTGCATACACAGCTAATTTCGCGGGACACAAAGGTGGACGAGAAATTTGCTCTTGATACATAACGGGGGTACGTTGGTTGCTGGTGTGATGTGTGAACGATGATGAATTGATTAAGGGAATATATAAAAGCTACGCTATGCTTTTTTGAGAGCTTCGATATTTCATATTTTTTATCTGTATTTCATATTCATCGGATTCATTAATTATTTCATCATTGGAAATTTATGTTTGATAGAATCACGTTACACTTTCCTACTCACGTACAAAAAAGATCATGAGATTTTTTCAGCGTTTTCATTAGTATTTTTCATAGAATTTTCATGTTTGAAAAATCACGTCGATACTTATACATTCCCTAGACGTGAGAGTTTGTTTTCAGATAAACGTGTTTGTCTATTGCTTGGATTTTAATTTATTCAATTTTACAAGATTTCATAATAAATTTTTTATTTGATATAGATTATATTTTGTTATTCTCATATACTTCACTTATTTGGAATAAATACTTTATTCTTGTTTGTTATACTTTTTGGTTATATTTATCAATATTGTTAATATTCTTAGATCCTTGCATACCCTCCACCAGTAAACCCATACTCGTATAATGTACATAAACCGACACTGACAAAAATCCACCAAAAGATCCAACTGCTTTCGATTTCACGTATAAGAGCGACTACTTACGCTCTCACCACCTCTCTCCTCATCCACCACACCGCTACAACCACGCAATTTTTCGCAAAAGAGCTTACAATTCGATTCCCGCTCTCTTAAACCATATATACACAAACAAACCATGCACCACCACCATCACGCGACGTTATCTTCTCTCTTACGCCACCGCAACTAGCCATTTTTCCCATGCCTCCGGCGCTCGCTATAGTACAAAGCTAGTTCCTTCCACCACACTACTCACCCAAGAGAGAGAGAAAGAGGAAGCTCACACAGCAGCAGCAGTAGCATCCACTGCGCGCGCGCGTCTGCAACTCTAATGGCATACAAAATTCAGCAACGAGAGAGCGAGAGAGAGAGAATGAGCAGCGCACTATACGACCTCCCGAGAGGGAAAAGCCGTGTGCGCGCGGGCGCATTTGTCATCGTGAGATTTTATTATACGCTTTTCGACCGAGCTGATTCGCCGTAGATAGCGGATTGTTCGTTGCGCGTGCGTGCAGTATACTATATACAGTATGCATAGTATACGGGGGCCTCTTCTTATTCTCCCGTGTGCGAGTATTTTATTAGTCGGCGCGCGCGCGACTGGTAAAAGTGGATTGTTCGGTATATTCAAATGGGAAGTGGGATGATTTTTAGCGGCGCGTATACAGTATATAGCGACGGGCATAGATCGCCGCCTTCTTCTCTCTGCCTCATGCTACTGTAGGGTTTGTTTCGAGTGTAAGTGTACATAAGCGGGGGATATAGAGGAGCGAGACGTCGTCGTCGTTCTGGGAACGTATACTTGTCGTCGGGATTTATGCGGGATATATTGTATGTTGTGCGCTAAGCGACTTGACGTGACTTTGGGGTTGGCAAAAGAGTATATTATAAGAGGTTTTTTCGATCTTTCGGGATATATATATATGTATACCATGCGGTTGTCGTTTTTTCGCGTGGGAATTGCTAACGATTATCGCGGCGGATCGCGAGAGCGCGCGTGTATATAACTTTCGTTGTTCGTGCGGCCGAAGAGTTTATATGTGTACACTTTCTAGTTATGGTTTCTGTGATGGATTCGCGCGGTGGTTCTGCGAATAAGTGCGACGTAAGTAGCTGTGTTTAGTTGTTGGTCATATATGCTTATGCTAGTTGGTTATAGGTATTCAACTCATGATCTGTACCGGGATTCAAATTTCTATATTTTTGTCAATTTCGACTATAAGGCTGCTATTTTTAGATTTCTTGTTTAATGATAAAGTTAATTCTTTTCTAATTTATAAATATTAATTCACCCATTACTCCGAATATTCTAAATTAAATTTGAATACACGAATTTCTTATAGTAAACGTCAGCTAGTACCACCATATCCATTATACTCGTTCCATAGCAATTGATTTAATTCAGAAATCATAAAGTGTATATTCCATTCAAAGATACCCCGCATACAAAAAATCAATCAGATAACCCCCTGAAGAATTAAACTTCGTAAACAAAGCTGAGTATCGTTAATTCACTCGGCCCTCTCTGATAACCCACCGACTCATTCAAGCCTCGCGTCCGAATAAATCAGGTTTATCTCCTCCTCCTCGCGCGCAAACCCTTTTGCCAAGCATATATACACACACACACACTTACGCGCTTATATTCTTTGTTTACCTTGGCGCCTCTGAGGAAAACGCACTGCAGCAACAGCAGTAAGAAGAAGAAAGGCGGAAGAGAGAAAGAGACGCGGGTTTCCCGCTCGCCCCCTTTGGCGATCTGCGCGCCATAACGGAACCCTAATAAAGGTAAACGCGCGTACGCGTGCGCACAAGAGGTTTCTCAAGCCTCGGGGATGCGCCGCGCTGCTGCTCGTTTGGACTAAAGATCGCGGGAGTGAGCGATAAGAGAGGAGTGAATCGGGGGAATAAGTGAGGCTTTTCGCGCGCGCGCGCACCCATAGGTAAGAAAGCGGGGTTAGGAAGCGATTCTCAAACGGTATTGTGGGAGGTTATAGTGTAGGTATAAGGTTTTTGTGAATGAATAAGAAGACGAGTGCTTGTGTAGACAAACAAACTTTTGTATAATACAAATTTTTATATTATTGTAGTACTTGTAAAATGGAAAGCTTTTTATTTTGAGCATTTAGGATGCAAGAATTACGTTAAGCATATAAGAGTACATGTATAAAAGTCATATTTTATAGATTTTATTGATAAATTTCATGCACTATATAACTTAATATTGAAGTACATACTATAAAAATATACAGTTAAAAAAATCTATATCTAGTATGTTAAAAATTACTTTAATCAATGGTTATACTAAATGAATGTGTAAATTGTTAAAAAAAAATATCCTAAATAACTTTTAGAGCGATATTCTTTGAAATTCTCAATACACAGCTCTATTTTCTAATCGTTTAAACTATATATACATAAAACCATGTATGTATAATAGCATTCATCAACACATACTTAAAATACAAACGTCTAATGAATTGATTATTTTTCGCGTTACTCTATCACATGCCACAAACAACATTGATAACACCTGTTTACACTGCTTTCAGTCCTCCACAATGTTATCTCAACCATAACACAAAGCCACAAACTACACGAGATCTCGAGCTACGCGAAAGCCGCGTACGCAAAATTCTCTCACGAGCCGTCGCGTACCGACGATCATTAATCTGTTTTAAAAGCCTTTCTCTCTCTCTCCTCTCCACGTGCCTTTCCGTTTCTCTATCTCAGCTTTCGCTCTCATCCCGCGTCCCGGAAAGAGAAAGAAGACGACGGCTTATCTTAGAGAAAGAGAGAGAGAGATAAGGGTAGGATTAATAAAACATCGAGGCTCGTTCGTCCGGTTCGACGAATAACGCATTGGTGCATAATACGGAGCGCGAGGACGACGACGACAACGACAACGTGAGAGCGCACGTGTGTAGCTTTATCTATAGATAGCTCGGTAATAACCTGCTTCGCGGTTTATTTATAAATAATGAGAGCGCGAGAGAGGGAGAGAATGCTTTTAATGGACTTGCATCAATTTACTTGAAAATAAGGTTGCGGCAGGAATAAAAGTGCATTATGCCAGTGACAGTTGTTATAATGCACGTGGGTATTATGAATTATTTGGAGATTGATGATTTTGGTTTTATTCATTCGATAAGATCACTTGAATAAAAAATATATATAAATTAAACGTATAATTGGTATACAAAACGACATTGAGTGAATATATGAAAGTGTATGTTGATTTGGTTTTGATGAATAAGTGAGTATTTTTTATGTAAGGTGGCGTGTAAATATCTCTAACTGAATTCGTTATCCTCTAAATGTAGAACAACAATAAAAGCTATAAGATTTGGCCAAGTATTTATCAAATGTCAATAACTTGTAGAAACGTGGTAATATATTTTCTATAATTGTACAGGTATGTGTAAGAATAAAATAACAAGTGTTTGAAAATTCATTCAACATTCAATAGGTTTATTAAGTATTTATAAAGCGAGCAGTTTAACATTAAGAATGTATCAAGTGTACAATTAAGTGCTTTTCCTGAGAGGATGAAATCAATCAAGATACGAGTTAAAGCTACCAAATGAAATAATCAACATTTTAATCAGCTTTTCATTTACTTTTAAAGAGCCTTTCTCCCCTCATTCCAATACATTCCAACGAGTAACTGGACCTATTAAATCTTAATTCCATGCATATTAGACAACCCAAGCATCCCATCGCACCGATAAAACATTAAAAAGAGGCTATATATACACGTAGTTGAACCAAACAACGCTCGATAAATCTTTAAAAAGTATCATTAACCGCACACATCGACGTCTTGCTCTCATGTATTTTCCACACTCGCAGCACATGCACCGCTACATCCTACTGGCGCTATATACACCCAGAATGCCCGTCTAAATTCCAAAGTCGCCGTGTCCACAACACGAACAGCAGCAACAGCACTGCGGTCCCAAACTACATCCATAATTGATTGTGCGTGCGCGAGAGGGAGAGAGGGAGAGAGAGTACGTAGCCCCCATCGCGTCGTCTTCCTCAAAACAGAAAAATCCTGTGGTCGCCGTTGCAGCAGTTTCGATTTGTAGACCTATACTGACGCAAGATAAAAGCGTAGCTCAGTAGCTATTGTCTTATTGGTTGAAACCCAAACAGACACAGCGATGCTCCCATGTCCGCGATTATTAGTAAGGTATGAAAGTGTGCAGAGAGCAGTCGAAGAAAGCGAGAAGTTCGTATAGCGGTTGACTATGCGCAGACCTGGCCACGGGCTGATTTCCTCGCTCATTTCCATAGACGCGGAGAGAATATATACAGAGGGAACCGTTAAAAGACCAAGGTTCGTGCGGGAGCGAAACGCAGAGTAAAAACAGCCCCATGAGAAAATACACCCACGCTGTCGGCTCGTACCGGTGTGCGCTTTGTTTTCGCTTTCTTTTCGCTGCTCGTGGACTGACAGTGTGTACTGTTATGATTGCTTTTCTAGAGGGGAAAAGGCGCTTTGGTAGTTCTGTTTACGTTAACGTATTTTTTCATTAAGATATATAATTATAATTAATATTGCCTTTTGTTGGTGCCGAATAATTATTTGTTAAGAAATTAAAAAATACAGCATGTCATATAATGGACCATAAATTAATAGTGCAACTAGAAAATCTAATTTGTTAGTTAAATTGTACATGGGGATACAGTTTGGTATGTACAGTGAAAATTATGAGATACACGGTTTTTCCAAACGTTTCAGCTAATATGAATAACCCAACAACTTCTTATAGCAACGTTATCTATACGAACCGCTAAAAATACATTGAGCGTATAACTATAAATTTTCATTCATATACAAAAAAAAAATCAAATATACTTTCCTTTCCCACCTTAAAAAGCTTTGATATTTTTAATTATGTGACACTTCATTTCCCTACGCTGTGCGCACAATGTATGCGCGCGCGCGCGTGTGCGCGCCATATATTGCCGTTCCAAAACTTTCGCGAACTAAATAAGGTACGGCTGTGCTACTTCATCATCGGTGCTGCTTAAAAAGGTCATATTGTGGTTTTCGCGCGCGTGCGCGCGCGACATTGACTAGCATGAAGGTTAATAAGATAGGCAGTGCAGCGTATATATACGGAACATTCACATATGGGATTTTTACGATGTTCACTTAGTGGTTGGTTGTATATGTATACTTCTGCCAGACTTATTTTTGCTTTTAATAATATGAAGATTCCGTAATTTTCTTCTTCGTGAAATAGGATTCTTAAATTAGCGCGGTTTAGCTTTGGGAAATTCTTACCGCACCATTATAAAATTATGTTTGTAACTCATTAAAAAAAACAACGGATAACGTTAAATTCACACGATTAAAACTATATATGCACACGTCAATCAAATATACAAATGTTCCCCAAACTCGAATACTCATTATCACTGCTACGTACTATAAAGAACCGCGAAGAGCGCTTCAATTAACAAAGATGCTGACGACCTCACCAACGCCAACGTGTCTGTTAGTTCCCGGCAAACTCTCCGTACTTCTTCTGATTAATAGCGTAACGGGCGACAATTACTGCAGTTTCTCTCGTTCTTTTTCGGCGACAAGTGCGTTGGCACACATCGGGTGTACACCTTTAACTTACCTATCGCTTTGATTTTCCCGTTAAAGGGCTGCTTTACGCGCACGTGTGCGCGCATTGTGCAATATTACCGTGAATGAAGATGTTGCCAGTGATTTAAGATCTGCCGTTAAAGCTCTAGACGTGTATATGTATACGTATGCTTGTGCGAAGGTTAGAGACGCGTTGGATTATTAGCGAGGAGTTTTTCATTGGTCACGACGAATAGTCGTAAGAATTGCGGTTTAGGAAATGGTGATTTCGTTCGAAATGGGCATTTAGTTTTTTGTTCAATACGTACATTACGTATGTAGAATGTACGTATCCATGTTACTATTATCGTATACATATCACCTTCTTATTTAAAATCATTATGATTATACAATAATTGTACGTAATACACACGAGAAAACTAATTAATTAGCATAATCCGTTGTCACCGGCTTACGTATAATACCGTTAACAAAGTGAAGTATCGATTTCGGCTTTCCCTTTGTGTATATAAGGCTCGAGGAAGGTGAAATACAGCGCACAGCGATTATACGGTCCATAAACTTAATAAGCCAGTGTCCATTTCAATATTTGAATGGATTTATACCTTTGGCTTCATTCCTTTACAATGAAATAAATTATCGATCTTTTCGTGGATTACGCAATTTGAATTACACTAATCAGCGCAGTTTGAATATCTCCACAATTCAATGTAAATATATTACGTTATCTACCATGTAAAAAAGAAAATAATTTGTACATCTAAAACCTTTAACATTTTCCAATAATACCTTTCACATATTATACATTTGTCATAGTTATTATACGAACAAACCTTTCCCAACGAAATCTCCGCAGCATATTTCCCTTGCATACTAATAACCCGACATTCTCTCCGCGTCACTCTATTTTCTCAACAAACTATATCCCAAGCTCTCTCATCTACAAACGCAAACCCTATCCTCCCACACATACACACGTAATACAAAAACAATTCAACTCTATATATATACATACACACACCGTAAAAGAAAAAAAACACACCTCTATATACCTCCGTCACATCTCCATCATCCGAAACATCATTTTCGCAAGAGTCGAGTCTCTCTCTCTCGCTCTTTTTTTTCGTGTCACCGCGTTGTGCAGGAAATTGCGGGCGCACGAGCGAACGAGCAAGTATAAGCGAACGCTAGCTACAAGGCCAACGTGAGCTAGCTGCTCCAGAGAAAATGTCACGCGCTCGCGTCGTCGTCGTCGTCGTCGTCGTGGGATTCGGGTCGCACGCCGTTACAGCCGCAATCGTGGGTGTGAACGCGCGCACGCGCGCTCGCGCGGGTAGAAAAATATATCCGTATATGTATATATAGGTATATATGTACGTGTATACAGCGCCCTTTGTAATAAGCGGTCGCGCGCGTTCGTGTTATGAACTTGTCGATGGGCTATATGAGAGAGGGAGAAAGAGAGAGAGAGACTGCGTTACGAGGTCGCAGCCGGCCGGCTGCGGTTGATCTACTTTGTATATGTGGGGGAACGCTTTCGCTTATGTTGTACGAAGATGCTGCGGCATCAGAGTGACTCGACGACGAAGCTGAGAGTTGCACCGGCGAAGACGATGGGTATATATATATATACACGGAGTTAATCAAGAAGAGAGATTTTTTTTGCGGCTAGGGTTGTGTATTAGATTAAAGAAAGATTATTTAAATAATCGTTTAATTTATATTAATAAATATCACAGTGAAATGTATATATACGCGAATAGATATAAAATTAACCGTAAAGCTTTTAATTTGGTAGATCAATAAAATTAGAATAATAAATATACTTATATCCACATGGGCATGAATATATATATGACCACATCTCATTAATAAAACGTGAGCTTTCTAATCAAGCGCGGTGATTTTCAGCCGCTAAACCGGGAGCCTCCCCCCTTTAATTACGTCAAAACAAATTGCCGCTCTAAACCCATATAATAAACCTCGCGCATTTTCTCCGCTCGAGCTAAATTAAATAACGCCACTAACTAGCCCAAACCATACGCTCCGCTGACAGGATAATAAGGGATTAATTCCGCACCGTATAATCCGAAACAATTAGCTCACTCCGCGCGCATACTTCACTACGACGTATATACATATATATACACGCGTCCATACGGATGATAAAAACGTCAAAGGTTGTTAAGATAAGCGACGGGCAATCGAGCAGAATCACCTGTCCTGCCTCGCCCGTTTTATCTGTATACATACTGCTGCCGTTTACGTAACTCGCCATCGTAATAATAATCTTGGGGTAGCGCGGGTGACGATGATGATCGCAAGCACGCGATCCTCTTGTATTATACACTTATATGCGACAGATCGTATCAGACCTGAGCTAAATTCGGTGGCGAGGGTTTGATATACACCTACATGTGTATATATATATATGTATGTGTAAATGGATACGATGGGAAGGATATGGTTTTTTTCGGACACGTGCGTGATTTTTAGACGTTAGCCTTGTTGTTGGCAAACGCCGGTAAGAGTAACGGCGACAATGCCGTGAAGTCTTTATGAAATCTGTTGCGATGGTGTAGTGATGTTAACGGTAAACGTAATTTAAGCAAGGTGGATTATTATTGCGATTGACTGTATTTGGACTTACGTGCTGGAGAGTTATTATACGTGGATGATGGGGATTGTAACTCACCTGTAACATATAAAGAAGACATTGTATTTTAATAATAAAGCATTAAATTTTGGTTAGATTTAAAATTAAAGACGAACCGAAAAGATTCACTGCGCATTATTCATTCATAGGACGACTTAGTAACTTTTCTTCAATTTTACATCATTCTTATTTTAGAACAAGATCGTGTGCATGATAAACACAAATGTTCTATGTAACTTCAACCCGGCATAAATCCATTTATCCTGTAACTTTCGCAATGCTGTAGCTATATCCACGCAAATGACACGCGAGCTCAGCGCCTCGTAGTCGCACACGTCGCGCGGATATAATAACGAGGGAAGCGCCTACACCGCCACTACCTCTCTTCCCTCTCTTACACACAAACATATACATGCACAGAACCGAGGCGCATCTACGATTCCAGCAGCGGCACTGCCGCGATTAATACGGGACTGTCGCTCTCTCTCTCTTGCGCGCGCGAGGAGGAGACCCTTCGCGAGTGGTCACGTTCCACGGGTCCCTTGTAACGGCCGAGGGAAGAGAAGAAGAAGTAGAGGAGGAGGAAGATACGGGCAAGCGGACTGTCACGATGACCCAGTGAACTGCTGAGGTGAGGCTATGAAGGGAGAGGAGGACGCGTTTTTTTCTTTACTTTTGGTGCCGGTGCTTTGATGTGCTCAAGATCCGGTCAGAGATTTGACGGGGTATACAGTGGGTTGGCAAAGGCGGAGGAGGCTAAGGGGACAGGGTTTAGTAGGTTCCTAGCCAGTTTAGTGCACGGTGAATTGGGTTATTGTATAAAGAGGTTGTTAGTGTTTATTGTTGTTTAAGAAGATAAATGTACTGAATTGTGTAATGTAATTTATTATCTTACAATTTACTGTATCTATGAAAAATCGTAATTGAAATTTTGTATTTTTAAAAATGATAACTATTAAATTTTTACGAATTTTATCACTATACTATTAAATATTATAGAGAATTCTGTATTTATCGTAAGGTGAAGAATATGATACTGGTCAAAGTATTCTTTAAGCAATTATTTTTTATGATTCAAGAAAATTCAAGCGAATCTATTTGTTCGGAGCTTTACGTAATTGAGTAAATAATCTATTAATTTTTCAAAAACACCAACACACCTTTAACCAACCGTTGAGAAACTCCATACAATAATAATACTCATAAACGAAATCGCCCGTTGTAATTTGCGTACGTGTTTCAAAGCACTATACACGACGAGAGTGAGAGAAAGCTTATGTAATCCAGGATTGTTAAGTCAGAAGCCAAACAATAAATATCACGGACGAAAGTGAGATTCCACCCGCCGTACATCATCTTCAAAACACCATATAAGCTCTCGCTCGCGCATCACATACAGACACGTATCTATATATATACGGTGTGGATCGACGTTTACGATGTACTTTTCGCGCGCAAGATGCGCCGATGACGCGCGGTATTTGTTGCACTTTCTAAACGAATTTAAACATCTTTTGCGCGTTTTAATATGCGAGAGACGAGGAGGAAAGTTTGATGTTTTTCCCAGTTGTAATTTGTACAAATAGCCATTTCTAATGAAAACCTGCGCGCGGCAGCAACGGTGGTAGTGGTACCCGTAACAACGAGGCTCTTTATACATGAACGCGATGAATTTTTCGTTCACGGGATTATAAAGTACCTCTCGTATGTGGTGTATATATATGTATGTACGCGCGGGCGAGAGAGCGTTTTCGATGACTTTCTAATTTTCAGGTCGTGCGAGTGTCATAAAAGCCCCGTGCGCGCGCGCGCGGTAATTCAGACGATAAAAAGGAAGGAGCCTGCGTGTGAAACTGTAACGATAGATGCTATAATATGTAAAGGAGGCTGAGAAATAATAACGGTAAGTGGTCTGTTCAGGGAGTATAACATTGTCAATAACCGTTCTCATATTTTATTTACTTTTAAACGTGTATAATGATATCATCTGTATACGAAAAAGTTCAGAGTAATTTAAATGGCGGTTCTTATATGTACGTAAGTATTATTTACAGGAGAGATAATACGTGCGCTGTTATTATTATTTTATTATAAGGATATATATTCACAGAACAACAAAGAAATAAAATCACGGTTAATACTCGGAATGCGTGAAATGAAAAATACCAGTTGTCGAAGAAAATGCACACGTGCGTATCTATCTACACGTACCAAATATGTAAATGAAGTCATACGCGTTTGTATACACACTCTTATCCTAAACTAGAGTGAAAAATCGATCGAAAAGGAAATCCACTCTCACTCTCCCTATACCACCCCCTCATTGCAACGGTATAAATTTCAAGCGTGCGCCAATTTTTACAACGGCACTGTTTGTTCTATACGAGTAATACGCGTGTGGACGTTCTCGTAAAACTATCGCACGTATGTATATATACTGATGCATATCGGGCCGCGAATAATTGGTAATCGATCCCGCGTGATATCTGGTGCGCACATATACAGACGGATGTCGGACGCCCGTAAGTATTAACAACACACAGAGATACGACCTTCGGGTCGAGTTTTACGAGGAACAACTATATGTATATAGATATATATGCATAACGCGAG
Source organism: Torymus tubicola (assembly GCA_035583055.1). NCBI lineage: Eukaryota > Metazoa > Arthropoda > Insecta > Hymenoptera > Torymidae > Torymus > Torymus tubicola. The sequence goes on from JAWWEQ010000001.1 coordinate 8,862,788, forward strand.
TATCTGTGTGTATGTATATTTGAACCAGCTGAGCGCGCGGCTATCTAAGACCTCCGATTCTGTGTCGAGATAAGAGTATACGTTTGAGAGAGGCCACGTCGGGTCGCGCGTATCCTCGCAAGCTATGTACGCATATATATACATGTATGTAGACACGACTATGGGTGTGTGTATGTGCATATACATGTGCTGCTCGTTTGAGAGTTATGAGAGACGGATGGCGAAAAAATTAACTGAGGGTGGGAAGGATCGATGACTGGAGCAATTGTGGTGCTATGGTGTATACGTGGATGAATAAAGAATGGAAGGCGTGTAAAGATATAGAAATGAAAATGGTATGGTTAGAAGATGTGGCAGAAGATGATGGCAAATTAAGCAAAGAAAAACAGATGGTAGATTTAAGGAAAATATAGGTCAAGCGTGGTAAAACTGAAGATTAAAAAAGAAACTTTGATTTATCATGCAAAATGTAAAAATTTAAAAATTCGGTTTATTATTATTTATTCATTCCATAAATGATATCAAGAATGCGAATCTATAATATCATTTTCCCATCCCAAGGCATGTGATAACTACAGTAAATAATTTAGAAGGTAATAACTACACTTAAATCTTCAATTTTTGGATGAAATTAAAAGATGACATATATCAAAGTATGTAAGATATGAAATGGACTACCCATCAAAATCTAAAGTATCATGTTAACGTATAATCATAATTATATTTGCAAATGTTCACCGTAACAAGCGTTTTGTATTATGATTAACATCAACAAGTGAAGTTCCACAATCGCACATTCATAACTTCTCCAACTCCCCAACACATATACTCACACACTTCTCTTTCCTCTTTTTCTCTCCCAAGCTGGCAGCAAGCACACACGTGAAGTTACGGCACCTCGATTCACCCATATCGATTTTCGCATGCACACATACATTCACCTACACTTACATGCAATACCACCGCAAAAGGTCAACACCGAAGCGTTTCCCTTTCTCGAGTGGCAGCGGCAACGACGATGCAAGTAAGTATATCCCGGTTAGCGTGCACATGCCATCATTCAAATTTCGAGACGTCGATGGGCTTACGATAACGTCGTCGGCGTATAGGTAGGTATACCGAGGAATGATGAAAACACGCTGCTGTATGGAGAGGGGAAACAAATGAAAGGCTGTTTTACACGAATCGGAATATCGTATGGTCGTACTCGTGTATATATATATACACTCGTGTAATGATGATATCAACCGAGCGCGTTCGGCAAAAAGCTAATAATTCTGTCGATTTTACGGGCGAAAAATGGAAATGTATGGAGTATGTGTATGCGAGAGTGAGAGATGCATCACGTATGTGACCGTAGCAGCAAGCAAAGAGAGAAGTCGATACGATCGTGTGTGTAAGTTAAATGTACGGAGGATAGATCGAAATCGAGTGTCGGTATACGTATGTATATATGTATAAAGAAATAAGAACGGTTCCCGTGAACGTGTTGTACACGCACGCATGTTTATGGGGAAACGCGCTGCGGGCTTTGTGACGACTACATTGTTCCGAACGTCTGGTGACTTAATGTTGGATATAAGAAGGTTAAGTTATTGCTCATTAGTGCTTTCAGAGCTGCGTTGTTATGAGCTTTGAGCGTTCTACTAGTATAATTAAAAATTTTTATGAATTGTAGTAAAAATGTTACTAAAGTTAATATAACTTTTAGAATAATAACACGATAAATATTTAAATTCCATTCTCAACATACAAAACCTCTCTTTTCTTCACCCTTATCATCATTTTTCTAAATGACTATACAATTCGTCATGAACTGAAGTAGTAACATTATTCTCATTAGACACATTGAATCATACGAACCAACTAGCGAATGATGAAAAGAGCAATAGTCGCGCGCACAAACCCCTTCATATCCTAACGACAGACCTAAAAGACCGCTTCTCACAACGTCCCATGAAAGATAGAAAAAAAAGACGTCCCAGTCCTCTGACCAGTAATGACTGTACTCTCCGATAACGATAATGACAATAACGGCAGATCATGACGATCGTGATGATTATGATCGCAACTCCGTTCCGTTCCATCCCGCATATGTGTGTGTATATATATATATGTATATATGTGCGCGGAAAGAGCTTGAACGGACAATCGACAGATGTAACTGTTACTATACCACGAAGCGCGCGCGTCGTCGTCGTCGTCGTCGTATGCCTCGACCGCCGATGACGCGAGTCATTAATTACCGGAAACGTGACCCGAGAGCTGCTGGGTTCGCGATCTCTCCCTCTCTGCCGATCACGATCTAGGAGGACGTCGACGACAACGACGACTACGAACGTCGGCAGCGCGGTGGAGCGGTCCTCGAGGTCTATCACTTTCTCTCCCAAGCAAAGAGATCCTCGATCTCGATTCTGTATATGTATATATATATGTCTGTTTGTATATATATACATATATACGTGCAAGTGAGAGAGGCTGCGTGGTATAGGCTATTTATGCACGTCCTTCTCTTTGTCTGTCTAGCGGTGGAGTGAGCAGCAGCAGCAGCAGTGCAACGAAGGGGGAGAAAAAGGCGAGGAAGTAGGTGACACGATGACTTTTTTTTCTCTTTTGCAGCGATCGCATAGTGCCAATGAACAATGGACTGTGTTCGAGGACGGTTGAATAAGTGATACGTTAATGTGGATAGGAGAATGTGTGTCTGTATGTGTGTATATACGTTGTATGCTGATAATATGCGCAGGGTTGCGTAACATCTCACGAAAGTATTTATTAGAAACCATAATGTCGGTTTGATAGTCGCCAAGTATAAAATGTTGGTAAATAAATGGATATATAATTGCATGAGTATTTATGGTTATTGAATATATTATAGATTTATTTGATATGATGAAAACTTGTGTCATTTATTGTTGTTTGTGAGAGCTTCCTACCTGCGCACCATAAATTAAATAATAATAAATGAGTTGAAGTTCCTTAAAAGACCGAAGGAAGCCAGCGAAAAAATTACTTCTGTCAATTAAAAAATCATAGTCTGAACAAAACTTATTTATCGATGTGTAATAACTGTAATTACCTTTACTACGAACTATTCCTTATGAAACTTACAATAATATGATGTATGTCTTCTGTATAACCACACGCTTAGTCGCGTTCTGCTATTTAAAATATCAACAATAAATATCCTGCATTGGCATAACTTCATTACTTATCTCATTTTAATTACTCGTAATAATCCCGGCCACAAGTACTACGATGATTTATACTTTACATTCCAGCAAATTACGTAACCCTTCGTGTAATGGTAAACGCCCGTGCAATAATAACAACAACAACAACAACGTTTAAACCACCCGATTTAAAACTTATATGCATGCAAACATCGACGAATAAAAAAAATCTCAATCCACCTTACAATTAATTCAATGCATCTCATTGTCAGAAGGTAAAACAAATGATGGACGAGCCTGGAGAGAAAGAGATAGCCATACCTATACATGTATATATATATATATATATATATATATATATATATATACACACGTACAACACCGCGAGCGCAATTCTATTCTAATATCCCTGAGAAATTTTGCCCGTGCGCGCGCACATCGCGCAAGCGGCATTACGCGGACACTTTTAAGGGACTCCCTCGCCGCTGCTGTTGCTGCGCTTGATTTATCGATCTTTGATTTATTACTGTCTCTCCTCTCTCTCTCTCCCTCTTTCTGTTCTCTTTGATTGCGCGAGGCTCAACAGCGTCGCCCTTCTCTCTATATGCCCGCGCGGATGCCGGAAGAGCCTTTACAATTCATTTACATCTTGATCGGTTCCTGAATTGCGTTTTTTTTCTCTCTCCATCTTTCTTTCTCTCTCTCTCTTCACGTCGCATTCTCGTATACGTATATATGAGTACGCGGATCGCAGCGCGTCGCGCAATAAATCAGCGAGGGAGAAGTTTTCGGGGGAGAGCGCGCGACTATATACGACGTCGAGGAGGACGATGACGAAACATAGAATCGCGCGGGAGGCAAAGTCGCGTGACAAATGTCACCGCACGGGGAAACTTTCTTTTTCCATTATGCATATGTCGTGCGCGCGCGCGCGAGTACTGATTTTGCGCGAGGGCGGATGGGAAATTAATGCTGGTGTATAGGGTTTGCGAAATGTTGATATGATATATTTGAAGAAATATTATTGAGAAAAGCATTTATTGACTTTATTTATGATGGTTGTTAATGAAGACAAATGTTGAGTTTTGTAATCTATCAATTATTTAATTTTGTCAATGAAAGGTACATTTTCAAGATGAATATTATATTATCTATATTTTCGGTATGTATCAATCAATAACATATATCCACCATTATTTTCAATTACCTTCTATCCTGTCGTCCTTCCCGTCTTGTCACTTTTTCGATAGCATTATTCTATCGATATATGACTTAATTGGCTTTCCTCATAACAATCGCATTAAAGAGATTATTGATAGACTGTAAAGAATAGAAATTGCGCTTCAAGCCAAACGAAATAAATTGTAATCTGATGACGGTATGATTTGAAATGCCTCACTTTAATTTTAGATTTTTTTTTATAATTTCAGACGTTGCGTCAAGTGTCATACCTTAACCCCGAGGCAGCTTAATACATTTCGTTGGCCAAATCATTTCATCAGCTATACATCCATTCATATTACATTCTTTTGCCCCATGTCCCGAAAAAATCCTTTTTTTTCAATCATCAATACACAACATCAGAAAACTCCAACCTAACAACTCGAAATTAATAATCCCATCATAGCAATTAATCCGAGCGTCAAGCCACAACCGCCCACAGTATATATCTCCAACCATTGCAGATCCCACGCACAATCGAGCCCCCGATAACGACAACACGCATTAAACGCCGTATAGCTGAAACAATCAGTGCTCGATCTCATCTATCTTTCTCTATCCTCTATATACTCGACGCCCATATAACCGTTCAAACCAAATATAATCAAATGCATCGAGGCAATATTCGTCATTAAGACCGAGTCGCGCGATAAACGCGTGCGAATTTTCCCTCTGCTCCTTTTTCGCCGCTCGCTCGCTTAGTGTACACGACACACACGCCTCTGTATATATATACTCGTGCGCCGATTTTTTTCTCCAGCCGCTCGGTCAACAGCTGAGAACCCGTCACTTTCTCTGGGCGCACGTCGCGCGCGTGCGCACCGCGGCCCCAGCGCGCAAGAGATCCTTGTCTTCGCGAGCCCGCGCGCCGCGCGGGAAAGGGTTTTGTGTGCGCCCGCGCGCGTCGTCTCTTTGGTTGTTGAAGTGGGGGAAGAGAGGAGAGGAGAGGGGATAAGACTCTGCTATCAGTGGGTGAACATTCGTACTCATTAAAACTGCACCGATTTCCTTTTCCCACCAATGTGCGGGGGACACCTCGGTGGTGGTTTTGAAGCTCGGAGTTTGAAAAAAAAAAAACGGTGAAGTTACTTGGTTATAGTGCAGATTGCGTAAGTGGGAAATGATATTTTATTATGGGCATCGTCAAAATTATATTGCTGTACAATTTTTAAATTTTTATTTGTTCTTTTGCAAAATAAAGGTTAATATAGATATAAAGAATATTTTATAAAATGTATATACCTATGAAAAATTATAAGTTTTTGAAATAAGCATACGTTGTAAATTTGTTATATTTATGATAAAATAATAATTAATAGTAAGTTCCATAAATTTCCTTATTAATATTATAATTCATACAGAATAATATAATTATTATAACTATTAAATGAACCGGACATATATATGCGATTTTCAGTAGATACGTTAATCATTATTTTAATATTCTGTTACGAAACCTATATTTTATTAAAAGCTACATTATGATTTACATCTTCTTTAGAAAAAAACTGTCACTTAATCAAGAAAAATTCAAGTTATATTGTAACAAATCACAACCATTATTCAAAAGTATATATAAGTTCTTTGACCCTTACGATAAAAGCTGCAATAAACTCACGATTATCTCTATCGCTCTTTACGACATTTCAAATCCGAATCAATAGAGCATCGTTGTCGTAAAAAAGAATTTAGTCGTCACGAGCAAAAAATTCTTCCCTACCCTGTGCGTGCACACTCTTATAAGCCTGCTCATATAAGCAGCAAAGGGCTAATCCCTGGCCAATAAACCAAGAGATAAGAACTCACTGCACCACCGGCGCGGCGTGCTGCGCAGTATCACTTTCTCCACATCCCCCTCGACAAACAATGCGGATGAATTGCAGACGCGCAATGTGCGCCGTTTAGGACCGCGAGAGAGACTGTATATACCTCTCTCCTCGCTCGCGCGCAGAGAAGAGAAATGTCGAGTGGAGGCCTAAGTAATGGCGGCGTTAATGGACCTGGATAAGGATGATGTTTGCGTCGCGGTGACTCCGCGGGTGGCAGAGAGGCCTCCTCCCTCCTTCCTCTCTTTCTCTCTCGCGGAAAACAACTGTGGTATTGGCGCGCTGCGTGCACGCAATCAATTTCCGTGTGCGTTATCGCACCGCGTGTGGCTATATAGGTACGCGTGCGCGTCGCAAATTGAGTTCGTTTATTAGCGGCGAGACGCCCGCTGATCCGTTTGTTTACGAGTCGCGGTGGTGTGTATGTGTGTGTATATATATATTGGGTGTGGAGTTCTATATAGGTGTACACTGTATAGAGTAAGCGCACGTGAGCATACGATGCGGAGGCTTTGATTGGACGCTTCGACGACGATTTACGGGATGGGAAAGTTGGTGCGCGCGAAAGTGAGGGCATTGAGAAGTTTGAGGGAAAAATTCGTGTTGTTAAATCGCGAAATGAGTCGTCAGGGGGTTAAGGATGTACTTACTGGGTGTGATGATTTGTACTGTTATGCGATGTGATTTATTGACTATGGAGTTTATATAATTTCAGGATGTAGATCACGTACTGGTCGTGTTTGAATATAAATTTTTAACGTACGTTACTTAAGTAAACTTTTTATGTGACAACGTTGCGCAATTATAAATATTCTTTAAAAATATTTAATGCATATTTTTCAAAATACTTATGTTATTGCTCTTTTCATTTCGCTAATACACAAGTAAATTAAAAAAATTATGAAACGCAATTTTTTAAACATTCTAAACAAGTTCTACTACAGAGTTACCAAAACCGTTTATTGCCGTTTCAAAAATCATACAGAATTATCATTACCTAATATTTTTACCATTTGTATATGCTATTTACAATAAATAATTATTCTATTCTATAATAGACAATTAACTCTGTACCCTGCATCACATAATTTCCATCTTACTGCTTTATTCCACAGTTTGAGCTAATCGAAACATATCAATTGTTAATTTTTGAAAACAGCCAACTTCATGCATACATTAACGCAAACAACTTCCACACGCAAACAAACCCACAAAAGTATATCTCATTCCTAAAAAAACCATCTAAAAGACACTCGCTTATTCTAATATTCCCGCTTCTTTCTCTGTTTCTCTTTGCTTCAATATTAATTAAAAGTCATAGCAGATGCCGCCAGCTGCGGGACGAGCAAGCGACGAGTCAATCTGCTTTTATTATATCCCGTAAAATTTTTTTCCAACCTCTCGCACATGCAAAAATCCTTCGACAGCGGCCGCAGCAGCGCATATACACACACACACACATACTTGATGATCACAATCACGCCCCTCGCTAACGAACGAACTCATCATTCTAAACGCGGAAGACATTAAGTGACGGCGCACGCGCAGTGGGTGTGGCCATGACGAAGGGCCTTAATCCAGCCGTGCCGCCGCTGTATAAGAGAAACGCACATATATGCGCTCTCTCTCTCGTATCGCTCTCATTTTCCACCATCTTTCTCTCTCGCGGCTATATAGGCTCGAGAGAGTTTCCAAGAGGCGCGTTGGTTAAATGACTTCTTAATGGAATTTCATTCATTAGGAGGGAGAGTTTTTGATGGCAGATATATAGAGAGGTAGGAACAACTTCTTTCGGTGTGATTTAATTGATTCTGTTAGAAGATAAGACGCGAAGGTGGGTAATAATTTCAACGCAGGTTTACCTTGGCCTGCTACGGATGCAAATAAAGCGCTGTCTAAGTTATTGCAAGTAATTAACGCGCGATTTGAGAAAAAATATCGACAGTTGGAATAAGAATATATGCGTAAGTTACCTCTATAGATTCGATAAGATTAAGATAACCGCGCGTGTGCTTTCGATATCAAAAATAGCCGGGCCTCGTTTATATAAATACCTATACATAATACGCAAAACACATTCCTCGTCACGATTAACCATCCTTCATAAACCCATACACTCTCGGCATTTTTCAAACCTCGTAACCGCCAATCGTGTAACAAAATTTCTAAACCAGTTCATCGACATCCTACCATGCCACCCATCAAGGCTTAACTATATTATCTCACACCAATATCCCGAAGGTGTCATAAAATTTCCCTCAACCGCAAATCTATATATCTCTATGTGCCGTTCCCTCCTCTTTTTCGTTTCGTTCTCTTCCTATATACTCGCGACGAACAAAGAGACGAGGACAACGTTCACACGGAAAAGTTCGCCTCCGTCGCCGTCGCATGAACGAAGACCGCCGCGAGGCTATCGCAGCTTATCCGCACGTTGAGGAGTTTTCTTCCTTGCTTCCAGAACGCGAGAGACGGGATGTGTATACTTTCGTTCGCGATGAGGCAGGCCGATGTCGCGGCTAATCTATCTCCCGCGGTACACACGGCTTGCACCACTTTTAGGGTTTTTTTTTAACGGGATGTAAAAGAGAGAGAGAGAGGAGTGTGTGTGGATGGTGAGGCTGGTAAGGAAATAACGAGGTTTATGTAGATTGCCGACGGATTAAAGGTAAAAAGTTGGCGTTGGTATATATAAAGTATATTGATTACGCGGTAGATTAATGTTACCTGGAAGTTGATATTGATTGTTTTATTGGCGCGAAGGTATTGACCTATCATGGATGCGATATTGCAAAAATTAAATGATATATCTGTTTACTTTGGATAATTTACCATGTTTATTTCATTTCTTAAAAAAATTTTCTGAAAATAAAACATGTTTTACTGTTCGTAAAGCTGCACAGAATCGGTAGCATAAATCGTACTACACTTATTACTGTTTATAGAAAGTCACACACACACACATTGATATAAACCGTTTCATATTTATCATAATTCAACTAATCTCAACAAAATACCGTTAATATTCCAAAAGAAACTGCAAAAAGCCTCAATCGATTCGTACGCGACATTTTTCACATTAACCCTATACATATACCAAATTTAGTCTCCATATCCCTCACATAATACCGTTTTCCCCTCGTATCCTTCATCTTCGCTATATATCCCCACATTTATTTCCCAACACGCGTGTCTATCTAGCCACATTATAACCACGGCCATTGCTCGAGGAAGCGAAGCATACTCCCTCGCGGACAATGCTGAGATTTGTGTATATACACTAGCGTATACACGACACGTGGGGGTAATCAATCGCAATCGGCGAAAGTGATCGCGGAAAGAGTCGTGCGCTTGCGCGCCACTTGATTGGAAGCATACTTGCTTACTCTCCTTCTTCTTCTTCTTCTTGCGAATATTTCTGTGGTAGAAGCGTGTACTGTTTTTTTCTGTTGTATCTGCGTTATTGAATTCCGATGCCGTTGTACGTTCGCGTGTGTGCACTATGCGGTATATGAGAAAATGCGACAGGGAGTTATATTTTGTTATGTATCATGAGAAGCCGAGAAAGAGAGGAGGAGGGGAACCGTCAAAGGGGGCGAATGAGGGCAAGGGAATGATTTGTTGATGAGGAAATATGTCTTTATAAGTATCCCATAAAGCGGGAATTTCCCTCGACAATGGGGTAAAAATTGCTTCGAATAACACGAGTGATGGAGAAACGTGAAGCGTTCATTAGCCGATCTGATAATATATTATTCGCATTCTGCAGTATCATTTCAACGAATATTTAACATGGCTTTTTCGTGTCTAATTCCTTACGAAGTATACAACAGCAACACAACAATTCCCTACAACGCTAAATGCAAGCTCACTAAACAATGAGGGTATTTAAATGTTCCCAGTCATTTTTAACCCCGAGCGATGGAGTCCCACCTTTATATAAAACACATACACACACAGGCGAGCTACAGTGCAAGATGCAAATCTCGCAAATGGCAACAACAATGAAGTCATTAAAGCCCTGGCCAAAGAGTAAACAACCACACAGCTCTCCGAAAAGAAGAGATTGGTAATTCGCCTTATCTCGCGGCTCGGTCGAAATTACCGAACAATAAAAGAACCGTCGGTTTTCAGACACCGCGCGCCACTCTCTCTACTCTCTCGACCATTCGCGCAATCTGCTGATAAAGTAGCTCTTGCGAAACGTTCGCCAGCACGCGCAGGGGTCCACACCGTAGATAAAGATATATCCTCGACGCTGTGGTCGTGGCTGAGAGATCCGACGAAAAGTTTTCCTATAAACGCCGTGAGTTTGTAAGTAGTGTGGACCAAGAGAGTGCGGGCGATCGGAAGGAACTGATTGCTCTTATCGGCACGTGTGGTGCGTATGTGTGCTCGAGGGGACATAAACGCGTCTCTCAGTCGATGGAACGCGAAGGTATATATATGAGCAGTTGAAGGAAGATATGAGGTAGTGGTCGATTTTGGAAGGAAATTAAGTTTTCGAGTGGTGGATGGTTATGTGGAGGGTTGATTGGAACTTGAAGAAAATTACTTTATATCAATGAAATTATTTCTAGATAACAATGTAATGCAAGAAGAGGTTTATTATTTCTAATTCAGTTGCTGATTGTATTACTTCAATTACTGCAAAGAATAACTCTGATAGAAATATTAAACTGTTTTTGAGTCAATTTTATGACTATGAACGTTTGTTGTTTATTAATTAATTATTTGCCAATCAGAAATAATGGCATTCACAATAATTGTAGGTCAAGTAACAACTGTAAAATCATTTATTATTACTTTTATATCATGATTTTTGCTAAAAATAATTCCATTCAATTAACACGTTACCTATATAATTTTTTATCAAGTTAAAATCTTCCTACTAATAAATATACCTTCATCCAATTAATTTGTGTACTTCATTAGCGTAATTGGTTGGAACCATATTACGCATTTGCCTTTATCAATTATAGTTACAAATTCAATGGTCCTATTACAGCACTCGCGTAATTTATCTACCTAATTTGTAAATTATAGATATTTCTGTGGACTTTACACACTTCCGTTGTTCAATGGTTATATCGCTAGCGAACCTCCATAAAAAATGAAGAAAATACCTAATTCAAAACGATAATTCATTCAGACAAAAACAAACACACACACACAGCGTGCGCGCGCTAATCTTACATAAATGACACCCACTAACGTACTCATATGCAACAACCTAATCCACGGCAATAATAAACCCACTCGCTTATATGCACACACAGACACATCGCACAGCGGGCCTTAACCAACAACCACGGCACAGTTCCGGAAAATAATAATCAGCGAGCCGTCGGCAATCAATCTCTTCTCTTACGCTTACTCAAACACACACACACACACACACAGTCGTAAAATCAAAGCTCGCGAATATTTCCCATTCCTTCCCACATATCTCCTAAGAAGCGCAGTGCCCATGCGCGTGCATATATAAATCGGCGTCGCGTGAGGTCCACCGCGGCATCGAGTGAATAATGGTACTTATACTCACAGCGCCGCATAACCGCGCGCGCACGCGCGTGGGTGCGGAGACACGCGCGAATTACGCGAATAATAAGACCGTACGTGAGTATGTATGTATATATACATATGCGTATGTGTGTGTGTGTTGTACGGTGGTGAAGGTGATTTCCGCGTGTGTAAGAGCGCGCGAGTTCCGCTAGGCGAGCCATTCAATTTATCAGGTGGTCTAATCGCCGGCTACGCGACAAGCCCGGAGACGCTGTTACCCGATGAGGTGAAAGAGGCCTCGTATGTGTGTGTCTTTCTCTCTTTCTCTCCTCCCTCTTGGCTTTTTCTTAATGAATCGCTCTTTAATTCGAGACTTTCTTCTGAGGCGTACTTATATATACGTACAAACATACAGATGGAGCGTATGGTTATATGGTCGAAGGAAAAAATTGCGATTAAGTGACTTTAATTCGCGATGTCGTCGCCGATTAAGGTTACGTTTTGCGGATGCGATTGCACTCGTGTGTATATGTATGTATATGTGTGCATGTTGGTTTTCCGGCTTTTTCGCGTTGTAAAAGCTAGTGTACGATTTTTCATCTCGGTGTGGGTGTACGCGCGTGACGAGAAGAGCGAAAGGTGTGTATACACTGCGTGTATATATGTTGGGGGGTGAAAGCGAAAACCCGGTGAGGCGTTTAATGGCGCCGCGTGGCTAATTAATTGGCGATGACTGATTCGTTGTGTGTTATTAAAATATACTCACGTAATAAAGAGTCGCGCGCCGCGTACGCTGGATGGCTAGATTTGTAGCGCCATGTTTGACGTTGGATAATTGAAGTGAAGTAAGGTTGACGGAGTGTATGTATGTATATAAGTGTGTTTAGAAAATTTAATCAGTCTGAGGTTCAGTCAGCGTTTTCGAATTGTTTGAATAATGATATTATCGTTACATAATAGAATTCTTGTTGATTTACATTTTAATAGATAAAAATTGTTTGTATATATACGCATAAATTGTTAATCAAAAAAATCATATTCTTCTCGTAACATAATAGAAAGTGAAATTAATTCTTTGAAACATTTCAAATTATATATGACATTTTCCTGCGAGTCAATAATTTACTAAAGTGTCTATCTACACGGACTGCAACATTTGTTCGAGCAGTCATTAAAATCCGGTCCAGGTGTGAAGTCAAACACGACACACTGCAGTTCAATAACGAGCATTTTTCCCGCGCTATTATACATTTTCCCCCCGCAAGACATATACTTCTCGCAAACGTTTTCTTATCTACACACACCGTCTTTCGCAAAAATCAAAATTTATCGCACCTTATTACCGATTTTTACTCAGCGACCCCTACGCATAGCAAAAAGCAGCAACAGCAACAAACACGATAGATATACTCTACCCCCGTTCGCTCTGTACTAAACACAGCCATTACTTTCTCAACCTGCTACAGTTTCTACGCTAATGGAGTGATTTATCCGCCGAATTTATGCAACGCGCGAAACCCCAACCGAAACCGTATATATGTGCTTTACGAAAAATTTGTCTCGCATAGTATATTTATAACCGTCCTCTCTCTCTCTCTTACTCTCTCCTACTACACCTAGATTCACGATAAGACGCGTAATAGCAGGCAATAAGTGCGTCGCGCGGCGACACCACGCTGAGTTGTGCAACTACTCTGGCGCACTGCTATACTATTGCTGCTCGTTATACGCAGCAGCAGCAGCAGCAGCAGTGGCTTGGTTTCGCGCGTTTACGCGTATACCGCGTGCTTTTGCACACGTACACACACATATATGTGCTGTCGCGATGGTAGTTGAAGATAAGAGTGGTACGTGTACGCGCGTATATAGAATCTCTCTTTCTCTCTTGGTGCAAGCGTCGAAGAAGGTGGAGGCGCGAGGGGATTGTTTTTCGACGTTTTTTGAGAGAGATCGAGCGAGATTAGGGGGATGTGGCATTGTTTACTCGCGCGTATGCGAGAAAGAGAGAGAGAGAGAGTGCAGTAGTGGTGTGATGAATGCGATATTGCGGAATTTCGCGTGTTACCGCGGAGGTGGAAGGATGTGGCATTGTTTAGAGGACGGAATGACATATATATTTTTAATTTTTTCTTTTTTTCTCTCTCTCTCTCTCTCTCTCGATCCTTCGTTGTTGTTGTTGTAGCACCGAGTTGGATTAGGTTATTAAAGGTGGTTATACAAGAACGCATTGTGTGCCAGTAGAATAAGTCGGGTGTGGTAAGCCAGTATATAATAAGCGGAAGGAAGATCGTTTGTTTTTATTAATTTCGAAAGGCGTTTAACCGTTTAAAACGATTTAAATATTCATTTAGTGAAAATAATTACCTTTGATCGTTTTTTAAAATAAATTTAATGTTGGTTTGATAAAAATACGTATAAAGTACATGATATTTTCCGAAATACTACTATTTCTCGTTCAACGTTGTGTACAATAAAGCAAAGACATTGGAAGTAGTAGCTCGGGCGGTAAAAGGAACCAGCAAACACGTACAAGGTATACAATCATTCGCGGAAGCTATTGTCGAAGGCGGGAAAAGGTGTACTTAGCCCGTGTTATTGGGCGGATTTATTGTTGCAGCTGGCGGAACGGCCATCGGTATACAGCGGGACGAATTTATGGTAGTTTTTGATATCGCTTACAACACGGGACTTCGAAATATCTTTTGAAACTGCGCCAACTCTAATAGTTTCAAAACAACATTGCACTGCGCTACACGTGTCTAGGACGCCATTGTTCCTAGTAATGGTTTTCATTTCTTATTGGTGTAGTTTTGAATATGCTAATTTTTTCATTTCAGTTTTTTGTGTCTGGTTGAAAATTTCTATCAATAAAGATTCAATTCTGAATTGATTATTCTATGGTTACCACCATAATCAACTTACAAGTATTTAGTATAGCACAACGAAGGATTTAGATTATAATAAAAAATACACTCGAATTTTATCACTCTATATAGATAAAACAACCCGACCAAACCTCTGCTATACAGAAATCTCTACTCTCCATCAAATTAACCACATTCAAAACCAATGCACCGTCATCATTCGACCAAACTCCATACCCACACATGAACTCTTTCGCAACGCACACACACACACACACACACTCGCGGAAAATGCGTCACTCTCAGGTATCTTAGAAAGACCGTATACCGATTCCGCTGACTCAGCTCTATATATGTGCAGCAGCCCTCGTGGAATCACCGCCGCAGCAGCGTACGTACGAACCTCTATATATATACTCTCGTAAACCTCCAACAGTTTCTTTTTAAATCGGCTAAAATTTGTTTAATGGCCTGCGCACGCGTTGTATTATCCGTGCGCCGCGCTTACCTCTAATGGCGACGACGGCGGCGGTGGTTCTCGCGCTGGCATAAATAAAGCCCCAGTGTTTTGCAACGCGCTCTCGCGCTCTGGTGGCCCGGGGCCAGGGGTAATAAGGTGTCAACGTGTATACACATATATACATACATATACGCGTGTGTATATATACACACACTTTGTGTATATATAAGTGTACAAGGGGATATTGGCGGTGTACAATTTCCGGGTCAAGAGCTATCTCTTGTGTATATATGTGTGTGTATGCGAACCTCGGATTCTTGTGTCCTACGAGAAAGAGAGAGGGTCAGAACCCCATGGGCTATATATATATATATATGTGAAAAGGCTCATGCGCACAGGGCTGACGCAACATCAGTGTTGTTACTCGGCTGTGTCATCTTGGGAAAAGCGAGAGAGTCTCGTGCCGGTGGGAGGATCGCGCGTGTGTGCAGTTTGAGACACGGGATTGTGGTAGTGGTGAAATACTCGTAAATTTGTCAAACGCGCGGGGAGGCTATAGTGTATGTGTATATGGAGAACTTTTTACTTCCGGCTGAAGATGAGCCAGGTGATGATGGAAGAAGCTGTCACGTTGTCGTTTTCGTTAGGTTGTAAAATTCTTTGATGTTCGTAGTCGAGCTGACGTATATCGTAAATCAGTGTTCGAATTTTATTTATTTTTTTTCATTCTTCTTTGGGTGTTGAAAATTATACAGTGATGATACTTTATCCTTTATGTAAATTATATAATTATCTATAATATGATTGTTATATACTGTAAAGTATTATTATAAAATGTTTTGTTAAAAATAAGTTAATCTAATTAAACAAAATCATTTCCCAGGGTTAATTACGCGCGAGCTATCACGACGATTGCTTAATCAAACAAGCTATTCTCCAAAAGCAAACACAAACAGAAAAGAACAACCTCGAGGCAAGAGACAAACCTCAGGAGCCAAGAGAGAGAGAGAGAGAGAGACAACTCGAAGGAAGCAGTGAGAGTCGCAGGAGCGCTTGCGGGGGTATCTATGAGAACGGGCGAAAGTGATTGCGCGCTCGCAAGGAGGAATATCGGAGGAACGCCGATCGAGCCTTGCGATAAACGAAAGCGCGCGCGTGTATGCACGTGTATATATATATATATATATATATATATATATGTATGTCTGTATACGTACGAAAATTGGTCGTGTCGCGAGCGTGCGCGCGCGCTGACGTTTTTAATTGCTTGTCTTTACATAATGCCCTTAAATAAGGCGGTAGTGACCGAGTGACTATGTGCACGTGGAAAGGGAAAAAATCAAAGTCGTGCGGATTGATATAAAGAGCAGCTGTGGGTTTTGCATACGCGATTTTTTTTCGCTATTATATATACTTGGTGCTGTAATATCGCGGTTAGTCGGACGGGTTTGAAATACACTTTGCTTTTGAGGCTTTTGTTTCTGGTGTCGGGATTTGAAAAAGAGATTTTATCAAGATTATTGAATGCTGGAGGCTGTATATGGATGCATAAGGTTTAAGTTTTAAAAGAAAATATAAAGCAATTGTCGTAATTTTATCAAGTATTTTACGTGCGGCATTCTAATTTTATACAACGATTTGTTATTTTATTTTGTTTTTCTTGAAGTGAAATTTAGTTAATATGTTCATAAAATTGAAATATTTAAAGATAATTAATTATCATGTAATATGATCTTTCCAGGTGTTAAAATTCTATTTTATTATTGTATAATAAAATATAGATGATTAAGTTATTAATTTGATTTATTGCACTAAGAAATATGCTTTCACACATTTAATAAATCATAAACTTTAATCTCATCGTATAAGTATATATAACTTCATATATATCGGTGTTAATTCAAACTAATTTTTATGCATTAATAAATTATCAAGAGATTTACGACGAAAGTCATCTCACGTTCTCCCGATAAATTCAAACATTCGCTTCTCGCAATCAAATTTTCTCCCCAGCTCGTCGATAAAGACATAAACTTCCCTACATTCGCGGCATTTCTCATCGTATCTCGAGATCCTTATCCAAGGTTAGTCCGATCCCCGTTAAATTTGCATCGCAGCAGCCAGACACACAAACAGCTTTATTCCATGTTCCATCTGCTGTACACTACACGTGCTTCTCTCAATACCAACGATCGACTAAAAAGAACCAAATGCTCGAAAAAAAAAATCGAACGTCCGTGCTCATTACCCACTTTGTTTACGACCACATCTCTCCTCTCTCTCTCTCTCTCTTTCTCAACGAGATATAGGCGCCAATTTTCGATCGCATTAAGTCGCGTAACCGGGTCGACGTTATTACGCGCTATACATGCGCACGTCGCTTAATCCCCGCGCGATATCGTTTGCACACGCGAATACCAAACGAAAGTAAAATTGCGCGCTCGCACTTTTTATTATAAACGCGCGATATACCGGCGAAAGGGAAAAACGTCGATACTTATATACGTACGATACGCATGTATGTATATATAGGTATATACGTATACTCGGAAGGAAATTCAATTTCGCCCGCGCGAACGTTTGTGTAATGGGAGGCGAAAGTACATACGTCCCTTTTAGCCCTCTCGCGTCCTCTCCGCATGTAGAAAGCGAGCGGCGCGTCCAATAAACCTACATTGCTCCGCACTGGTGTCGCATTACAACTGCGTCTTTCTCCCCCCCCCCCCCCTCTCTGTATATACGTATATATGCACTCATCTTTTTTCTTACTTTTTCGGACAGTGTTCTTATCTTCGGTGTTTCTCGACCCGACTATCTTTTATTATTCTTTTATTGTCGTCTCACTTCGCGCTGAGTTTCAAAGGAGAGTGCCGCGACGATGGATTTGTGTGTGCACGTATACTTGGGGTTCAGGCCTAATGCCTTATTTTCACCTCTTTGTTTGTTGGTTTTGCCAAGCTGGGTATATAAACAGGAAAAAGGAATTCGATGATTTTACGAGGTTTAATGGCCCGGTGTGTGACGCGAGAACTTTTTCATGAGCCAGATCGATTTCGTGATATAATTATACGATCGAGGTTCCTTTTTTTTATTTGTTATAAAAATCTGAAGGTATTTATTTATAGTCAACATTTTATACGGTACTTAACATTTATTTTAATTTATTTACATTTATTTATTTCACAAAAATTACACACGTTCAAGTAGAACCGCGTATCTTATTTAAACAAATTGAAATTTCTCAATACAGCTTCGAAATTAAATTCAAATTACATTTCGGCAACACAAACAACACTCTGGCTTTCGTTTCGCAAATAAAGTAAAGTAGAATTCCCAATCTAATCCCGTCTAGACACCCTCTTACGTCGTTTATACGCAAGTGGGTTGTGCGCAATACGTACACATAGCGAGTAGTCGAGGCACTGCAGCAGGCGAATTCGGCCTTTTTTTCCTTCATCCACCCACGCAGACGTCGGAAAGACGTAGGAGTGATACCGCCGCGATTTTATCCTCATCCGCGTCTTCCTCTCCTGCGCCTTTAACTTTCGGGAAGTTCAAGAGTGTGTGTACTCTCTTTCTCTCTCTTTCGCTCGAGTTTCAGGAAATCATTCGCAGAGTGGAAGTGTACGCGAACTTCCAAGAATTGGATTTAAAGTTCCGAATTCCTTCTTCTTTCTTCTCCCTGCGTATCTGTGTCTCTCCTCTCGAGTCTCTTTGATCTAATTGAGAAGCCGGCGAGTGGGAAGAATTAAGGCAGATTATATTCAGCTTTTTCGACTTCACCGTGCAAAAGAAATTCGTGGGAGATTGGCGGACTATCACAGCAATTACAAAATTGTATTTTTACGCATAAGAAGATTCTGCGTTGATAGAGAAAACCGATCTTATTGTCGATGGTAAAAGATTTAGCAGTTTTTATCTTTGCAATTCGTAGAATTGCATTACGTAACTATTCAAATAAACAAAATTGAAAGGAACGCAGTATCTAATTTATAGATAAATAATGTAAATGTACTCGATGAATAATAAATTATAAATTATATGCTTTATAAATTTCACTAGACACTAAATGATACGACGTCGCGAGACCATTTTTCACAATCGCAAAACTTTCTCTAAGAGGAAGCAAAAGTGGTCACGATGAAAAAGGCAGATATCTGCAAATGACAAATGGACATTATGGAGCAGCGTAAACGCGACGATCACGACGTTCATAATACCGTTTGAAAAAACCGTAACATTACATATCAAAATTCACTTTTAGTCTCACGCGACAAAGTATGCAGATGAAAATGCAAAGGAGATATTCCCATCAAGTATTTTAGAAATAGTGCGCTGTGAAAGATAAGAAAACGATACCTACAGTAAAACAATCAATAGGTAGTAAATGTAGACGAATATTTGAAAATATTTCTAAGATATATTTGTCAATAAGTTACCTACTTTTACATGTTATGTTGTGAAAAAATAACAAATTATATACTGCTACCATTTTTGTTACAAAACTAGTACAATTTAAAAGTTACATTGATGAATGATAGCAGAAAAAGTCTGGATATCACGAAACGAAAAGACCCGAGACTCTCCTCGCCATTATTCAAGGTGTAATAATAAAGAGAAAGCTGATTTACGGGGTGCCAATAATATAGTCCTTAAGGGCATGATAGAGGTAAATTGATCAATTTTCCACGTCGAAAAATCCCATTTATCCCCTTAACACATGAGAAATGTAATATTTCACGGTTCGCAGGATTCAACTCTCGATACCTTAGTTTTAAACTAGTTCAACGAACTTTTTGCTGATATAAGAAACAATGTAGTTTTCCTTACAACAACGTTGCCAATCATATTCAAAACAATGATTGTGAAATATTTCCCGAGACATGCTTTTCTATAGACAGACAATATATATTGATATTCATATATCCTGTTCGAAGCAATCTATAATTACAAATTAGCCGCATGACCCAGCGCCACTTTAAAGCACTATCATCGATAATCACCCACATTAGCTACAACGGCATATTCTTATTTTCGTTTACATTTGCACTCTTGTACACCCCGGGCTACATCCGTTGCGCAATCCGTAATAATCACCAAGCTCTCACCTCTCCCACTCCCAAAAGAAAAGAAAAAACATCACACGCGACGCAGCCTTGGGGTAAGTCACGTGTGTATGTATGTATGTATATGCACTGCCGAAAGCTGCCGTCGACTAATGAAGTTATGATCGCGCGAAGTGAAGCGAGAGAGCGATTTTCGTGTATATACAGCCGACGACGAACAAGACGCGTGATTTATTGACTCGCGGCGCTTTAATTTCGCGCGAGAGGCGCACGACCGCGGAATGCGCGTCTGAGAGGAGCGCTAAGGCGAGAAACTTTTTAATGAAAGAGAGAAAGAGAATAAGAGAGAGAGAGGAATATTACTTGGGGTGTAAACAAAATGATGAACGGGACTAGCCGACTTTTCGGCGAGAGAATTTCTGAACTTTGGATGTATTTATGGGACCGTTGTTTGCACGGTTTGGAATAAGAATGATCTTAACTGTGTAATAATATCTTGTTTATTGGGGATTTGGGTTTCGAAAGGCTGTAGGGTATTGCAGTATGAGAATTGAATTGCAATGTTATATTCAATAAAATTAAGTATTTATATTCTTTTATTACCGTTCGTATGCAATAGTTATAGACAATAACTGATAAATGAAATCTTCGAGCTAAATTAAAAATATTAATTACAGTAACTTAGATTCAATATATACATAGTATTTATTAAACCGTATGTTTATAATGCGAAAATCGCATACTTTATGTAACCTTTACTTTATTTATACAGATAAGACCAGTTATAATTAACAATTCAGAAAAGCTTTATTTTAATTTATCATCGATTATTTTGATTTTTATCGGATTTGTCTTATTAAAAAATTAATTATATAAAAAAAATTTAATTTTTCACTTTTTCCTAACCCTTATAGTGAAATAAATATTTATCTATGTGTAAAACGAAATTATTAACAAATATAAATAAAATTTTTTAATACAAATTCAACAAAAATTATTTCCCACCTAATGACGGATCAATAGCACTAGACAACACGAGGCAAAAAAAAGCCTTCACCATACAGCGAGTCCTCTGACCTTTGTAAAAACGCACGACAGCCGGCGGCGGTACTCGCGGGAAAGGGAAACGCGAGATGAAGAGCGACAGTCATCCGCTCGCTCGCTCGCTCGTCCGTCATGAGTCGCGAAAGCGAGAGTCACGCGGATCCTCTTTCTCTCTCTTCCTCTCTTTAGAGGATTCACCCGCAATGGATGTGACAAATCGCCGCGACTCGGCGAATTCGCACGATCGTGCGCGCGACAGACGGCCGCCGCCGCAACAGCGCATCGCGTCTTTATGAATCGAGCCGCGGAGGGTTAATTGACGTCCGAAATCACGTCGTTACTCTCGCCAATTACGAATCGAGCGAGAGAGAGAGAGAGAGATCCTTTCCCATTAGACCGACCTCCGCGAGTTTGCGACGCGATTTATGGGAAATAAATATATATCCGGTGTGTGTGTATACACGTCTGTGTATATATAGCTAGAATATTGTTTACAAGTCGCGAGTACCGAGGCCGAGGACATGGGGATTGTAAAGATCGCTTATTTGTTAATTGGTGGCCGTTTTCGTGGGAGAGACATTATGCGAGGCTGGACGTGCGGCGCTGTGGCGGTCTAACGATGCCTTGGCTCGTTTGGCACGCGCGTTCTGTGCAAGTTCGATGGATTTTCCGCACGACGATTGGAAACAGCTCGGCTTCGATTACGAAGCGAAATGGATAATCACGATGTGTTTGTGTAGTGTATACGAATCAAGGAAGGTTGTGTGTTGATATGATGCGAGGGAATGTATCGACCGTGAATATAGTTATTGGTTTGTGAGAAACTTGTGTTTTTATCACTGTCGATTATTTGGTCGAGAAGCTGCTTATGTAAATTGGAATGCTCGAAATTAATTTTTATGGTTATTAATAAATGAATTTGGAACTTTAGACGTGTAAATGTAAATTAGGTATTTATATATTGTTATGGGGGTAGAAATTATAACGTGGATTGTGATATAAATTCGTTAAGTTAAAACGACCGTTTACGGTTCATTGAATGTAAGCTTAAATACATTAAATTAAAGTTAGATTTAATCTTTACGAGCGTATATATGAACGTAGTTATACGTATAATGAAAAGTATCTACTAATCTTGTTTAAAAGTTAAAATACATTAATTTATATATCTAATACCTTAACATCTTAATACATGAATTAATACACGTTAAGAAAAGTTAATTTATACGGACTTTACGTTTATGTACTTTTCTACAAATTCTATAATTTCTATAATCTAGAGAAATTGACATGAGCAAATCCGAGAAATGTTTTTTATTCGATACCGAATTATATACAGCATAAGGAGTATTGACTGTGTAATGAAAATGAAAATAATTATATTATCTTAAATTATTATTTTAACTATAATATATTTCTTTACAGAAATACATTTATTTATATATCATGCTTGATCTTTTTTCGTATATATACAATTTTATTACACGCAAAATTTCCGCTTCAAATATTATGTCATATTAATTTACTTTTCATCGTATCACGCGCGCAGCTTTTTATCGGAGACTTAAACTTTTTTTCGCTCAATAAATTACTTCAAAGTAGAGTTACTATTAATCCGTAAACACACACTATACGTAATATTTTTACCTTCATTTAAACCTTCGCAAAGAGAAAGTTTTATAATTTCGGTTCAAAGAAATATCCCAAGAAACCGCTGCTCAACCGCACTTATAAAATATAACTTTTAACACACTATAAACTTGCACATTATAAACCTCACTCGTAGCGTAAAACACTCTTCGCATAACCAATCAGAAAAACTACAAAATCAAGTAGTAACAGAGTGATCCGGTCAGACCGGCGATTAACCCGCACTCGCGTAACTCTCAAGACTTTCCATGCAAATTGATAGTAAGCCATAACAGCGCAAGCATTTTTTCTCCTCTCTTCCTCTATCGGACTTTCCCATCGCACGCCATATCCTCACGTTTTTTTTTCATCTCGCCCCTTTTTCTCCGTCGCTCTCTTTTACATCACACCACCACCGTCCCACGAAAAAACTGGATCGATTCCATCGCGCCCCTGGGGCTAAGTCACTATACCGACACTATTGCCGCCGCCGTCGTCGTCGGCTTTCAACGAGAGGAGCAAGAATCCCCTCTCCACATAAACAAACTAATCTCGCGGCATCCTTGCTTTCACACGCGCGTATATATATATGAGTATTTGCTCAGGACTGTCCATCACCCTGGGCGGATTTTCACCACACGGCTACCCGCATTATCAGGGCGTTTCCGAGCTTTCGAGCGTTCTACGTATAGAACGATAAGAGCGCGCAAGGTGCGAATGAGTTATGTGGAGCTCGCGGCACCACCGCGTGCGAGAGCAAGAGAGAGAGAGAGAGAAGTTTCGCCGCCGTCATTACCGCCAATTACAATAAATCGCACGCGTGCGTGTTTGGCGCGCTCGTCTGGCTTTTCGAGAACGCAAATGTTGTAGAGAGGAGATATCGGCCGTAGTCGATGATGGGAGCAGCGTAATGCGTGTTCTGAATGGTGCGGGCTCATGTACCAGGATTTTCTATTTTCCATTTTTTTTTTATTTTAAAAATTTGAAATGGTCTCACTTTTACTTGTATATGGATATATTATATTCTTTAAGATAGAAATTTTGTATTATTAGATAGCATTAATTTATAATGAATATAATATTTAGGTGTGCGATGATCAATGAAATTTAAAATGCTATATAATTCTATTGTTGGCAAATTTTTTATGAATATTGCATTAAATTGAATTGTCATTTATTGTAAATCAATTGCTTTACAAACATAATACATGTATAAATATTTCGTGTAAAAATACAGTGTTAAAAATAACATAATATAAAATTTAACTTAATCAACTATAGTTTCTTAGCCTATTTTTATTTTTAATATCAGTCTGTTTCTAAAAATTAATAATACTGAAATAGTAAGTCAAAGACTATATTAGTGATATCACTCATGACTAGAGAGTATAGTTGACTAGAAAATACACGAGAATGACAATTTTGTACAAATGTAAAAAAAGTTTATTTATAATATATCAAATAATTTTAGCATAATAAGCTTTGAGAGCGACGGTTCGGTGAGCTTGTCAAATAAAATATGTGGAAGTCAGCGAAATATTCGAAGCGAATGAAAGATAAGAGAAACGGAGGGACCAGGATAGATCAAAGGAATTGAACGGCAGAATAAAGACGGAAACTGATTAACGATGCAATCTACAAAGTGGATTCCCGGCCGACTGTTATAGTATTATTTTACTTCACAGAGGACCACTTCAAAGTTTTCCAATCACCCAAGAAATTTAATTTCCTCGCATAACTCGTCTTATCGCGAACCTTTGAATTCACATTAAAATCCATTCACATCAAAGTGCAATGTATCAAATTAAACGTGTTTCAATGCAGGAAGAAGTATAAATACATTCTGCAAGAAGAAAATTACGTACGTCCAATCTAATTACATCCGTATTAACACCTTTTACACGTAATTAATTACGAGTCCATCATCCACCACTTGCTACAACTCGTTGCGCACAAATCCGCAACAAAACTATATAAATATCGACATACCGCGAGAGACTTTCGAACCGCGTGCAAAAGCAATACATGTACATATATTCGTATATGTATTTCTACACGCGCAACTGCACGCACTTCGCGATCGTTTTTCCGCTTTCACGCGCAGCTGATGATCGGGTGTGTATACCCGCGCGTATATACCCGCACTACAACAACACGGCCGCGCGTTTTCGCGAACTTATAGAGATTTACACCGGCAACCCTCTAGGCTCGGCGTAGCGATAAATAACACCGCCGAAGATATAGCCAAACGCTAAATAACCCCACGAGTGAAGAGAAGGTGGGGGGAGGAAAAGGCGCGCGTGGAACGCACGAATAATAAATTACTGTCGCGCGGAGAGGGAGCGCGAGAGTATACGCGTCGATGTGCTATTATTCTAATGAGCAGTCGCGCGCGTGCGCGAGCCGAAGCACAATGATGATGGCCGTGAAATTAATGGCTTGCGCGGGAGGTACCTAGAGAGCACATGCGCGGGCAGAGATGAGTGTAATTATAGGCGTCGATTTCGTGAAAAGAGTACGGGTGTATACCGGCGATTGTTGATTTCAACGATACTTCCCCCGAGCTGTTTCTTATATTTCTATATAGTGACAGATCTTGGTTTGGATTGGGTCGTGTAATGATGCGCGGTGATTATGAGGATGTGAGGTATCTTTGTATTGCACGAGAAAAAATGAGGAAAACAGATTCCCGTAGGATTGATGAATCAAAGAATTTTTTGAATTCTATTCTTTAGATGAATGTTTCTCTTTAATTTTTCTGAAAACAACAATAATTTCGTTAAATGATGTACTGAGTATAATATTCTCTTTGAAATTTTTACCAGTTTAAGTATAAATTCCACAGGGAAAGAGGAAAATTACCAACTACCCACAGTAAGTTCGTAACTCAAGTTATTTATGAGTCTGCGTTGCGTTGAAGCGAAAGTCTTACTTCTTAGAGATAAGAATGACTTCAAAGAAGAAGTAGATAAGAGAACCTTCGTGGGCGAATTTCCGTCTTGTTAACATATATGACCAAATAAATCTCCGGCAAATGTAATTTAGAAACAGATAGATATAACAGTTTCATTAATCCCGAGTGCATTTTGAGAAACTCAATTAAAAGAGATGACACGTCCAAGCTCTTAAAATAACTCTATATATAGAATAGAATTAACCAAAACTTCCATATATAAATATGACAAATTATACCTCTTAATGAGTATATATCCGAGAGCATTTGCATTGTTATTAGAAAGCAAATAACGCCTAATTACAATGAAAATTATATATAAACAGACATTGCGGGCACGCGTCACATCTCTGCACCTTACACTTTCACTCACCCATTTATCTTCATCGTTGTCATCCTCTCTGACAACAATCTCAAATTCCCGAACCTCCGCACGCAGCTACCACCAACTCTCTCACCATACCCTCGATAACAACAACAACAACAACAGTTGATTCGACATTTTTCATTACCGTCTACGCGCGAAAGTTCGATTTTCATTGTACACCCGAGCGAAAGCATGCGGATCTTGACAATACGCATGTTCTCCGAAACCTCGCGCGTGCGGTTGATCCTTAAAAATCTCCAATTATCGCACGAAGCTCGTGTTATGAGAGGCGATACAGGAGAAACGCCGTATGTGTGTGTGTCGGCTAAACGACGGACATCGCATGAGGCTTTCCCAGATAACGTTATAGTCGTGCATGGGTTGTTGTCTCTCTTTCTTTCCCTATAGGATGACCCTCTTTCGCGCCCATGAGCACACGCGTGTGTCGCGAAGGATTTGCGCACGCGACGCGCTCGGTCGCCGTGAGGAGAAACTGCCGCGACTGTCAATTCCGATGAATTATGAGTGGTATCGTGGTGTTACCTTCGTGCTAAGCTTGTATATGTGGTTGTCGTTATAATAGCGCGTCGAATTTTATCACGCGGTGTGTTTAGATTATTTTATAACTTTTATATATTTTCAAGGAATCTATCTTTTTTGCTTCTATAAAATTCTTGATCGTTCTTGCGTTATAAAATTGCGTCATAAAATTTCACTTCATTTAGCTTTCGCCCCGGGAAGATGATTCTCGTCAGGTAAAACTTTAGCGCTTAATAAAACACCGAACTTGTTTCTGCAAACACGTTGCAAAAGTGAAATTCGAGCCTAAACATCGCCGCGGCGCAGAGTTTTATGATTCATAAGGATGATGTAGTCGTAAATTTTTAATGGAACGTTTTTTGCTCTATTAGCTTCACACGGCACACACGCGCTCTGCTGGCGCGCGTTATAGTTTGCAGGTGATCAATAACGTGTTCTATTAAATTTATATACTCCTATAAGTCTATAAGTCTATGTATTCTGTGATAGAACTAGTTCTTATACACTTTCTCTATACACTATGAGAGTCATAAAACTAGTTATTGAAGAAGATGCTTTATAAATAATTGACTTTTAAATGAAAAGGAAGTCATTGTGGAGAGTGACGTAAGAAAAAAAGCGTTTGTATAAAAATCATAAATTATTGAGTTTTCTTTCATTTTTAATAAATAAACAAATAACTATTGTTTTCATCTTAACTTATATGTATAGAACACGACGGTATGAATTTTAACTACTATCAATCTACCTATCGAAATTATTATTATAAAATTATTTTCCATAAATGTATATCAATATTCCATAAACTCACCACTGCGTTGGGTATGATGGTCGGTGTAGCCGGTCCCCCGTCCTCCTCACTATCGTCCTTCGACTCCTGCACTTCGGCGATGAGCGTGTCGCTCGAATCGCACTTGTTTAAACTCCCATCGTCCTTCGCTTCCACCTCTCCTTCCTCTTCGCCATCCAATGCAACTTCCAAACTCGCGGCACCGAACTCATCCCTCGCGTCTTCATACAGCGAACCTTTGCTACCTTTATTCACATCCTGGCTCCTGGGTTTGCAAAGCTCGAAAACTTCCTCGATCCTTGGCTGTGACAGTTCCTCTTCTTCGTCCTCTTCTTCTGGCTTAACAAGCGTTGCTTTCTTGCCGTCGATGTACCACGAGGAAGTCTGTTGCTGCTGCTCACCGCTGCTGTTGTTCTTTTTACGATCGCACGAGCCCTCGTCGCTCTTCGTAAGGGCGCCCTTGCAGCGTTTCAGGTAGCTCTTGACCCGCTTGCTCTTGCTCTTGCGCGTCTCGTGGCTGCGCAACGTCAGCTGTTGTTGGTCTTCACCAGCGTCACTTGTCGTTGGTTTGTCGTCGGCAGGTGGTTTTGGTGGCAAAGCGGTGTTATTAGAGTCATTGCCATCGGAAGGAGGTTGTTGTTGAGAGTCAAGTTGATGTGGCTGGTCGATTGCCAAACTCCATGTCTCAGTTTCCTTGTCGGGCAGAGCGCGTCGGTCTGCCGGTATTACCTGGAAACGAGAAAGGTAATTGAAATGTTTAGATGTGATTGTGGATTAAGTATAAATGTTAGAAATGTATGTTTACGGGAAATGTTTCTTGTATTTCACAACATTTAGAGGACAGTTTGATAAATTGATCGAGTTATTTATTAATAAGTATGAGTATTAACGAGTGAAACTTTATGCTATAAGTATTAAAATGTATAGAGACTAAAAAGTAGACTCTAAACGGTGTAAGCGTTAAATTATTAGCCTAACCAATAAAATGTACACCTAAAAATTATTCGATAAGATATTATCCTAGTGCATATAAGACCCACTACTCTTTATCATTTAATTTATAGTAGAAAACTATAAGCATTAGAACCGCTTACTTTATCCATACACACATATATGCGCTGCATTTTAATGCACAATGAATAACCGCGGTCTAAAGTTTATTACAGAATCATAAAAATCACTGTAACCATCCAGCCATAGCTTTACATTGCATAAATTTCTCCCGTTTACTGCATAATCAAGGTAACATCAGACCATTACCACGCTCGTCGACCTCTACTCCAAAATTAATTTACCACGCCGTACAGGAAAATTAAGCTCCAAGAACGTATATATATATATATATATATATATATATATATATATACGCTCACTACCTGGCGCTCTTGAAACTGAAGACCGGTAGTCAACAACCGCGTGCGCGCTATGGATACATGTACGGCCACAACTAGTATTACTATATACATTTTACTCGCACGTTGAAGAGCTTAAAATTAACATTCGCCGGTGCCATCCACCTCAGCGAGTACGCGCGCGAGAAGCAAAGCCGCTTAGAACTCGATTAGAAATTTGACGCCGCGCGCGTGTCTTTACCGTTTAGGAGTGAAACATCACTCGCGTATATGTAGTAGGTATATATGCGCGAGAGTGAGTGAGAGAGAGAGAGTCGTTTGTTTCGTGCCGGAAATGAAACTACTCGATGCTGAGACGGCGACTGATAGGATTAGGGTGGTCGCCGGGTATACTCGCCCGCGCGACAGCCCGACACGTTTTCTCGCAGCTCGTGTGTATATGAGGTGTGTAAGTATATATATATATATATATATATACACGGCTACACAGAAATATATTTTTCCGTTTTTATATGTAGCTGCGGTATAAAGGGAGACACAACGACGCGAGAGGTATGTGAGAGCGAATTTGTTTTGCGCGTGTACGTGGTTTCGGTGGAATGCGACTGTATGTGTGTGTGTATATGTCGTGAGAACATGTGTTGTTGTTTTCCTGTGATGTTTTTCGCGAGGGTGAATTGTTGTATATGCTGTGTGTCATAGTTGAGTTTACGAGTGGGTGCTTTGTATATACGTGTGGTACGAAAGAGTTATGAAAAGTCTGACGCGATAAATCTGATAGGAATTTTGCTAAAAGTTTCGCAAATGGCGGTGACGATGGTGGAAATTTCTGTATACTATATGCGATGTAATTGTTGTGAAACGTGAAAATGATATTTGTAAAATATTTGCTTATATGAAGAAAATGTTATTGGTAAAAATTATTAGTAGTGGTTGCAGTTTCGGAGTAAGAGTTCCTTAAATACTGCTAACCGTACAAATTTTATTTTTGAGGTAATTTTAATAAATATCCTATATTTTTTTAAAATAAAACAAAACAAAAACAGAATATCTAGTGAACCGAAGTGTAAAATTGTAGTTCAACAAACATATAAATCAATTATGTACTACAACCACGCCACATATCAAGGAATATACAATTAGGAGAAACGATAACAAGGAAGTTGTCAAACGAAACAATTACCGAAGCGTTAAATAAAGCAGCGAACTCGAAAAAAAAACATCGACAAGAGAGAAACAGATATCAAGAGATAAAAAGCTCAGATTGAATCTTGGCCGATGGGAGTGCGATAGGCGAGAGGCGTGGGATCCAGAACCACGCGCACACGTATATATACATATATCTATATACTTATATACTCTCAGCACCCGACATATCGAGAGACGCGCGCAAGCGGGCCAAGGAGAAAGAGAGTGAGAGAGAGAGACAGAAATAGAGAGTTTACGCTCATTTCGCTCGCACGCTGACCGAGCAATCATTCGAGACTCGCTTCCTTCCTTCCTTCCTTCTATATACATATACGCGCCGCTGATAAGGAAATTATCTCGATTCTAGCTGAAGTTGACTGACGGCGCTTAATTTATCCGATGCACGCGGAGAGTTTGTGAACTGCACTCGGCGTTTGTGTATAGCAGATAAGATCAATTGCGCGCTGATATATATAACGCGTTGCTCTAGACGCCGCACACGGCTTTTTAATTATTAAACAGCTGTCGTATCTTACGTGTGTATATGGTTCTTTGTGTGCTTAATTTGTTGTAATGATTTTCTAATTTACGCAATAGCGAGGGTAAGAGAAGAAGGGGTCGAGAGTAAGAGTTGGTTTTGCTTTCAATTGTATAATTACGTCGTTAATGGACATTTCAGAGGAAATAAGGAAATAGAAGTTATCGAAATGCAAGTATGTAAACTGATAAAATGAATAGAAAAATAATCGAATTATATAACGTTATAATATATTACGTCTCGTGTTTGTTTATTTTCACAAGCGAATATTAGAAAATTGATTCTCCTTTACGTTTTGCCATACTACAATACATATACAAGTGTATAGTGTAGAAAAATTGAAACGAGTATAATAGAATTTTTTTTTATTACATTCGTGTAACTACTAGAACCGCAATATTTATTTTATCAAATATCCCTCCACGCAATTCAACTGCCGCCTCTATACCATATCCGGATTTCAATTAAAACGTCGCCCATGAAACGTACCATTTATGCGCTCCACACCCGTTCGCACTTGGAAAAAGAAAACTTCCAGCTTTCACGAAACACGCCCCCACGGCATCCTTCAAATATCATCGCACCCTTCGGCTCGCTGCTGCGGACCGCGAAAAGCCACGCACTCGCCGTGCATCATATAAAGGCAAAAGGTCCTCGAAACTTTTTTCTCTCTCTCTGTACATCTTTCTCTCTCTCCGCATATACGGATATATAAACGCCCTTCTTCCCTTTTCACCGTGCAGCCGCTGTATATCCCCCTCGTCCGGTGGTATACATCCGAGAGGGAAAGTTCGACGCGCACACAGAGGGGGGCCACTTCATAAAGCTTCTCCCTTTTTCTTCGTGGCGAAAAATGGAAGCGATGACAGGGAGACGCGCGCGTTGGATGAAAAGCTCGAGAAGGAGGGGTGAAGAATGTGTAAAGTGAAAATCGTTGATACGGGGGTGCCGACGTCGCCAGCGTGAATGCGTTGGTAGTTTCTCTTGTGCTTCTTCTTTTTCTTCCTCTTCTTCTTATGTTGGCGTGTGTTCTTTCATTTGAAGGGGACGTGGTTGAAGGGAACGTCGAAACGGGGTTGGAATATTTCGGAGAGTTTCGTTCGATTTGTGAGATTTAGCCGGGGGGGAAAGATAGAATGTCGCTTATTGATTGTTTCCAATAAAGGGCAACTGCTAATAGTGGGTATATATCGACGTGGAATCTATTTTTCGTTGATAGCAATAATTAAATGTATCGATCTAATAAAATATACATTTTTATTGAACTTGTATGTTGGAACGTAGACCTCGAATTCTATTAATGTTTTTCGCTAACTTGGGAAGAGAACCGAAACTTTCTTTTTGTGAGATAATTATTTTACAATTTAAGTTTGTTATATAAAGTGTTCCTTTCACACATGAGTATATCAATTTCTTAGGAAGAAATAACATTCTTCAAAACTTTGTAAATATAGAATTATACTTTTAAAATGTTAAACAAATGTTGAATAGTTCTTGAAGAATGAAATGTTTTTTCGTAGTTATGATGCATTTTTTAATTCAATTCAATGGGAGCCAAAACTACTTTACTTTATATTAGAAAATATATTGGTATATTAAAAAGATATGATTGAAATTTTTCTACTTCCTCTTCATTTATCTAATAAAAACCAATTCCCAAATAGAACATTTTCCACTGCACTATCTAAATTTCCCTATAACCACCCAGACCTTCCACTACAATCCTAAAATAATCCCCGCGATTATCAGGCTTTCTCGCGCTCTCAAGGACTATAAACTCACACACGCACACACACTTTGCTCACTCGAGTCCCGATAAGCGAACCTTCTCTGAGTAATAATCCCGACGATTTCACTACCGAGAGAGAGACAACTTGCATCCGCCAGCGTGCGCGTAATTGCGGCTTCGTCGGTGCGCCGCGGCCCAGACGGAATTACGTTTTCATAAGGCCGTTCGCTGCTCGATCGTTGCCGACGCGTCAGTCAAATTTGCACTGAAGAAAATACATGCGCGAGCGCATGCGTATAGCTCAAGGGCAACATTGAATTTCCAGAACCCCGTGGGTTGCGAGGATTATTTTGGTGTGCGGTATATGTATATATGGATTGCGAAATTGCGTGGCGCAAGGGTCGAGGCGGAGGAGGAAGTTGTCGGAAATGCGGCGAGGAATACAGATTTTATGCGCATGAAGAAGTGTAAGATGCATGCAGGAATGCGAAATTGTATGAGTTATATGGATAATTTTATTCGTGTATATACTAAAAGGTTACAATTGAAAAAGTTGAGTTGTAAAAATTGAAGATAATATTTTTTTAATTAACAAAAAATTACGACTCGAAATTTATCTACAGCCATATTTTATCATGTAATTTGTTCTCTCGAGAAAAATTCGATAATGCATGATGAGCGAAACAATTCTTAATTCAACTTCGCCAATTGAAGAAGGGTTAATAACAACCATACATCTCCCGTGTTCTGATATCATTTACAATAAAAAGAAACTTGCCATCAGCGCACTTTGTCCTATAAAAGTGAAACCTCGCGCTCTTTTAAAAGAGCCAAGCCGTACCGCCGCTGTAATTCCCAACGCGACGTGCCTTCTCTCTCCCTCGTGGGCTTAATTTCGACAGGTGCGCATGCGCACACATACGCGGCTGTGCGGAGAAAAATGCAGCGCACACGTCCGAGATTAACGCTAATTAATCATCCCGCGTGCGCACGGCTTGGCTCGCACGACCGACAATAAACGACCAGCAATATGCACGCACGTGTGCGCGCACACTCTTGCCGATTGTGTTGCTTTTTCGGGGCACGCGTATATATGTATATATATATATATATATGTACATACGTACAAAGTTTCGCGGTTTGAAGAGTGAAAGCGGATGATGACTGATGGAAACGCGAATTGCATTTTGCCAGGCTCACTCGCTTTCCGCGTTCATTTTTTTCGTTTTCATTTGCCGTGTGTGCCATTCGGCAGCGGCTGTATTGCGGGTTCTTCTTTTGTAATGAAAGTTTAATTCTTTGTTGATTTATCCCCGGACCGAGCTTAATTACCATGATTTTGCTGGTCATTACTTTTAGGAGCGGACAGGAGAAGGGTTGACCGCGTATATATATATATATATATATATACATGTATATGTACACAAACACGTATGTGCGTTAGCCGCAGAGTTATTTTGGCCGGATTCTTTTTTGTACTTTTGAGATTTCTCTCTCTCGTTGTGCGTAAGAGAGGGGAAAGGTATATAATGCACGTCTTATTCGCGGTCGGATCATGTGATAAATTAATCCGAGTTTCCCTGAATTCCATCGTACTTGGAATTAATTTATCACAATTGTAGTTGATACTATGTAGTACATAAATATACGAAATAAAAAGGTCCATTTATTTAATTAATTAATTTCAATTATATGTAAAGATTTTATTTTATTTTTATTTAATGTCCAACATGAATACACTTAATAGTTCCATTTGTAATATAACAGTTTGAGTACAAATGGCTCTTTTTATCATCAGTATTGAACCAAGAGAAATTAAATTATTTATGATGAAAAAACTGTAACGCAATAAGTTCCCACTTAAAAAAAAAACAATGAAAATAGGTAGTAATTTTATTAGACACAATAATGCTTTTGAATGAAATCAAAGAAAAACACTTTGAACTAATTTACTTTAAAAATTCATGCGTTCTCAATATTTTCTAACGACAACACCAATAACGCATCGACATACCGTGAAACAGCGCAACACACAAATAAATCGAGCACAAAACAAGCCGCGCGCCCACGACACAGATCCTCACATATGAGATTATGATCCCACAGTTTATAAATCAACACCACCACGCGGCACGCGCACACATCCACACACGACCTATAACGATACGTGTGCGCACCTTTAGACTTTTCACCGCGCGCTGAGGGCGGCTATGAAAAAACTGACGCGATAGCACAGCGATATATGGAAAAAGGATCGAAGCCGTTCGCACATTAATCAGCGCAGTCGCGCGCGCGCGCGTCTTCTCTCGTGTGCGCAATTTACAACGCCGCGCGGTGCTGACGTAACGGCGCGTGCAAGAGAGAGAGAGAGAGCACGGCTGTATAAAATCGACGCGAGCTTATCAGGCGCGGAATCAAAGGCAGATGAAGATAAGCTCGCGAGTCGAGAGACGAGGTGTAGTATGGATGTGAGTATGTGTGTGTGTATGTGTATGTGGGAGAGAAAGGAAAGAGAAAGAGAGAAGGTGGATGGAGAGGATCTGCGAGGATGAGGGATGGATGGAGAGTTGGAGGATAGATTGTTAATGATCGTAAATGCTTTCGTCGAGATGGTTTTTTAAGAGGTGGTGCGGTATATTAGGGATGAATTGTTGATGTTTTGTATAGTTAATGGGGTACGGGAAACGTATTAATAATAAAAGAGTTTGGTTTAGTATGGTCAAAACAACGATTAAATAAGAAGTTATTGTGAAGGAGAAAGCTACATAAAAATAAAGAAAATTATTTATAGTAACCTAACTTTTACAATTAAAATAAAATCGTAATAAGCCTATTAAAAAAAATATATTCTGTATTGTAATAATATTATGTCACTGAATAAACTCTTGTATAGTCAACTCTGATCACTTTCATATAAATAGAAAATTCTATATGTATACCAACAGATCTTGATAATTTCTTAAACGCTACCGACCATAACTCATTTTCGCAAGAAAAAGCAAAAAAAAACATCTCTAAAACGCCTCCCATGATATTTCTCTCTCTCTCTCTCTCTCTCTCTCTCTCTCTCTCTGTCGAGCTGTGGCGCACTAAAAACTATCGGAAGACGGAACAACCCGAGGGGAGGGAAGACGACGAGCGCGGCCGTTACATCAGCATAATTTGCAATCTCGCGGCGCTAATAGGCACTAACTTTCCTTCGACTATTTTTCCGGAAACGAAGCGAGCGCGCTGAACGCGCGCGCAGACAAAGGGCGGCACGACGACCCTCTTCTCTTCTTCCTGCATGCGTCTCGCTGTCTGTCTGTCTGTCAAGGGTAAGAAGGCCGGCGGCAGCCAGCGCCGCCTCTACATCGTCGCTAAATTATGCGACAACGCCGGCATTCGCGGTAAATCACGCGAAAGAGGAGGCCGAACGCCGCGTGCTTCGTGCGTGTGTATGTATATACATACTCACTCACATATATATACACATGAGTGCGTACTAGAAGAAAATATGTGTGTGTGTGTATGTCCTTGTGCCGCTAAAACTTTTCAGTGGCACGACCGGAGAGGAGGATGTTCTTATATACCGCGAGGGATCGATTTATTCGAAGGCGTCTTTAATGGAAGCTTTGTTAGGGTATAATAAAGTGTTTTTAATGTCTGCGGATTGTGTATAGTCGAAGGGGCAAAAGAGAGATGCGAGAAGATGATTGCTACTTTACTTCGTGTTTACAGCGATAAATTGTATTCGTTTGAAGTATTGTTATATTGTTGGCGAAAAAAATGCCTTTAAAACCTTTCTTTTTCTCTTGTTAGCAAGGTAAGAGAAGTTATAGCCAACGGTGGCTCTGGACGTAAATTATTTTTTTCAATCATTCGAGTATTGCAATTGAAATGAACAATTGTAAAACACGTGAATTATGGAATGAGAAAAGGAAATAACATTTTTCAAGCTTACGAAGTAAGAAATAGTTCATGAAAATAAAGAAAACAATTTTTAATCTGCGCATCTTTTATTCTTTTAAGTTTCATACTTCATTTTACATATACATCTTTAGGACTAGAACCACAAAACAATATACTTTTTATGAATATCAACAACTATTTTACCTGAAGACGAACACTCTACCGATAAAAAAACTCCCAAACTTCCTCGGAATATTTAAAACCTCCAAGACACCAACGTCTAAACACATTCCCATATACATCCACCCCACGGGCCCATTGTCTTTCCAGTAGTTTACTCGCTGCTTTTAATAAACTTCCGGGTCGAAATGGGGCTGACGCATGTATATATATATATATATATATACAAACACGTAAACATACCCAGAGATGGAGCGCAGTCACGCACAACGCGCTAATACAGCGCACGTCAGCGTTCAGTTTCTCAGTGTGGTGCGGGCTAAAAGGGTGCGCGCAAGCGCCAGGGTAAGGAAGGGATGGGTAAGTAAACGAGTGTGCTGAGAGGTTGCTATATGTGTGTGTGTGCTTTCGGCGAGCCCTCTCGATTAAAGTTGAGATAATATTTTTTGCCCCTAGGGGCTTCGAAAGAGGTGTTAAAAATGTAGTTACCCAAGAGAAAGAGGGTAAGTAGAAGGAAGAGAAATTTCGACGCGGTAATTGGCTTGAATTGTGAAAGAGTATTAAGTAAGTGTCGTTTTTTTTTTGGTGTGGTGAGAGAAAAAGTTGATGGTACTTATAAGAAGAGTCCACGCCCTTCGGGGCAACGAATTTTTAACGGAGCTTTGAATGTTGATTTCGGGTATCCACAATTAAAGCTCGGTATTCTTTACCAAATATTACCTAAGATGAGTACTTACGTAAACTATTTTAATCGTTTTGTATCAGTCAATCAAATGACCGGTAATAGAAGATACATCATTTTTAACGAAATAGAGTATATTTGAGATTAAATTGTCTGTTCCCAAAAAAAATGGTTTGTGATATAAAATTGGAAACATTATAGACTCATTATTAGATACTAGAAATCGACTCACAAAGTCTCGTTAAAATCCTTTTTTGAAAGGGTGTGCACTCTCCTAGTTAGCAAACTGTACGTTGTATTTCAATAGTAATCACTCAGAAATCGGTTTAATTCAAATAACAATTGAACTACTATAGAAATTCTTACTAACACTATAGAAAACTACTATAGAATTCTACTTATTGGTTAGCCAACTCTATTGCAAGAACAATATTCTGCTTTTATATAAATAAAGTTTATTATTTACATTTGCCAACATTATTATATTAAAACTAGTTATACTTTTAGATGCATTGTATCATTGTTACATATAGATTTTTTTTCGATGGTTCCATTTTATCAATACACTAACTATAAAAGTTGACAAATGTATGTAAATACATTGAATTATTTTATGGATCTAGAAATGATATTCAACACGAGCGAATAGATAAATTACGATTAATATTTTGTAGAAAAACATAGATATAAATATCGGAAGGTTTCATTAAATGCAATTTCAAGGTATTTGTGTCACGCCGACGGCAGTACGTGAGGTAGTTACTACTCTACTGCTAGAACTATGTACTTATGAATATGCAACTACTGTTCTAAGTTGACTAAGTACAAGGAAGATTGCGCTTAAATAACGAATATAATGTATTTTCATTTTTCGAAAAAGAAATCGCTAAATCACTATCGTAGCTTCCCGCTTCGCCGGTAATTGTTAATCATTTTGCGCACAAAGTTAATTAATAAAGCGAGTAAAAGAACGTCGGCTGATATTCAGGAATGCAGAATCAATGAATGGGCATGTTTCGAGTAACGGTTTTCACAATGTCCGATATTAACAACGTAATGTTATACTAATTGAATATTGATGACTACATGCGTAGCAATTTCGCGTTGCGATTTATTGATTTATTGCGTTAAGTGTACCAATAAAAAGATCACGTGTTTACGCACTTTAAGGCCATCTATAGTTCCTGTACTAGTAGATTCTTCCATAAATATCCTTCAAGTTTAGGGGTGTACCCTGTTTCAATTATAGTTTTACACGGAACCCTACATCAATTTAATAGTCAATTTGTAATGGTAAAAGAATAAAAACAAAAATACTTACAAGTTCACACTACACACTAGTTTCACATAAACTACAGCATCTCGTTCGACAAACCCCAAACTAAAATAATCATTAATGTAATATAATATTACATAAAAAAAATTAATCTAAACAAACTTTACCAACTGCCCAGCACCCACATTTACGCACTGACTCACACACCGAATCTGAACCTCCAACCGCCCCCTGTTACATAAAAAACGAGCGGCAATTCGTTCCAATTAACGAGATATCGAAACGACGCTCGCATTAGACGCGCAACAAATCCAACCACAGCGTATATATATAGTCAGTCTGGCCAACATAATCGGTCATCGTTCGCGCCTGGAGTGCAGCCAAGCCCAGGCGTACACGACGTATCGAAAAAGTGCACGGCGCCGCAGATCGATTCGCGTCGAGAGAGGATGCACCGCCGCGGCGCCGCCTAGAAGGAGTATATATATATCGATGGTGTGGAACACCACGAGCACTTTATTACACCGGCAAGGAGTAATTTATCCGACTTTGATTCACCTTGGGAGGAAGGGGGACGTAATAATGTGCCGAAGAGACTGCATAAGAGACTTGAGATTGTGTCGGTGCAAGGTCTCTCTCTCGAGTGTCATCGACGGGCGTGGGTGCGTCAGCGTGTTATTTCGATTTGTTGGTACGATGTGGGTGGGTGTCGCAGTAGAGGTGCGTGGAATGTATGGATTATTAGTGAGATGATAAGGTAGCTCATTTCGTGAGTTAAGATCGCGGGTTTTTTTAGCTTGCGTGAGTTTGATTAGCTTAATAAAATGGTAATAGTTTTCTTATAAATTGAAATGTCAAAAACTGGTTGAATTATAACAAATATTTTATACCACCTAAAATCAAAATTACTATGTATTTCGGACTGAAAAATTATTTAATCTTTTTTGTAATTGGAGAAATTTTGAAATTGTGAAACACTTTTTAACAATGCCTGTTATAATTTAAAAATATTTTAAATATACATATTTTAAAACTGTTGTTATAAATCGATATATCTAAAAATACATAGTAATGGTAAAATCAATGTTGCTGAGCCATTAGATTTAACTTTTTTATAGACCCGTTAATTCTTGCAAATTTACATTGAAATCAATACTAACACCCAGGTTATTCAACTCCGAAGACCTATAAGTTTCTTATTTTATCTCCGATATATAGTTTGAAATTATCTACGTCGATAATTGTGATGTATTTACAATAAAGGTGAGAAAATTTTTACTCGATTTAGCAGATTTCTCGCATATGCTAGGTCAGTGATAAAAATAGACTACGTGTATATAGATAAGGCAGAGAAAGACAGGGAACAGTGAGCTAAATAATAATCGATCAAGAATGAAAGAGAAAGAGGAAGAAAGAAAGATAGGCAGAGAAGGTGAGGGATGAAGGAAGATGGAAGCGCAGAGGTCGACGGCAACATTGATCGCAACGCGATTTGCGGGGGCGTTGCACCACGAGAGCTTCAATAAGCGATTTAATCAACGGAAAAGTAAAGTTCACTGGGCGCCAGGGACTTGTTTTGCACGCTCTCTCTCTCTCTCACACACTTCTCTTACTCATACTTCTCTCTCTTCCTCTCTCACTCTTTTTTCATAGTAGGCGTTTAATCCGTTGAGTGCTGGCACGTGAAAATAAAAGCCCTTCGAGCAGTTATTACTGCGCACTTGGAGAACAGAGGAAATAATGACTGGCTTGAAAAAAATGGAAGCAAAAACGCAAAAGCTCTTGATTAAGTAACAGTAATGAGTTTATATTTCAAAGTATTGTTTCGCATTGATGTATGGTAATTTTCGAATGTGCCTTTTTTTTTACTAATTTAGCTCAGTATTTATGTGAAGATTGTAACCGTTAGTCATAATATTGTGTTATTTGTTATTTATTATTTTCTTTTATATTTACTTCAAATCATTCTCTAAATTTATCCATAGAATTTTAAAATTCTAGAACCACGTTATGAATGTTATTTTTATAAAGCGGTATATACCGTTCCACGTGCTAGCGAACTGTAGAGGATAATAAATTCGAGAGCAACATCAAGACAGCAATTAATGAATATAAAGCATGTACTGAGCGAAAAAAAATGCAGGTGCACGCGATAACCCGAACACAAGCGTCGCGAATCGTCTTCTCTGTGTGGAGGCGATGTAATCCGAGCCGAAATTTCACCCAAAGCCCATCGAGACGTCGCTCACGAAGTCGATCGCGGAAACGAGGTTATCCCAATAAGCATCGCAAAGGGAAAAGTACGAGAGAGAGAGAGAGAGAGAAAGAGAGAGAGAGAAGAGAAGAAGAAGGAAAAGAAGGAAAAATAAAAGCGAGATTACGATGCAGCACCAAGAAAGAGACTAAATGAAAAGGAAGTACTGAACGTAGGAAGGAAGGAGAAAGGGAGTGATAGAAAAAGAAAACAAAACGAGAGGTGCGAAAAGGTGAATGAAACAGAATTGAGAATGTACCATGCAAATAAAATTGTAAATAAAATAAATATCTGGTAAATATAAGGATTGTTGTTGCTGTCAGAATTATTAGAAAAAAGAGACCAATCGGTGGTCGCAGAATACAATAACATTGTAAATGTTACACCAAACTGCATCATCCTGTAGCATACATTCTGCTTTAGCGCATAAGATAAGGAAATTTCGTGATGCTACCCTGGCGATGAGGTTTCTAGATAATGAATATTCGATAACATCGCGAGGATGCAAGGTTGTGCATCATTTCATCCTGACTTAATGGGAGAAAAATGTATTTTATTAATGGCGCTGTCAGCGGATTTCGTGCCATTATTGTTTATGTAAGATGTACTTCCGTGTTAAATACCAGTTTCGACAAGATCAATATGAAGTAGGATCCCGATATAGAAATGAAATTGTAAAGTCTATAATGATGTACCTAAATTTATTTAAAGATTATTGTTGGACTATAATTGAAATAAGTGATCTATATTTAAAAAAGTGGTATTATTATTCAAGTACTTAATTTTGTAAATATGAGAATGATGTATGCAAAGACAAGTTTACTTATATAATTTATAATTTGTTGTAGCTAGCTTTAAACTTATTTAAGAGCCCTTTTTTATTAATATGAGTATTATATAATCTTATTAAAACTTTCTGTACTCAGTTACTCGTGTATGTAATACTACTATAGAAATGGTGTAATTTCTCAGCTATCTCAAGATACAACAATGTCCTCGAATAATACGATAGCTAAACACTTGAGTGTACACACTATTTCTTTACAAATTCACGCAATAATAAAATAAAATCGGTAGTCTATAACCAAGTTCGAGTCTAGTTTCAGGAACATACTTCTACGCTACAAACCACGCTGCGCACAAAGTAATCAGTTCCACATAATCAGCTAACGAGTAAGCGAGTGAACGAGCGAACGAACGAACGCCGCAACGTATAGCGCAGTGCGCGCGTGCTTAATAAAATCGCCTCTGAATCGAGCCGCGTAATACAATGAGGCTCAACTGGCGTGTAAAGCGCGCTCTCTCTCCCTCTCCTTCAAAGAGAGCCGAGAACGCGAGAGAAGGCTTCCGACACGCGGGAGACTGCTCGGCGTCTGGCTCAACTGGAGCGAGAGCAACGGGGTGTACAAAGAGCAGCAGCGAGAGCGAGAGGCAAAGAGAGAGAGAGAGAACGAACGAACGCGAGAGATATATAGGGAGTGGAAAAATCGAGCGGGAAGAGGAGGAGGAGAAGGAGGTAGAGACAATAACACACAGAGCGGGAAGTGCGGGAGGATTGGGAATAAAAAAGAGGAGTGAGCGCGAACGAGAGAACGGGGAATCGAGTGCCGTGGTATACAGAGAAACGGAGCGGTCGATCGATTCCAACCCTCCCGGCGTCGACGCTGCCGGCAGCAGCAGCCGCTACCACCACCTCTATATACGTATATGTATACGCGTGTGGGTGCAGACGATAGTAACGGAGGCAGTGCCCCCGTCTGGCCTCGTATACACGTACGCGTACACACTACCACTAGCAACTCAGGGGGCCAGCATTGCTTCAACTCCTGCAGAACTGCTCTTCTTCTTCTTCTTCTTCTACGTCTCCTCCTCCAACTCTACTACGGCTGCTATTAACCGTATCTCCCTCCGTCGTTTCGTCTCTCCTCGCCCGGCTCTCTTCGGATGTATCTTTTGGGAGATGGAGTAAGCGAGATAAGCTGGTAGCTGGTGTGTGTATATACATGTATACTCTTTCGCGTAGGTAGGCATATATACGGAAAGAGGAAAGAGGTAAATAAGGTTTCGGGCGTGCGCGGTGGGTTTACGCTCGAAAGATGTAACATTTTCGAGTGTGTGCGTGTGCGGAAAACGAAAAAAAGGGAGGGGAGAACAGGGATTGAAAGGGGGGAAGGTGGTTTGACCCCTTTATGCGCAGCTCGGAAAGTTTATAAAAAGCGCAGGTGAAGTGTGTTGCGGTCGAGCAGTATGTCGATGTACGTATATATATAGATAGATAGATTGATAGGTGGTAGGTGAATGTGGATATGAAGGATTATATTGTATAGAGGTGTAACATGCGTGTCATTGCTTATTGAATAATAGTTGCTTTTTCTGGATTGCACGTGGAAATTATGTTTTTATAAAAGGACAAGTTTTTGCGTTGATTATACGTCAATTGAGACACGGTATTGTGTCTCTGACAAAGGCTAATTGACAAAGCTACATTTATTAGCATGATCAAAGAATTAAATATGAGATGGGTTTTATGTCTGATAAATAATGTTAATTTTTCATAATACTGAAGATAATAATTAATCATTCAACAAATACGCATGAACAAATTAAGGTAAATATTCTATAGTGTTTATTATAACTTGATAACTAGATCAATCACTTTAGCAAGAGTTGTACAAATTTAATTCTTCGTATAACGCTACTTCAGTAAAATACTCACTCGCAATACACCCCTTTCCGTCAATGAACACGAGAAGCCGATCGAAATCGACCGCAAACAACCCAATCCTCGCTGTCGCAAACAGAGCGAAAAACGCGAAAGATCAAACGACAGCGAGGGAGAGAGAGACACTCTCGGAGCAGTTAATTACACAGAGGTTGCGGATGGAAACAAAGGTAATGAAAGTAGACGAAGAGGGAGAGTAGAGCGAACGGGAAGCAGGAAGGAAGAAGAAGAAGGAAAACGCGCACGGGAGCTACAGCGTATCAGGAGGTTCACTGTTCCTCGTGAGGCAACGTTATTACGGTGGGCTTTATATACGTTGAGGGAGAGGCGCACGATGTGCACCGACAATTTTCCCATGGCTCGAGGCCAAAAGAGAGGCTACCCTGGTTTCGGGCAGCATTATTCCGGTATTATCGGAGACACCTGACAATCCCCGGACTTTCTCGGGAAATATACTTGCGTTTGCTTGACTGAGTTTCTTGTGGAGATGTTGGGTAAATTAATATTTGCCAGCTTATAGTAAATGGATTATTGTTAAATTTATTCTTTTATTTTAATTATTGTTGAATTAAAGTTTATTATATGTATTTTTACGCAAAGAAAAGATATTTTTTTACCCGTTACTTGTAATTTTTAATCTGTTATCAGATTCACAACTTTTTAACTTTTCAATTTCCCACGCGAAAAAAGGTAAAAGTCTTGCACTACCCTGCTAACTTTCAGGAGCTAAGAGCAAGAGGGTCGTCCATTCCAAAAAGCCAAAACAGAAGAAAACAAAACACAGAGAAGAAACAGCAAGACCAAGTAAGCAAACGCGCCTCGGTGGTCTTTAAAACGAACAATAGAGCAAAGTGAAAGAGTGAGAGAGAAAAGGGTAACCCAGCTGAACTGCAAAGTGCGCGCGTCGCTTTGGAGATGACGCCAAAGTGCCAACAGCAGCGACCACGAGCGAGAAAAGAAAAATAGAGGAAGTCGAAAGTGAGGGATGCTCTTTCTTCCGTAAACTCGCGCACCACTTCATTTTATCAGTTGCGAGTATGTGACGCAACGTGACATCGAGAGAGTATGAAGCATTTTTGAGTGTTTTTTTCGACGCATGTTGTTTCGTAACTCTAAAGATCAAATGATGTTACTTTGGAAATGGACTATTAATATGAAAAAAAAAGTTTTGTAATATACATATTTGAAAAGAAACAATTTTAGTATAGATTTAAAAACATTATTATAAATTTAAAAAAAACGGAATTTTAGTATAATCTTAGTCAGAGATATTAAACTTTCTATATCATAAAACATCCAATAACCATATAAATCCAATACCAATAA
Source organism: Torymus tubicola (assembly GCA_035583055.1). NCBI lineage: Eukaryota > Metazoa > Arthropoda > Insecta > Hymenoptera > Torymidae > Torymus > Torymus tubicola. Next base: position 8,907,364 of record JAWWEQ010000001.1, read on the forward strand.
CTCACGCTGATTAAAGGAGCTTTCCTCAAGATTAAACATTCACGCATATATATGCTCTTTTAACAGTAATTTGCGCACAAAGCCAACCAATTAAAACCGTTCGTTTGTTTTTACAACGTGAGAGTCAGTCGCGTGCAAGGGCATCGCCTCTCATTATTATTTGTATTCGTAAAAGCATGCGTGGGCGGCAGCGGCTACGACGACGCGTGCGCTTGGACTGCTACGAGCGTTCTTGAAAAGGGAAAAAAAGTCCGTGTTGACAGTACCATTAAGGGAAACGATGGCCGTATTTACCGGGGCTCATAAAACCCCGGTATTTGTCAGCAAATTCTAAGTTCCCCCCGTCCGGTGCATGCGCAGCATACGTTCCTTACTCTCCTTCGTCTCTCGTGGCGCGCATTTCGCGTTCTTTATCGAGGATTTTTCTCGTATTACGCGTATAGTCGCGTTACGACTGCTGTTTTTTTTTTGTTTTCATGTATAATTTCGATCGTGACTGAAAGTAATAATAATTTCACAAGAAATATGGTTATTGGGTTTGTGGAATGTTTTATTGCTATCATCACGGCAACAATGTTTTTTGGAGTTATCGAGGTTGGTTCACAAGACTGATATGTGAATTTGTGTAAGATTGGTATGCGGATATTACTAAAATATAAATTTCAAATGATTTTATATACATTGAAAATACTTTTTTATAGTCCACCATAAATATATCAGAAGAGAGAGAGAGAATAAAAGTCCTTGGATCGTACTTGACTAAATATAATATGTACTATACACGCCTTCAATGTCGAATGAATATTTTTATGTCAAAAAAAGGCATAAAATTTGCATTGTCTGACGAAACATTCTATTCGATCAAAACCATTTCATCCAACAAATTTCAACACCCATACAGACAAAGTACTTTATCCTCACAGTAAATTTAAGAAAAAAACGCACAACTCAAACCTCGCTTTATTACAACTCCTGCCAATAAATAATAAAACGCTCGTACTCTCTTCTTCTTCTTCTTTACCCGTTTGCTAACGCACACTCCTGACACTTTAACCAAAAGCGAACGACTCGAACTTCGACCTCTCTCTTTCTCTGTCTTTCTCTCTCGGTCGTGCGTTTGCGACACAGCGTCCCATTTTCGGGGTGACTTATGCGACGCGCAGCTTGTTCGGCCGTCAGCAAGCGCGCGAGACTCGCGACGACCACCCGAAAGCCGAGACAAACACCCGCGCTTTCTTGTTTCCTTTGTTGTTGTGAGAATAAGAGAGAAGGAGAGATTTTTAAGCCGAATTTGGATTCGCAGTGGATTCGAAGTGCGACTGTGGCGTGATGGGAATTTAAGTTGGTATTTGATTCAGTTTGGGAAATGGAGTTTAAGTTAAATTAGTTTTATCTTTTATGTAATGAAAGTGTAGAGTGGAGAATATAAGCAATTTCATTATAATTTGCGTATACAGTAGCACGTGGGTACTTCAAATGATAAAATTTAGAACAACAATACCAGATAATTATCCTTTTTCGACTCTGACTATGTAAAATAAGTCAGCTAAAACAACTTTCATAGATAACGCCAAAATCATAAACGACAGTGGATATAGTTTTCAAGTTGAATGCCAACTTTTGAATTTAAGCATCCTATTTCGTTTATAAGCACATCATCCTTAAACTTTTTGCCACACGTTGGTACGACCGCTGTACGCTATGAAAACTGGATACGTTTATTTTCGTGCTAAATTAGCGCAATAAAATCATTTATTATTTTTTTTTCTCGCATTCGCAGAATATATATATGCCCACGGCAACTATTTTGCATCGCAAAATTATATTGTACCATAAATGTTACGATTCCGCTTTATCATTCGCCAGAGATATTTTCACGATACAACAACGTTGCAATGAGACTATACAAACTGTATAGTGTAATATCCATAGTAAACGCAGCGTCTTTTAATGCTATTTAATATTTTTGATTTAGTTATAATTTATCTTTAGTAGAAGACCACTCGTATACTTAAAGTTAGATATCAATATATATTCAAAGATTATTTGTTCCCTCGAGATTTACGACAGGAATGCATTAAGGCTTAATGCACGTAATTATATAACCAATTTCTCTATATTATTCCTTTTACACAAAACTTGAATAAAGTAAGTACATACTGAAACCGTTTCCATTTCCCTAACGAATATATATTCCATCACCACCCGCTATTCTAATACATTCAATCTAACCCAACGTAAAATTCCCAACCTCACCTCCATCCTCTATTCTACATATATGCAATCGCCAGTCACTCTGCCCCGCGTAACGCGAAATCGTAAAGCGCACTTTATTAGGGTCAACCACTCGCTTGCTAGCTCGCTTGCTTGCGCGGCGTGTTAAATCATTATATACCGGCGCGCCACACAAGCCGTCGCAGTATAGCAGCAGAGGCAACGACGTCGGGGCTCTCGGTTTCATTGAAATGTAGGCTATCGCCACTGCGAATCGCATGCACACACGCTCGCGACACATACCGCGCGGGAAAACAATACGAGGAGCGGAAAAAAGCGACAGTCCAAAGGACTAAAAGAGTACTATACTTTTATATACATTACTATGCGCCGTAGGATATACATATATAGTTGCGCGTGTGAGATGTGTGAGGGCTTGCGGCGGGCATCGATTGCGCCCGGCTTTTGGTGCCGGCGGCGGTCTTCGATCGTCCTAGTTTACCAGAATGCCTGCACACGTGCTTCTTTTCAGCGTGTAACTAAAATACATTTTTCCAGGAAGAAAGACCTGGTGAGCGAGGGTAATGTGATTAGTTATAGGTATATGTTGCTTTGGCGGTGTGGTTAGGGCGATGGTTTTGAGTTATTTTGAAAATTTTATTGTGTGGGGTTTTTTGTTGGAACGACTAATTATTCAACTTCATCATAATTTCGTAAGCCCATGATATTTTAGATAATATACTGATTTACATTGTATTTTATTCAACGTTCCTTGACTCGTGTCAGAAAGATTTAATCGAACTATTGTCACGCGATTTGTAAAATAGTCATCATATGACGAAGGCAATAACGCGTTGAAGTTTTCTGCTGATTCATGCTGTAAAAATACGAAAGCTCTATAAAAATAGAGCGCGACTGAAAGTGATAAATAGTTTACAATAACAGTGTGGAAATAGTATTAATGTAGAAACAGCATTAGCTATAGAAATAATCGCGTGAAACATTAGTTTTGCTGTTAATTTACATGGAACTTTCTACACTATTTATAAAGTAAAATGAATAATTTCGACATTTTTTTCCTAACAGTGACATTTATGAATTGTTATATTATTAGAGAATGTTATATACATAAGAAAACAAACATTATTCATCACAAAAAACGATGATTCTTAACCAAACGATTACATCACATTAAACCTCTCTCCCACCACAAAACATATCCACGCAATTTTTCACGTACCAGCAGAATACGCATTACAGCTCACCCTGGGCAATAACACTTTTCTACCACAAGCGCACGCGTGCGCGTCTGGACCCCATAAAGCGACCATTAAAAAGCGCCATCCGTGCAAAACCTCGCCTACATCCCTTGAATACTCAACGAGTTACCTCTCAACGCCGTTCGCTCGATCGACGCTTCTTCGTCTCGTTCTCTTCCTCGACGCTCGTGCGTTATATATCGAGCGTGGTTTCGCGCCCCCGCGGAATTCCCTATATATATACCCGCGCGGACGTTTATAAGTTGTCGCGTGGTATGTCGTATTATAATATACGTGTAAGCAGGCGTGGGAAAGACACCGCCTGTGTATAAATATATATCCTTTCGAGTGAATTTTTGTTGGTTGTATTATACATATATACAAGGGAGCGGCTTGCTACAGATTTTGGGAAAGTCTCGGCGATAATGGTGGCGATGGAAGAGATTGTGATTTTGGGACAGAGATTGTACATGTGTGTGTGTGATGGTAGTTTACGCTTTATTACGAAATTACATGGGTCTGTGGGAATTTAATTTCAATTGACGTAAAATTCAATTTTATCGCGTTTAATTATATTTTTACGGGTAAGTTTAATGTCAGTAATTTGAAGCTTTGGTATAAGAAAAATGTGCAGCCGTCAGTTTTTAATAGAGTTCGACTACGATACAGCTGACTTATTCAAATAACTAAAATCAAAATGATTAACTACCTCTAAATCCTTAATTCATACGCTTCGAAAATAAACTTCGAATCCGGTAATAAATAAATTCCCTCGAAACATCTTATTCGCAGCGTAACTTATTCATTACCGCGACGACGCTCTCTCCCTCTTTCTTACACGCGTATATATACATAATATTAAACCACAAAATTTATAGCGAGTCGCAAAACTCGCACGCGCCGGAATCTCCAGCTCGCAACCTCTAACGACATAATTTTCCGAAAGACCCGCGACCTCGTCTCCCCGAACTCGCTTACGCAGCTTACAGTGAAAAAAAAACGCACACCTCGTTTCTCGAACTCGTCGTGTTATTTATGTGCGTCGCGGATTCTATCGTCCCTCTCTCTCTCTCTTTCGTTCGGAGAGCAAGTGATTGATCGGCAAAAAGGCATCAGGCGAACGCGAGAGAGTGATTTCGACGCGTGCTCGAACTGCAGAGGAGAGGGTTATCTCTCTTGAGAAAAAGAGAGAGAGAGAAAATTGATTAAGGCGTCGGGTCGCGTATATGGCTAAGCGCGCGTGCGTACTTCTCGGGACGATTTCTCGGTGGGTGAGGGATGAGCTGGACTGACGCGCGCTGGTTAGCAGCTATTTTGCCAGAGAGATTCCTGAGAGCGGTGGCTCTGATCGATGCTACGAGGAGACGTTTTGTAGCGTTTATAGGCTGTTTCGTTGGATTGTAAAGAGCTTGGGTATATGAATGTGGGAGAAGTGGTTCCGTGGAAAACGTTTATTTTATTTACTTTGAAGGGAATTTTTCTAATCATATTTTTTTCATTGGTACGAGTAGTTTCTGTATTGCAGTTTGAAGTTCTAAGAATGATTCGCTTGCGTATAGAAATATGTGAAATGCTGTGCAAGTATTTATGAATGGATTTGCTCTAGTTGTCTTCCTATGACAAACTTTTTCTACTTCGACTTTATACCTAAGCTAAAAATGTTTAAGAAGATATCCTGAGATGCTGAATAAAAGCAATCCTACAGAAAAGTTCAAAATTATTAATCAAAATTTAAAATAGACATACCTTAAATTTTACATTACAAAAATGATTAATTGTATATAGCTTATAAAAATTATATTATTTCTGTTAAAAATCTTTTTAGACCTTTTTCTTCAACGTTGAAAACCTTCATTTTATATTCATACTTATACTGACCTTACTAAACCTTGTAAACGAGTTTTGAAGGAAATGGTAAAAGTAGGATAATGTATGTTCGAAATGACAGACATTTACGTAAATGATGGGGAGCAGAGGGTAATTATTTGTCGAACAGGGTATCAAGACTGCAAATCTATTTACCCTTCACCCTTTTTCTTAGCTGTTATTACCAATAGATCGAAAGAATTTGTCTACGTGTTTTATTAAAAAAATTTGGGTTTCCATAAAAGTAATAAAACATATTACTGTAACAATCAATAGATAAAATATGTAAAAATCGCGTGATATGAGATTTATGGAAAATAAATCGAGGTCGAATGGATTTACATTTTCTAACTTGGTAGCTAAAAGTGAATCAATGAATATGTAACGATACTGTAACCGTGATGAAATAATTCCTGGACACAATAATAATTCAAGATATAAAAGCGTGATTTTAAAGGCAATTTAGCAATTTAGAGAAAAATAATATTCATAGCGTTTGACGGGGTGACATGAAATAAAAACTAGAGCTTTATGTTGAGCTACTATATTGATGAGTTAGAAAAATAAAACGATATTTTTCGTATATATTACGATTATTCAATAATTTTTAATTCCATATATTTTCAATTTCAAAATAAAACTAACAAAAACACAATCTGAACAATGTCGATCCTTTACACATGTGCATATTATTGAAACCGATCCAAATCTGGAGCAGTAACACAATCCTGTAACTGTCGGCAACCCTAAAACCGTAAAATACCTGTTACGCGCAGTAGGAAATTGATCGTGCGCGCGTGAACCACGAAAAGGCGAGCAGCCAACACACAAAACAGTCCACTATATATACTGAATTTGCAATCACCAAGTCGTGTAGACGAGCCCTTTTTTATGAGGCCGCGCGAGAAGCGTCGATTTACGCCCGGTGGCGTCTTGCATAACCTCAATCGAGCGGGTCGATCGATCGATCGTTAATCGGAAATTGCCGGTTTGCGATCATGCAAACGAGTCGCGTGTGTATGTCAGACATGGAGAGATGAAAAAGTACCGAAATGTTATCGTGTAACGGTGGCTTTAAGACACGCAAAGATGAACATTTTTTCCGAACGTTATCTGAAATTTTTATCTGAGCTGTTATTTATTATAATTTAAATAATCAACGGAATATAGAAAAAATTGTAATTATTGTTTGTATTGTAGATGTAAGAAGAAAATTATAATAACAATGTATAAATTTAAAAGAAATTATACTCGTTGTAGAAAAAGGAATTGAAACAAAATATTTTATAAATCTATCAGTGAACAAATACACATAACCTTTTTAACTAATTTAATAGAATTAAATATAAATATGCTCTTTATCAATAATTTGATACGAAGTTTTATATTAAAACTATAAATTTTCTGAAAATCAAATATGTTTTGTAAACTGTAAATATAAATTTATTAGAATAAATTATTTGAAACTCAATAGGCATACGTACAACAATTGTTTTTAAAGTATATAATTTTGTTTTTCCAAAAATATTTAAATATTAACTTTATTTGTGTAAAATGAACTTCGATTTTTGCAGCAATAAATTCATTTGAAATAACGACAGCAGTGAACACTTATACTATTGAAAATATAACAATAATGTCTTCAGAATCTCAGAATTCAACGCTTTCTGTTTGCGTTTACGTAAATGTCCAAGTTTAACTTTGCGTATTTTACGTAACAGTTACGTGATTCATTCAATGTCAATGACTTCTCTTAAGAATACGTTTTGAGAGTTCAAAATATCTTTAAAACGAAATAAAAGAAGTCCTCGTTCAGTCGTATAACAAAAGACTCGCACGACAGAGCTTTGAATCTTTTTTTAACATTTATTTAAATACAAATTTTGCTCCATTTTTTATTGCTTTATAAAATGCATTTAGGAAGCAATTTGCCGTTATATATAACCCAAAAAATTCCACATACAATGTAAAAAAAAAACCGTAAATTGGCCTGTGTCAACTAACCGTACACAAACAACGCCCAGGGCAACGTCAGTGTGCATACAGAAAAGGAGAAGTCACACCGGAGATGAACTCCGGCCTGACTATACATGCGCATTTGTGAAGGCATTTAGCGAAGCCACGTTTACACGTATATGTATATATTCTACCTTCTTCCGGCGCAGCAGCTTCCAGTCAAAGTGACTCATCCTGTTTGCTGCCGCTTTTGTACGTCACTGCTACACTGTTCCTCTCCCTCTCTTTCGGTTTCTCTCCTTCTCCCTTTCCCTTACAACGTTATATTCCGCCACCGTAGTAGCCTTCTCCTCCCCCTATATACGCTATATATGTTTCGCCGGCGTACACCGTACAATCGGAAGTTATGTACACGCAGCGCAGGGACACACGCACGCGAAGCAAGTAGACGGACGGACTTCAGGAGACTTTCCTTGCGTTCCGCCGTTCCCTCGAGCTCTCGTCGACTTTCCAGCTACGCTCGCGTTTCGTTGCTAATATCCACATCGTCGTTTATAGCCAAGGGGATGTTCCTTGAATGCAAGGGGGAAGGTGGAAGGAAAGCAATATTGTGTGTAGTGTCTCCTTCGGGTTACTTCTGCATCGTGGTTTTCCTGACGACGACGTCGACGACGAGTCTATATCGACCGGGAAATAGTTTATTCGAAGGCTCGTCTCGTGCCATTTTGTCGTTTATTATTTAGCTTGCGTGCTGCGCCCCTTGCAGATTACACACGCGTCTACCTACGTGTACATACACACATACATATCGCAATAAAGGCGTTTTCTCAAAGTGCCATATTGTGTATTGTCTGTATCTAGAAAAGCTGCATTTGCACTGCTACCACTGCACTATATTATGCGATTGTATAATAATTTAACTCTAAACACAAAATTTACTTTTATCCTTTTCGACAAATCACTCACATCCACTAAACACCACTCGTTGCATCATCCAACACACGCGGTACAACTAATCCAGGTCACCTGTGTGTATATATATACACACACCTGTACACGCGCTTACACTTTCACACCTAGCTGATAAGTCACTTGTGAATCTGGGTAGTGTACACATACACCTCCCACCTCCGCTTTACTCTACAACACACATCACAGTTGCACGTACAGAGAGAGATGAATCTCTCGTCGCATATCAGCAGCCACCACCAGCACGCGGTGGCAGCGCCGGGCGCGACTAGGGCGTCGACGACGACGACGACGACGACGACTCATCCGCGAACCGCGGCACCACTGGTGACACTGACCATGGCACTCGGCTACTCTCACTCTGCACTTACTACAACTACACTATACTATATATACTGAGTGCACACGCGCGAGCGCGCACCAAAACAAACGTCCGTAGGTAGCAGCGAACGCGCGCGCGCTCGAGAGAAACTCGAGTATCGACTGACCCCGTTCACGAGGGCCTACAATAACAACACCACCACCACCACCACTTATGTCTATATATATGTATGTACGTGCACTGAGCACCACCCGCGATCGTTATACGTGTATATATATATACGGTGCCGGGCGCGTGCAATGTATATAATAGAGAAAAAGAGAGAGAGAGAGAGCGTCCACGCCGAGGGTGAGCGTCTCTCGCACACTGGGTGGCTGCTGCTGTCGCTGCGTGCGCGCGAGCGGCGCCCGGGCGAGATTGCCGCGCGCAAGAGAGACAGAGAGAGAGAGAGAGCGCTCTACGGGGCATGCGTGATAAATGCGAGGGTGTTGCGCGCGCCAAGAGGAGGAGGAGGGAGATGCGAGACGGTGATATGGCTGGGAATGTCAGAGCGTTGTTAGGAGAAGGTGGTGGTGGTGGTGGGTGTACAGTTCGCGTGTGTATAAAGAGGCAATTTTTTTTTTTGAGCGAGAGGGGAAATTAATGTGCTTTGTTGGTGGTGGTGGTGGTTGTGTGGATTCAAGGTTAGCCGTGGGTAAGGTCGGTGGAGGTGCAGTGCGGTTGCAAGAGGGTGGATTTCGTAAAGGATATCGGAGGAAGTAGGCAGGATTACGGTTTCTTTTTATAGAATTGCTGGTTGGGGTGGAAAAATAAGGAGGAGAGGTTTTTTTTAGGTTTTTGGTAAGGTTTAGGATGATGTGTTTTTATATGAGAGCTTTTTTCAATCAAAAAAGTGATCAATGTATGATTATAACGCAAATGTTCTGATGTACGTCGTTTATTTTATAAGGATTGACTGATTTAAATTCTTATCAAATAAGTACTATTATAATATTTATTTGTTGTTTAATTTTATTATGTTTATACAAGTGTCATTTTGTATTATACTTTATTGATAATCCTATTAAAATTAAAAAAAAAAGATATGGAGCTATAATAAGTTATATTATTTAAAAAATATTCAAGTACATTAAACTGTAAATGATTTATGTCTTTAAATACAAAAAAAGAAGTAGTACTTTTAAATAAATTTTTATTCATTTTTTAAAAGTATAAAACCAGACAATAGTAACGCATAAATATATTTCTTTTCATTTAAGTTTTTCTTGTCCCTCTTTTATTCGCATGAATATGTTTTAAATATTTCGAAATGATAAAAAAAGACGATATTACGAGAGTTTCAATTTTATAATACGAAGAGGAAATATAAATAAAGAACCACAGGAGGGGAAAAAGAAAGAGAGAGAGAGGGATTTGGCTGAGCTGAGCTGCGGTGGCACTGGATATAGGGTGCAGTTGTATCGTTTATTGCATTAGCGAGTGGGTAGCGTGAACTCGTGGAGGTTCGGGTAATTGAGCGTGCGATGCACTCGGATGTTATACAGTGTGACTGGCTTTGAATGAAAAGCAGAACGAGTATTTTCGATTTTTAACTTATAAATACGAAAATTTAATATGCTGAGAATTTTTCATGTAAATATCCATTGTCTCTTGTTTTTTATTGTTTGAAAGAGGAACCAAAATATTTTAATCTTTTCAGAAATAATATTTATGGAAAATTCATCGTATAACAATGTTTATTATAAAACAAAAATAATGATAAATTCTTTTATACGAATTACAAGGTTGGAATAGAATATAACTTTCTTTTACAATGCAAGAACAAAAATTTTATTGAAGAAAACTTTTTCTGGAACTTGAACATAAAGATTACTGTACATTTAACACCATGGAAGTCCTATAAACTGTGCTGATCCGGTTACCTAATGACTTAGCTCAAGCGACTTCTACATTGCGCGGTCAAACGTAGTTAATTGGCTAAGAAACTTAGTTAAGGGATTAAAGATACCAGGACGAACTAATTTTTTTACATACAGATTTACTGACACCGCAGTCTCTTGATTCTAATCACATGTAAGTATTTAAGCTTCGAGTTAAATTATACGAAGAAACCAAAAATACTTCGATTATTTATTTTAAGAAAATTGTTGATGAAAATGTGTAAAGTTATGATATTAGCAAATATTGACGGATGTCTCTTTACTAAATAATAGATATTACTTACTAGGAGAGAGTCACGCCTCCGGATCATGGATTTTGCTCAAACTTTGAGATATGTATTTGGATACTAAAATATGATGAAAGATGGAATATTAGACCCTAACGCTTTGATAAGCTCGAGTTATCGACATTTTTAGTTGCATTTTAAGGAATTATTGCAAAGATTGCTCGTTTTTATTTGTTTATTATTTTAAAACTAGAGAATGCCAACTTTATCTTGCATTTTTCAGAATTAAAAAATATTGAATCTATCCAAAGTTGTGATAGTTTAAAGTTAAGCGTCAAAAAATCGCTTATAAATCGATGGAAACTAGAGCATGTCTATTATAATGTATTTTCATTGTTTAAATTTAAAGTATTATCACTTTGGATAGATTCAATATTTTTTAGTTTTGAAAAATGCAACAAAAAGTTGGTACTTTCTAGTTTTAATTTCATTATTTACAATTGTATGTATGCTTTATCTAAACTAAATAATAAACAAATAAAAACGAGCAATTTTTGCAATAATTCCTTAAAATGCAACTAAAAATGCCGATAACTCGAGCTTATTGAAGCGTTAGGGTCTAATATCCCATCTTTCATCATATTTTAGTATCCAAATACATATTTCAAAGTTTGAGCAAAATCCGTGATCCGGAGGTCTGACCCTCTCGTAGTTAGTATGTTGACAAGAAAAGAAAGGGATTGATTATAAAGTTATACTAATATTTATTTAAATATGGAAATTATTTATAAAAATATAAAAAAATAATTTAGTTCAACTAATTATTCAAGAAAGCTCATCATATTTTAATCGATGTGAGTAGAATTTTAAATTACCAATACTTTAAAAGTAAATAACATGTATATTAGGTTCACTGTACTTATTAATAAATAAATTTCGCAATATGTAAATAAAATGTTGTATTATTCTACAGTGAACGGAAAAGAAACTCGTCTTCAGTTTTTCATAAAGGTAGAGGCATCTATCGGAGAAGCCTCGAACTCTCACAACTCTCTCCATCATGCAATACCGTTTTACCGTGCCTCAGTATGTAAAGGTAGGTCTCTCGTTGTCGAAGTAGATAATGCAAGAAAAATTCTCTTATAGTTGTAATAATCATTAATTTTTAACTGTAACATTAATTTAATTCATAAAAAATACTTTTTTTTTACATATACATTTTAATTATAATATTACTACCTATAATAAGAGTTTATGACTTATGCAAAATTAAGTTGAATCAATCATATCTTATATTTTAAAAATACTATCCAATCACACTTTTATATGTATTATTCATTATTTTATTAGAGAGAAAGCATAATTATACGTGTAGATAATAATGAAAATATTTTCTTATTTTTTAAACTTCTATCATTGATACTACATTTTATGTATCTAAAACCAATTAACTTACCATTTAACTTTAAAAATTCATTATTTAATCTTTTTCTGAACCGCGTCCCTAAATACAAATAGAAAAGAACATAATATTATATCTCGTAAATTATGCGGATAAACACATACCGACGAAACAGCTTTTTAAAGTTTTTGAAATCCTGATCTATTCTCTTTAACAATTCACGAACCCTCATATCACTTTCTTCCCCAACCTTCCTCAATTCACTCGATAACTTTCAACTCCCCAAAGACACCGCACCCGGCGACTTCAACGCTCTTGTCGCACCTGCAAACCACCTCAGCGACGTTCGGGCGTCGACGCAGCGGCTACAGGCAAATTGAGCGTGAAATTCAATCGCGTCGTCCTGGCATATAGGTACACACACATACATACATACGAGCTCACGACCCTCTATTGTCTCGGACACAAGGCACAGCGCTAAACACGCGATTGCGTATATGGAAACGCGATTTCAAAGCGGCGAAAGGTGGGAAGGGCCCGCATGGATTGCGCGAATTATCAAAGTATATCAGAGTGGACGGGCGCCGAGTGCCGTTGAAAATATTGATGCATGAGTCATCGTGAGGGATTGAGGTGGAAGTGATGTATAAGAGTATTAGGCAGATGTTTTTTATTTGCAGGGTATAGAATGGGACGTTTAAAATGATTGGTGATTCAGTGATTGGCCAGGGTAGACGGTTTTTTAATAGGCTTATATATAGGTATAGGATCATTAGTATATACGATTGTATAAGTTCTTTGTTTAGGTTGAGAGAATGAGATCGTTTCGTGAAGATTCATGCGCAATTAAACATGATTTTATTGTTATATGTAACTAGCATTATTTTAACCATTAAAAGGACATTTACATCACGCTTCAATAGAGAATCCATAGGCATCGATATTTACATAGAGTGAAAGTCGATGCAAGAGATGAGTATACTCTCTAATCATTATGCACGAGATACGTATTATCTATTCGTCACGAGATCGAGAGAAACATTTCCGCGGAGGATTCATCGAAACAAATCAATGCACAACGATCGGATTACCTAAGATAAGGTAACCCATACAGTGTTGAAGATTCTATACATACAATTAATCGGACAAGGATTTTTAAAATAGAATCTTGTGGATTGAATATTAATGTTTTTGTTACAGCATCGTACGTATGCAGTCGCGTGATCGTTGATCAGGTAACTGAATATTTTTTTTTATGCGTTCAGTGAGACGGAAATGTTTCATGAATATGGGATGATGATGGTGATAGTCTTCATAATATTTACTTTCACTTGTTTTTTCTATTCGCCTTTGATATCCGTGTATCAATATTTGGCACGTAATAAACGTGTATATAAGGTTACTTCGAAAAAAGTTTTAAAAAGTAAATGATGATGAAAGTTTTTGATTACATGTAATCACGTGTGGAATGGTAGCGAAAACGCGCAAAAAGGTGCGCGAGTGAAGGTGCTATTTTGAGCGATCGTTTCGTTTAATCGTTCGGATGGTACTGCAATGAAGGATTAACAGAGCTTCGCAACGACCGGTGTAATAAAACTGTCTACTTTTTACACAGTAATACAAAACAAATGCTTTGCTATAATGACGTAATTGAAACTTGTTTGTTTAGTGTGACAGTAATTATTGCAATAGCATTATTTGTCTTATTAAGATTTATCTACGGTAATAAAAATTATTTCGTACGTATAATACGGTACAAAGTTACAGACACGCAGTTTATAAACTTCCCCGTATACTCTTACCGCAAACTCCTTTAGAATTAAACAACTCGCGAACGTACACGCGTTTTCCTCGTTATTTTTTCTGCAAATCTCTTAATTACACTTCTTTGTCACGAGAAGAAGAAAACACGCGTCGGTTGCTAATCCAACCTCATTTCCCCGCGGCATTTCCTTGCGCGTCCTTCGTCTCTCTTGTGCATAAAGTACATTGTTTTATTCGCGCAAGCGACAATTTTATTGTCTTCTATCGTAGAGAGAAAGAAAAAAAAGCGAACCACGTGTCGGTCTCTTAATCCTATATACAGGAATTACCGCTACAATCGCGTTTTTACGTAAGGAAAACACACTATGTGACGTGTCCTGGAACTCAAGGTGTATATAAGTGCCGGTGTGCGCGCATCCTTCGGAATCGGATCGATTTGCACAGGCGCATGGGTTAACTTCCCGGTAGGTATGATATCGAGGGAGCTTGGCAATTATTTCCGTGCAGCAGCGCCGATGTGCGGCTTATCGCACGCGCATTAGCATAGGTAATTGATACGTGCGTTCCGCGCGTAATTTACTTGCGATTTCGCTGTTGGAGATGTGGAGAGAAAGAGAGAAAGAGAGCCTTTGTTTCACCACCCACGAAATTTCACGGAATCAAGTCGTTAGATCGTGTTTGGTCTAAGTGGATTTTAATTGGGATTTCGATCATGTGTATAATTAAAAAAGAAAAATTGTACGATGCGAGGATTACTGGTTTGTTTATGAATGCATAAATATTCTGTGTGATGGAATTAATTTTTTTTAAATTACAAGATCAGCGCTTCTTCCACAGTTATAATTTGCATTGTAATTATCACTATGACTTTCGTGACAATTTCAAATACCAATTAAATATCGAATTCATGTAGCAAAGTGCAAACAAATTTATTTGGAAACTCAAATTGTTCTTTAATTTTACTAGCTATTGCTTTTATTGACGTATTTATTAAACCTAGTTATGATTATTTAACTGTAAAGAAATCTATTGATTATTTTTTATGTAATAGCATCATTCGTGTTCCACGTAATCTTTCTCTATACCAAAATTTGAATAAAACGAACTATAATTCACAAAATTGAAAATATTGCCCTTTCCCATGCAACACGCGCAATCTCTATTCCACGATGCAGTTATGCCGCGCTTCTCTTTGTTTCCTCAATTTCTTTCTATCTCCATGGAATTTGCACTGCCTTTACGGGCCAGAAGTTGTTGATGTATTACACGCGAATTCAGACTTTCTCTTATGAAAAAAATATCACAGGAATAGGCTTTGTGCCAGGCAATTTTCGCAGATCGAATCGAGCTCTGTATCTACCATAATTTCCTGTAATAACTGTGTACTTAACGAATAATTGTTTACTTATCGACCATCGTGTTCGTTTGCAATATAAAGTTTTTCGTGTGAAAAGATTCGCGTGAATGTGTATCGTTATGCACTTGCTTAGGTGAAAATAATTGATATCGAGATTTTCATTATTATATTATATGTGTTCCATTATTAAAGAATATTCAATTTATATTTCTATAGGTTTGTATAAGAAGTATAGAAAAGTAATAATTTTCTTTATTAAAATTTTAATTTTTATTATAATATTCTATGAGACAAAAATATTTTAATACAATTCTCGTATTTACACGTTTAAACAAACATATTATCATTTAACATTAAATAAATAATGCATAATAATTTAAAATTTTTTATTTGGAATCTAAATCATTCGAATTTGATGTTGTTTCTGTACTTCCTGATATCAGTGCATCCATCTAAAATAGTACATCTAAAAGTTGCATGCGTGACTCACGAGTTCTGAAAATTGTATTAGGGTCAATAGATATATATGGACTGAACCAAAAACTTTTGGGCATATGACTCAACAATAGAAAATCTTGTAGACAAACTTTGTCCTCTATAAATATAACTTTTACTGCACAATGTGTTTATGTTATCTTCATTATAAATTTATAGTGTTTTTAAAATGCATACTCAGAAATTAGCTAATTTTAAGTTGCATATATGTATACCTTACTCGTAATATACAATTTAACATGTTGATAAACAAAAATGTTTTTACGGTATATATAATTTTATTTATTTGTTTTTTCTAAATATTCAGAATTGAAAGAAATCAATTAATATTTTTGAACAGTAGTTCTTTATTTTATTGTATTCGAAATATTGAATTTCACATATATATGAAACAATACCAATTTCAATGCGAACCCATATAATAACATCGGTTTAATGCTCACTATATACCTTTGTCACGTAGTCACGAGTTCGTTGTCTCGCTTTTTCGGTAAAGTCGCTCGATTCCATTTAAAAACTGAATAAAGGTAAGAGGGCGAGGGCAGACATACATGCACGCGCGCGTATCACAAAACGCGTCGAGGTGAATAATTTCGTGATCGAATGGTAATGGGCACGACGATTGTGGGAAGTGGAAAAGCCTACGGAGGAGGTCTCGCACCGAACACACACGACCGATTGCATTCTGTCGGCGGAAACGGGAAGTTTGATGATTCACCCACTCCCCCCGTCGACACATTCGGAACAATTTGCGCGCTATTGGTTTCGTAAGGTGTAGATCGCATGTGGGCGCGTTTTCTACAATTTCGGTTGCCGATCGAATTGAACTTTATTTTTAGACACAGTCGATAGCTCTAATGACATCTGTGATATTGTGACTAGGATAAAGAGTCGAATTTGTGTGTTATTTTTTTAAAATACTTTATACCAACATTAATTTAAATTACAAATGTCAAATTTATTACAAAGATTTTGAAAAAATCTAATCCCTGTTTTTAGATTACATAAATATTAAAGAAACTAATAACATGCAGTTTCAATAAAAATATAGCATATATTGATTCAAGTTGTACTTGCATGTTTAACCGTGATAATCTAAACTTAGGCTATAACAACAGCGAAATTCAGAAAAGCCATCATCGTGCCTCAATAAACAATGAACCTTAAATTGCATTTATAATCAGCTGTGTTAGCGCACGTGTGCGGCGAGCTCTACCCTTTCATTCGCTCTGTTCGACGCTTGCTCACTGACTGCCCATACATCGATTTCACGAAATCCCACACTCTGAAAAAGGCGCACACGCGTGTGTGCACGAACAGGAACATAATGGAAAACGCAGCCGGTCATAAATACAGGTACCGAAAAAAATTAAGCGCACACAAAAGGAGTCAATCAGCCGAACAAAAGTGAGACCGATATAATTATACGCGCGCGTGCTCGTAAAATCGCGCAACGCTGCTTAAGGGAAGAAACTGAGATTTTTTTTTCCAAGGTTTAGTAATTTATAGTGTTTTCTTTTTTTTCTATTGTGAATTTTTACATGGTTTCTCTGGAAAAATAGTAGAAGTTAGTTGTAATCGGTATTATATTCGCTAATAATTTTTCGTAGAGAATACATTATATTTATTGTTATTATTATTTTATTAATATCCATTATCTACCAAATAAATCTTATTTTAAAAAAACTCTATTAATTAGAAAATGCCTTTTCAAGATTAGATGTGCCAGCAATTGAAGGCATTCTAAGTATGTGTGTACATAGGTTCGAGTGGGATGCACAAGTAAGAGCGATTATTCTGGTGAGCGTGCGGAATATAAGTGCGTACACAGTTAGGTCGAGATGCGCTCAGGCGCGTGAAAGGGTCGAGTTTAATAACATAATAAACCGCGATAAGCCCAATTATCGCAATGTATTCTGCTCTTGCGCATTATTACTGCGCCTTCTGTCGCGCTCTTTAGTTTCTTTTTTTTATTATTACGCGCTTCTTTATTAATTTTCCTCCTTCTGCCTGAGTTATTCTTAGGTACCATAGTACTCAAACGATCGCGTAGGTTCGCAACCTTAAAAATGCCAATGATTTTAGCGCAATAATGTTTGCAAGATGACTATACTTTGCTAAATATAGTTTAATCTTGGAAATAAATCAGGTTATACTAAAAACAAGTTTTTACGATAATGGATAAATCCCACAAAGTGTTTTTAGTTTTATGATATAGGTAAACTTTTACAAATGATTTATTAATGCTTACCCACAAAAATTTTATAGGTCATATACATATAAGTATGCACGAACTACGCATAATCATCATTACCTTTTAAAGGCAGAACAACATTCTTGAGCTTTTATTTCATTGAATTCTTTTATACTACGAAGAAAGACTGAATTTTGTCTGTAATGTCACACTGATGAGATGACTTAAGCACTTTTAACATGTACAAAGGAAAAATGGTTTTACATGACAAATAAATTTTAAAATGCATTTCATGTAAATGCAATTACACGCAATAGTGACTTCGATATCAAGTTAAAAATCGAGCTCTTGAAAACACCAAATGATTATTTTTTTTTTATAGAAATAGATTACTTGGTAGATAAAAACAATTTTAAAATTTAATAATGAATATTGTGCAAATGTAATCTTATAAAGTTCATTTTGATAATTTACATTCACAACTTTAGGAAAACATGAGTTCAACTATAAAAAGAAAAAATATTTCGTTTCTCTTCCTTTCTGATAACAAGTACAAGCAAGCTTAAGAGTAAAGAAAGAAAGTTAACGGTCTTCAAAACATTAACTTCCTACGGTGCAATACATTCACGTGGCGAAGTTCATTTAGATTGGAATCGATGGTCCGGAAACATGATATAAAAAGTAACTAAACATTTTTTGGTAAAATTATGTTGAAATAAAAAATTGAATCAGTGCAATAAATAATTTGTTTTTTCTTTTAAATGCATCTTTGAGTGATAAATTCAATAGTTGCCTACAATAATTAACAACTATATATTTAAAAAACTGTTTCTGAAATGCAAAAAACGTTTGTTTCGCCTAATAAAAAACAAAAGACTGAAACCATCCCACGCTTCTGCGAAATCACAGGTGGTGTGTGTCGCTTTATGACGAAACAAGCCCATGAAAAAATTAATATTTATCAACCTTCGCGCGTACACACCAATCGCCGCATGCAAATCTGCCGCCTTTTTCCGGTTCGTCTTCAGACTAAAAATCATACGCGGCTTGTGACGACGAATTAATTTTGAATTTGGCAACATTAATTATTAATGTGTATATTTTAAACATATTAATATTACGTTATAAAATTTTTAATTATTAATAAAAAAATGTATTTTTTTTACAATCTTAGATCATAGTATATCAATTCAAATATTAAGAAGGAGTCAACTACAAAAATACTTATAAAAATCTGAAAGATAAATATTTAATAATTTGAAAATAAAAAAATGTACAAGATTAGAAGAAAGTGAATTTATTACATTTTATAATTTTTACAATAACAAATTAACGATAACTGTTATATGGTACAATAAACAATAAAGCCTCAAATGATAAAATTAGGAGAAAACAGGAGTAGTAACATAACAGAAATGATAAATAATGCATTTGATTATAATTTGTTTTCTTTTGCCGTATCTTGTACGCGTAGCACACGGAACATTGATTATATTTTATAGATGTATTGTATGCATTGCCGTTTTTACGTGATTTGTAATATGAGAGAAAGGCGAATTAAAAAAGAATGCGCGATACGGGAGACTAATTATCCGTCGGGCATTGTTCTCCCCGCGCAATTTCGAGGGAGACGCGCGCTACACACAACACACGCACAACGCGTCCCAGGGAAATGTTTGTCTCGAACGTATTAAACGCCGCTCTTTTTTGCATAAATTGCACCGTTTAAAGCGGTATAAAGTAATGCGCGTAAATCAACGCCTGAAGGATTTTTAATTGAACTTTCAGTCAGGTTCTAAAAACAGTATTCCCGTGGGGTTTGTTTACTGTGATCTTAAAGTGACAAGTTGACATGAGAGAATTTCTTGTATGTTCGACACTACAGAGTTTTTTTTTATGTTTTTGCACGTAAATGAAAGTTGTACGGGATATCAGGACGTTATTGTTCTGCTTCTATATTTTTAAAAAACAAATTCTTATTCAGGATGCAGAATTGCTAATATTATCTGAAAGTCCATTTCTATTAACTTTGTATTAATAAATTATCTATTTATTATAGTAAAGATCAAAAGATAAAGAAAATACTACAATAATTTGCAAGTATATGCTTCCAGCTTTTCGATGAATAATTGACTCTAACTGTACCACCGTATACACCTGCTCTTATATACGAAAATGTTTATGCCCGCCACTTTCTGACACAATAATATCCTCCTCATCTCTTCCCTCCGCACTGAAATGTCCTCCAATTAAGAAAAATAATAAGGATATTACGAACTCATTACAGCTTACGCTGCTTCCAGCAGGTCAGAACAACAACAACAACCGTTTCCATTTATCTAAACTATATTCCACCTTGCACAATCGCAGGATGACCTGTGCCGTCATTTCGCCATTCATATTATCCGCGCTTAAAGTCCAAAAATTAAGGTAAAAAAAAAAGAAAAGAAAAAAGAAACAGAAATCCCACGAGCCAGGTATTTTTTTACCGTTAATCCCTACAGCAACTCCAACAACAACACCCGCGAAGGAAGCAATAAAAAACGTCCAGGGTATATAAGGAACGACGCGCGGCGACCGTGATCTAAGCAGCGCTACAAAACCGAAGGAAAATTAACGAACGAGAGTCGCGTGCTTGTATATATATACATACATATGGGCTCGCAGCCGTCTACGTATAAATACAATCGTAAAACAATGCCCATTCCGACAGTAGTGAAACTCCCTTAATTGCCCGCCCGCGCGCGCGTGCGCACCCGTATAAACCTCGCAGGGTATATAAGAGGAGACAACTTCGAGACGTATGTGCTCCGCGTGTATATATACACACATTGCTCTAAAAAAGAAAAAAAAAGAAGAACGGCTATATAGCGCTTATACACGTGGGTATATATAACTCTGCCCGTAAAAGACTTCCGCGAGAGAAGGTGGGGCCCCGTCGCGGTGAGCGATGTCCGAATTATGCGCCAAGTGAGAAGCGCGTGAGCACACGCAGTATACATATTATACGCGCGCAGGCATATACACCGGCCTAATTAAGATTCACTGAATTAAGCCGACAGCTTATCTCTTCCGAAGCGGTTGCTGCTTTTTTTTCTTCATTTTTTCTCTCCAACTTTTAAGTTGGTATATATACGAAAGCGCTGCTGCTGCTGCTGCTACTGCTTCCTGACGGCTTACGAAATATGTAGGTCTTTGGGAGCAGGGCGTAATTGCATTCTTTTGTCTCGTTGCGATGGAATTAATGTTGCATCAAATCTATTTGTGCTGAGGAATTGGAACGTGCGGACAGCATCGTGCGCGCGCGCGTGAAAGTTTAAGTTAATGGGAGAGGCGCACACATGCGCGCACGCTTTTCTATACAGAATTTTTCGGTGCTTGTATATATATATATACGCGAGTCGTGATGTATGGTTAAGTAGATGCATCGATGATTGTAATTTAAACGATGTTTCCGTGTGTGTTTAGCTTCGTTCGGCTAATTTATCAGAGAATTTTTGTGTCTCGTCGAGACGATAAAGCCTGAGAAAATATATGTATAAGCATAGTGGTTAAGTATATATACTTGAATTTCAATTGAATGGGGCTTTGAAATACAGTTATTGAATAACAATATGCCATTAACCTTGGTTGGAATTTTAGTGATTATAAAATACGGTAAGCAGCTTCGTGCCTTATATGAAATTACCTCAAATTACTTTATTATAAGGTAATGTTATATCTTGATGCCGTAATATTATAATTTGATTATTTTCATTTTAATTATAACATGTGTTATTTATATATTGTACATAACTACAAATAAGTACAGAAAAATTCAACTTTAAATTTTAACGTATGATAAAGAAAATAAATATTTTTTTCTATAAATAAAGAAACAAATAAATTACGAGAAATTAAGAACTAAAGAGCTCATTAATTATTTGTCAATTATACTTATGCGTTTTAATAACGATTGTTATAAATATTAATTCTTAAATCTTAACAAGAATTCAGCTATTCTAAAACATCAAGTATCATTCACATTTATCTTTATTCGAATACTATCGTAATCCCAACCAAATAAATAATATTGATCATCAACATCTTAAAAAAAAATCCAATCTAAACCGAACGATCCATCCTACAAACCCAACCGGAATTAGAAATCCGAATACTTTCGTTCCAGCACCACTGCCAACTTCTCTCCTCTCTTCCGTGCCAGCGTAGCTTTCGATTTCAGCGACGTGTATAAATATATATATATAGCACGCAAGGCGCCGCCGTGGGCAAGGTCAATCGCGTTCGCAGCCGCCGGGATCATCCCGTCTTCTCTCCGCTTACAGAGGTGAAAATATATATGTTGTATCGCCCTCGCTTTGCGCGCGCGTGAAAAACACCTGCTTTCTCTGGTCGTCCCCTTTCGACTCTCGATCCATTTCTTCCCCGAGGAGAACGCAGCGAGTGTCACGCGCGCGATCTGAGACAATGAGGATGTTTAGCCGAGCCAACGAAGCATGAAATTCGCGGAGTCATCGTAATTTCGCACCTTTCCAATTGCAGGGGTTGGATGAAAGAGAGGGAAGATTATATTTTTTTTGCGGAGAGCGCATATAGACATTTGCACGACTTTCGTTTTTCTTAAGATGGTTTACTGGAAAGGAAAATGTAACTACAGTTTAGTAAATTTTTTGATGATGAAGCAAATGTCTATTGGATTTTTGTGAATTTTATTAAGAGCACTGGTACTATAATTATTATTTTAATGTTGATTAGTTTGGAAATAATCAAGACAATTAAAATTTATTTACTTGCGTATACATGTAAACAAATTGTAACGTACTTTATAATTGTATATAGTTATTGAGAAATATGAAGTAGCTTTGTCCTTTTTCTAAAAAATCACATCGAAACTCAACAAGTTAATTGCCCGCGATATTTTTACACACTTTATAGATCACTGTACCTCATAAATGAAAAATAAATAGCTTCTCGTACACTGCCTACGCGTAACGCAAACATGTCAAGGTTGCTGCCTCTCATAAATAGATTTCAATTTTTCAATACCCCGCGAAGCGTCGAACACCGCTCTCTGTATATATATATACATGCATCACATCATTCAACAAGAGATGCGCTCTTAACCGACCACCTCAGAGTGAGCATCAGCGCAACGCGAACTGATTTCGAAAACGTCTATTTGCAGATCAGCGACTATGACGTGCCGTCGACAATGAGAAAACTCATCGTGATGCGCGTTGATTGAATCGATCTGCGTTAAACGTGACCGGCGAAACGTTTCGCCCCACCGACTATATATGTGTTTCGATCGGAGAAGTTACTACGCGTACTCTGTCGAGAGAATCATGTGTGGGGAAACCAAGAGTACTGGATGGGTTCCGCATGAGCGAGTGGCACGTGACGTATGTACACGCCTATAATACCGAGGTGTGGTGCTCTCGTATATAGCGTTGCAGATGAAAGGAGGAAGGCACTTTTTTGTCGTGATGCCGTGACGCGTTGAATGATGAGATGATGGTTGGCGAAATAGTTGATGGTTCGGTGAAAAGAAAGAGATACAAATTAAGAGGAATGATTTATGCGTCTTTGGAATTTCGAAATTTTTAACTAGAAGTTGTATTATGTATCTTTTTACTGTAGTATATACTATTAAATATAGTTTTGAACTTCTATATGGAGAATGGAATATTTAGAATATTGTTAGAATAAAAAATTTCTAGACGAACGTGCATTGCAAGTAGCATTGAAAAAAGAAACTTATTGAAAGTGTTAAAAAATAGGCTTAAGCTATATTTTAGAAAAAAATTTATGTCATTGGTATGCGGCGAAACCCTATGGCAATCAATCAAGATCGATTGACTAAAAAATCGGGACCCTAGTGAACGTTACCTATAAATTTTTACATACATCTCACATATCACAAACATATTACACATACCAGTACGCTCTCTTCCATCCGTTTCAGCAACTCATCTCGTAAATCAAATTTTTCACCTTTAACCTTGAACATCGAGCTCCGAATTAGGACATTTAGGTCTCCATGTCTCTCATTCTCTCGGTCCACCTATACATCACTCACCTCAGTAGCAATAGCAGCAGTGAAAAAAGTGCGTGGAAAGGGAATCTCGAGTATGTGGGCCGACGACGACGACGACGACTGCAACAACAGCGCGGCAGCACGCGAACGGATATCGCGCGCCGTTCCGTTCCCCTCGTTCGTGTATGTATGTGTGTATGTTTTTTTTTACCTTCCTTCTTCTCTCCCTCGTTCCACAAAGGCACGCGCGAGCGCAGACAATGGGCTGTCTCCTCGCGGTGGCTGCGCAATTTCACTTAACTTTCGCTTCTAATTAATTGGAAGCGTTTGATACCCCGGGTCTCGGGAAATTCTCCTGTGCTATGCTGTGTTGCTGTGCTAATCGCCTTGGAAAAGGAGCCGGGTGTAAAAATGGGTTGAGTCGGGCCCGATTGACGGGAGAGCCGAGAGAGCGACGTGGGGTGAAAGGAGCTCGGGATTATTGTAATATGGAAGGGGATTACTGTAATCGTGACCGTTGGTCGAGAGACAGAGCTTTGATACTGTAAGATCGTTTTTTTTTTATCTTTCTCTCTTTCTCGGTATTTTTAAATTGGATTAAAATATCTTTTATGGTCATTTTCCGTATATATAAAGACTGATTGTGGGAAAATACTTGGCGGCTCGTAAGATCTGGGTTGACGTACAGACCCTTGGAATGACTAATATTTGTAATTTGTTTCAGGTATATGGTATCTTATAAGAATGTAATTGCGATAAAGTCGGTGATATAATGGTTTGTATATAAGGACGAAAAATTATAATAATTCATATGTAAACGTAGGTATAATTTATCAATAAGCAATCTTAATAATAGAACATTGTATGATAATTTTGGTGGTTATCTATAATATTGACAGCAAACTTAAGAAGGATATTACGAGATATTTCTTTTCTATACGCAATAACAAAAAGTAATAGGTCAACAAATTTTAAAATTCTGCGAGATAATTTTGCTTTTACAATTCAGCTAAAAAACTTTAACAATATCCAATACCAATAACCACTATATATAAGCTATTCCTTTAAAATTTATTGAGTCATATCCCCGTTCGATATCACCATCTGACTTATCGAGATATACACCTAAGACAGACCTAAATTATCTCGTCAAACACAATTAAATTAATGTCGGAGACATAAACATTGCATTCCAGCGGCTGGGAGGCGGTCCCCGCATTATACTCACGTAGAGAATATATAGAAGTCGAAGCCACCGCCACCACTATAATATTTATACCCTTGCCGCGGTAGCTCACAGGCAAGCGTGCATTCCAATTCCCCGAGTCGCGCCAAGGCCTCAAATCATTCGATTAATCGAATTTGCCAGAGAGCAGCAGCAGCAGCAATGGCGGCGGCACAACCCTGAACGTCGACAATGACAATTAACGGGGGAGCGATCGATCAATCTCACCGCGTCCGCCCACGTTGCGCGCACACTTTTGCCAGTCGAGAATTTCCAGGCGAGAAAAAACGGATCTAATGGAAAATCGCGCGGGGTGTAACCAATACCACACGTGAGCGCGACTGCTATATAGCTTTCAAATGAGGGGAAAAAATGGGTACATCTGTGTGTGCTGCTACACTGCGACCGGTCAGAGAAAGAGAGAACGTTTGTCCGGCTGAATTGCGGTGATAATGCGGCGGGTGCAGGCAACAGAACAATGCCACCGCGGCTGCTGCTGTGTTGGGCAACTTCAAAGGGTTAGATAAATCATTAATCATGGCGCGCGAGCGCGCGAAAGAATTTTATCGGTTTACGCGATTGAAACTTTAATGATATGCTTATATGTGTGTATTCGGAAATGTAAATTAGAAGTGAAATTTTCAATTGTTGTGTGTTAAAGAAATCAGGTCAAAGAGAGGGAAATAGAATAAGTTATTTTTTAAAGTAAAATAATGCACTGAATTGAAAACAATCCTTTAACTATACAAAAAAAGACATTATTTTTTATCATATATGGTTATACGTTCTCAATGTGTACATACACTTGTGTTAATTTACCGATTACTCAAACCACAAAATGCAACGCTGCTTTTTGCTGATATCTTGACAAAAACCATCACCGTGAACTGCCAAGTTTACGAAGAGCACACGTGTATGTATCGCTTAGCCTCGCCTTTTTGCCAACCATGCTCCTTCGATCCTTAATGCACACGCATTATTCCGAGAGTGGCTCGCGTTCACCGCACAGCCGCCGAATTCAAAGGCACGCGACGACGACAACGACGTTGTTGTTTTTGTCGTGTGATGCACGTCCCTGCGCGCGCCTCTGTCTGCACTTGAGCGGCGGGCATAAAACAGCTATAAAAGTTTCGTATTCCGAGCGAGTTTCCGCGGGCATTAAAGTTTTTCAATTAGCCAGGCTAATGCGCCCCGCGGTTGTCATGCAGGTACGATGGTTCCATATGTGTGTGTGTGTGTGTACGTGGGTTTTGGTTAGTTTTTTTTGTAAAAGATTTCGCTGAACTGCACGTGTGCATCGTATCGAAGGTATTATGCCAGGATTTTACTTTTGGGGTTTACTGTCGTCCCTGATTATTCGTCACTTTACATGCCTGAGGGGACATTACTACGGGAATTCGAAATTGTTCGTCGATTTCATCGAAGTGGGAGAGAAAGAGAGAGAGAGAGAGAGAGAGAGAAAAAGTGCATGATGCACTTCTTCGAATTGTATAAAGCTTTTAGGGTGCATCGTCGTTTGCATTTATAGGTTTTGTGTTATAAAATGCATTTCTGCAATGAAACTATTATAAACCGTTATAAATTATATCTGTAATCACCTACTACAACGTACCATAAAAAATAGTAATAATATTATTATAACAGAAATGGATATGATTTATAGGATTTTCCACGTTAAGTATAATATATTATAATTAACGTGTGTGAAGTTCTCTAAAGAAAAATACTTTTTTTAACACTGAACGAACTTCAGAAAATTAACAAGCAAAAAAAGGGATACCAATACCCAAGCACTGAACTTGAAAACCCATAACTCACTTCAATGTTTAATGCACTAAATCACAGCACCGATAGATTTTAAAATTGCAAAACGAAAATACTTTTTCGCAAAAGCCAATCAAGCTCTCTCTCTCTCTCCCTCAGACAATTCGCCGCAAGTGGTTCTAGGACTATCTATATATAGATCTGCGCCTATTGCACGTTACGCAACGCAGGAAGGGTTATTACAGCATTACTATACGGCGTGAGCACAAGCGCTGCACAAAACGTATATATATATATACTATACGAGAAGTTTTCTCTATGTGTGTATGTGTGTGTGTGTGTGTTTGTAGAATCATCTTTAACGACTCCAAACAAGAAGATGCGCGCGACCGCTCGGCCCGACGTGCGTATCAAGAACGTGACGTGGATTTATTGTCGCTTTGACTGAAGGTGATGTGTCGTTGATTTATGGCGTATCGAAATGTTATAGCGCGAATATAAACGGATGAACGCTGAATATTGTTGGGCATATAAGCTATAACAACGCTGACATACTCATTATGGAAAGTTATTAGCGTATCAAGAAATAAATATGACTGCGGGCATAGAGCTTTTCCATGTGACAGTTATATAAGAAAAAAGTTTGATATGAGCGAAATTTATAGTAGTATTTAGTTAATTTATTTCGAATTAAGGTAAACGATTGGTTTATTTGGATTTGAAAAGGGTTAAAAATATTAATTTATTCAAATAAATTCATCAATTATCAAATCGAGAAAGATATATCTATATATTTTCATGGTTTGGCATAAGGGTAAATAAACTTAGCGACTGGAAATTTAACACCAATTTAAGATGATACATCGTTCTTGAGAAGTTCAAACAAGTAATAAAGAGAACTTTTATATTCGTCAAACACATAAATTAGAATTTGAGTTGGGCGTAACCAAACCCGTATATATATCGATTGGTTGAATAGCCTCCCAAGGCAAAGGAGATACCCTATTTAGAACCTATAAAAATTTTGCCAATGTAATATAGATGTAGGCCATATTTGGAATTATTCCAATTTATGCGAATTTAGATTGAGATATTGTTTTAACAACCCGTTACTTTCGATTCAAGCAGATTTGTTGTTCTACATATTCAATATTAAGGGGCTACAATCTTTGGTTCAAGAATTTCTCGTAAATTTATATAATTTTCGTTGCCTAACTAAATTGACAAAAGAACATAAAAGTCTGAATGTGAATAAGTACATTACAGGATTTAGAGGAGAATTTTTAACATTCAAAAATATATCATTTAATGTTACCTACACGTATTTAAAGATTACGGCATTTCGACGTTAGCTTAAAATTTAATAGTTTTATTTAAAAAATTAAGATGAATTTCATTCAAAAAATAAGAAGTTTAACAATAAATATATAATGTACGATAATGCAAGTCACTTTCGAATTTCATTTTTAAGCCATCATATATCTTATTTGGCCATACGTTTGAATTTTTCTTCATCTCTCATTCAGATTGAACACAATCCAATCCCTTCCATAAGAAAAGAAATAATTATAATGACAAGCACTGCAGAATCGTACATCAAAACACGGCGCGCATAAAATTCTATATTGTCAAAGACTCTTGACGTTTAAAAAAATTAGTCACTCTCAACTCCCGCACAATACCCGAAATCATAAATCGAGCCCCATCGGTGCGAGCCACACGGCTCACATTGAATCAGCAAAATTGCATTATTCTCATTCGTCCATTCCTTCCTCATATAACCCACCCGCGCGCTCCACCTCGGATTCCAATGAGCTAAAACGCCCGTCGCCTCCGGAGAGAATATCGGCGGTACCTCATCACCTCTCTCCAAGTAGCCAACGAAACCGGCACCCACACACACACACATACACAGACATAAATAGATTTATGAGGGATAGCGTACACGTATGTGTTTGTGTGTCGCCGGTCAGCAAGACGGTTCACGGTCACGGACAACAGCGGACCGGACGCAGCAGCTTGAGCGCCGATTTCGCGAGGGAATGCGAATGAAAGAGAGAGAACGAGAGACATGCGAGGAAGAGGATCGATAAATAAATGCTTCATTAATGTTGAGATGCACACATACATACACGCACGTGTGCGAGTCATGTGATTGAATGAATGGGGAGAAAGGGAAGAGAGGAGATGACGCGCACACGCAGCGTGTCTGATGATGATACGATCGGCAATGTGTGCGAGCGAGAGAAGTTCGCTTTGTTTTTTCAGATGTATATATACGGTTCGTGTGGGTTTTTGCGATTGCAAGATTGCCAAGTGATATCGAAGGGATAAATATAGGGGTATGAGTGTTATATGTAATCGAACCGTAAATGTAAGTCATAATAGAAGTTATATACACGCGTGTATAATAATAAAATGGGTTGTTGGTTTAAAGTATATTTTATAGGCAGTTATAAACAGAATAGCCTTGTTTTACTTGTATACGTATATATTTTGTTTATACGCGAGTAAACTGAGTATTTCACTTATTATCATCTCTTTTTTTTAAAACAAATTTCTCGTCTTTTTTCTTATAATTATAGCCTATACAGGCAGAGCTCGGTATAATATACACGCGCGCACGCGTGTCTAGTGAATTTACACGACAAGAAGACAATACCGAGGTTTTACTCAAACATGCGAGTATATTCATAGCTAAAATACACTTGTAATGCGTAAAGCAACGCGAGTGTATACTGCGCGAACGACTGGAGACTGGCAACTAAAGAACAAGAAGGAAACGTCGAAAACTAAACAAAAAGACTCAGAGGAAACAATGAGAGAAAGATAAACGCGCCGTAAGAAATCGAGCCTGAAATTGCACCCTCGCAATCGTCATCTTCGGCTTCTTACAGACGTGTAACATATATAATACACACATATGTACATACCCACACGTCGACGGAATTAAATTTATTAACCGAGCCATCAGCGCACACGGCGCACCGACTACGTTATGTAACTTTCATTTGCGCCTGCACTGTCGTCTTTTTCTCTCTTTCTCTCTTCTTCGTCTTCGCTTTCCGTCTTGCCTTTACCTTCTCCTTCTTCCGTCGTACTGCGAGGGCACGAGTGTAATGACGATTTCGCGCGCGCGCGCGTCACCGGCTATTATACGCACAGCGCTCATTGAAATTATTTAGCGTGTTTTACGGGCGTTGTTAGGGCACAAATGGTCTTCTGCTTTACAGCGGGAAGGTGATATTTTTGCGCGCGATAAGAGGTAAAAATGAGGATTGTAAATCTGACGGTTTGTTAAGCGCACTGTGACGGAGTATTATATATTTTTGCCTAGGGGGTGGACGAGAAAATATGAAAATTCTGGAATTCGGTATTAGTGTGAGAGATGTGAAATTGAATTACGTCCTCTATTTTAGGTGAGTTGCGTTAAAAGCTGTTATTAAGCAATGAAGTTGAAGTTGTTTTTGACGTTCGTGAAGGTGGTACCATTGGCGTGTATTTTGCGTAATTTAAAATCAAATTATTAAAGTTTAATAAAATATATTATGTATTTCTTTTCTGCGTACCTGTATTGAAAAATTATTTTTATACTTTTTAATTGCGGTTCATTGTAAAATATATGTTTAGCGAAATTTATAAATAGTTTAGAAAACAAGATAATATACTATCTAGTGAAGTAAGAACAGTTCGTAAAAACATAAAAATAACAATACTGTACTAGTGTACAATTTTATTTAAATATGGTAATTTTTAGATTTTTATTCTGTGGCAGGTTTTGAAGAAAAGAGGGTAATTTTGCAATATAATTTTTATATTTTTACCAAAACTTTTGAATTTTTACAAAGAAGTAAGTTTTATTGAAGAAATTTAAAACCGGCACATAAATGTTACGCGAAGGCAAGACATGCTAAGTATTATCTGTAACCTACATAAGCTGGCTTGCGCTAAATTTGAAAATTTCTCATGTAATAAAACACGACAATCGCTGTACATACAAAGCTTATATAATTATTACCCTTAATTTTCTATAATTACGAAAATTGTGTAAGTATTTGCTGTTATTATTGTCTATTTTTTCAAGTATAATTAAGGGTTTATATTGGTTGTCCATCATTATAATGAACAAGCTCTTAGTATCTTAAATGAAATGTTACCATAAAATTAGCTTTTAAATCACTTAATTACGTTAAACGGCCATGAAGATGCTTCTACCGGAAGAAAGTGGGTATCTATCTTGAACGAACATGAGTCGATCTTCATCGATAATTTATTTATAGCGATGAGGCAAAAACCTATCTTATTTTTTCGTTTCCCGCATGAGCGTTTAGCGAAACACTTAAATACCTTTATATATATATATATATAGAGGTGAAGTAAAATATGACTCGTCATTTATATATAAACATACACTTAATTAATATTTAGTGAGCTGATAATTGAGTTTTGACCAGACGCTAGAAAGTTTATTTTAAGACTTAATATATCGCTAAAAAAATTTTATACTGTTTTTTGCATAACTGATTATTTAATATTTAACAAAATAAAATTAAGATTAACATAAAATTAAACACGAAAAACGTCATTTAAATCTCTTTTTATTTCAAATCATTATATTACAGCAAATTGAACCGAAAAAAAAACCACGACCATAAATGACGCATCAACGTTGGTGGTACAGAAGCAAAAAATTATCAACCAGCTAAAAAAAAATAAACACAATTTCAAAAAACCACTATCTCTCAGTGCTCGCGGAAAACCGCTATACACCTTCTGCGAAAGTAAGTCAGCGGTATCCTCCGACAACACAAACGAAGGTACAATGCGCGCTATACGGTCCGATGCCGCCCTCGCAGAAAGAGAGAGAGAGAGAGAGAGAGAGAGAGAGAGAGAGAGAGAGAGAGAGAACGAGAGAGCGCAATTATCCAATTAGCAGCGGTCCTGTGCACGTGCTACGCGTATCTCTCGCCCCCTGATAATTGCGCGATGCCCGGTATTTCAGGCTCGTGATACGTTATACTGGATTGCTATATATATATATATATATATACACACACACACGTAATCAGGAGTTTTCGGGTGTCTTTAACGGATGAATTAAATAGTGAGTTGTGAGGTATGAGTGGTCAGATATAGGTAATGGTATAACTGTTAGGTGAATTTCGATTTTATTGTTTATATGTTGAAAAAATTATTTAAAATTATAATATATAGGCACGTATTCCTTCATGTTATATATCTAGTATTCATAGTACAATTGCTAGTTTTAAGATCACTGAATTAAAATTTTTGTCGCCACACTAATATGAGTGAAGTAATTTCAAAAGTATGCAGAGCATGCCGAGAGCTAATCTTCAATTGTTTACATGTAACTCGCACCCGAAACCTCACGCGCTACATCCATCAGATCAGAAAAACATCCGATCACGAGAGCGCGCACGTATATATTATCACGTATTTCAGTGCGTCACGATATCCCTCAAATCGGTCTCGCTCCCGACGAAACGAGAGACCCTCACCAAATACCGAAGGTGTAATAACACACCGAAAAACGAGGCCGTCGACAATCAATCGCACCGTGCACATATCTCTCTCTCTTTTTCCGACGAACAGAGAAGGGAGTATAGATTTAGCGACGGAACAACAACAACAACAGATTTGACCGATTTTCTACGTGCAAAGATCGCCCGGCGAGATTCGTGTGGAATTTTCAATTTGCCCGCGTTGTGTTGGCTTCGGCTTTGCGAATCCCGTATCGCACCGGCTCTCTCTCTCTCTCTTTCTCTATGCTTTTCCTTCCTTATCCCATCTTCCCGTTACGTCGCCGGTGCGATCGTCTCGTACCCACTGATTACGGCTTCTTTGTCGCGGTGCAGGCGCAGAGGAGATAGAAGAGAGCGCACAGGCGCAGGTATATAAGCGGCGTGTGTAATTGCGCGAACGAAGGGGGAACGTTATTGTGTCAGTGATGTTTTTGAGAAAATTGATGTGCGGCGGCAACGACGGTGTCGTTAAGTGTACGGAGACTTTTCATTTTTTTTTTCAATGTTTCGCTCTTTTTCTTTAAGTATGTGTGGAGGGTGGGAAGTATTAAAAATTATTAGTTTTTTTTGTATAGGTGTGCGAAAGGTACATGAAAATTTAGTTGATATAATAATTAAGTATATTATAAGTATGGCATATGGGTTTTAATAATAATGGATAAAAACTTGTTTGCAATGTGTAACCAATATTTTGTAATAAAAGTATAGTATGTATAGTAATATATTAAATTAGATATACTCTGTATAGATTGATAAAGTAATACGTTTAAACTAGATTAAAAAATTATAGAAGCTATTACAAACTTATACCAAAGAGCGTGTACGTCGAGTATTTTAGTACTCGGATCCAATTACTGTATGTTTCCGTGATGAAATTGTCGGTTCTCACGAGAATCAGATGATCTACATTAAGTCGCTTAATTTAAATTCAATCACAATCCATACCGCCGGTTAAAATTACTATGAGAACACGAGTAAAAACTGTATCAAAAGATAGAGGAATGAAAAACTGTAACATAATTTCATTGAATTAAAAAACTTCATGTATGCTTGATTATTCTATAGAATATGCTTTTACAGAAATTCGCTGAGAATTCGTGTTATTACTTTTCGCTTATACAACGTATTGTATGACGATTTTTGTTAAGACATTTCATAGATTTAATAATTTAAAGAAGTGATACTGGATTATTGTTTAATTTTTTTTTACATATATAACTTATGAACAATTATATTAAGAAGATGGAATGCCAACGAAAATCAGAAATATCGAATAATATTGAAAAATTATTAAAACATCTCATGATAAGCTCAATAACCTTGCAAACTTTACAAAAAATAAAACATTTCTCGCTTGCTCCAAGACTATTCACACTTCCGCTTACCATCACACATCGAAAAACGAAAATTTCCAAAATTACACATTACACAACGCCTCCACCACCTGCGAAAGCGCAAACTCAGCATTAACATGAAGAAGAAACACACGTAATCAACGACTTCTACCGATCTTTCACTCGAATTTCCCTAATCGATATCGCAGTTACTCACGCACTAACCTAGCTGCTCTCTCTCTCTCGTAAACCTCTGTACACCCTGTTCCTCGAACTTTAACCACACTACTCTATAGACAAGTTAAAGAAGATGCAGCCGCAACGACGTAGCAGCAGCAGCAGCAGCCGGCACAACGCGGCCAATTACCGGCTCTCCTTCGAACGCGAGCTATATAGCTGCTACCCTCTCGAGCGAGCAAAACTACCGGGCAATCTGCATATCATTTGCAAATGGAAGGAAATGCTAACCAACGCGGAACAACATACAGCGCATGAAGCAACAGCAGCAATACACAATACGCGTGAGCTTTGAAGTATATCGCGCGCTCGCGCGTGTATATGTATATATGCACGTGAGACCAACCTATACGTGTTTTAACGCATCGAGAAAGAGAGGCGCCTAGACGACAACAACAACGACGTCGCGCGTAAATTACGCGCTCGTAAATTTGCGCGCACGCGCGTGTGTGGCTTGGGTTCTAATGCTAAGAGGATTTGACAGTTCGCAGAAGGTGATGGGATTTTTAGCGGTGTCACACGACGAGAGAGGTTTTTGTCGTGCGTTGCCAGACGAGAGAGACGAGGCTTTGTATTGAAATTGCGAAGTGCGGTGCGAGGAGGAGGAGGAGATGGTCAGCGGCCCTCTGGGTGAGAGCGGATGAAGGATGTGGTGAAGTAAGAATTTAGAACAGACTGCTGTGCTACTTATTGAAAATTTGAATGTCCTCTCTGTGATTCATTGTGCTCGAGACATTGTGGTCTGTATTAACCTGGATAAACAAAGTATAGGATATGATTTGAAATGAGATGTTTCTTATTGAAAATTGATTTTAAAAGTATCACGTAGTTCTGATCTGTATCTACTTATATTTTTATTATACATGAGGTAAATAGTCGTTTTTTCAAAGTGCATATGTATACAGCATTCTATTCTTTCGCACTCAACAAGGAAAAGGATAAGAAAAATACAAACGGCAAGCCCGGGCACAGGATAAAAATAATCTCGGACATTTGCAAAATTATCATCGCAAAAAGCCACAAACGAAACGTTATACGTTAACGATCGTACAATGTACGCTCGCGAAGTGAAGCAGATACCGTAACATCCTTCTCTCCCACGAGGGAAAAACGACAATCGAGTGGAGAACTACGAAACGCTCGGTCTCGCGCGTTCAGCTCTATATACCTACAGCTCTTGTAGTTCTCTCTCTCTCGCGCGCTCTCTACCCGTCGAAAGGGGCAGAGAGAAAATATCGTCCCGAAGGGGGCAACGACGACGAAGAACTTGCGCCGTGCTCGAAAACGAAACTGCTTTTCTAGCTGCATCGCCGCCGCGTCGTTACTCTATACGCCATACGCGTAAATCTCCGTCGGCGGCATATCGGGGCCTGGATTATTTATTTCCAATGCTCCGGCTAATGAGAAGATATAACATGTGTAGCGTGTAGCAGCGGTACGCTGTATATATATGTGTGTATGTGTATATAAGTTAACTCTTATGTGTGCTACGCGCAAATACTCTTTGAAGGGACCGTACAGTGTCTGTGTGTGAGTATAACAGCGCTTATACATAGCGTATAGCTACTATTATTTACTGTTGGCGCGTTGGAGACGTGTAATTTTGAAGGAAACGTCGAGGAAGTGTATATAAGGATTCGAGTTGTAAGCGCGCGTTTTGTGCGTGAATTGTCGAGTGTCGGCGTGGATTAATGGACGCGCGACGATGCGTACGCTTGATAATGTGGCTAAAGAGCTTTATCGGCAATTAACGATGTGACGTCTTCTTCTTCGTCGTTGGCGGGATAGAGAAAAAGAGAGAGAAGTTCACACGGTTTCGTAATAAATCTATAAGGATAAGCGAGATAACTTTGTGGAAGTAATTCGTAATTCTGTTGCGTAATCCGAATCGATGAATTTGGACAGTTCATTAGATACGAAGCAATGTAACGATTTTCTATGCGTCGGGTATTTAAATTATAATAATTAATGTTGGTATTTGTAAAATATAATTGGATGATTATAGTGAAACTACATTCAATACCATAAGTTTCAAAATTTGTTACCGACATTTTCTATCTTTTACCGACTAGCTTTTGTATGTAGTGTTCGGTAACTCATATTTCCTAATGTTGAATGACAATAATTGAACATAAGACTTGCTCTCTTTATAGTATAGGAGTAGGAGTAACTTTGCAACGTTAAAATTTAAATTTAGTATCACTAATACAAACTCTCAATACATTAATGTTTATCATAATATTATTAAATTATAATCTTGTCTATACTACAGGAAACCATTAATGACTTAGTTACTAAAAACTTTGGTTTACAAATCTACCACATATTTATTTTAGTTGCCATACTCATCAATACATACAGTAGCAACTGCTTCTTTAGAATGAACACAAATCCTTAGAGTAACTTTTCATCCCATTCCCTATTATCATAAAAATGGAAAAAATAATACTTAAAAAAACTCATTTTTAAATTCAAATTTGAGATATTTCAGGCAACACTTTAAATCCACAGTACCATCGTAACTAGCCATTCAGCTACTTTTAAATACAAAAATCATATACAGTACACTCGCTCACATACACACACCCACAAACACATATATAAATATATACATACCGCGTGAGATCCGTCGTAGTCATCACTCACCGGAAGGTTACGTAATCCAAGGCGCACCTTGGAGTACTTCTTCATAAGCACCCTCCAGAGTACGTAAGCCATGGTGCTACGAGCGACAAAGTAGCTGTAGCCTGCAGCAGCAGCAGCAGCAACCACGTCCTCGTCGCCGTCTACGTCTACGCTCGATATATTCAAACCCTCCTCGCGGCTGCTCCTTCGTCGCTCATCGCAGCGCATGTGTGCAGGAGAGTGTATAAACCAGCAGCAGTAGTCGCGGTATAGTAGTAGTAGTAGTAGTCGGCGTCGTCGTCGTCACCTTGAACCCTTGCAATGTGCGCTCACGTGCGGTGAGAAAGACCAAGAGAGAAAGAGAGGGTCAAATGGAGAGTATACAGGAGGAGTTGCCGTAAGTAGCTGCCCTGCGTTGCTCGACCCACTGCCGATGCAGCGCGAGGTTCTCTCAGAAGAAGCGCAAATCGGTGCGAGAAGGGCGGCTGCTGTTGTTACTGAGTTGCTGGTGGTTGAGAGCTGGCTGCTGCTGAGGCATTACTGCTGTTACTTCTACTGCGTCTGGTCCGCCGGTCTGCTCGTTACTGGTGTTGTTACTGGAATGAAAGAGAGAAGGAATGGTTAGTGGTGTTGGTATTATACTTTGTGGGAAAAATGAGGGGTGTTGTTTGAATATATGTTTATCTTTTTTTTTGTTGTTGTAATGTTTATCGAATGACGCATATTGTTGATAATGTTGATTTCTCTATAGTGGCTTATTGAGAGAGGTTGATATTTTTTTAGCTCAAGTGAAAACCAGTTATGACGTATAACATATAGCAACTAAGGCGGAACGTCACACCTTGCTAAACATGTGACCTATTATTATTATATACGTTATTTACTGTTGGCGTGTGCATGTGTGACTAGTGAAATTGGCATGCAATTTAAAATTGGGTCCGTAAATTTTTTTTCTAACACAAAATAAAATTTTTATATGTTTTTGTTTCGAATAGTTGAAAAACAGAATTTGCTCTTTTTGCGGATTGTATTTTCATTTTCAATATTTGTAAATTGTCTTTTATGGTGATTTTTATTATCTTTTTCAGTGAATAAAGAGTCGCCAGAAATATGAATAATTAGATTCTCGCATAGCATCAAAATATCTTAAAATATAAATATAAATAAACCAAATGATAAATAAAAATAGCTTTTGATATGTTTTGATAGAGATTTTAAAAAACGCTTATAATCGAGTTTATTTCCAATTAGCCCAAACCTCAATCCGAAGTATTTCTATACTTTATGTATCAATTGGGTCATAAATACAATTATGCAATGTGTAGACACTTCAATACGACCGTTATTTAAGATAATTATATACTTGTTTAACAACAAATCATAACTTGTCAATTTATTGAAAATTTCTAATAATTTGTAATTATATAATCATATAGTATACTATTCGAATGGTTGTCTATATTATCCAAAATTTGTTAGTCTGTTGCTTCATTAAGATATTAAAAAATAGGACAAAGACATAATTGTACATTTATACGTAAACATATGATACGGCGCGTGCACACTCGTCGAACCTAAATTCTTTTGAAAAAGTGAAAGTTTTGCAAGACAATAGTATCGCGTATGCCGGAGAAAGAGAGAGAGAGAGAGAGAGAGAAAGAAAAGAACTGCATCGATCAAGAAGAAATCGAAATTCGATCAAATTTCCATAGTATACCGCGCGCGTGCGCGCCGCCCGTGTTTATATATATCTTTTGGGCGCATCTCCGAAAAGAGAAGAACTTTCCACGCGACTAGCTCACGTGAGAAATGGGTGCGTAAAAGAGCGTTTCGAGAATTTCTCATTTGCATGTCAATGAAGTGGTAGAAGAAGAAGAAGTAGCAGCAGCAGCGATAGCTTCTCTTTCTCTCTATTTTTTTCCTTTCTGCGGCGACTATACACGCATTCTCTCACTGTCACAAAGGAGAAGACTTTTTAGCCGAAACTTTATTCATCGTCACATCCAATCATAATACACGTTTCAATTACAATGACAGCTTTTCCCATTTGAACGCGCGTACACGCTCTAAATATCTATACGGCGGTATGTATATATACGTTCTCCCGTGCACAGCTTTGACAAATCTAATTTGTTCTTTGATTTCGAGAGCCGTACACTTACGCTAGCATTATGCCGCGTTATTTCTATATATATATATATATACACACGTCGGACACGTCGATTTTGTTTATGGTCTTATTAAAATTTATGACCTGCGACTCGCTTGCTTCTGTAAACAATTACATTGTCTGCTGAGCTCTATGCAAGCGTGTATAAGAGAGCGAGAGAGAAAGAGACAGAGGAAAGGTTCACGTGAAAAACGTTACGCAAGATATCTCTCTCAACAGTGGACTTCTATATACACAGTCGCGAAT
Organism: Torymus tubicola; assembly: GCA_035583055.1. Classification (NCBI taxonomy): domain Eukaryota; kingdom Metazoa; phylum Arthropoda; class Insecta; order Hymenoptera; family Torymidae; genus Torymus; species Torymus tubicola. The sequence continues at coordinate 8,946,510 of JAWWEQ010000001.1, forward strand.
TGCATGATTTTAACGATGCTCGGTTTTAATAGAGAGATAGCGGCGAGTCTATATAGTGACCCTATATAGCGCAACACACACTGACAGAATAATAAGCCAAAACATAAAGTCCGAAAACAATAACGATGCATTGTGCGCGCTCGCTTCTATTTTCGTTTTTACTGCGCCCCGAACGTTTATACGAGCGAGCAAAAAAAATAGTGAGCAATTAAATTATCCAAATAAAAGTTGTCTATAGAATTAAAGCTCATGAGCTTGATGGCCGTTGGAAAAGTCATATGGTATACCGTATAAGGTGTAAATTAACTTTTATGATTTCATAAAAATGACGTGTTAATATTCTATTTATAGTGAACGCTGTGGAAGCTAGTTTCGCAAGATATTTGCAATGCAATGTTTGTCTATTCGATACATAGATTGTATCTGTTTTTTCTGTTTATTTTTCATAAATATGTTGACCGAATTGTTTATAGTTTGCCAATTGCCACAGTTTTAACGTTAAATTTAAAGTAATTATTATTTTAACTGCTTCCTTAGAGTACCATTAATAGATAATTTTTTCCACAAGGATAAATATAAAAATTAATAATAATTGCTCAATTACTGAAATTTAGTACAGAAAATTGGTGTACCGTCAATAGACTCGGAAGTTGTTAGAGCGCGATCTTCGATGGCGAAAACTCCAATGCACAATTTACGAGTTTCAAATTATACAGTTTATTAAAACTCAATTTTCAAAAATAAAAAAAATAAACTCCATTGTTTCGAAATGGACTTATTAAGTTGATAAAGTAATAAACAAGAAATTATTTTTTAACTTTAAAAAACGTTGCTTGGTTTAAGAGTACATGTCAACGTGATAGATATTTAAAAATTTTTAATTTTATACAAAGACGGAGAAAACGAGTTGTTTTTATAGTTTGTCGAAATTAAATAAGAAATTTAAAACTTACTTATTTGCAATACTCGTAAGTAATTTGCATAATTAATTATTTATAATAAACTAATTGAAAAAAACTTTGTAGTAAAACTGATGATTACGGGTATTTGACAGTATTCGTGCTACTTAATGGCCAATTATATATTTATAGCATAATTCTGTTTACAAAGTTTAATGAAAAATAAAATATTCCACGAAACCATTTTTGAAATCAGTTTTTTTTTTACTTGTGTAATTAAACGTAATGTTTCCTACGCAAATGCAAGTCATTTCACTATACATAGTTTTATACAACCGAGAACTTCTGTAACATACGATCAATATTCAAACATAAAACTCTAAAAACTTCGTTAATCCTTTCGACGAAAAATTGAAAAGTTTCCAAAAAAAATTCTCATAACTGTTCCAACAATTCCGGAATTCCCAATACTCACCAAACCATTTCTCGGAGTTCAAGCAGCACAGCGATGCACACATCCACACGCGTGTGTCCTTCTCCGCTCGCACCGTTGTCCAACTCCGAATTTTTCTCGGGACCCAGAAACTGCTATGTACACAGCATCTGAACTTGCACTCGGCGCGGTGAACCTCAAAAACACTTGGAACACTTTTCATGCAAAAGCCACAACAGACTCACGTGTGCGCATATAATGTATAGGCAAATACGATTTAACGCTCACTTTCGAAAACTGCCGTCTATAAGTACTATATATCTATAAGCTGCAGCTGCTATACACGGAGTCACGCGCGCAAGCGCATGCGCAAGCCGGCACACTATATGCACTCGGCGACGAGGAAAAACAAATCGACGCGCTCACGCGCGGGATCCGATTCAATGGAAATCGAAGGTAAATGATTTACAGTCGATCTTACGTATATATATATATATGCCGCTCGATCTTTGTTTAGATACGTTTTGAGGCACTTGACACCGACGAAGGCTGCTGGCTGACTGTTTCTTTTTTTGCTCTTCGCTCTTTGACCTGTAGCAGATCGTTATGTACGTTTGACGCACTGATAAAACGTTGTTTTTTTACCGTTGAAACGTCCGTTTTAGCAATTTGAATTGCATTTGCATACGAACGAGCTGCCGTGTAGTTTATGTCAATGCTTTTTAAAAAAAAAATTGGCTTACTCTTTTTACTAGTTTTTCAAAGATGTTTTTCGTGTTTTGTACACTGTCACTGCAAACACACACGGTAGACAAATATTCACTAAATTTTCACTATATATACCGATTATTCACTGTTAACGTGTATTCACAACAAAAATTTTCCTTATCCGTCACAGATTTAACAACTCCACTACATGTATCACCGTACTTATCTATTATCCTATCAAAATTCTTCAAATTCTCTTCTCTCGTCACTTGCAAAACCATCCAACGTCACCGATTTCGGATATAAACATTCCGTCCGGTACCTCACCACCACCACTACGCGATTTCCAGCCAACGCACAGTACTATAACTAAAAAATCGAAAGAAAACCAAAAAAAAACTAAAAACCCAAAAGACTACCAAAACCAAAAACAACAACAACCTAGGTATATATTAACCTTATATTCTGCTATATAGGCTCACGCGCGCTCGCGACCGGGCCACACACCAGCGGCACTCGCTGCCGGGAAATAACTGACAATGCAACACACGCAACACGCGCTCGCGTGCGGTGTGCGCGCGCGCGCGAAGAAGGAGAGTGAGCAAGAGAGAGAGAGAGCAAGAGAGGCGCGCGCGCGCTCTGCTCTATAAGCTGTATAGCGCCGGAACGAGGGGAACGGACGCGACCTGTTGGGAGAGTAGAAGGAGGAGAGAAAGATTCGCGGGTAGTAGTATATATACGAGGAGACTAGACCGAAGATGCTGCATCCCGCGCGTTCGCCACTACACATACATATATATACGTGCAGAGTGTAGTGTGTATATATATATGTGTGGTGTGTTTCTCTCGGCGCGCGGTCGTCTTCTTCTTCTTCAGAGCAGCGGCTCTGACTTCTTGGTGGTTTCTTTGCGTGCTCGCCCGCGAGAGAGAGAGAGAGAGAGAGAGAGAGCATATAGCAGTGAGGCGAACGCGCGCGCGAGCGAGTGTGCGCGGGAGCCTTTCTATTTTCGTCCTTTTTGGCCGGCTTTGTTTCACCCGGTATATGCGGTTGAGGGGGAGAGAGAGAGAGAGAGAGACTGTGTATGTGGAGGAGGAGGAGTTGTTCGCGCGCTGCGGATCGGATTTTTTATGAGACCCCGTGTGCAGAGTGAGTAAAGGTCTATGGGTATATATATAGGGGATATCCTTGGTTGTTTATAATTAATCGTGAATTTGGGTTGAGAGAGTGATATAACAAATTGTTGTTATTTCAGGGGATATAATTATTTTGCTATTTGTATATTGCGGTTTATTGCACTGGTTGAATAGAATTATAATATCGCTTCGTTTCTTTTATGTAGGTATAGTGGTTTGAAGATGATTAATTGGCGTTAAATTTATGTTAGATTCATTACAATTATTTATAAACGTATATATTATATTGTCTTAGAAAATATAATTGGATATACTATTCTCAGCGTATATGGTTTAATGAGATTATCATAATTATATTAATGTAGATTACTGCTTTATTTTCAAATTAATAGGTAATAAATGTTACTGTATATGTACTTTGGGGTTATCCACCTGCAGCCCTATTTGGTCTAGTAAGTGATTTATACTTTTTTTAATTGCTGCTTTCACGCAAGTGATGCTTCTACTCTGAAGAGACCTTTTAGATAAAGTTGTGTCTAGGACATGAGAAAACTGAAGGATGTTGCAATGTTGGATTCGGTATCATATGCGGAGACTTAATATGTTTTAGGTATTCATCCAAAACTGAAGACCCATATTCAAAATCTCCTTGTGCACAATTAGTTGGGATTAAGAGAATTATTATTTCATCGATTCACTTCATCACAGTGATAATGTCAATAAACATTTATTGTTAATAATAATTTCATTTTCATTTTCTTACAATGTACAATACAGTATACAGTAATTATTCACCCTCCGCAGTAATCATTGAACACCCGAATAAATTGAAGCCAATTTTGCGATAAAGTTGTCACTCATCCCTAATGAACGTAATTGCCTCTTTTCGGTTATTTGGTCAGAAGCCTTACAAATTCCAGTTACAATCAGACGAATAGCTTTTGGACACATTCAATTCATCTCACGCTGAGTCGTGAAACATTACAAGTGTTAAAATAATTGATATTTTCGTCAGCGTACCTGCAACCTCCGCCAATTTTATTTTGATAAATCATTTTATTTGTAAAATACAAATATGAAACAATAAAATTAAGTCATTTACTTCAAAAAGATCTTCAATATCCATAAATTCCAAGTTCTATACAATGGCAACACAATACACTTCCTTCGCAGCACTTCAAATCGCGACTCTCAAACAATGCAACAGTGTGCATGAGAACAAAAAAAATCTCAAAATAAAAATAAACAAACTTCCCCTCTCTCTCGATACACCGGAATACGCGCGAAACGATTTCCTCCTCCACTCTCTCTCTCTCTCTTTCTCTCTCTCTCTCTCATAGCTTTCTTGCGATTAGCATCAATGTCCGGTGTCTCTTCGTCTATATATTGCCTCCTCTCTTTCTCTCTTACTCGTGTCTGGTTTTATACATTCGCGCGGCGACGCAATCACCCGCGCATTATAATGTACAGCGCGCGCGCGCGTGCCGCGACGTTCGCACGGGACGTTATAAGAGTGCGCCGCGCATGACGCGAAACGCGTCTAGACTCACTCGGTCGAGCAGGTCGAGCGATAGCTTTGTCTAAATATACCTAGTGTGGAAAATTAGTATGGCTAATGCGAGAGAGCGGAGAGTGAATGGGTCTCTATGGGCGCGTACGAGCGGCTATTGTGCTATGTGTTGTCGTGTATGTATATGGACGCAGGAACACTTTTGCTTGCGTAGGGTTGTAGAACAAAAGTGCGAGTGGTCGGTTTTCGTTTTTATTAATGTAATTATTTTTTGGAAAAATTGACAAGTTTTATAGGGTTGAATGGAATATGCGTATAGATATGCAAAGAAAATATTAATTTACCGAAGAATAATTAAAACAGCTGAGTTCGTTAAGATTGCAAATATGTATAGTTGCGCGGAATTTCCATATTACGTAAAGCTCTGAAAAATTAGCATAGATAATTTATTGCTTAAGGAAAATTATACTGTTTTCTCGTACGCAAAGGTAAATTTATATCATTAAAAAAAATTTATTATTACTGTGAGGTAAAAATCAACACAATCTGTTGATTTATAATAGTTTCATAAAAATTGCTATAAATTTTTATTTTTAAGTCACGAAAATCCAATAAAAGCTCAGACATATGAAAAATTATCTCGATTTGAAAAAAATAAAAAGATTTACCATCATATATGTTTCTTGCCGAACACCCACATCATTGCGAAAAATTTAACAACCCCCAAACTTCTTCTAAATCCACTGACGTATACGTAAACACCTATCATACACCGGATTTCCGCTCCACATAGCCGACAGGCTAATCATTTATTCGTGCTCGCGCCAACCCCTCATATATGTACATTAGTCGTCACGCTCGTGCTCACGCGCGAATAGATCCGCCGGTTATTTGTCCTAGTGGCGTGCATTCCACGATGGCAAGAGTGTATATGTACGTATATATACGCAAAGACGTCGCGTGCAAGACTCATCAGTCTCGCGGGTGCGTGATGCGCGCACGGGCCAAGCAAGGTGTATGACCAACTTAATCTTCGCTCGTAAATTATTGCTTTTAATTTGTCCGCTGTATATACGTACACGGCTTATATATAAGCGTTGAACGAAGGACGTTTGTAAATTATAAAATTGTTTTATCGAAGTTGTAGGCATGTAAAATATATATAATAGCGATTTATGGTAGAGTCGCGGGGTTTCTGTAAATTAGATGCTATTGTAGTGTATATTTGAAGGGGTTAATGATGGTGTAAATTATTATCGCGTTGGTATTGCTTTTTACAGAGAAGGATGCGTGATAAGATTTTTTAAATAATCGATAATCCGAGTAGAATACGTATACAAAGAAAGAATGATAATATTTACACGGCACTTACAGTAATCATTTTTACTTTTACTGTATCATTGTGTATAAAATATTTGCAAAGTTGATAATTGCTCCGTGTTTGTTTATTTACATTCCTTTTTTTAACTCTAGATGAAATTAATCAAAGTTCAAATATTACTGTTTAATAAATTCCTTTTAAGTAAATCTTACTTTCATAAACGTAAAACGTAAAAATTCTAAGTGCATGCAGTGTATACCTATGTACAGTGTAACTTTCTCGACCCCAAAAAACACCAACTAAATTTAAAATTAGCAACTACCTACTTCATAAAAAATCTATTACTCTAACCCTGCTCCGTAAATAAAAAAAAGAACTCACATAAAACAACCCACCTAATCACATAGCACAGGCAGCAACTTCGATTCGAAAAGCAGCACACGCGTAAAACGCCTTCCGCACCGCATAGTATCTCTATAAAAACGCCAGCGCATCATCATCGCCTCGCCTAAAATATATTACCTTGGGCGTGTTCACTATATATATAAACTCCCTCTCGCGTGTACTTCGAATTCCGGGAAATCGAGCGCGCCAGACGTTCCCGTGAGGAGAGAGAGACTATATGAATATGTGTATCGTACGAGCACCCTTGTAGGGTGAATTGAACGTACCCCAACCCTTTTTTCGCGCTTTAGAGAGGGAGTATATAAGAATACATTGGCTTCGCGCGCGCCTCTTCAGATCTGCGTGAGGGATGATCGAGAGGAGAGAATGGCAGAGAGAAAGCAGAGATGCGGTGTTCTCCAGTGTGCGCCAGTCTTCTTTTGTGCGGCTTATTGTCTTTTGTGCGGGTGTATTAAAGTTCAGGGTTGTGTTAGGCTGGTAGGTAGCTATAGTTTTTAATGTTGGGAAGTAATAATAAGTGAATAAATATAGAAAGTGGGTGGATATTTTGAGATTGGTATGTAAAAGTGTAAGCGAGATATCATAAAAGAACAATCTTCTGAAATTATAGCGGGAGAAGGGAAAGGCAAATATTGAATATTGGTGCGGCTAAAATACTTAGTTTGAAAAAAATTATTTTTGTATCAACTCAGTGAATACATATAAGAAGCACCTAGAAATATTACTAATAAAATTTGTAGGTTAATAAGGAATAAGTAGTAAGGAATAGTGGATTTTATTTTACCAAGAAAGTATAATAATAAATTTTGACTTGGCATGACAAATATTCATATATCGATTGCAACTATATATTAACTCACATTTTAAAAAGTCTAGGTAATAGGTATATTAATCGTATCAGATAGCTATAGTAATAAATCATATCCCCAAAATTACGGAAACCATTAGCATATGGTCCCGTTATTAATCACATGTCATCAGTTCCCATATGTTGTAAAATTTATTTCTTTTCCGCATAATCTAGATCACTACTATAGAGTAAGATAGCGAATAAGAAATAAATTTATGAGTCAGGATAACAAAAATGATATTTTTTGACAATATTTTTGAAATGTTTAATATTATAATAGGAATGGCTAAAACAAAATCTTTTCATAGACAAATATTTCATATCGATAATATTTTTATATAATTTTTATGATATTTATATATTTACAAAGTGGTTTAAATAGATTATACATTTTCTGATGCGTTCAAAATGAGTAAGACCTCCAAAAAGTATGGATTTATCCGGTTATGCTAGGAAGTGTAGATTTATCTGATAGTGCCGTTCTTGTTTATTTTCCAGTGTATTCTTTAATTTAATTATTAAACGGGTCAATAAATCACAAAATTAGCAATTGTTTAATGAATTGTTATAACTCTTTCAAAAAATTTCTATTAAATTTCTATTGTATTTGTGTTGCACTAATTATGTTGTAAAATATTTAGAATTAATAAAATAATTACAATTAGAATAGATAAAATAAATTATAACTACGATAAACCAAAAAAATGATGTACTTATCCGGTTATGTTAGACACAAGATTTGAAAAATTAATTTATCTATAAGTTACGAATAACGTGAGGATAATTTGGTCAAAGAAGTCAAATAACTTATCTAATTATGTTTCGTGTGTATTTTAGTTTTAAGGAAATATTTTTTCTACTTCTGAAAGTGTTAACTAAAAGAGGCCTATTTGAAGATACAAAATCCTAGATTATGTCGATTTTCACAACAAGTGGACTTATTCGGTTATGCTTATGAGCCGCAGATATTAATTCACCCCTATTTTCAATCCCATCACAACCGAAATGATACTTAAAAAATATTTTCTCTATTGGGACCAGTATATACTTCCATCACATTTCTTTCATTCCATTCCCAACGATCGCCGTAAATTCACATGGCGCCTCTGCTCCCATAAAACCGATTCATTAAAACCTAACAATCACCGGCAAGAGATCGCACGCATGAACAATCTTATGGCTTGCATGCGATCGTCTCGCGGCGAAATAAATTACGTCAGCAGTGCGAAGGTCGCGCCATAAGGGCGGCTGCCCAGCAACAACTGCAGCGCAGCGTCGCAAAGTCGCGGCGGCTCTCTCTGCATTATTCATCGCGTTCCGCACGGGAGATTGACAATGTGATGCAGCGAGTAGGTAAGTAAGTACAGTATATACATGCGCGCGTTATAATAAATTTGTGCGGGCTGCGCGAGCATCCACGCGAAATTCGTAATTCAATCACGTTGTATAGAAGAGAGAAAAAAAGAGAGAAGCTGCAAGTTGGCGCCATTTTCACCGATGTGCACTTATATGCGGCGGAGAAAGAGAGACGACAAGTCGATGGTATATTTGTTTACTGCGCTTGTGTGCAAATTCTCACGTGGTTTTGATTTGCTCTTTTTTGGGTGTATATGCACCGTGAAGGTTATTATTATTCGCGAGATGACGATGTCAGCGTGGAATGGTATTGCACTGTGGGTGATCTCTTGTGATCTGCACATGAAGTTCATTTTAATTGCGTTGCTTATATACATATTTGGATGGATCGAGGTTCTTACTTGTATTCGAATGTTTAAAATATAACGGTTTACTTGAATTTTACATAAGGTATTTTTTAAACAAGGTTTATATTGTATTTTTTATGAAAATATTTTGTTTCACTTTTATAATAATTTCTTATTTTTCACTCTTTTTAAAAACCTCTTTTAAAACTGGGTTTCATTTTGTAAAATTAAATTTATATGTAATTTAAATATTATATATACATTAAGTTACTTGTAAAAACAAATGACACATCATGTGAAGTTATTGATAATGAAGTAACAACTTTGAAGGCCATTAAACGTTATATAAAAACAGATTACCAGGTACTAAAACAATTGCTATTTTTCTTGTCTTGTGCAATTACACGTTAGGCGTTAGAATGCTTATCTCGAGCTTCTAATATGTAAGCGAAGTTTGTTCAAAGAATTTATCCTTGATAGGAAGTCGATAAGAATTCACTATACAATTTCATTGTTATAACTAACGTTTCCGTTTACACCGGTATTTCCCATGAGGAAACATAAAGTTTTCTTCTTTTGCGGTAACTTTATCCTGACTAAACTGAATGTTATATTATTCATCATACGTTATCACAATGAAAAATGAATGAAACCCAATTAAATGCCTTCTTGCTCCTTAATCAACGACGACATCCCACCATTAACATTATATACAAAATAATCATTTATAGACATCCTGCGTCCAACCCTCATCATCATATACACACTAAAACAAGAATCGTTCCATGCAAGAGTTCCTCATATCACTTTGAAGTGCGACTGCACTATATAATCACCCTCAAGTCAAAACCATAAACTCATATCTTTACGTGAGCAAGTCAACGCCAATCGCTAGCCAGCAGTTCATCGACATCACCGACAAACGATCTCGCTAAAAGCCACAAAAAGACATCGTCCCCTCCCTACTAATAAAAAAAAAACACCAGAAGCCATCCACTTCCCGTATTACCAGCCTAGCATATATATACATGCATCGCTCGAAGAAGGTCTATATAGTGTATATATATACAGCGTCGGCGGCAGCGTCTTATCGATTATCAGCTGCTCGAGATTTTTTCTTTTCTGGTACACATGAGCTCTCTCACTTGCTTGCGCACACCGCCGCCGCCGCCACCGCCGCACCACCTTATCAGCGCGCGTAATCTTGGCGTGGATTTCGATCGGCGATTGGTATCGCCGATCTCGACGCCGGCTCGTATTCGTTCGTTCGCAGTGCTCGAGCTCTATATGTACTCCTGCTGCCGCCCATCCGCGACGCGTGCGTTTTTTTCGTTTTATATACTCCTTCTCTTCCTTTATTATTGACGCGTCGAGAACACACGCGTATACTTGCGAGCGATGCTGATTTTTTCTTTTTTTCTATTATCGAGTGATTTCACTTCCGCCGAGATTAAAAGTGAATTGTCGCCTTGCGCAGTTGTATCGTATAGACGCGCGTGTATATATGTGTAATATATAGTGTAGAGTGCAGCGAGTGCGCGCGAAAGTGAGAGAATTCGGGGGTGAGATATACGCGTGTGTATCAGTATATATGTGCGTTTGTTAATTCGCAAGAAAGACACGTGGGTTAATGTATCAAAATAATACCAGAGGAGGCTAAATTTATCGTCGAGCGCGCGCGCTGATAGCGCGCAAGGTGAAGAGAGTTGGAGAGTCGACGAGTGTGTGCGTTGACAAATTTTCGTGCGTAAATTTTCAAACTATATTGTCGTCGTATCTAAACGAATAACATTGCTTTATACTATTCTTTTTTGTTTTCATTCGTTGGGAATGTTTCAGTTTATTATCGTTGTATGGTAGAATTATTATAAAAATTATAGCTTCTTCGTATTTTGTAATATTACCTGCAGTTGCGTAGGTTATGAAGTAATAATAATTCATGTTCTAGACTCGAAATTCTGTAGTTTAATTGATTGGCGTTTGATAAAATATTTTTATTGGTTTAGTTAATGGACTTTTTTATGTTTAAAAAGAGTTTTAAACAGAATTGATTATAACCTTTTTTTGTTTATTACAATACGTAATGTCATAAGCACACTAGCTGTATGTATGTATATGTATATACCTACTAACCTTATTTACACGTGTTTGAAAAATTGCGTTCTAAAATTTTGAATTGTGTTCTGAAGCTTTGTTAATTTTTTTTTAAACAACTCATATTTTGAGATAGAAATAATAAAATTGTGAATAATTCTTTCATTTTTCCCTCTATACGTATAGAATAAACAGTAAATTTAGTGTTATATATTTTTTTTAAAAATTTAGTTTGAAAATGAATATTACATAATTTTCATTCATGCATTCATATAGATAACAATCACACAGCGATACGATTCCTTTTAAACTTGTTCTAATTTTAAGTATATCCTCATAACAACTACAACCACTATATTAATACGAATAATCTTTAATCTCTAATTACATAGGCAAGCCACTTTCAAAAAAGTCATCAACACCATGTAAATCTCAAACCGCACGCGTATATACATGTACCTCCTCCACCCACGATGCGGTTTCGTATCCACTACCATCGCCCGGACCACTGACGAACCGCGCATTCCATAAACCACGACCGGCCACAAATAAACCAGCCGCATGAACGAGAAGAAGATCGAGGACGCGGAGGCGTCGTCGGCAAGGAAATCGTCCGGCTTGAGCGACGACATGCGTCGTCTGACAAGTCCGACCTTGCATATTCGAGGTGACGCTGTTGACGAAGGGGCGGGTCAGAATTGCAGTAGCGGTGGTAACGCTTTCTCAACGCCGCTTGGCTGGATCCTTCGGTTACTGCACTGTCGCCGTCAGCGTAAGGAGTGGCGTACCAACACCGTCCAGCCACAACGGCAGGAGGAGTTCGATGTTGAGCCGACGACCACGACGACGAATGTCTACAGCGTGGCGAGCATACCGAACGCTACGGTTGTCCGGGTAATTAGCCGGATGATGTGTTTGCTTTTAATACGAGGCGCGACGCGGCTGTGTTTTTTCAAGGGGATCATGTGCCGCATCGTCCAAGGTTTTAAGAGGCGAAAGATGACGGATGGAAGGAGTGTGGGGCGGATTTATTTTGATGATGTAGAGCGGTTGCGGGAAATGATGTTTTATTAACTATATTTTTTTATTGATATTGTTCGATTAATTTGAATTTCGAATATTATTCTTCGAATTTCGATATTTATGATGTCATCGTTTAATTTTAAAATTTGATCTTTTTAAACTATTATAAAACAATTGATTGAACGTTAAATAAATGCGAGTGATCGCGGTTTAGTTGTAAAGGAAACGTTTATAAGAACAAATATAAGTAAAACATATTTCTATGATCTTTATCGGTATTATCAAGATAGGGATTTAATTTTTAAACAATAGTACATGGCAATTAAATTCTTATCGAATAAAATTAATTCAAATTGATTTTTAATAGATGCTTTCTCTCTGATATGTGACTTGACAATAATATTACTTAAGTATATTATTTATTAAATCCTTTTATTAAGTCGAATTTATTAGCATAAAATTTTTTTAGCCCACGCCTATAGTCAAAATTAGGTATGTATGTAAAAATGCGTTATTAGGCATATACAATTGTAATAATTAGATTCACGCTTAACTACTTTAAAGTATCTTATCAACGATTTATTTGCCATTATATCATATCTTCTTTATCTTGCTTCAAAAAACCATCTTCATATAGTCTTCGTTATAAATGAACTTTTAGAAACACTTTATTATCAGTAAGATAATAAGAAATTTTGCAACTGATGAATGAGTCAGAAGCATATCTATATACCGACAGCGCGGCGAGGTGTATAGTCGTGATCGTAACGATCGTCAGTTTTTCTCGTGATTGCTTATATTTATATTGTAGTCGAGTTAAAGTCAAGTATTGTCAAAAGTGATATAAACAATAAAGTAAGTAGGGTTATATAATATCAAGACGTGAAACTAATGAAGGAAGAAAGTTATGAGACGAAAAAAGAAACCAGTAAAGTCAAAAAGAGTTCAAAAGATGCGAGCAGTTCAACGCAACTCGTGAGTTAGGTTATATAATTAGATCAATACAAATTACACTAACTTTACTTTATTGAATCGATATTTATTCGTTATAGTCGTATACGGAAACTACGTAGTAAGATATTTACGTTATTTCTTCTTTCCAGAAACATGCAAGAGAACTTAACTTTGCTTGGCTGGCCTCCAACGTTACATCGGAACCTTTCAAGGTTAGTTAAAATTTGAAAATTTTTTTATCCTGTGCAAAAATCATGTGTACGTATTCCAAATCATTTGATGTTTTCAATATCACAATAGAACTTAAACACTTTTTTCAAATGTTTGCTTCTGATTAACGATATCTGATCTCGAAGAAATTTCATTGATTAAGTTTTATCTAATATAATTTCGATCACTAAAATAGGTCATAATATCAGCCAACGAAAATTCCCTTCATTGATTGTTTTATAATTAGCACAACCAACAACGAATAAAATCCTAATAACTCAGTCATAAAATTCAATCGCATCAATCATTTATGAATCATTAACATTCTCAATAAATATAAAAAAAAAGTCAACCCGACCATCCAATCGTCCCTGAACGTCTGATCTTGACTTTTTCGTCATCAGCACGCGACGACGTTACGTCGACGACGCATCGCCCTGTCTTATCTCTCTTTCTCTGTCTCTCTCAGCAATGCGTCGTTGTCGTCGTCGTCGTCGTCGCGAACGCGTAAATATACACTCGAATTAATTCCGCTCTGCTCTCTACGCGTATATACATATATGTATACTTGCATGTCTCTTTACAGGTTCTGCTCGTGTTCGCGCGGGACGACCAACAGTCGGAAATACTCGGCGCGGTGGCGCGCAAATTGGGCTGGAGCGTCTCCGAGGCAAGGAACGCGGAAGAAGCAAGTGAGCTGCTACGCGAGCGCGGTCATGAGTTGGCGATCATCGACCGACGCGGCCATGCCCACGGACCCGACGCCGACGAGATTTGCAGGTCGTATTGTTGATGTGAGTGAAAGAGGGGGAGAGAGTATGCGCGATTGAGACAAGCGAAGTAGGGAAATGAAGTGAAGTCATTCTGTTTTTGTTTTTTGTTTTGGAAATTAATGGGGTGCTTTATTTTTGGATGTAGGTATAGAATTGCTCGGATGCGCATGTATATGTAGTGATGAAAAGTTGTTCTATATAGGCACTGTTAGGGTAATGGTTAATATAGGTAGTTCGTAGCTACTAGCGGTTCTGAGGGCCGTAGTCGATGTTACGTATGTGCTACAGAAGGAAAAGAACTCAAATCACATAAATATTTAGTATTGAAAAAAATTTCTTTTAAATACATTGTGAACGGGTCATCGAAATATAGAACTGGGAAGACTGTGCTTGCGCTTCACATGCTACCCCGCCCTTCACTCCCCGCTTCCGTCTTCGCGACACTCTACGAAAAAACTTCGCTTTCAAAAGTCATGTGTTACAAAACAATTTTTTAAGAATTTATTAATAGTAATATATCGAAGTAATGGATATCTTACCTGCAGTCGTGTGTTGATGTAGGATATTTTCTGTTATTTACTTTTTTATTAAAATGATATAAACGTTAAAATATCAATATATTACAAGTATAATACATACATATGAGACGCAATCGTTATATTATAGAGAATGAGCATTATCATTTCTATATTACACATTTTTTCATATAAAAAAATAATGAGGCAAATAATAGTATTCTAATTAAATAGTAAATGGAGTCGATGTTTTTTTTTGCTTTTGTCCTATTAAATTAATTTTTTTCTACACATAATTTATAGTTTCTTTATTTTAACAGGACTCTGCTTAGGATAAACAGTAAAAGGATTTGCAACATCGTAGCTCTAGTAAAGAAGTCGTAAGTATATTTATTGTCTTTGACAACATTATAAGTACCTATCATCTTTTGTAATTTTGAAACATCTTTTATTAGGTTCTTCACCTCAGCTCGTAAAGAAGATGTGATGATTCTGCGGCTACTAAACATTGGGTACAATCGGGTATAAATTTTTGTAATGTATTAACGTGATCTTTATTAATCCACCTCTCTTACTCTTCAAGCACTCACACGTATATACACTTTTTTACAAACATTCTCATGGTATTCGTATACAATTCATCGCCCAAAAGTCGAGTTCACCACATACTTTCTCAACCATGTATAAACCACCTCATTTCAACAGTTCCATTTTTCATTGTCACCAAACCCAACTCCCGTAATGTTCGCATCCGCAACATCCCACGCTTCGTACCCTCTTCATCGGTGACCATGATGATCATTTTTCTGCGCCCATCGCGCGCGCGCGCGCGTACAGAGCTTAAACCGTCACCCTTGTCCGAAAAATAAACAGACAACAACAACGAACAACACCAACAACAATAAATACCCTTACAAGCTCGCTTATTTCACATTCGCGCAGGCGCTACTGGAATGCTCGCACGAGGGAATCTTGATGAACGAGCTGATCGCGATGCACGTTGCGGAGACCGAGCCGAAAAGCCATCTGACCGCTGCCCGGCTACTGTACCTCGCGGTCGATAGAAGCCGCGATATTGTCCACGTGACTAACGATCAGCACATCGTGCAGGTAAGTACGCGCGAGAAGAGGAAGGGAGATTTTTTTTTTTTTTGAGTGAGTGAGTGAGAGAAATAAAAAGAGAATCATATAAATAATCATCATATACACATGCGCTTGCTTCGTAATGTACTTGGCAATGTATGTGTATGTGTGGAACTGCAGTTCGCGAACAGGACGAGCGAGCGGTTGCTGGGCTACAGGTCGGACGAGCTCGAGGGCAGGAACGTGATGGAATTCGTGATGAATGAGAACTGGGCGCTGATGGATCAGCAGCTGCAGAAGGGCCGGGAATTCGAGGGCAGCGTCTCCTGGCGCAAGAGGCCCGATGGATTTCTGAATATCAATTGCCGGATCGTGCCGATGAGCGTGCCGCCGAGGTGAGGACTTTCGGGGGCTCTGTTGTTGCTTGTTCAATGGAATAGGATAAACAATTTTTATGTATTAGTTTAAGAAATTAATTATATGCATACTGATCTCCATTATTTTACGAATCAGAAAAGTCGAGTAGTTCTATCGTAGTCGAAGAATGCTTATTGAAGGATGCTTTCTGTTATATACATTTATGGTTATTAATTAAAGTAATATTGTTATTACTATACTGAAATTATGCAATTTTAATGCTAGAAACATTTTTTCATAACAAAAAATTAGAATACAACTGAATAGCGTAGAAATAGTCAATTGCGACTTATATAGCTCTGAAATTTAATTTTTGCTTCTAAGCACAATTCATAATTTCATAATAAATTTATATTGATTATCTTACTTAGTAGTAAATTTGGAAATATGGTAATTTAAACATTACAATACAACAGCGCCACCTGATATTACCTCTTTGTAGTAAATTTAACATGTTTTTTTTTATAATACATCAGATTATGAAATAACGTTTTTTTTTCTTTTTCAGTACGTATTACGTGTACATATATGAATCAATTGGAGTTGAGTCGGTTTCCTCCATAGCGAGTGTTCCGCTTTATACTCCACGAGGAAGTGTTCAGTATGGTCGACATTCGTTAGAAATGCGAAATTTGCATAGTAATACATGTTTATATTTAAACACTATACTATTCGATTTTAGCGATTGTTTTCATTAATCTTACTTTGTTTTACAGAACCAAGGCGTTCCACTATTACAAAGTCGCACAATTTACATTTAGAGGCGCCAATTACTAAAGCTATAGCAGTTTTAACAAATATAATCGAGGATTCTGTTTCTTCAGATGTATCTACGCAGATAGAGGCGGTGCGTATCGTGCTAACAATATAGATTAATGGAAGCAATAAATTAAAATATCATTTCATTTTAGTTTTCTGTACTAATTACGTTAATTGTAATGTAGGCGATTGAAATATTAAAAGATACAAAACTGTATTCACCTCGTCTAAGAGAAGAAGATTTATTATCAATTTCGGATCCTATCACCGCAGATTTATTAGGAGGCTTGATGGATGTGAGTGTTTAAATGTTTTAATCTTTAAACTTTTAGCAAATAATACAATGCGTTAAAAATAATGCTGTTTTACAGATTGCTCCTAATGAGCCACGCAAATCAAGTACATCCTTAGGTAGGCGATCGCAAATTTTAAACTTTCTGAATACTCATCAAAGTCATATGAATAGTAAATTATCAAGGAGTCCTCATTGTCCTCAAGAACTCGAAGCACTACTTGAAGATTGTTTTGAATGGAATTTTGATATTTTCAAATTAGAAACTTTAAGTGGCAGAAGGTAATAATAAGTTCATTGAGTTTTTTAAAACAATCAGTATAGTTACACAACTAATCAATCGTTATAAGTATTAAAATAATTCCACTTCTTAACAACCACATGCTTTTTATACTTCATAGCTTTGTTTATGAATTTTCCTCAAATAAACAGGTGTCCACATTTTTCACAGGCCATTATTCTACCTAGGAATGACGCTAATGACTCATTACAGAGTCGCAGAGAGACTAGATTGCGACGAGAAAACTCTCCAAAATTGGCTAATGGTAATTGAAGCCAATTACAATGAAAACGTCACATATCACAATTCCACGCATGCCACTGACGTACTTCAAGCTATTGCCGGATTCATGCGTTCTGAGAGGTTACAAGTAATTCTAGATCCATTGGACGAAGTAGCAGCACTGTTAGCTGCAGCGGCTCATGATGTGGGTCATCCGGGAAAATCAAGGTTCGTTTCTGAAAATGGAACAATTTATGTAATAATTGTATTTTTTATGAATTATTCATAAAAAATTAGTTAGAATCTGTCCCGATTCATACACTAAGCTAACGTCGTTTTATGAAAGTACCTGTATGACTTACTCAAGTCGTTTTTAAATTAGACACACCTTAATTTAATTTTTTCTTCTGCTCTATTACAGTCAATTTTTATGCAATGCCAGTCACAAACTAGCCATTCTTTATAATGACTTAACAGTTCTGGAATCGCATCATTCGGCCCTTACATTTAGAGTTACGTTGGCAGATGACAACGTTAATGTATTTAAGGTAAGCTAATCAATCAGTCAATATTTCGATACTATGTCAATAACTTTTTTTATTTGGCTTATTACAGAATTTACCTCGAGATGTGTACAAATCAATGCGACAAAATATCATAGATATGATACTAGCTACCGAGATGACGAAGCACTTCGAGCACCTCGCCAAGTTCGCTAACGTCTGCAGTTGTAGAATGAGCCGTCCTGATACCGAGGTACGTACTAAGTACAATAAATTTACCGTCTATAATCAACCTCGAGATGCTTACTATCTTTGTCGCCGTTATACTTAAATCTCGTGCAGAACAAAAAAATAGACTGTTGCAAGCTGTTCACGGATGATCTTATAAAATACCAACATTGTGCAATCGATACTCTCGATCCTCGTCAATTGCAAGCGATTAAAATGAAAAAAAGAAAAGAAAACGATCGGGCGACGGGCCTTGTGCACATGAAGTGTCGCAAGAACGCGATTGGTCGTGATCCCCGTGAACTTTGCATGTTATGAGACGTGTGTTTGCACGGCAAAGCGTTAGAAATGGTTTACGGGATTAAAGACTCACGGTGACAATGAGAATTAGAGTGTGACGTATTGAGAAGAAAGGATGAATTGCATAGTGCTTGGAGTGATGAATGGGTCGAATGAGCAAATGGTTTGGAATTTAAAGATAAACGATCACATTGATCTATGAAGTTTTTTACGTCATATGTGCAATAACTATTAAAAGCTTGTAGTTTTTTTATTTATTTATCACAATATAGTATATTGTGAGATTAATATGACAAGTAGTACTAATGCGTGCTATGCAAACTACTTCTCAAAACAAACTGTAGAGTTTTCGATTTCTTATGCAAGACTGCACGTTTGAACTTACACTTTTTTTAAAAAGAATTTGCTTAAAATGACTGCTTCTTGCTCACCAACCTTGCATCAGAAATCGAAATTTTCCCATAATGTTTTAAAATATAATTTTTATTAAATAGAGTTATATTTGTTCTTATAAGTGTATCCACTTGTAAGAAAGATATAACTTTGGTTAATAATACTTCATGTCAAATACTACCGAACCGCGTCAGCAAATTAAAGCCCATTCAAAGAAATGTAAAGATAAAAGAGTGAAAGAAAACGATACTTCGGTTACAGGCGTTCGCCGAGGATCCCGTGGACATGTCTGCATTTATGCTTCCGGAGAACGTGACTCTAACAAAGAGAATGATGATCAAGTGCGCCGACGTCTCGAATCCCACGCGGCCAATGAGGCTCTACATGGAATGGTCGAAGCGCATCGCCGAGGAATACTTCGACCAGGTAACAATTATCCACCTTCATTTGTCCTCCTCCTGTCTCCCGTCCTCTCTTGCTTCTCCCTCTTGTAATTCCAATGAACTTTTACTTTCCAATTTATCTCCTTTCCATTTCTACGTTTTCCTTTCCGGCGCTTTGCTTATTCTTGCCACTATCCTTGTTACATATCGACACAAAAATGTATTATTATTTTTTTTTGTATAATTTATTAGGTATAAAACAATCAAAATCATCTTAAATTAAGAAATAAAGATATGTATTCAAATAAAAATGAAGGATAATTTTTAAAAACTAATGAGTGATATACGTAGAAAACTAAAAATATGAGTGTATAACAATTAAGAGAAATTTTCTCTGTAAGACTATGATACATGTTGCTTATGTGTTAACAGACTGACGAAGAAAAGAAAAAGTTGTTACCGGTTGTAATGCCGATGTTCGATCGATCGACTTGCTCCATTCCCAAATCGCAAATTGGATTCGTTGACTACATCATCACCGACATGATGGAGGCGTGGGACGGTGAGTGAGCTCTTCTTATATCAATACAAAATTTTTCTTGGTTGCAATAGAACACATACATACGGATATACATATCTTGCATGCATACTTTCACACATATACTATAATCCCAGTTAAACTTGAAATACGATTTTTTGATAGTTTTTATTTGGCATTGCTAATATTGGAAAATAATTCGTAATTAAATTTGATTATTGTTTCGTAGCATTTATCGACATGCCGGTAATGATTGGGAACATGAGAGAAAATTATGAAAAATGGAAACGATATTCTGTAAGTGACTCGTACTATTTTATACACTATTATTTATTGAGCAGAGTAAATAATAAAGTTTGCTTTTAAAATTTAGGAACAGGGAATCATGACTATCGATGACATAAAAAAGCTTCAAGAAACTCCAGAATTGCAACTTTATAAAAAGCCAAGTAAAGTGAAATTTTAAGTATTAAGGCTTTAGTATAAAAACTTGTAAATAACTTATCTATTTATTTCATTCTCGTTAATATTTTACCTTAATAAAAATGTTTTATGAGTATAAAAATATTTTTTTTCAATTTTTCTATATTCTCCATAAAAATGTATCATTGTTTAATCAAATCAATATGTAGTATTTCAAGTAGACGAATTATTACGTCATCCACCACGCTACGAATATTTTCATATACAACTATAAATAGTCAATAAAATTGGCTTAAGAAAACTCATAGTACAAGTAAACGTTAAATATTCATTTATCAAGAAAGACCATACAGATTTTAAAGCCCATTATTCTCCGGCGACGACTTGCGCTCGCAATAGGTCAAATAACTTTTCGAATTCAGTTCTCCGAATGCGCAGCGCTCACGCACAAAAGAAAGGACTCGGAACAACGCACGCGGGCGTATGCACACAGCGAGTATATGTAGGGTATATAAGGCTCGTAAAAAGAAATAAGAGACTCGCGAGTAGCTGAGAAACAATGAGGGTCCCTGAGTCGCGGCCGCGCAGGTAGCGGCAAAATCGACCACGAGAACTTCGTCGCGAATGACAATAAACGGGGTAATGCAATCTCGGGGTGCATTATCGCGAGAGATCTGAAGGAGGAGGAGATGCGCGCGCTCGCGAGCTCCTGCTTTATCTGGGTTAATCGTCGGTCTATCGTCTCTTTCTCTCTCTCTTTGCCGTATAGTCGCATTGTGCGCGGTGACGATTATTGCTGGGATTCCTGCGAACCGGATAATGATGATCTATGGTATGGTTCTTCTTTCTTTTCGAGGATGTTATGTGTGCCTAGCAAATGATGATGTTTTGATCTAATGTCTAGGTGGTGTTTGAATTGTAGAATTAAGAGTAATTCATATTTGTATACATATTACAAACCAAGTTTTAACGCAATGTAAAGCTGAAATAAACTTAGAAATTGAGTTAAATAAAGTAACTCCAGGTAATTTGATTTATATAGTAAATCTTAATTTCGTATATAAATAGCTGAAAAATATGAAAAATGTGGTTTATAAATTATTTTAGAATTTTCCGAATCATTTTCACTTGATTAATACACGAAGTTAATCTGAAAAGTTGCGGTATTTATTACACACGCTAAGGGCACAGTTATCCAGTTTGATTATGTATAGGCCTTAGCAAGACTTATTTCATTTTTTAAGTGTGCGGTATTTTTTCTTGTAGAACGTAGATTTTTATACATTTTTTTCGATTTTACCCTGACAAATAACACAAAAACTTTTTGAAGTCATATAGACCGAATCATCTAAGCATGACGAAGTATAATTAAATGTCTTTTTTTACAATTTGGATTCGTATGAAATCAACATTATTTTCAAAGTATGTACTATATTGTGATGTCTCTGTAAAAGATTTTTCTGAATACGCCTGCAGAAGAATACAAAATTGACTCTCTAGGAAGTTCTATTCCTAAGTAAATTGATTGATTGATTCGATCGATTTATTGATTGAATACTGATGAGAATTTTATGAAATTTAGTACATTACTGGATGACATTCTTAAAACATTATATTTACAAAGCAATATGAAGTATAAGCTTTTCCAGCATTGTGTAGTTTAACCATTGATCAGACGGATTTAAAATTTTTTAACTGACAAATTAATGCTGTACAAAAACATAGGTAGGTATACCTTTGAAACATTTATTAATGGTTTAATAGACTGATAATAAAGTCGTTAGTTAAAACGAAGCACATTAGTCCCGAATTACAACAATTTGTCTATGAAAGACTATTGTGTACTATAATAAAAGTTTTTACAGCCTAATAAGATCGTGTTTCAATTTAATGCTTCTAAACCTGCTTGTTAAATACCCTAGTTTAATAAGATGCACGCAACAAAGAATAATCTATTTCTTGCAACAGTTGTATATATTTACAAATTTGAAAATCATATAAAATAACGTTACACTTATTAAAAACTATAACAATATAAAATATAAAAAATTTTATTATACTCTACAAACTGTGAAGATCGAAAGTCCTGTCTTCATCATCTTGAAAAAAAAATAATATCAACGTTTAATTCTTTGATAGCATATAAACAACATTAACAACTTTTTGACTTACATTGCAATATGTATCCATACACAAAACCGTCATCTTTCCTCCTGTCAGTTCACAACGGCGAAGACTTCTCATCATCATTATTTTTATTAAATTTTTTGTTTTTTCTGACAAATTATACCATTTACAAACATAACTGAAATGATTTGTTTACAATAATAAGTATAAAAATTTAATTATTTATAATAAAGAGATAAGTTTACTTTACCAATTGTCAAAGACTTCCAAACTGCTATTAATTATTTTTTGTCCAGGAAGAAATATGTAGTAGAAATGTATCAGAGCAGCAATCAAGACAACGCCATATCTGATTGACTCTTCTGGTCGATCGACTTTGGATAGAACCTGTCAGTGATATAAATAATAGTACATTACGATACAAATGTGGGAAAATAGATTTTTAGATTTTGAACACACGTTTTTGTGGAACGTATGGAAATAATACATTGCGATACAAGTGCGTAAAGTTCGAGACTGAACACGCACCTGCGCGCACAAACCACCACTGTTCCACACGCTCGTCTCAATGTGTGGAAAAATGTCAGTTTGCGCACGCAAATGCGTGTGTAAAATTGAACTATGCACATGATGATAGGAAAAAGAAACTTTTCGCACTGAGCGTTGAAAAAATGTTAAATATCAGTCTCAGTTAAGATGGTTCTATCAAGACTCTCGAGTCAAGCAAGAGGACATTAAAATAAATTTAAAGAACAATTTTAAATGTATGCTTATAATATTATAAAAATCAAATCTTAATTTCTAAGATCGTTTAATATAATATTACGTGACATTAAACTTCATTTGACATAAATTTTTCTTTGTGTATATGTCTATGATTTATGTAGTAGTTGAAGGACTCTGACATTTGGCAACGTCGCACAGTCGAAGTTATACTCGTAGCGCAGCATACCCGTTAAGTTGAGGTTAGGTATTTCATGTCGGAGATTGTTTGTATAGTGCTTTTTTCAATACGTCGTGGCCATGATCGCAACGTATATTTTCATACTTTTGATCACGAATATCTACAAAATTTTCGTGGCTCCATGCATTTTTCAAGTGATCATTGCAAAGCTTAAATCTTAAACTATAACCATCTCTTTTCTTAACTTCCTCCGCATTCGACTTCTATATTTATTTTGAAAGTTTCTACTCAAAACACGTGATTCTATTGACATGGCAATGCATTGCCATGTAAAAATATACATTTTCAAGAATTTTTTACTCAAACATGTTCGTGGAAATCTAGGTTAAAAAAATATCAAAAAATTTGTCAAAATCTGAGAAATAATATATATTTTTTTCGTAAGTCTACGCATTCAACCTCATTTTGATAGAACCACCTTAAATTTTAAATCAGAATCGGAAGTGTGAAATTTTTGTTATCTGAAAAATAGAGTTCTAACTAATAAAAACAGTTCATTAGGAAGTTATTCGGATTATCGATCCCTATATATAAAAGAAACACTCTTATCCCAAATAGCTTCTAAATTTTGACGTACTCATTTCTCCTATAAAAGTAATATTTTTCACCATATTATACGCTCCAAGGGAGTAAAATTTGCCGACTCATATCTCGTAATTTCCAGCAATTTACGTAAGATATAGACTGTTTTTTTCTCCTTTAGTGCGTAATATATTATTATAAATAGCTAAAACTGGCTTTTTAAACGCGCAACTTCCTATAGTTCCTGTCTACTTCCATGTAATAAATGCAATCAACTGACTTTTTGAATGCGATATTAAAAAAATCGATATATGTAGGTATATTATTTTTTTAGTCACATGGTCGTCTATTCTTGTCTTACACATGCAGATTTGCTATAGATTTCGTACAAAATGGCGTCATGCATTCAAAAAGTCAGTTTCGTATACATATATATGCATATATTTACCACAGCCATTCCACCACCGAAAAGAAACATACTTAAAAAAAGTATGACAAGATATCCTAAGTTATAACAGCTTTCAACGAGATCAACATACCTGAAATAATAACGTATGTTGTGAAAATATTAAAAATTACTTTTCATAATACGGTTTATGTCGCTTATGTTAGTTTATAGGATAGATAGCATCTAAATCAATGAATTAGTCATTAATATAGCATTGGTCGATGCCTAAACTTAGTATTTCGCTGTGTGATAAAACGGATATAATTAGGACCTGGCAGAGTCTTTTCTTCGAAAATATACAAAAAGATATTTTGGTGGTATTCAACGATTAAAATAGGGGGTTAGATTAATTACATTTTTTAAATTAGTTATCAATGTGATTGTTTTACTGAAAGTCATATATTTGCCAATAGTAGAAATGACCATGTAAGAAAATCTTGTATTAAAACATCAACTTTTGATAATTTATTATTTTTCATTTAAATTTTTATTGTAATTTCCAATTTTCGTTTATCTCTATTCAAATGCTTTAAATATTCTTTGAGATTGTAAATTTTTTGAAAAATGTATCATCCAACCTAGAATGATGTTCCATATTCACTTGTTAATTCAACCCTTACTTGCCACTGTGGGGTCAAGTATACATAACTCTCTTTTAAATTTTGGTTAATCACAAAAAGAAATTTTATAAGGAACTTCCAAAGATGATGTGGACAAATTTTCTCATAAAAATACTATTCATATTTACAGTAATTTTTTTGGGATTAGTCAGACCCCAATCCCCATTGTAACTCTAAAAATATGTAATCTAAAGAGTGGCAAGTTAGAGTTAACAGAAACGGAAAAAGAATAAATATGTGACTTCATTCTAACTCATTCTAACTCATTATAAATTAGTACGGTATAGTTTATCTATACAACAACATCAACTATGTGAAAAGTAATATATTTGTGATAATGCTGAATCTTACCCAATTACAGTTTGATGTAAATTGATTGCCTTGATTGTGTTGTGATATGCAAACTCATCACCTTTGTGAAAATCCACGCAGGCACCTTCAATAGCTTCTGACATTTTCAAAACTTTATTTAAGCGAAAGCTAAATATAGCACATTATAATATAATTATGGAAAACTATTTAACTGAGAATATGAATTATTAGTATAATAACTTATAACTTATTGACGTTAAAAAAATGCACTTTGATAAAAAGATGAATTCAATGTGTCTAGAATGTGAAACTTTAAGAAACCTTGTACAACTAATACGCACATCAATTGTACAATAAATACCATATAACTCATGATATTTTTAAAACATTTAAATTTGTGAATTTTGAGAAATAATTATGAAAATAAAATGTTAACCTAAGTTGCACAGTAAATAACTTACTTGACTAGGGCAAATAGTGCGACAACATGATGAGCCGACATTATAAATCCCAGGTCATACGTCACAAACATAACAATGGTTCCAATGCCTCCAAATACAGCTTGTGAAATTAATGGATAATAATACTCTTCTTGATCAATACCATATTCAGCATAGTAAGGAAGTGCCTTTGGACGAGTTCCATTCTCGAGGGGTATAATGTAATCTAACAATGGAGCAGTCACTGGTAATATTAGGAAGATAGCAACTCCAATAATCATGTAAGCTGAATATTAATATTTGTATTAGAAATAAAAAATAAGTCAAAAAACAATAGTGAAGACTATATTTTACTTTATTATATACCTGAGTACATTGTAACAGTTCTGCTACCAATTTCTGTGTATTTGTGTAGAATCTGCAGCTCTTCTGGATCTCGTAACTCTGTCCAATCTTTTGCTATCTGTTCGTATAAATATTTTAACTAAAAAAAGATGGTTTTTATTGATATTATTTTTGTCAAAAATAATTATATGATCGGAATATTTAATGTGTTTACCTTTTTTCTGTAAACAATGCTTATAGTAATTTTAGATAGCACAAGAGATAAATATGCTTCACCAACAATATTTTCAACAACGATTTCTATATTAACACCTATTTCATAATAAATTCTTATGCCCTATGGATTAATTATACATTACAATGAATTAATAAGTATGAAATACTAGATAATGTTAACTAAGTGATTTTTCTTTTCCAGATTATTTATTCTTACATACTTTGAATGAGTCTCACCATTGCAATAACAAATGAAAAAGTAAAAGCATATACATAAAACCATGAAACACAGTTTTTCCAGAAACTTTGAAAATACCATAAGCCTATAAACTTTTGCAAAAAAACTGTTATTTTCCAATAGTTACTTTCGTAAAGTTTCATAATGAACAAAAAAACTCAGAAAGTCATTAATTTCTGTATTTACAATGTACTTTGCTATTTAACAATTTTATCATACAAAACCGTTGTAATAGATCAAGTTTTTACAATTATATGTCTATATGCACTTTAAGATAAAAAATATTTAAGCCTTACGGTTGTCAAAACATGACTGTTTTCTATTTTAGTTCCATAGATCTGCAAATGTATCCAACGAAGACCTTTTTTCATGTAATAATAACGAGAAACGATTTACTCGCCCTGGCTCTGCGCAAACAAAGGGCTCCTAAATAATGTACAATTCTTACACCTATTTTCTACCTATAGTTTTGTGCAATGAACACTAAGAAATCTTAGAACACTTATTATTTTGCAGCGTGTAGAAAGGGGTTTATACAATTCATATCAAAATCGTTCGTAATTTGCATATTTTAAAATGAGCGTGTATGGGTTCGATAAGTTCGTGGTCGATGCAACATTGATCTTCTTGGAAAGAAGAATTCAAATACTTCTTTGTTGTTGGCTAGTTTTTCATATACATCTTTATATGATTACTTAATAGTAATGCACTGATAATATTGAGCATATCTCATATAAATAATATTTTATTTAGGCAAGTATAAGGAAGGATTTATGTTTTAATATATGTATACTAATCGGTAAACTTTTTAAGAGTTGTCACATAGCCAACCTAATGGTCACCATTTGTGGACATGATTTTTAAGTTTTCTTAATTAATTAATTTCAAAAATATGAAAATAAGTATTATTGTGTCGATATAATTTGAGCAAGATATTGGTGATACATTTTATACGTTTGTGACACACACATTTTGAATATATGGATAAAACTACAATTGAAAAATATGATTACGAGTTAACTTTTTCTTAATATTACTGATGTAGAAGATGATTATTTACCGCATGAAATCCATTTCGCACATTTTAAAAATCATGTCAAAGTTGCGATTTTTATGTTAGAGTGGTACGAAATATTTTAAAATTGTGCATTTACAATGAACACTATTGTAATGATCTTTGTGTTGAATAACTCATAGTACAAAAGAATATATAGGATAGATCTACACCGGATCAGTCCCTATTATTCTTTATGTGCCTGAATAATTTGAATTCATTTCAATACCAAAAGATTGTACCAAGTTTATTGTTAAAAAAATCTGAATTCTAACTTAGCGACTAAACGTTGCCTTAAGAAACTGCTAAAAGGATCTTCCTTTCTATTCAAACACAGACATCAAACGTACAATCACCAAAGTACACACAGGCATCCCATAAAAATACATTATATACCTTTTTCTCATTACCCTTTTGCAAAACAAACACGTTCTTCACAAAAGCCATAGCCTGCGAGCGGACGAAGAAACGATTCCACACGCGTGGGCGGCGAGGACGACGACGGCGACGATCCACAGCCCCAGTGGAATGCGAAGATCGGTGTGTGTTTGCGCTGCGTGACGAGTTGCGTTTCGACGACGATGTCACCCACCGTGCGAGAGAGAGAGAGAGAGAGAGACTTTGCCCAGACGAGGCGCGCCTTCTTGCAAATTGAAGTCCTTTTCTTCCTTTTTGCAAGCGTGCGCTCGGTTTCTCTCTCTCTCTCTCTCTCTCTCTCTTTCTCCCCGCCCTCAATCGGCACTTCCACAACTTTTTCTTCGTCTTTCATTCCTTGGCTCGTCTCACTTTCGTTTACCTTTGTCGTCGAGCTGTTATATCGGCCATCCTTTAACATCTTTGTTGTTTTTTTTGCCTGAAAGGAGAAAAGTTGGAATAGTTTTCCAGTATTTTATTATTTTTAATCTTTCTATTCTCCATATCTCCTATTTTTTCACCATATCTTTAATTTATGTATGTATAAAACTAGTGACTTTCATACAGTGTTTTGGTACTTCACTGCGGATCACTTATTTTCACAAAAATCAGGCGCATAAACGAAAATAATATATTGCTATGATTTTTTTGTTAAATAGGGTGCATATCAAAGAAAAATTAATTTTTAATTATTTTGATATAAAGACAGATTTTTATTATATTGATTGAATCGGTTCGAGAAAAATACTAAAAATTTCAAAAATAGTTATATGTATTAGAGTTAAGAGAAAAAATGAACAGATTTCCCCTAAGGGTATAATTTTTGTGATATTTAAACCGAAGCACATAAACACGTATAGAATGAATATAAAATAATTAAATTTATAAATAGACTAGCACAAAGCCGACCTAAACATATCACGTATCATGGACGTTCGAAACAAAGCCAATAAATATACACACGCTCGCAAAGTACTTTACGCAACGCGGGTTGAATAATCGAAAAAAAATTCGGTAATTCACGGGGCTCGAGCTCGGCGATCAGATCGAATTTTTTAATCGACCGCGGCGAAATTCGATCCGACATAATCCCGCGCCGCGCCGCGTTCTGTCAAGTCAGCGAGGCGAGAGAGCAGCCAGTGTGCAAGTTTAACGGCAATTTGTTCTTATTTTATATATGTATATATACGTTTATGTGCGCTTTTATAACTTTCTAATTTTCTTGCTTCGACGTTTAATATAACGAAGAACAACGTTCATTGTTTGTTTCTCTTCTTTTAATACTTTTTAAGAGATATTTATCATAACTTTTCATTGGCTGAGTGGTTAGGATTTTCAAATCCATTAACGACTTCCATTTCTACATGCGATAGCAGATTTTGTCTTTGTGATGTCGTGAATGTTAGTTTGTTAAGAGATATAGATAAATTTAAACATATGAAGAATTTTTAATGAATAGAGTAATAAATGTTATCTATCGATAGATGATACATGGATCGATCGAATAATCACGAAATTCATTTCTAAATCATCATATATAATACTTAAACTACTTCGACAATAACTAAAATCCAAATCGCATTAAAAACAAAGTATAGATTTTTGCAAAATTCTAAATATCCACATACTTGGCATCTATATGAACCTGAATAAACGTAAAACCTCGAACGCAACTCACATCAGTACCACGTTCTAAACCTGCGGCGATACGCGCTAAACAAATATCCGACAAACAACTGACAACGTCTTACACGTACACTAATTCCCTTTTCTCAGCCTATGCGACGACGACGCTGACGACTACGTGCTCTCGCGCTTGAACTCAATTAAATCTCGCTACCTATATATACACAGCGCGTGCAGTCGCGCGGGAAAATCGTAATCTCGCGCGATTATGCGCTAAATTTCACTCGCCGCGTACGCGCGCGCGCGCTCGCGTTTCCATCAAACGCTCGGCTGCGCTTCTCCGCAGCGCGATAAATAATAACAGTACACGCCCGCGTTGCCGCTGTGATAGCTGCTGTTGCTGCTGCTGCTGCTGCTCTAATTGAATGGGAAGCCGACAAACGGCTGCGGGACGATTGTCTTCGAATGCGAATGCTCGCTTTTTCTTCGAGCGCCTTTCGTTGACTCATTAGATGCGAACGAAAGGAATCGGTATGGGGATAGAGAGAGAGAGACAGAGAGATAGCTATGGTGAGCTATTCTTCTATGTTATAAAACAGAGACGTAATTAGGCCTGTGGAAAAGACATTTTTGTCATAGCAAATAGTGTGTGTGTGTATGTGTGTGTCTCTCTATGCCTATGTGTACACGCGTACTGCGGGTGTTCGCGGGTTGTATGAGGATGAAAGGAGGACGAGTGTTTAGAGGGGGCGGGGAAAAAAGCGATCCATTTCCGAGCCTGTGAATCGTCGGTCGTTCCATTTCTCTTCATTAATGCGCTTGGGATTTGTAGGTTGATATTAGGACGGATTATTTTGCCAACGTTTAAGCAGTTTATTGTTTCGCTTACTTTCGGTTACTGTGCTTCTTTCTATCTTACTGCGATCGACGGCATTATTTTCGTTATGGAATTCATTAAATTAAGTTAATTCATTACAAAACGATTTTACTGCGATTTTAATTATCAAGTAGAATTAAAGATGCAGAGGTTTAAATTTATAAATTAAAAGTTGAAGGATAGTATAGGAAAAAAATTCATATAAAAATATATAACATATTTGTGTGAAAATACGATGCGGAACTTTCTTATGGATTGTAGGTAGATATTCTAAAAATATCTTCTCATTGTTCGTTTTCATTACATTGCTCTATAATTTAAAAAAAAACCGTTAAAATATTACGTTATTAAATCAGTTACGTAATTAGTCTAATGAATAATGAACGTAATTTTACAGTTATATCTCTTCGTTCCAATCATACACTAAACTGATGGACTAGAAGCACGCAACTCTGATGTTTTTTTTTTTCTTAATCATAATAAGTTTACTGCATTTTGTTTTATTTTTTCAATGCAATTGAATAATTTAAACCTTATAATAACTTCAATGAAAAGAATGGTGGGGGCTGTTACAGTTTTGTTCATGCACTGCACTGATTCCCATTTGAATCCAACCCGTGATTTTTATTAATAATTTTTACTGCACTGCAATTAAATAAAGTTGAAACTTTGTGGAAGTTTATAGATCTTGAATATGTTCTCGATATCAATATAAATGTAATTCCAGTCCTATTTTCGGTCCCCACTATCTATCACTATGCAAAACTCAACTAAACTTCATAATACAATTCTTCGACAACGACTCTTTCACGAATTTCCATGTATCCTCATCTTTCACTCTCAAATGTAACTCTCAATGCCTATACACACACACTGTGACAGAGAAGCGCTGAATTGACGCGTGATGTGTCTCTTCCCATATACAGCGGTTAATACATTCGCGAAACAATCTTCATTACTATAGCACGACGCGCCCGCGTAAAAATATGGCCTAATAACCGCACAACTGCCCACACAGCAGTGGCTCCGTATCTGTGCGAGTAGTGGAAGGCGTGTATAGCATAATGAGCTTGCTTGTCGGGTGTCACTTTCCATGCCGTGCGATTGTAGTAGTTATATTGTTGTTCAATGCTAGAAAAATGGGTTTTGAGTGGTTGGTTTAATAGAAAATATGAAATGAAATAGATATATTGATTGTACGATGCATTGATAAAAATTTTAAGTATGATTATTTTTTTATTAGAAAAACTAGAGATCCTGAACTTGAAATTCCTATTTTGCGAGAAGAAAGTTTATATGTCAATTTGGTTAGTTTTGCACGTAGGAATATAAAATTCAGTTTTTGACGATAATAGAAAGAATTTTTCCTCAAATATACTTAATAGAACTAAATTGGAGTGGATTTGGTACCTTTTTACGAAAAGAACAACATATAATTCTATGAAACTCGACAATGTATTACCTAATAAAGATCCTCTGTAGCTTTAGACAGACCGTTTCTGAAGTACCATTGATCATCTTCTTTATACGCGTATGTCAAATTCAGCTGCAAGAAACAAATACATTTAAGTATAGAAGCATTGTAAACAGAACTTACTAAATCCATAGAACAAATCCATACCCATTCTCTGTTCGACCAATCATTCGTATATTTCTAACTCCATCCCCAAGCCAGCAAATCAATTCGATTCCGCGCAAATAAGAGGCACTCGAGCCTCTCTTCCTTCTAAACTTTCCTCTCCGTGAAGTCTGTCAAGGCTGAAAAAATCATATAGCAAAAGAGAGAGAGAGAGACAGGGAAGGAAAGGAAGCGAGAGAAAGAGAGACGCCTTTGCCGGCGGCGCCTCGTGCAGCAAACACGATCCAAGGGGTTAACGACCACAGCACCGCTCGTGCACTTACTCATACTCCCGCAGCACTGCACACGCCTGGGGATGCGCGCGGAATAGTCGTCATACGGCGGCACCTGTAAGAGATGGGCGCGCCCGTGGTGATAACGCGCTCTAATCGGCCTTTTTTGCTTTTTTGCTGCTCGCACTTTTTTACGTTCGTTGCTCGCGCACTAGCTCGTAGGGCCAATCGATTAGTGAGATGAAAAACAGATGGATTTGTATTACTGCTTATATAGAAGGTATAACGTGCGAAAATTCAATTGTTCGATTAGGAATGTAATTGAAAATATTTTTAAGATAGAAAATGTAGGTTGTGTTGTTACGGAAAAGATCAGAATGGGTGAGTAAGGTAAACAATTAAAGTTTATAAAATTTTCAAAGTTGAGAGAAAAGTACGAAAGTTAAATTATCCCTTGAAAGTATAATTTTCTATGAAAAATGTTAATATATAAAAAATAATTGTTTTACTTATAAATGATAGGTAACGTTATATTTAAAAAAGTAATGATATGACATTTATACTATCTATCTAATACCATACATTGTCTGACAACAAAACCTAAGCCACTACAAATATATGTCTTATACGTTTTTTACTAAAATGTATGATTTCTCATTGCTGCCTGGTACTAAGAAATCATGTTCTCTACTAACCCCACTTAAAAAGCCGTGCCAAACGATCTGCACGTATAGAATTAGTTCCGTGGCAAATCTATCCGAATAGAAACTTCAGGTTAAACCGTTCATATTCAGTTATTGTATATTTATTACGCGACTTCTTTATAAAATTTGCTTTATCGAATTCCCATTACACATATCAGTAGCTATGAATTCTAGCCGTACAATTCTGGCCTAAATTAACTGTTTCTTCATGTTCGCATATCTGAATCCTTCTTCTAGAATAGTCAAACTGCCGGCATTCGTATTTTTCCACCCTAAAATAGAGCATAGTTACAAAATGCGAGTATCGTTTTTTCGATACAAGATACTGTTACCAATGGATATTTCTATGAATATATAAAACTGACCAACTAACTAAAAAACCTTGCTAGCTTTAATATCTTTTAAATACTCATAAATAAGGCTGATGTAAAATTGTGAAAAAACTGAATCTAGTATTCTGTCTATTCAATAGCGAATACGACCGAAAAAATCGTTTCATTGATGAATAGAAATAGCCAAGAAAAGTGTCCACTTTTTGGTAATTTGTGGATAAACTAGCTATTTATTAGGTAAATAATGGAATCGATTTCTATCAGGGCAGTAACGCATTTGATTGAGTTTTACCACAATGATGTACCAAGGTCGATTCATAACATCTTAAATATGCCCGATCTTGTGCTTATTTTCTTGTGCTCAACTCACTCTAGACAATCTGAGTATAGTTCTGCCATGTCCATGAGACTGGAAGGCGAAACTCGGTCTAAACGTGGAAAATGAAACCAATATTGATATAGTATTTAATAAAATATGCGAATATTGAATTTATGCAAAATCATATGTAATATTATTAAATGGACTAAATTGTCTGTATGCCTGGCTTGCTTTAATTTACTTAGATATAAAATGTAGTTAATGTTCATTTAAACTTTTTAGTAAGAGATATTGTCTCTTTGTTACTTAGGAATGCAAGTTAATTAAATTAAACAACATATAAATAATTTTTATTTTTTAACATTTCAAATACTTTAACTACGGTCACATTACATTATAAAAAAGACTCATTTTACGTTACGGCAAATACAGTAAAGTACGAAAAACCAGCTTTTAACATCTGTAACAAAAATAAATTATTATGACCTATATCATAGTTGCAAACTAATAAGTATATAATTATTTTTAATCATTTTTTATAACAAATCTAAAAATAAAAATAGTATTAATATTAATTTTGAAACTCACCGCGCCATACACTGGCATGCACAAAATGATCATCCCACCACCGGTTAAATAACTACATCTCAAACTTCTTATCATCATTATACGAATTAAGACTTTTGATTTTTTTGATAATTTGTACCAATCACAGCTATAACTGAAATTTAAAAAAAATTAGGTTTGTTTTTTAATTAAAGAATCAATGCTGCTTATTATACTTTGCAATTTACCAGATATCAAATACAAATCCACTGTGGTCAATAACTTTTTGCCCTGGTAGAAAAATAAAATAGAAGTGTATAAGTAATGCCACAAGCGTGATCACGTATCTTATCACGTCGTCTATTCTATCCAGACATAATACTATCTACAATTACAAAACACAAATACCAAATATAATATTTCGATAATGAAAATAAGTATATAAGCGGAAAAAATTTAGAACTGCCTGAGTAGAGATTTAAGATTTTATTGCTAGAACTCGAATGTCATAACGCGTTATAAAATTTACAATATCTTCTAAAAAACGGATCAGTGCTCCAGTACGTTACAAATGTTTGATTGAATAATCTACTCTGATCTTCAACAAGTCCATAAATACATTTCGTTAGCGATGTTAATCAAAACTGAATGTACATCTGCTTTTTGTATTCGACCAAGAACAAACACGGAAATGCAACGTATTTTCGAACTTCATCGCTATCTAGTCCGGGAATTTTGTTTTCTACTTAATTCAACTGCAATTGAGTCCGAAAAGATTTTTTATTCATTTTTTTTTTTTTTTCATTAATTCAACTTTAAAGTTTCATCTAACAGACGTTAATCCAAGGACTATACTTCAACGATGATTTGTAGTTATTACAATACCAAGATTAACATTGGTTCAATTTTTTTGCATAATATTCAACGATCTTACGATCACTCAAGGGAAACACAATTTATTACTGTGTCAAATTTTCGGACTCATTATTTGAATGAGTTTCTTTTCGGGAAAATTTTTTAGGAACGTCTGAACAGTTTTCTACGTCAAAAAATAATGAATTGCATTTTTTTAATTACTATGAAACCAACATCGACATCTTTTACACTATTATATATTATGTTTATCAGTGGCTGCACCCTATGCGTAAAAATTTTTTCCGTATACATCTAACCAGAAGAGTTAACCATTACCTTCGGGTTCTGGATTTGACTCAAACTTTGGGATAAATTTTTCGATACTTAACACCAAATTTTTATAACTTTCGAAGAAATTTTGCAACCCTTAAAAAAGCAAATATTTCAATCTTTCCTAAGTTGTATGGCTATTGTTCTAAAAAGGGTCCTTTTTAGGCACGATCGCTTCTCGGGAGAGCCTTATAGTTTCGTCAGGACGAAAATTGTAACACTTCAACTTCCGAAAATGTACAACAAAAAAATCATTTCCCACACAAAATGAGTTCATTTTAAACATTTTTTCAATATGTATGCATGTCTGTACGTATGTATGTAATCAAGTAACCCGATTATCTCACCGAAAAATTGACGGATCTCGCCGATTTTTGAATCATGTTCGTTTAATTACAAGTAACATATGGTCCTATATTCAGCGAGATTGGTGAAAAATTAAAAAAACGTCAGAGCTTTTAGAAATGTGAAAAAAAACGGTTTTTCAACATAATGGGTACAAAATGAATAAAAATTCTGAAACCACAAACGCAGCAACTAAAACTAATAAAAATACATCTTTTTTACCTTAAACATTTTTTTCTAGAAACAATATTTGACAATGAAATAGCAAAAAAACCGTTTAAAAGATAAAAAATAGTCGTTTTTTCGCTATTACTTAACAGGATTTGACTTTACACAAAAATGTTAAATGCAAAAGTTGTAGATAATATTAAGGAGGTTGGGCAGATCACTGTGCGCGGAGCGTGGAGAGGGGGTCCTCGCTCCCCTCACCGCGATGCCTCTCACCGCGCACCCCCTCCCGCAGCCTACGAATTCGGTGTTTTATTTACGTTTTCCTTCAGTACCCAGAATCACTATTGTCTATCGCGCTCAAATTTCGTACAAACATTCTCACATATAATTGCAATATTGCTAATAGTTTTTTATCTCATTCTTATCATTTTTCAAGAATCGTATCTTAAGTGTTTTGTGTTTTCCAAGGAACTTCCCATAAGAACCTCTGTATAAGAGTCAAATTTTAACATTGAATAACTTTATAATCGTGTTGACAAATTATCTTAAATTTTGCATGGTTATATGAAATTAATCAAAGAACAACGTTGTCAAATTTTTGGAATGATCTTACCATTTTTACTTTACTAGCCAACCTCATTAAAATAAGACTTTTTCGTGTTGAACATTTTTTTCTACAATCAGTTCTTGACGAGTTAAATAAAAAAAAAAGATTTTAAACTGCAGCCCATCTTGGGACAGGGCTTATGTGAAAGGATTTACAAAACAGAATCAGAAAAAATTTGTCAAACAAAAAATATTTTGTCGAACCTCCCTTTTTTTTGATTAAGGTACACTGAAAAGCAGCTAATCAGAAACTTTCAAAAAGGGTCATAAAAAAATATGACTACATTCTAGAAGTAAAATGCAAACTTTTTCCCAATGAATGTTCTATACAAAAAGTTTCAGGATTTTGAGTAAAAAAATGAAAAAGTTGAGTTTTCATCAAATATTGCAAAAAATAAGAATTTTGGATGTGCAATAACTTTTGTAATTATTGAAATATTGCTCTAAAAATTTAGGAACATGTTTTTTCATAAAAAACTAAGTGTCTACAAATTTTGAGCAATTTTAAAATTTTGAGCTGCTCAGTTCACGTGAAACAGCCCATATATAACTAGGTCTGCATAATTTTATTGTTATTATAAATTAAGTTTTTATAAGTATTTGAAGCAATTTTCACTCCGATGAAAATACAAAGTTCTCCTGAGTAGTACAGTCGTGCCTACGCCGACAGCGGGGGGTTGGCGCGCAGGGGGGCGCAGCCCCCTATAGTTAAAGACTAAATTAAAAAATGTTGAGAACTTTAGTTTTTTTGAGCATTGAGATCTAATATTGTAGCTTTCATCATATTTCTACACCCAAAAACTTAATCCCAAAGTTTGGGCCAAATCCAAGTTCCGAAGATAGTGCACTCTCCTGATAAGTATGTGTTTGTGTGAGAATGTGTGCATGCACGTGCATGGATGTGCATACAACTATGTATACGCATATGGGTATGAGCGTGCCCATAGACATAAAAAAGTAGTATCCAACATTGTATAGAGTTTGTAAAATTTATAATTTTATAAGTGAATAATTACAATAAATGTAACTCCTCCAAACCCTAAAGTGTTTGCCAAACTTACGATGAACCAGGTTATTTTATACGCATTTTCCACTATCTGTAAACGTCTGTATGAATAAAAAATTAAATTTAAATGAATAATATTATAATGCAGAACATCAAAAAGTTATAGCCTTGCTATACTGCCAGTTACGTAATAAATAATATTTTTTAGGTTTTTTTCATTTTTAAACATATTTACCTGAAGGCTAAATTATGTACAGTAATTGCATTTGATATATGTTTGAATATTATAGCATCTGCAACTGCGAAATTTATTAGTCCATCTTCATGTTGTTTAAGAATTTCCGAAACCTTACCAAAATGTAATCTATAAATAAATACTAAACAATGAATGAAGGTATATTTTATACGTTTTAGATGCAATAAAATATTGACGAATGTCCTATCACATCATCTTTCACATAAGCTTATAGAACGTTTAAAAATGTAATCACATTGTAAAATATTGCTAATCAACTTTTTCTATTAATTTAGATATGTATTTTCGGTATAATAATAATAATAATTTGTCAGAATCTATTCAGTAATAAAACACGTCATTTAAATAAGAAAAATTTGTTATCTTTATACTTACGAGATGATTTGAAACAAAGCACAAACATGTTGTACTGACATTATGAACGCCATATCGTGTGTAAACAAGATTAAAAATGTAAGACCTCCTATTATCCCAGCATGGAGTGTTATCAGTGCATAGTATTTGTCTTGATCAACATTATATTCAACATAAAAAGATAGTACCTTGACCAGTTCCGTTTGATTGGCGTCCATATAATAGTTTACAAACATTTTTACAATAGGAATTCCATGATATAAACAAACGTCAGCTCCTATAATAGCTAAATTAGAACAAAAATGACGATTTAATACATTTCTTTGAGTATCTCGCAAGAAAAGTAAAGAATATTCTATTGTAATATTACTTATATAGATAATCGTGAGCTTGTATCCAACATTTGAAAATTGTTCTAAAATTTCCTTCTCTTTCTTATCTGTCATTGTTTTCCAATCCATAGCAATCATTTCGTAAAGTTGTTGCCGCTACAAATATTTAGATATATTTACACACATTTCTCATCAATGTACTTATACCGGTAGAAATTCATATATATAACGTAGCCGCACGAAATTTATTCTCGGCATTAAACTATAGGCCACCATGTCTTGACGTATGTTGGCCCTCTAAATATGATTGTAAAGGTAGAATTGCTTTATCTCTTTTGAATTTTGAGATAAATAAGGTATACAATTTTTGAGATATCTTAAAAAACCAGGTAAAAATATTTATTCTTTTTACAAAATAGTGTAACATTACTAGTGTCTGCAACGACCAACGTTTAATCTTCTACAATTTTTTCCGAGATCTATATATATATAAATTTAAAAAACCCGCATGTACGTACGTAGTCACACTTAAAACCAAACCTTTCAATTCTGTTCGAAAACAATTCACGATCTGAGAAAAAATTGTGGTGAGATGATTGAAAGTTGGGCTTGAAAGAATAAAAAGATTTATTATGATTTGGTTTTTAAAATAGCTGAAAAATCTTATATTTTATATATTTCAAAATTCAAATGTAGTTAAAAGTACACTGAGATATGGTAATCCAGTGTAGTGAACAGAACCTTTTTTTTAGAGCTGGGTTATTTTTAGAATAATAAGAAATATTTCTATAAAAGAAATGACAAATCAATACAAATTTTTCCTGCTACTAAAATATTACTTTTAATCTACTACTAATAATAGGTAGTGTAACAACAAAATTCTTTCTTGATAACTTTTTATTTCAACATTTTTAACTTACAATGATAGTATCAGATCCGAATCATTAAAATTTACTCGAATTTTGAAATATGGTTTTAGGTTTTAAAATATAAAGGAAGCCACAACATTGGATCTTAAAACATTGTAAAAATAAAAAAAAATATCTATAATTATCTATATTATTCATAATTTAAGCTTCATTTCAAGCAAATATAAAAAATGCTCTCTTCTCTTTTGAAGTTTAGCTATTAAACTTAGCAAAAATTTACCTCTAATTGAAAGTTTACCAACGAAAATACAAAATTATAAAAAATTTTTAATTTAAATAAAGCAAATAAAAACTCATTTCCTCTTTTATTTTTTATTTTTAAAATTACATGTAATGTTTTCCGGATTTCCAATTTTTACAAAAGTTTATTAAAATGGATCTTAAATTTATACAACTCGAGTTTCTTTAAGCGTTAGGTTCTACCTTTGTGACATTTTTCTATTTTAATATCCAAAACAAGTTCCAAACATTGAATCGAACGGACAATCCGAATTTGAGATACTCTGGTAGTTAAAGTTTAAATAGCTAATGAAAAGAAATAATGAATATTTTTAACCTATTATTACGTATTACGTATTAAGTATGTGTGATAAATAACGAAGAAGTGCATTATGCAACGAGGGAAAAAAGTCCAAAATTATTTCGCAAGTAGGTTTACTTTCTGAACGAATAAAGCGAGAGCAGTCATCAACCCAGGAAATGATTGACTTGGCTCCGGTGTTATACATAGTACTTTATTCTCAGCTCCACGATGGCAACTTAGTTGACTTTGGAACTGAGTCTTTATGAGGCAATACTTTAAATAGGCCACAACAGTGACAAGACACAAAAAGTCTTTGATGTATTATTATTTAGTTAGTTTTAACCGAATTCATTAAAACGTAAAAATTGAATCATTGTTACATTATTCTTGTATAATTGAAAAAGAGAATCAGGTGTTACTTTTGTCCTGCTTCTCAGACAATAAAGTGCATATTGATACAGTGGAAATGTGAATAATTATTTTTGCTTCCTTATTTATATGTGTGCGTGGTTAACATTATGTTTAGTTATTAATTACTAACTTATGATGTATTTTAAGTAATAGTATATTGTGTAAATAGGGAGGAAAGTTAACTTTTTCTAACAAAGATTGAGCTTGAGTAATTTACAAGAACCTAAAATCATCATCCGAGTCTGAAAAGTCAATTGCTTAATTCGATTGCATATAGAATCGTCATAACGGGAGACTATGTTCTGTTTTCCTCGCCGTAGCAGAAGGCTTTGCTAGACACTCGAAATGCTCAATTTTCCATTGACTTTTCTACGCAGGAAAAGTGTCTTTCTCATGCACGTATTAAAAAATTATCTTAGACTAAGAGTATACAGGGTCATTTTACAAAATACTGGAAAAGTTGCTGTTAAATTTTTCGAACATGACTATAAAAAGCTGGAATGACCACTTGCCCCACGGCTATATGACTTTACGATAATATTTTTCGCGAATTTAACGATAATATATTTGAAGAAATCGTATTCATGTACTATAATATATTATACACAGTATATATCTTGGAACTTCTCTTTATTTTCTTTCTTCGAAGAATTCGTCATTGCGTGTAATAAACACTTTTTGGTCTTATTCGCTCCATTATGGATATCTGCTCTTGGTCTTTCAGTACGAAGCATTTTTAATGATAATAAGTGACGGGACTCACGCTTGAACCAGGGTAATCGATTCACGCGAGTCAGCCACTTTAATACTAACTAGCCATGGCTGGCACCGCTCGCCTTACTGCTAATCGTCGTTATATTGCAATTGCTCTCCTTGTCTTTTCTTATATTCTGCATATTCGTATGGATATCCATCCATAACAATATCCATATACAAAAATCTTACATGAAGATAAATATATAACCGTATATAATTATATATGGTCATGAATTTTGTCTTTGTACAAACATACATACTATCAAGGAGAATATCTCAGATCCGGATCACGAATTTCTTCAAACTTTAAGATATAATTTTAGATACCGAAATATGAAGGAAGCCACAATATTAAATTCTAACGCTTCAATGAACTGAAGGTATCGACGTTTTCAGCTGTATTTTAAAGAAATACTGAAAAAAGTGATGTGTCTTTTATATCAACTATCTAATTTAGACAAGTCTTACATAGAATTATAAAAAATACAATAATAGTAGAGAGTGCAAGCTTTCCGTTACTTCTATTAGAATTAAAAAATATCAAATCCTTCCAAAGTTACGCTAGTCTAAAGTTAAGCAACAGAATATGCATCAGAGACACATAAAATTGAAGCTCTAGGTTTCATCGATTAATAAGTGGTTTTTAGTTGCTTAACTTTGAACTATCGTAGCTTTAAAAGAAATTGATATTTTTTAATTCTAAAAAAAGTAATGGAAAGCTCGCACTCTCTAGTTTCATTGTATTTGTTTACAATTCTATGTGAGACTTGTCTAGACTAGATAGTTAATATAAAAGACATAGCACTTTTTTCAGTACTACCTTAAAATGCAGCTGAAAACGTCGATAACTTCAGTTTATTGAAGCGTTAGGATCTAATATTGTGGCTTCCTTCATATTTCGATATCTAAAATCATATCTCAAAGTTTGAGAAAAGTCTATCATCCGGATCTGAGATATTCTCCTAATGTATATGAATATATGAGCCATTGTACAGAAAAACGAACACTTCACTGCCGAAAAATAGAGACCCGTCATTTTTGAGAGTACACTTACCAAACACGTTTTTTTCATTCTTTAGAACATTACAAATGAAATGGAAAATTAGTTACGGGATAATTACTGATAATGAAAAAATGATTCAAAATAGCTCTAGTTTCATCTAAAATAATGCCATTAATAACAACTCAATATAAAATTCGGATAAAAGAAAAAGAAACTAGATAACGAGAGCTTTCCAAATCTTTTTTCAGAATTAGAAAATGTTGATTCCTTCAAAAGTTACTTGATTTTGAAGTTAGGCTTGAAACTGACAAAAATGATAGCAAATTCACGAACGAATGAAAAAAATTGTTTGGTAAGTGTGCTCTCATAAATGACGGGTCTCCATTTTTGGACTGTAAAGTATTCGTTATTCTGTAGAATGGCTCATATATGATTAAACATGCATACATATATCTATCCACCTTCATATTTTTATACAGACAAAATCAATATATGATCAAACATGGTTATGTATAATCATGTATCAATAAGCCCTGCACTAGCTCATCAGCCAAAGACTCTTAAATTTGATAATTTTAGGTTTTTCACATGTCCACAGCTCTTCTGTTGTCATTTCACCGAATGGTCACACTGGGTCTTTTATTGACTAGGTAGCAGGCGGTAGAGACTGCTTCAGCACAAAACCTATTTTGGAACTTGGATTATGTCAGGATATACCTTACTTTTTCTGGACTAGCAAGAAAACCTTCTGGACTCCAGATTATTGATTTCACGAAAATTTCAAACTGTTCCTTTTAGGGGTAAAAAGTGAACCCTTGTTTAAGGATTTGGTCCCTTGGTCTCTAGGGATAAATAAAAGAATGGTGAAAGATTTTTTCGTAATATCTAGGGAAAATAGGTGTCCACGGGAATCTTAATAAGTCGATTGTCGAAAGTGTCGATATGATGATAACAAATAAAACATAAGTTTATAGAGTAAGCTATATAACTTAAACATTGATTCATAATATTGATTGATCTTAGAAAATTGTAATCAACGACAGCACGAATACTGGCTAATATTGTGAAATAGAAAACAAAGGAAATTTTGAATTATTTTTCTACTTATTCTGTCAGCATATTATTTATTTACGTATAATTACCTTGACAGTTATAATTATCGACTTATTTAGATCTTTGCGAAAATCTATTTCCCGAGGATATTCCGAAAAACTCCTTAATCTTTTTCCCTAAAGTATATAGTATGTCCGCAATAGTACATTTTCTAATATTTGCAAAAAAATAAGTTTGTTAGTGCTGTTGCAACAGCACTCTTTATAGTTTTCAAACAACGAAATATTTTTAATATAAGTTAAAATTTTAGTGTACACATAGTTAAGATGGAATTGGATTTTCTGAAATCTTGCCTAAATTTTTAAATAAAAAACTAAAAAATCGTACCTTTGTTTTAGTTAAGAACGGTATCACTAACTTAACGAGCATAATACCAAGAAGTATTTCCAGAAGAGCATTTTCTATTACAATGTCTCGGTTGAAGCCAATTTCATTTTTCAGTCTTAGACCCTAAAAGTAATCAATTCCATATTTCTACATTGGAAATGGAAATAATTTTTTAATATTTTAAAATATTTGAATCTCTACCACTGGAATAGAAAATGATATAAACACTAATATATATAGTATCAGTAGTAAAAAAAATGGTTTTTCTATTTGATAAGGCCATATTCCTAAAATTTTCTCCAATTTTGGAATTATTTGCCATGCACGGCAAGGAAAAAACTCCATCCTATAAAGATATTTATCTAAAAATAAAATAAAAAAGTTGTTAATGCTTATATAAAAGGCAG
Source organism: Torymus tubicola (assembly GCA_035583055.1). NCBI lineage: Eukaryota > Metazoa > Arthropoda > Insecta > Hymenoptera > Torymidae > Torymus > Torymus tubicola. The sequence continues at coordinate 8,990,542 of JAWWEQ010000001.1, forward strand.
AAACTGCAATTGTTTCATTTACAATTTGATTATTATCATAATTTTTAATTTAATCCTTTCAAGCACGATGAAAAGCCTACTTCTCCCTTACATCATGATCATCATTTTCATTTTTTAACAAGATTTTTTCGATTTCTCTAGGATTTTGTGGTTATTCATTTTAGCAGTAGGTTAAAAAATGAAAAATCCTGCTCTATTTCTATACATTTCTAGTGAATTTGTTAATATTCATACGTAAGTACTAAAATAGTCGGGGTTTCCGAGAAAAATTCGTGCTGGAAAGGTTTAAGGAGATTCATGCATAGGGTCTTAAGAAAACACAAAAAATTTTAACCTTCCTTATCATGATCTAAATAAAGTTAAAAAAGGTGTGACTATTTTTTAACAATAATTTTTCAACTTACGTATAAGAATATTTCATTTTAAAGTAGTTTTCGTAACTTTAATGCCTTAACTAATGGTATAATTAATAAAAATAATGTTAACGTAACTAGACTGCATGCAATAACATCCATCGAACTACTAGTATGTTGTACAAAATAGCAATCCACGTCCACATTCTGAGCAAAAATCGCTTATGCTTAATAATCTAGTAAATTGAACGTATTTCGATATGAGCATATTGAAGCAGCGAGCAATTGAACTTTATCCATTGTTGATGAGAGAACTGTACTACCATTTATAAATCATGTTGCTAGCGTCATTTTCCTATAGTCTCAGAACTATTCTAGATTAAGTAAGGTGTAAATGATATTTTCTATTCTATTCTTCCCAATTTTGCTTGATTACAATATGTTGCATTTGCAAGATTTAATATCATTATCGATAACAAAGAAAATGAATTAGATAAAAATTTTCTACCGCTGAAAACTTTTAAAATAATATTTGTTACATAATCAGTTTTTTACGCATCTGTAGTTTCCGTAACCGTTTATTGAACATAATAAAATATTATATAAAAAGTGTGCATGTTGAAATTAAATAACCAATATAGTATTTTCAATCAATTATTGAGAATATCAAAAAAAAGGTAATAATTCAATTAACCCTTTCAGGGTCGAAAAATGAATATTAATAAAAAATTGTTTTTTTTTCACTCTTATTCTATCTAAAATATTGTAACTAAGAAAAAACAACAACATTTATTTTTGGTTATTTGTTTTTTTCTTGGTTTCTTTTGTTTTTTTTCTGTTTTTTTCCAACAAATAGGCACTGTAATCTTCTAATTGAATCATCATGAGTTCAAAATATTGATTGAAACATTTTTTAATATCATGTTACATGAGAGTAACACTAGGAGTCAAAGGGTCAACGAAGTAGGGGAGACTGAGGTAAAACCGAAAATCTCAATTTCTCGGTTACTACTAGCGCCATCTACATAAAACACATAGTATCCCATTAAGAATATTCCTATTACC